>OZ007596.1:204697115-205437115 GCA_963931845.1 Maratus michaelseni
TGGCGCAATAAATGTAGCCAACTTGCCAATAGCTGGCATTCTTTTAAAAAATTTCAATCCAAATTTAACATTGGCTAAAACTGGGAATTTTCTATATTATGGCTTGAAGTTTTTGCTTCGTATGTTTGATAAAATTAGCTAAATTCTTCGAAACAAGGAATGAAGAAGGTATACTTTCCTATCTGTACAAGCCAAAAAGACATTTTTTTAAAAATAAAATATCGATCACAAGATACATTAACTATTTGAAAATTATTGTGTTCTGTAAATTAAAGAGTTTGACAAGCAAACAAGTTGACATTCCAGTTAAAATAAAAGTGGCGAAACATACTACAGAATAGAGGAGAGACAAAAGTTTGTAGTTTCAAACTAATTACAAACTTTCTGAAATATGTAATATATTTGGATTCGTAATCGCAAAAGCGATAAAATGCGCTCTTTGAACTAAGATATTGTTTTAGTAATTCAGTTGGTCTGTTATGAGAATATCTTTCTAAACCTATGTTCTTAAAGAGCGTTCTCTCTAAGGAAAAATATTAAAGTGTTAGAGTATATTACCATGACGGTTTCTTCAACTTAATTTATGTTTAACTAAATTAAATTCAACATAATTTTAGAATGTCATAATGTCTTAAATAGAATATCACAAGAATGTAAACGTAAAATAGCTTTTAAAAATTAATGAGGAAAAAGAAAAAATGTAGTATGGTATATGGTGTGACATTTGGGAGACATATTTCTTTCTTTCTTGCTTTTTTCTTTTTTGTCTTTTTGGCCTTTTCTTATATGGGTGACTGTGGTGAAGATGTTCTTGTGTGAAATTTGTTTTAGTAAAACAAATATATTTTTTCATAAAGTATCTTTTTTTTTCAATTTCATATCACAAAGTACATTTATTTATTCAAAATTACTGTTCTTTTTTTTAATTAAACTTAACAACAGACATTTACAAACAATTTAGTTGTAACTCTTGTACTGATAAAAGTGGCGACCCATTGTGAAGAATACATGTGAGACAACTTATTCCCTAAAAAGTTATAACAATCTTTCTCAAATACCTAAAATTTTTCAATGAACTGCAATTCGTAAATGGAATCAGTTGAAGATATTTGGTCAAATGCGACTCTTTGAACTGAGATATTGATTTAGGAATTGCGTTGATGTACCATGGGAATATCACACAAAACCAATTGTTGAAGGGCGTTCTATCGAGAATTCAATAAAAATAGGCATTAAAGTGTTGAAATAAGTTAACTCAGTTGTTTCTCAATGTAATTTATGTTTAATTAAAATAATTTCGACGTAATTTAAGATTGTAGCGGTGTCTTAAATATAATATTACAAAACTTAAATATAATATTACAAAATGAAGTGCTCTGGGACATAAGAATATCTTTCTAAATTTTTAGGTAGCTTTCATCACAAAAAGCTACCTATTGCAGCCGTTCGGAGGAAAGTAACTGAAAAAAAATTGATATATTTTCACTGATCATGATCCCCAGACCCCCAAACCACCCTCCGTTCAAATGTTGATTTATATCTCTCTCTCTATATATATATCCATATATATATATATATATATATATATATATATATCTGACATATGTCATGCTCTTATGTCAACTCTCTTATTTATGAACCGATTCGGATGTTACTGAGTATGTGTGTAGAACATACCAAGGTCTCGACCGAGTTCGTTAGCCAGCTTCATCCGCCATCTTGTTTCAAAATGGTGGCCAGTTAAAAATGTACATTTTTTTAAAAAAATCAAAAAAAATGTACAAAATTTATAAATAAAACAAATTGTTTCCATTAAATGTTAGAACGTGATGCAAGGATTCTGGAACATTTTTTTTTGTTTTTGCTATATCTTTAACAATGGCTGAGATATGGCAGTTTGAAATTTTAGGGTGTCTGAGATTTTGAAACAATCTAATATTTGTTATACTGTAACTCTCGTATTTATAAATCCGATATCAATGTGACGGATCATGTGTATGAAGAAATCTCGTAACAACTCGTAAAGAACATACCAAGGTCTCGACTGAGTTCGTTAACCAGTTTCATGCGCCATCTTGTTTCACAATGGCGGCAAGTTACTTTTTTTTATTTTTTAAAAATTCAAAAAGATGTATAAAAAATTAATAAAATGAAAAAGTCCTTCCGGCCTGCACCGGGAGGAAAAGGTAGCTTTCCTATATCTTCGTTTTAAAATTTTAGCTAATGTTACACGGAAACAGCAAGTTAAAATGCAAAGAAACGTTTACAAAAGATTGGTTAATACTGAATTTGAATAAGAATTTCGCCAAATTATTGAGCAATAGCCAATTGGCTTCATTCATAAAGACTTATGTTGGTCGCCAAATTTGGCGATATTTCGCCAAATGTCCAAATTTTGCCAATTTTGGCGCCAATGTCGCCAATTTTGGCGCTAACGAATATGAATATATAGTTTTATGCGTATGATTGGGAAAATTATTACATTACAACCATGAAAGAAAATAATTTGCGAGTAATCGCGTTAATGTGCTGTTTTATTTCAAAATGTTAGCCACCCTAGAATTTCAAACTGCTCTATCTCAGCCATTTTTTAAGATAGAGGTAAACCAAAAAATGCTCTGGAATCCTTGTATCAAGGCCTAACACGTAATTAAAAAATAAATTTGAATTTTTATACTTTTTTGTATATTTATTTTAGTTTTAAATTTTTAAATGGCCGCCATCTTGAAACAAAATGGTGGACCAAGCGGATCGGTGAAAATATATCGAAATTTTCCGGAACTGCTTTCCTCCGAACGGCTGCAATAGGTAGCTTTATACTTTTTTGTATTGAAAGCTATCTAAAAGTGTGGCTAAGATTTTGAAACAATCTGTTATTTGTTATGCTGTAACTCTCGTATTTATGAACCGATATGAATGTGTACAGATGTGAATGATCATGTGTACAGAACATACCAAGGTCTCGACTGAGTTCATTGGCCATCTTCATGCGCCAACTTTTTTCAAAATGGTGGCCAGTTTAATTAAATTTTTTTTTAAAAAAATTCAAAAAGATGTATAAAAAATTTTTTTAATTGAAAAGTTGTTTCCATTAAATGTTAGATCGTGATACGAGGATTCCGGAAAATGTTTTTTTTTCGGCTTTATTTTAAAAAATGGCAGAGATATGGCAGTTTGAGATTCTAGGGTGGCTGACATTTTGAAACAATCTTATATTTGTTATCATTTGTTCAAGCTGAAATTCGCATTCAAATTCAGTATTAACGAAAAACGGGATTGAATTTTTTATAACCGAGTTCCAAGCATTTTAGCTTCGGTTGTTTGAGTAAAGTGAGCGGAAGTTTTAAAAAACATGGACTATGAAAGCTACTTTTTCCTCCCGGTACAAGCCGGAATGACTTCTATCGAGAACTATTTCGAGAAGCGTTCTATCGAGAACTATTTCAATGATAACAGGTATTAAAGTATTAAAATAAGTTAACACGAGATTTCTTTATTTTAATTTATGTTAATCAAAGTAATTTTGATGTAATTTAAGAATGTCGCAGTGTCTTAAATGAGACATCATAAGAATTAACACTTATAAATTAACTTTTAAAAATGAATGTTGACAAAGAGAAATACAGTATGGTGAATAGTGTGACATTGGTGAGACAAATTTCTTTTTTAAGCTCTTTCATTTAACTCAACTTGGTTTTTGTATCTAAAGAGGGAATTTTATAATCGATTTTAAACTCAATTACTGGTATGCTAGCATTATAAAAATGATGTTTCCGCTAACAATGCAGCATTTTAATATTTTTAGAACTTAATTATAAATTAATATCTCGTTTTTTCCGTTAGCCCGCGACAGGTAATAAATCTTCAGATATTCTTTAAGGTTACACTTGGATATGAGTAACAACAACAATGGATTTAATTATGCGCCAAAATTCACACTCGCAAAAAAGGCCAACTGGCTGAAAGGCTGAAACAAAAAAGTATTTTTAACACTATAGAGTAGAAACGATAAATAAAAAATAAAGGCTGTAATATATTTTTAAAAGTACGCTTTAATCATTTTATAGTTTCATATTAATTAAATCATCATTAAACGTTGAGAAATCAATTAAGAAATCCTAAAAAGATAGATTAAATAATGCTGATTTTCCCTTCCTATTGCCATATCTTAAAAAAGAAACATAGCATATATTATATATTTTTTAATAATTTCACTAACTCGTGATTTCTACCAAGAGCAAATTTGCCATAATCCGGGTCACGCCAAATTAATCTATTGTAAGGAAAATTTTTGGAAAAATCTTGAATTGCAGTCATGAAATTAGGCGTAATTTTCAAGATAAAAATTGAATGCTTATAAAAGGGTATACTTTTAAGAAACTGTTTTTACTTTTATATATTATTTTTATTCTTTGCTATTCTACCATTTTGCATTTTGTTACACATATGTTTAAACGTAGTGAAGATTGCGCTAATAATTAAATGAATAATCCCTTGGTTTTAATATATACCCCCAAATAATGCATTTTATTTTCATTTCGAAAAAGCGCTTACAATTATTTTTTCGTACATGTAAAAGTTTGTTTTAGTAAAAGAAATATATTTTTTCATAGAATAATGAATTTTGTTTTGTTGTTGTTTAATTTAATGTCACAAATTAATTTAATTCTTTAAGAATGAATACGTTTTAAAAGTAAATTTAACAACATAGGTTCACATTCCACTATTGATAAAGGGGTCGAAATATAATATAGAATACAGTAGAGATAAAGCTTATTTACTATAAACTGTTTACAAACTTTCTCAAATATGTAAAATATGTAAAAGTTTTCAATTCGTAGATGGAATCGGTAAGAGATATTTGGTCAAATGAGGATATCGCATTTAACTAAACACGCCCCTTAAACTGAGATATTGATTTATTAATTCCTTTGTCTACCATGATAACACCTTTCTAAACCTGTTATTGAAATGAGTTCTCTCGTGAATTACTTGAATGAAAACAGGTATTAAAGTATCAGCATAAATTAACACGACTGTTTCGCTCACTTAATTCGCGTTAAATTAGAGTAATTTAGATGTTATTTAAAAATGTCTCATAATTTTAAACAGCATGTCACACAGTTAAACGTTATAAAATATCTCTTAAAAATGAATATTAAAAGATGAAAAATACAGTCCTTTTATAAAAAATAATATTCGAAAACATAACATTTGCATATCCATGGCACATGATTAAATCTTTTTACTTTTGTTTCTTTTTTCATATAATTAAAAGTTATGAAGACAGTGATTATGATTAAAAGAATATTTTCTTTGTATTAATACATTCACCGAATAATACGTTTTATTTACATTTTAAAAAGAGCTTATTACATTTTTAGTAATTGTCGCACATAAATTTACTTTTGTAAAATAAATATATATCGGGTTGTCCGGAAAGTTCACGTCGGTTGGGAAAATCAATTCGTACTGGAAAATTCTACCTGTTAAATATTAGACTTTAGATATCGGAATCAATGTCTAATCATTAAATGTTAGAATTTTCCGGTTCAAATTGTTTTTTGCAACTGGCACGAACTTTCTGGACAACCCAATATTGTTTTTTATATAAAACGCTCATTTATATATATATACACTGCTCAAAACAATTAAAGGATATTTGAAGTTTTATATAAAATAAAGATATAAACGAAATTTTTTTTGCCGAAAATAGAAGAAGAGAATCACAAATGCAAATTTTTCTGGTTTTCAAACTGTGGAGTATGCAAATTTTGAGTTCGACGTCAAAAACGTCGCTTCAGCGGCAGCGAATGAAATTTGACTTTCAACTGGATAAAAGAGAATGAAGACAAGGATGATCGGCATTCAGTGATTGCTTTGTTTCGATGAGTACGATGTCTCAGCGAAGTCATTTGACAGATTCAGAAGCTTGGAGAATTGTTGGTAGGTTAGAAGGGGGCCAAACTCAAGCCGAAGTAGCGCAAGCCATTGGAGTGTCACAAAGTGTCATTTCCAGGATCTGGAACCGTTTTTTGGAGAGTGGATGTGCAGGCCGAAGACCAGGGCAAGGTCGTAGACGGGCAACAACGCCCAATGAAGATCGGTATTTAGCGTTAACAGCTCGGAGACACCGAAACATGAACGCTACTCTTCTCCAACAACACCTTCGCTCGGCTACAGGCACCACGATTTCAACTCAGACTGTCCGAAACCGGCTACATGCTGTAGGTCTGTATGCTCGCCGACCGATGGTATGTGTTAGATTAACATCAAGGCATCGTCGCGACCGCAGGGAGTGGGCAACCGAGCATGTCAACTGAAGGAGAAATGAATGGAGCAATATTCTGTTTTCTGACGAGTCCCGTTTTTCTGTGCATCCGGATAATAGGCGTATTTTCATCTGGAGGGACCGTGGCAGTAGGAATAATCCTGCGTTCGTGCACGAAAGTGTCAGATTTGGCGGTGGAGGAGTGTTGGTGTATGGTGGCATCTCCATTGACGGGCGCACTGACCTCTACATCATTCGAGATGGAGCTCTGACTGGTCGCCGATATAGGGATGAGATCCTCAGACCTATTGTAGTCCCTTACGCTGCAGCAATCGGAGATAACTTCATTTTAATGGACGATAACTGCAGGCCACATCGTGCAAACCTGGTGGAGGATTTCCTTTTCGAGGAAGGAATCGTTCGAATGGAATGGCCAGCGTGTTCTCCAGACATGAATCCAATCGAGCACGTTTGGGACGCTCTAGGAAGACGAGTTTCTGGCCGCCAACAACCCCCACAAACTCTCCAAGAACTGGAAAGAGCTCTTCTGGAAGAGTGGGGCAGAATACCCCAACTCGTCATTAATAGCCTCATTGAGTCCATGCCTCAAAGGTGTTCAACGTTGCTGGCCGCCCGTGGAAACCATACCCCCTACTGAAAATGATTTTCTTTGAAGAAAACACCTTTTCTTATTCTTTTTTTCTCATATGCACAAGTTGTGTTTTTTTCCTTTTGTACACAAATGCGCAATAAAATGCATTTTTTTCTGCCAAACATGTGTAATTTATTCTCATATAACCTACTATGTCTGTCGACCATGTATCAATCAGCTAAAAAGTTTCCCAGATACAAAATCCACCTAAAACTGCAATATCCTTTAATTGTTTTGAGCAGTGTATATATCACAAAATACATCAAATTTTTCAAATTACAACTTTTTAACACTCACCAACGCAGTTGAAAATTGTTTATGAATTCGGTCTGCCTGTCTGTCTGCGTCTATCGTCTATCCGTAGTCAAACTCTTGAAAGTATACTCGGATCGGCATGAGAGATTTTATATATTATTGTTGTTTACTATAGAATGCCCAATATCGAAAATGAAATGTCAAGCAATTATAGCTCGTTTACAGGAACACACAAAAGAATTCCGTTAAATTATGATCTGTCATTTAAAAAATCATTTGCGAAGCACTTTTGTGATATTTCAAACATAATATAATGAAAAAGAATAACTAAGGTTCACTATAACATGTTGTCTATAAATTAAGAGGCTACTTCACTCAGGTGAAAACACCCTCTTGCTAATGTTAATTCTATGGGGGAAATGATTTACGATATCTCGTTCGCATTTCTATATTTTTAAATGATTTTTTTTTGCATTGGATAGCTAAGGTCAAGCTCTATGCACGCTCTTTTGTACTTTTTCGATTTTGATTACAAGTTTTTTGTATTAAAATACTTTCACTTTCGGAACCGGTTTCGAAAGTGAAAGTATCCTCAATAAAAAAAAATTTAACAAAAATCGAAAAAGTACAAAGGAGCGTTTATAGAGATTGACCTCATCTATCCAATGTAAAAAAAAAAAATCGTTTAAAAATATAGAAATGCGAACGAGATATCGTAAATTATTTCCCCCATAGGATAACATTAGCGAGCGGATGTTTTCCCCTGAGTGAAGTAGCCTCTTAAGGCATGCATAGCATTTATATTCATTTATAGAGATACACAAAAGCGTTCGGCTACAGAACGGATTATGAAAATAAGTATTAAAGTGCTGAAATAAGTTAACACAGTTGTTTGTCTATTTAATTTATGTTTAATTAAAAAAATTTCAAGTTAATTTAAGAATGTCTTAAATATAATATTACAAAACATATAAAATGAAGAGCTCTGGGACATGAGAATATCATTCTAATTTTTTTTGTTGAAAGGCGCTCTCTCGAGAACTACTTCAATGAAAACTGGTCTTAAAGCATTATTCATATCAAGCATATATTATATCAAACAATCATTAGTTTCATCCTTTGCAATAATAAAAATTTCCTAATACTATTTTGTTAGTGTTGAAAAGTGTTTAATAATCTATGCGAGATTCATGATTTTTCATTCTTGTTAAAATTAAAGCAAAGAATAGAGGGTGACAAACAAAAATGTTAACTCTCCTGTATTTCTAAAAGTGGCGAAATATAGTACAAAATACAAAAGAGACCAAACCTTATTCGTTCAAAATTGACTACAAACATTTTCAAATACTAAAAATTTTTCAATTCGTAAATGGAATCGGTTAGAGAGATTTGGTCAAATGCGGCGAAATACGCTCTTTGAACTGAGATATTGATTTAGGAGTTTCGTTGATGTGCTATTGGAATATCTCTCTAACGCAATTGTTGAAGGGAGTTCTATCGAGAATTACTTGAATGAAAATAGGTATTAAAGTGTTGAAATAAGTTAACGTGGTGGTGCCTCAACTTAATTCATATTTAATTAAGGTAATTTTAAAGTAATTTAAGAATGTCGTGGTGTCTTAAATACAGGGTGTTCAGAAAGTCCTTCCCTGATTACAAAATTCATTCATATCCACTATATGTAAAACTGGTGCTAAAATGTTTGAAAACTAACCAAGTTTCTTTTAATGCAGGTTTTTGCAACGTGATTTTTAGAAACACTTGGCTTGGTAGCACGTAAAGCACATGTAGTTGATAGTCAAATTCTGTCAATACATTACATAGGATGTAACTTTAATAAATGCAACTATGTATGTACAAAGGATACAGAAGAGATGTAAGAGTGAGATGTTTATAGCCCTTTAGTAGTAGCCAGTATTGTCTAGCACCCGTTGCCGTCATCCTAAAAGCTACAACATGCCGTTTGCAGTGTCTGCTCTATTGATCCTTCAATTGGAACTGTCTAAATCCAGCAAAATACCTGGAACACAATCTCTGTAACATATGAAAGCGGATGTCACGTAATGGTTCCTTCATCTTAGGGATTAAATCAAAATGAAAGGGATTTTAATCCGGGGAATATGGAAGATAATAAAGTACTTATTGCGCACTGACGATTAGGATAGACAATAGACCTGCAACTAAAATATGGTTATGTTTTCCCTGTCACTGCGCGTGCATGTGACGTTTGTGGGGATAGCGCATTTGCTGCAAGGTAAGCAGGTATGTAGTGTATGTGTAGTGTAAACTACTTTCCTGATTTCTGCTGCAACAGTGTTCAGCTATTAAAGTTCCATCCTTCGTAGTCAATATCACAGTACTGATTGATAAAATAACTGTGGTTACCCGTTGTCGCAGAGGTCCAAGGTCTCATTCATAAATTCATTTGCACTGTTTTTTGGTGAATGGGTCTCGTGATACCGGAGGACACACTGAGCTTTTACCTGATTTGTGGATATTGCCCATTTCTTGAACACCGACACTGCTATAATACAGCCACGTTGCTGAAACCTGCAACAAAAACACTTTGTTAATTTTCCGACATTTTGGCTCCAGTTTCACATGTTCATCTTATTTAAAGCGGATATGAATAATTTTTTTAATCAGGGAAAGACTTTTGGGGCACCCTGTAGAATATCACAAAAATTATAAAATGAAGGGCTCGGGGCAAAACAAGTTAATATACGAAACGCAAATTTCATGATATTCAAGTTTTCTAAAAAAACTACAATCAAAACCATTATGATAAGTTTCCTGTATAAGAGTTGATTTGTTAAAACTTTGTTTGAACTTTCAGCTAACTTGGTAATTAACTACTAACATTTTTGTGTTGTAGAGTTTGTTTAGTGGCCTTATTGAATTTTAATATTTAAATTTTTTTGCTCTTATCTAAAATTTATATTGGAGTATGATGTCATCTATATTGAGTAATAAATAAATCTTCTACTTTTTTAAAGGATGTTAGGATGCTGTTAAACAATTCAGCATTCAAATCAGAAATAAATTTAAAATGCCAGTTACCATGTTTTACATCCAAGAACCTCAAATTTCTTTTTATAGAAACAGATATTTTATGATAGATAGCATAATACTGATAAATAACGAGGGAAGGCACTTTATCAGTAGAAACAGTGTAGTAGAAACACCACGCAGTGGAAATCAGTAAAGCAGTTTACACCACACGTACGCTTAATACCTGCCTTACTTATAGGGAAAATGCGCTCTCCACACAAACGTCACATGCCCGCGCAGTGAAAGGAAAAACACAGCCATATTTTAGTTTCCGGTCTATTGTCTATTTTAACCATCAATGCACAATAAGTGCTTTACCATCCTACATATTCTCCGGATATAAGTCCCTTTCATTTTTATTTCATACTTAAGATGAAGGAACCATTACGTGGCATTCGCTTTCATATCGCTCCAGAGATTGTGTTCCTGGGATTCTGCCGGATGAAGAGGCAGCTTTATTTGAACGATCAACAGAGCAAGCACTGCAAACGGTATGCTGCAGCTTCCAGAATGGTCGCAACGGATGCTAGAAAACGCTGGTTACTATTTTGAAGGTCTATAAATATTTTACCCATGCATCTCTTCTATATACTTTGTACATACATAGTTGCAACTATTAAGGTTACATCCTATGTACGTCGTTTATATATGTTGACATACACTTGAAACACTCTTTTTTTCCGTCTTTCATTTTTCTTTTCATTTTTTCTTTTCTTTTCTTTTTTTCTTTTCTTTTTCTTATTAATATGCTTGAATGTTATCAAAATTATGCTAATGACGAAAACAACAATCTCTTGGTTTTAAGAATTTCACCAAATAATGCATTTTATTTGCAATCATAAGAAGTCCTTAATATTATATATATATTTTTTTTTTTACTTTAAAAAATACAAAAACTTATTTAACAAGTAAATGTGGTTTTTTTTCAAAGAATATCGACTTCTTTTATAAATTAACATCACAAAGTACGTTAATTCTTTTTAGGACATTTTAAAATTAAAGTTAACAGTAGAAAATGACAAATAAATTTGTTAACAGTCGTATATTGATAAAAGTGGATAAATGTACTGCAGAATAAAGGAAGCAAAATTTACTTCCTATAGAAACTCATTACAAACATTCACAGACACCTGAAAGTTTTCAATGTACAAACAGTCTGCAATAGAAAATGTCTCTCATGGGAATCTCGAGTTCAACGAAATACGCCCCTTGTAGTCAGATATCGATTTAGTAATTCCGATGGTCTGTCATGAGAAAATTCTTTTAAATCTATTATAAAATGGCGATCTCTTATGAATTACTCAAAGGAAAACTGTTATGAATGCAATAGAATACTTTAACATGGCTGTTTTTCCAAATTAATTCATGTTTATTTAAAATAATTGGGACGGAAAATATCGTATACATCTGTGATCTTAATTTCGGAAAAAGTAACATATGTGACCATTCACGAGTAATGAAAAACTAGTTAGGTGGGTAAGAGAAGTAATAATGTTATTAAATGTATAGAAAAAATAATTCTAAAATTGGAACTTAAATTCACATTTGTGTATCAATTAAAAATATGAAACTACTTTAAAATGGATCACAATTTGTGTATTACTAAAATAGGTGTAAAATAAAAAGATTCTAAAACATTAAAACTATTCTAAGATGCTAAAACATTCGTTGGAGTCCCGAGCGCTTTCGACCAGAACTGGTCATCATCCAAAGGCGAAAATGAGAAAAAAATCTGCAATCTCCGGAATGTAAGCTATTTAAATAGCAGAAGGTGAAACCACAAATGGAGAAGGGGGGGGGGAGGGAATGGACTAGTCTATTGAGCGAAATGGGTTATTCCAAAAAAAAATTGAGTCGTGAAAAACACAACACTTAATTGAATCAAATTCACCTCTGTACTATAATAATTGTTTAAAAACAACACAAAATGTCACAAAAAACATATATGCATAATTTAATAAAAACTTTTACTTTAGGTGTTTTAAAACATACAAAACTGTATTTCACATTATAAAACCTAGCGCTTTTGAGCCGTCCTGGCTCATCATCAGGGTTAAAAACATTAACACGCAGATACACACGAAAACACAAATAGTCTGAAACACTGTAAAAACATCATTGACAGCTGAAGAAAAGGTCAAACCATTATAAACAGGCCACAAGTGGTGGGAAGCATAGGAGGGATGTGCCAATCTTATTCAATCTTGAACTATCTGTAAAAGTTTATACCATAATTTAGGGATGTTGTAAGAAACCGAATCATTGCATGGTTTACCTTTCCTGGTTAAAATTTCTATGGATTCACTTATTATTGCTTGATATTTATATTGACATATGGGTTATAACAACCCAAATGTACCATTAACACAAAGTACATTATACCAGATTTTCGGTATATTGCGTGATAACATATCATTACAGGATTTACTACCACTTGTCAGGATTTCCTCCGACTCCCTCAGTATACATGTACAGTATACAAAAGTAATAATATTACTTTTAGTTTATCATTTTATTTTTTTAATTTAAAGTAAACAAACTTGTATATTGTGAAATTGCAATTTTTACACTGGGTAATCATCAGTAATTCCACTTACGCCCTTTTCAAAAAAAAAAAAAAAAAAAAAAAAGAAAACCCCGACTTTCCCAAATTTCTACCACTAGTCCTTCTTCCAGACACAGCCTTCTTCAGTTCTTCTTCCACAAAATAAAAATAAAATATAATCACAAACGAAAATTTACAATAACCTCTTCGAAGTTACCCACAATTCCGATAAACTTTGTTTATCTGTAGAAAACCCATAAAATAACATGTTTTCGAGAGTTAAAGAAGCATTTATAAAAATAGAGTCTCTTTTGCTGCCACTGATTTTCGGAAACGTTTACGAATAGTTTTTATAGTGCATTAATCAGTTTTCTCAAACTCAAATACCTGTTTTTCGGTTGCTCTCAATTATCAATTACATATTTTCATGTTAAACAAACATATTTTATAGACAAACATGATAAATTAACAGCATTGACATTAATATTAAAGTTAATGTATTTTTTTGTTACTCTTTCATTTATAAATTCAGTTACGTAGCTGAAAATGTTCCATTGAGAATTAATAGCATTCTAAAATTCGATATTCCTGTTTGAGGAAACTGATTAATCTATCTATCTCTCTATATATACATATACAAATAGACGTGTGTGTCCCTATACTTCACTTTGCAGCCACAACTGCCTGGCGCAGACCACTTGTGTCTGTGTGTGGTAAGCCTCGAGTCTTCCATCATGCACTATGGTGGTTGCATGTCGGTACCTGTGTGGGTGTGGGAGATAGAGTGGTTGACAGTGGTCGACCTAGTGCATTTCCATATAGACGTGTGTGTCACTATATTTCGCTTTGTAGTCACAACTACCTACCACTGGTGTTTTTTGTGTGGTAGTAGCCTTGAGTCTCCCATCGTGCACTATTGTGCATGTCGGTAGCTATGGGGTGTGGGAGATAGAGAGGTTGAAAGTGGTTGACCTAGCGCATTTTCATTTTTCAACCAAAGTGTTCTAAAAAATGTTTCGACTCATCTTCAATAAGAATTGGTTCATTCAACTTATAATTAACTAAGATATAGATAACTAACAAGGAAGGTCTCCTTAAAGCGCATGCTCAGAAAATTTTGAAAAAAAATGCTAATGAAGCTACTCATGTGTGTAATAAAGTTACAGTGAAATTTAGCTGCGGAATCCCAGTAGAAAAACTGCAAAAAAATAAAATACTTTCGAGTATTTGGCGCAAAAAGACACGATTTGGTTAGCAACATTTTTTCCTCGCCAAACACAAACGATTTTAATGTTTTTGAAATTGCATGTAAAATGATTATTCGAATGCGCAATACTTAATGAATTTAAACTAAAACTATGAAATAGTTTATTATTTTTTGTATAATATATATAAGCTGCTTTATGTTGCAGTTATTTAATTTTATCAGTGAAAAAATATGTTCTATGTTTTAGAAGCTGCAAATATCTATTTTATGTTATAGCGAAGCTGACAGTTAAGTTATGTGTATTATTGAATTATTAAATCTCTTTTTTTTTGTTTTTTTAAAGTTGCAAATGTTTATTTTCACTTTTAGTTAACAATAGAAATTTAAAAAATATATGAATGTGTAAGGCATATTAAAGTAAACGAAGAGTTTGAAGGAATTGTTGTTATGAGACCGACGAGATTTTTGTAAAATTTGAAAGCTGAATTTTGAAAATTGTCATTATCTTAAAAAAATTATACGAATGGATTAATCCATAGGGCTCATGATACCATACCCTCTTGTTCAGAATCGTTTGCATTTTGCGTTCAACATTTTCAACTCTCTGTACATTTGCAGTAATATTAATTAAAAATATTCTTTAAATCGGATTAAATAAATGACTCACGTTTTTTTTCTCTATTTATTACCGATTGAATGAAATTTTGCTATTGTTTTATCCTCCATTCCACAATTCTTTCTAATTTAAACGGCTTGACCGGTTATACAAGTAATTTTTAAATGTATTTTAGAAGGAAATACCCTATGACAAACGGATTCGTTATACATTTCTATATCGAAGAAGTCGTTGTTTCCATAGCAACGATACTTTTTTCTTGAATTGACAATGTTCAGAATCGAGCTTATTTTTGAGCTTGAAACAATTTTAATCAATTTAAATTTTGTTTTAAATCGTAAAATACAATCGTTAAATTTCATTATTTGTACATATAAGTGTGTACACAAAATTCTAGTTATAAACATTTAGTTATTATGTAAGTTAAATTTACATAAACAAGTTCAGCATGAAAAAGTTTTGTTTTTCCTTAACCCATTACTGCCCAGCGATCTATTTCTAGATCACCTACAACCGAACAAAACTATTAAATTCAATACCAGTATTTTAGTACGGAAATGGTCTCATTATTTAATCTCAAATTTTGAGTCATTAAATAACTCACAGAATTACTAAATGGGAAAAACTGGTGTCGAAGAATTAAAAGAAGTGTAAAAACAGTTGAGCGTTAACGGGTTAAAGAGTATTTGTCATAAAAGCGCTTTTTTTTATTTCGTTCCGTCGCCAGCCGGTGATAAATCGCCAAATAAACGAAATTTTCATAATTTTTTACAAACTTTATATAGAGGTTCCGCAGATAATTTTATATAAACGTATATATCCTCATGAGAATAAAATTCTGTAATTTTTTCAAAAAATTCTGAGTATGCGCTTATGGAGACCTTCCTTGTAAGTAAGATGATTTCGCGCCTCCTAGCGGGGGAATTTGAAACTAAACGATATTGCATCGCATGCGTAGCACGCCTGCTATACCATGCCGTAGGCAGTTGGGACGAGTGACGGAGTTTGCTTCGGAAAGAAGTTTGTTTAGAACAGAATGCGCGCCGAAAATGACTATTTTTATCGAAACCGCAAAAGAAGTTATTGATTTCCGGGCAACGCCGGCCGGACGAATTAGATAGTACACTATAAAAGAAATCGGTAATATTTCCGATAATCAGTGGCATCTAAATAAATTTTTATTTTATAAATGCGCTTTTAAATCTCGAAAGTATGTTGTTTTCCGTTTTTCTAAAGATAGAGTACACTTTTCCGAATCGTGGGTAACTCGGAAGAAGTTAATTTATGTTTTCGTTTGTGATTATATTATTGAGTTTAAGTATTATATAGTTTAAGAAACATCCAGTGTATAAAAATTTACATTTTTTAAATAAATGTATTTTTCTCGCCAAACATACATTTTTGAAAAATTTAATATCACAATATATATAACCATCCGTTTAAAACTACTAATTTTGAGAACTAAATTGAACAATAGAAGTTGACAACAAAACAAGTTGACATTCCTGTATTGATAAAGAGGCGAAATACAGTACAAAATACACTAGAGAGACAAAATTGAATGCAAACGTTCTCATATACCGAAAAGTTTTCAATTTGTAAATGGAATCCGAAAGAGACATGGAAATCTTGGAATAATGGAAATCTCTTTAATGGAAATCTCGAATTCAACGAAATACGCCTCTTGAACTTAAATGTCAATTTAGTAATTCCGGTGGTCTCTCCTGTGAATATCATTCAAAGCATGTTATTGAAGAACGTTCTCTCGTAAAATACTATCCTGATACGGCTTGAATTTTAGAGAAATTTCGCGTTTCATTATTATTATTTTTTTTTTAATAAGGCATGTAGAAAAAGAATGCCTTTGAATTTATTTTACTTTCGTCTAATTGTGTGAATACTGTTATATAAAAATGTTGATATTTTAATCAATCTACATTCTTCCAAAGTTCATTACGCGCGAAGTGCACATTAAATCGGTATTCCTGATTACGTTCTTAATAATAATCTGAAACAAAACATTTTCACGGGGTTCTTAAAATGTATTAAAGTGATTAGATGTCAAGCTTCAAATTGATGAGATGAATAAAAATTTCACAAAATAGCGTCTGTTTGAAGTTTGAAGATCAGTTTCGAAGTAAAAAAAAAAAAAAAAAATCTACTCAGGTTTTCCGCCTTATGCAAGCTAAGCTCCCCCCCCCCCTCTAGACTCCGCAGGCTCTAAATACACTCTATTTTTCTCCGTTTAAACATTTTCTGATTATGGATGATTGAATGATACTATGATGACTATTGGCTAACATCTGTAATCGGGTTGTTATACATTTCCCTTTCACTGAGAGATTTTACGGTTCTCAAGGTTGCATTTACTGCTGTCGCGAGAGCTGGCGGCTCTTTTCGTGATTGATAAGTAAGATCAGTTGCCCCATTCGAAGATTAACTTGTATAAAATGGTTAAGAGCCTACACTAGTCACGCGGAGAAACGCGCAAACTAATATTAAGTCTATGGGAATGCTCTTGCGCAATTTCTCGCTCGCATTTTAATATTTTTAAATGAATTTTTTGGCATAGGATAGCTGAGATCGATCCCTAACGTTGTTAGTTTTTACTTTTTTGATTTTAGTTATAGTTTTTTTATAAGCGGACATTTCCAATTTAGGAACCAGTTTGAACCGGTTCTGAAAGGGAAAGTATCCTTATATAAAAACCTGGAATCAGAATCGAAAAAGTAAAAACTAACAAGGTTAGAGGTTGACATCAGCTATTCTATGCAAAAAAATCATTTAAAAATATTAAAATGCGAGCGAGAAATCGCGCAAGAACCTTCCCATACACTTAACATTAGCTTTAGCGTTTCTTCCCGTGACTAGTGTAGGCTCTTACATCAGTCACGCGAAAAAACGCGCAAGCTAATGTTAAGTCAATGGGAAGGTTCTTGCGCGATTTCTCGCTCGCATTTTAATATTTTAAAATGATTTTTTTTGCATGGGATAGCTGAGGTCAATCTCCAACGTTGTTAGTTTTTACTTTTTCGATTTTGGTTCCAGTTATTTTATATAAAGGTACTTTCATTTTCAGAACCGGTTCCAAAATTGAAAATGCTCGCTTATGAAAAAACGAAAATAAAAATCGAAAAAGTAAAAACTAACAACGTTGGAGATTGACCTCAGCTATCCTATGCAAAAAAATCATTTAAAAATATTAAAATGCGAGTGAGAAATCGCGCAAGAACCTTCCCATAGACTTAACATTAGCTTGAGCGTTTATGAATTACTCGTATGCAAATATGCATTGAAATAAGTTAATATCACTTTTATCAGACTTCATTTGTGTTTAATTAGAATATTTTATATATCATTTAATGCTATACAATCTTACACTAGATTAATTTTAACACAATTATTCAAATTGGTAAAGAAATCATATGAGTCGTAATTTTCCAACTGGACGAAAAATGTCCGGGCCAGGATTCGAACCTGGGATCTCTTGGCTGAAACTGAGATGCTTTACCAACTGAGCTATCCCGGTTGAATCTGGAGGGCATAATTCTTCCAGTTAACCTTATTGATCATAGCATCTGGTCTGATATTTTAATCAACTCAACAGAATAGATCGCAGGTAATTTGGAACTCTACTGGAGTTCCAAATTACCTGCGATTGGTAAAGCGATTTGGACCTCAGTTGGTAAAGCATCTCAGCTTCAGCCAAGAGATCCCAGGTTCGAATCCTTGCCCGGACATTTTTCGTCCAGTTGGAAAATTACAACTTATATACAAGCTTAGTATAGACAATTTTTATAATTCCATTTTGTTTTCTTCAAAAGTAGTTTTTGTAGCTGTCAGCTTGAATATTTTATTAGGATCTAAAAAGGGTATGTTTGACTGTTGGTCTGTCGAGATTTTAATTCTATTACCAACAAACCACCCGGCACTAAATTTGGATAGGTTATTAAGGTACTATGCTATCGTACATTCTTATTGAAGTATTTTTCTGGGACATATAGAAAATTGAATGTTTCGTCACTTAATACTTACGTTAAATGGCTTAAATTGCTGTGAAATTCCAATATGTTTCTTATATGGACTACCAATAAGATATCCTGTGAATGGTTATCCTATCACTCTTTTCTACTTTCTTCTATCTTTACAGAAAGAAAGTATTGGATTCATGAAAATTTTAGACTTACGGTTTTCGATGGATTTATACGTTTTAGAAGGTCCTGAACACGATTCCACTGTTTTTATAGAAAATGTCTGTTTGTGAGTTTGTGTCTGTCTGCCTGTCTGTCTGTATGTGACAAAAATTTTGTGGGCGCTCTATCTCAAGAACTAATGCACGAAATTTAATAAAACTTTATATTCAGTTAGTCTCTCATATTAATTGGTTCTGATTAGTTTTTGGTAAAAATCGCCCAATAGGTAGCGCTGCTATGCTGCATTTTTCACGATTTCCGCAATAGCTGTATCTCAAGAACTAATGCACTTATTTTCATCAAACTTCAGATTCAGTTAGACGTTGACATAAGTTGTTGTTGATTAGGATTTGATCTAAATATCCCAACAGGTGGCGCTTCTGTGCTACATTTTGCAGGATTTACGCGATTTTAGCGATAGTCATATCTCAAGAACTAATGCACGGAATTTAATAAAACTTTTGATTCAGTTACACCTTGATATAAATTGGTGCTGATTCTTTTTAGTGTATGCGAAACACGTGTCAGATAGAAGAAAGTTTTGGGATTGGCACATCCGACTAGTTAAATAGGGGCGTATAAAATATTTGTATATATTATCATTTATTTCTTCTGTAAAGTGGGCCGTATTGCTACTAAATTTGAATATGTTTCTTATAAAGACAGACATAATATCTTTCTTGAAAATGATCATTCTGTCATTTATATTAGAGGACAGGGAATCGACAGAATAGTAACCATTACTACTATCATTTACAGTAACAATGTTTGACTAAATTATTATAGTAAAAGGAGGTCACAAAATAATTGCTACATTGTAAAGTTCAATATAAAATCAAGTAATTGATGTAAAAAATTGAGATATGGACAGAAATAGTTCTCATAAAAAATAGCAAATAAAAATGTTGGATGAAAATTTTATAGGCGCTCTATACCTATGAAAAAAGAGAAAATCATAAAAAACAGACACCTTGCAGTTACAGAGCAATTACATGTCACAACCAGTTACAGAGTATTTACTTTGTTCAATTCATAACCATATTCAGTCATGTTTCAATGAGTGTACATGTAATTCAGTCTCATGTGCAATAAATGATATCGATGAGGATGTTTGAAAATGTGTGTCGCTTGGATGTGGTCTGAGTTACAAAGGTCGCACGTGTTTAATTATGGTAATAAATTGCAAAAATGAATACTCTGTAACCGCTTTGTTTGAGTTAACGCTCTTTTTCTCTATTTTCTTTGTATAGCGCCATCTATAGGCCTTATTTGGAACTGTAGTTTTCAATTCCTCAAACAAATTTGTTGACTATGAGAGGCGTTTTAGTCCAAATCACACATTCATACGTCAATTACTGGATTTTTTATTGAACCTTACAAAGTACCACAAAATTTATGGCCACCCACTATTATATATTACAATACATGTACTGTAAAGATTTTATCCGTATTAGGAAATGTATCTTTCATCATAATTTATAAAACGGATATTAATGAGAAAAAACTAATGTCTGCAGGATTTAGTGCCTAAACATATGCATTCTCAGCAAAACACTCCAATTCCCACAAAACATGTAGAATCTCATAGAAATGATCTTCCTTTTTATAGTTTCATAATTATATGGATTTTTGGCAACTAAAAAAATTAATTATCGATTACACATCATAAGCCACTCAAGTGAAATAAAGAAAATTACTTTATTACTACTATATGTTGAATTAATCAATTATTATTTTGTGTATGAAGAATCCTTTACCCTAAAATTTCAAATAAATAAATAAATAAATAAATAAGTAAATAAAATTTTTTAAATGTAAAATATATATTTCCCCTGATAAATATTTACGTCTAGCGTTTTATATCCATTCCTTTACGCATATATTTTATATTCCATTTCGCAAAAATATATGCTTTCACAAACAGCAGCTACCCAGTTTCAAAAAAATATATCTTTCTGAAATATCTCATGAATTTCAAAATCGAAGAATCCCTTGTGGAAAGACTATTAAAAGAAACAGCCATTAAGAAAAGTTTTAAATTTTCAAATTAAATTCATTTTTTAAAGTACTATACTTAATACAGTCTGTCTTAAATGTTTAAGCACAACCAGAATATGTCGTTTAATAAATAACAATGCAAAATTAAATAAAAACTTTTAACTTATTAGAACATGCAAAAAGGAATAAATGGATGTACTATTAAAATAATAATAATAATAATAAACTCATGAAACTCTGTAATTATACAATGTCTCAAAAGTTTAGGCAGAATAGAAAAAAAACACATCGTGTAAAATGTTTTATGATGTTATTTATTAATAGTAGTTCTTAGGTTTGGAATGACTGTAAATAATCGTTTTTCTATTGAATTAATTAGTTTTTCAAAAAATATTGGCGGCAGAGAATAACATGATTTTTAATGGCCACATTTAGTTCTTTAGTAGAGTCATATTCCTGTCTATTCTTGTATACTTTGCGGGTTAAAATATCGCAAACGTTCTCAATTGAGTTTATGTCTGCTTTAAAATTGGCGATCCTTAAACGTTAACATTTTGCACAGAAAGCTAATGTTTTGTACTAAGTGAGTTGTGAATTGAAAAATTGTCCAGGCGAAATTCCCTTTCAAGACCCTCTAAGATGTCACCAAATTTAAATAGATGTTTCTCTAGTCTTGATACTTTGTTGAATTTTGTTTCCTATAGAGAAGGGAACCGGAGGTTTCGGCTTTAAAAGGCAATCGCTCTCCAAACATATAGCCTTGATATACAGCCTTGTTGTTTACTGAAGAATGCACTCGGGTGTAACCTGAAGTTATGCCAGCAGCAATTTCAACAAGTTGGAAATTGTACGTCAAACGTGACAAACGAGCTGCGTTACTATTGCTAGTTATATAAATATTCATATCTTGATGATCTTTAAATCTGTGAAATGAATTATATCGTCTGCAGATTAATTTCTGTAATAAAATAAGTATCTAGATCACTTGACGATTAAACCTCGGAAACTCATATAACAAGAAAGCACCGATTTTCTTCTTAATTCAAATTTCTTAATAAACATTTTTATTATTATCTTCTAAAGTTAATTCGATTTTCATAAAATTTAAAATGCCTTGACAAAATTCTGCAAAGATAATATATCTTAAATTTCAAACCATTTGGTTGGGTAGTTTTTGCGCTGTTATATGCGGACAGACGGACGAACGCATCAGACGACGACTATAGGTGCTACGTATTTATATGATTACGAACGCACCTAACAATTAAGGCTACCCATATTTCATTGCTTTTCGTTGGTGAGTAATACTGTCAGCCACTAGTTCCCTGACGATCTGTACTTTTGCAATCACTTTTGGCCTGTTTATGCTGTCCTTTTAGGCGCTATTTGCAAGATTAATTTTTAAACAAAGTTATTTAATTCTCTTATGCGTCTCCGTATCGTGTTTTTTGAGACATTGACACCAAGATTATTTATTTTGTCTTATGTACATATTTTGTTGCTACACCAATCCTACCATTTTTTTTATCAGTATGAACACTTCTTACACGTGGCAACCCGCATATTGGTTTTAGGTCGAAATTGTTATTTCTAGCACTAGATAATGCTTTGAATACTTTAAAATTTTAGAAATTTCAATTAAACATCTTACATTTCGATTTTAGCTTAAAAATGTTTATAATTTCCTTTTTGTAAATTTCGTAACCATCGGCATTTTACATAAAGAACGGAATTTGAATATTCGTTGTTAAACCGCTCAGGAAAAACAGTAGGTTATTTGGGACGGTTTTTTAGTTGAAACTAATTATTAATTTTGCATAATGTGCATAAACTTTTAAAACAGTGGTTTTGTAACGAAACAAAAATAAGACACATTTTCTAAATACTAAATAGCGGTGATCTAACCACTGTAATAGCTTTGCAATTTTTCAGTTCAATTACATTTTGAATATTCATCATGAAATTATTTCATATATTTTTATTTTTAATTATATTATAATATTTTTGTCTGTGCTTAAACGTTTGTGTAAGACTGCATATTTTAGAAAATAGCTGTATTTGAAAAAATACGTAGTGTACAACTTTAAGCTGGCACAGAGAAGACATTTGTTTTGGATTTTAATAAATGCTTATTCACGATAATGAAAACAAAAATAATTTTTGCACTGACAAATATGTGAAACGTAAACAGTAAAAACGACGATAGTCCACTCATTGTAAACGTTGAGAACTATTATCATTTTAAAACCACTAATATAGTCACAAATACAGTAAATTTTTAAAAAGTAGAAGATGATCTATCCTTTAACACCGGAACGCCCGGAAATTTTACTCATGTTTTATAAAAATCAGAATTTTTATTTTAAACTATTTAACCAATGTATTTAAATTATTTTTTCTGGCTTATATTTTACTTATTTATAAACAAATTTCTGATTCGATCAAAATGTATTTATTTGGTACCAGTCAAAATGACCGCTATGGTCGATCTAGTGTTAAGGTGTAAGTAGATATAAATATATAGGTATAGGTATAAATGTATAAAATGTATAGGTATAAATAGATATAGGTATTCAAGAATAAATGGGCATGAACAATGATTGTCGACGCTTGTACAACAAAGAACGATGATTAACTATCATAAAATTATCTGCTACTATCAATGTTTTCCTCAATGACCCTTCAGGTATTTCACATAAAAGTATAATTTTAAAATTTATATGCAACATGTTAATGCGAAAAACAAAATCTACAAGATTTGGTGCTTAATCATATGCAATCGTAGCGAAGTATGTATACTCCAGCAAAATATGTAGGTTCTCATAAAAACTTTATTCTTTATTATATTTCTTCAGAATTATTAGACTTTTTGGTTGGGGAATGTTGGGCATGTAAAAAGAGTTCATTAACACTAGAACGACCGGAAATTTTACTCAAGTTTTATAAAACTAATTCACACCAGAATATTTATTTAAAACTATTTAACTTATTCATTTAACATATTTTTGAGAGATTTATATTTAATTTATTTTAAAAAGAAATTTCTCGTTTGAATCGCAATATATTCATTTGGTAGCGGTCAAAATGACCGCTCTTGGTCATTCTAGTGTTAAAAAACATTCAGCCACAGGCATTTAGAAAATAAATTGTAGCTCTAAAAAAATAGTTCCATGTCATCCTTATAAATTGTAGTTCCGTTTGCTAGAGAGTTCTAGTCTCCTCTATTCAAATTCAAGAGCATTTTCCTATATTATCATGGTCACGCTTATTTAAAAATCTCTGCAAATAAATGTGAACACAAAAGGTTAGTTTTAGTAACTATAATTCTAGTTTATAAATTTATTCCAGAAATCAAGTGATAATTTCTTGCAATTCAAACGATTCATAATACAATGTATCGTTTCATCACCTAGAGAACTATAGACTAGAAATTCGCGATCATTTGGCCTATTCAGTTTATTTGTTTACCTTATTCACATAACTCGGAAATCCATATTTCTAGTTTAGGGATTTAGAAAATGACTACTTATTCGTTCTAGGTCAAGGCGATATAAGTTTTCTTTCAGTGTAAGTGCATATTCTGCCTGCAAAATCTCAGGAGAGTTTTGTACAAATCCGGACTAATTTAGAAAAGGAAAAAACTTTCACATCATGAATCGTGTGTAAATGGGCATTTCTATTTATGTCAAACATGAAAGTGTTTACGAATTTAGCTTCCATGGCAGCATTAAACATTTGAACATTTGAAGGAGCGTTGCTTTGAGACCTATAGCTACACAGTTTGTTGTCTCGAATGATCCATATATTTTTTATTCACAGAAACACATACATTACTTCGACAATTACACAAATCTTCCTGATCTGTATCTTGAACTGAAATCTTGTGGTTTAAAAAGACCTCTGAATATGAAAGTGCTACGAGAGATGAATCTGGAAGCCGTGGTAAAATCATCACATCTCAAGAACATTGATATGGCTGTCTACTGGCCGAAAGGAACATAAATGATACTCTAGGTCAAATAAACTCTTATATAACCCAAATAAATTGGTAACTAGTACTAGATTATCTGCAAGAATCATTTATCGATAATGAAACAATGTTGGCTTAGATGTACAGAAGAGTGTTACATGCATTCCACAATAAGCACATCATCGTAGGGAAAGTTTACTTTGGTGCAATGAGCATATTCGCTAAGGTTAGAAACAGTAGTCCAGGATCATGTTTTCTAATGAAACCCACTTCACCACAAACAGTGATTTTGGGTACCAACTACTGTAGAAAGGTCGAAGAATTCATTCCAATCACCATACTGTCCAGGAAACTGATAACTATAGTCAAGGAGTGATTGTGTGAGCTGGTATCAATCATGATAGTAGAATTCTGCTTCACATCTTTGAAAAAGATGCAGTGACATCGTAGTGGAATTTCATAGGCGTTCTCTAGGGTTATATCATCTTACCCGTAGTGCATTTTGTCCAGAATTCCTGTTCATGAATAAAAATACCCGCTCACATAAGACGGCTGAGGTGTCCCCTACACTAGCAGTAGACGATATGGCATAGACAATATACGATATGGCATAGACACTTTTTAGCGTATGACATGCCTTTCTTATTCTCCGGATAAGAGCACGCCTGGGATGCATTCGGTAGACATATTGCTCAAAGACAAACCTCTACTTGAATGGTACATGAATTGAAATCCCCCTGTGAAACGATTGGGGCAGAATTACCCAAGCTCTCTTGAACTGGTTTGTGAACAGCAGTCCCAAACGATGCAAAATGTGCACGAGTGTCGCAGCAGATCATATTCCATAGTCACCGAAACCGTGTCCTTTTTGGGGCCGAAGTTAACATTTTAACTATTTAAAATGATGAAAGAAACATATTTTGTTGTTTTGCGCATCTTCCTCTGCCATGTGATAATATCTACATCGTTTTTCAAGAGAAAGATACATTGGGACCTCTATGAAATATGCAGTAAGTCTCATTTCTTTAAACGATGTCTATTATTAGTTATGACGAAACATGTCACTGTTCCTTAGCAATTATCAAGCACTTTAAGTTTTTAATAATTGGTAAAAGACCATATAAATCAAAAGTTATCAAAAAGAGACTTTTAAAATATGATCGGATCATGGTGGAGATATATAAATCTGCTCGTCATCCAGTCAGGATGTGACAAAAGAGAGATTTACACTTCGAACAGAAATGTGATTCCAGAAAATATATTTGATCCATCAAGACTGCCGCGTTGATAAAGTAAGATTTTTATTATTAACGTAACCAACAATTCCCATCATGACGTGAGTGTATAAATACACTATATGGCCAATGATGACCGGTCACTTGCGATTTTAGACGTTTTGTTAAATATCTGGAAAGATACATGAGGAATTATCCTGAAACTTCAGGAATGTAAACAACATGATAGACGTCATATATTTCCGCGAAGATTTTTTCCCGAAACTCCATAAGGGGCCCTCAACAAATTGAAGAAAAACGAATATCTTTTGGATAACCCTGTAAAAACTAATCTCGCAAAAGCGTTGAAACGGTAGAACATGCTTAAGAGGCTTCTTTTAGTAAACTATGTTCATTTTTATGAGGATAGCACGTATACTCGTGGAGAAATTAAGGTTTTTATAAAAACAATCACAAATTTCACCAAGTGTTTTGCTTATAATTTTCAGAAATCTTAATATAAAAGAATGTTCTTTTCAGAAACAATGACAAAAAACATTATAAACAGCACCCTGCAATCAGAATTAAAAAAAATAAATATTGGATGAAAAATGAGCAGGTTCACTAAATATTGTTTCACTGCGCATGTGCGAATTCAATCAAAACATACTGTGCATAATGTATTAGCTAAATGTATAGACCAACTTTTGTGAAAGTCTCAAAAACATAGCTTGAAAATTCTGATAGTAGTCGTCGATAGAATAAGCTCGAAATTCGCTGTTCCCAAAAGGAAGCAAAAAGATGAGGGGTTGTATCCAAATGTACTAGCTTATGAAAGTTGACATAATAAGAATGAAGTATCCCTCATTGTATATTTGGATACCTCCCCTCATCTTTTTGCTTCCTTTTGGGAATAGCGAATTTCAAGCTTATTCTATCGACTATCATTATCAGAATTTTCAAGCTATGTTTTTGAAACTTTCACAAAAGTTGCTCTATACATTTCGCTAATATATTATGCACAGTATATTTTGATTGCATTCGCGCATGCGCAGTGAGACATTTTTTGTGAACCTGCTCATTTTTCATCCAATATGTATTATTTTTTAATTCTGGTTGTAGGGTATTATTATACATAATGTTGTGTGTCATTGTTCCTGAAAAGAACATTCTTTTATATTAAGAACTGTGCAAATTATAAGAAAAACACTTTGTGAAATTTGGGCTTGTTTTTATAAAAACCTTAATTTCTCCATGAGTATACGTGCTATCCTCATAAAATGAACATAGTTTATTAAAAGAAGCCTCCTAAGCAAGTGCTACCGTTTCAACGCTTTTGCGATATTAGTTTTTACAGGTTTATCCAAAAGATATTCTTCGCTTTTCTTGAACTTACTGACGGCCCCTTATGGGGTTTCGGGGAAAAAATCTTTGCCGAAATTTATGACGTTGACTACGTTGTTTACACGCCTAAAGTTTCAGGATAATTCTTATGAATTTTTTTAGATATTTAACAAAACGTCTAAAATCGCAAGTGACCGGTCATCATTGGCCATATAGTGTAGATCCCACTGATCAATCATTTTCATGATTTTACAAGTGGAACTGCAGATGCCTTCATTTCATAATACTCGATCAGAGGAAACAAACTGAAGAAAAATAAATCTACAAAAAAGGTTAATTTCTCCGAAAAAGGAATACTACAGAATTATTTTATTTATCACGGGCTTGTCATAGAAAATTTTAAAGTGACATAATGATAAAGAATTCCATATCGTCATTTTAAATTTCATTTTATATTAGAAATATTTTTATTTAGTTTTTGTTTATTTTAAATAAGTTTTATGAAGGACAGACACTAAACATCCCTTGCCTTCCCCGATGAGCTGCCCCTGTTTGAAATATTTGCAGTGTTAAAGGCGGCAGAGATTAACCGCACGTCCGCATTTATCACGTGTCGATACGGAGAGACCATACTTTAGACTTAGGATAGATTTTTCTCATTTAAAATTTTTAACACTATAATTAAGCCTATTTTGTATACTTGTTGTAGCGATGGCGAACCTTTTCCCATCCGCGTGCCATTTTTTTTTTCAAAAATTATTTTATGCAATCATGACATGCCAACAATGGACAAAATGTAGTGGATAAAAAAAATGAATTAAAATTACTTGGTATTTTTTTTTAATTACAAAAATATGTTAACATACATGTAGATATTACACGTATGTTAATATACTTTTAGTTATTACTAAAGTAATAAGTAAGTATTTCCTGTAGTTATTATAATAACAGTTATATTTTAGAAAGTAATAAAAAAATTAAAGCTATTTCTATTATTGGGAATTGGATGCCAAATAATTGTTATCAGGCTCATATTTATTTACTTTTAATATAATGCAGGTTGCATTAGTCATCTAACAAGGAGTTTTAATTTATATTTTTAATAATATTCAAAACTGGCAATTAAAAAAAAAATATGCCTGTATTGACTTTTTGTCTTCTCATGATCTTTTGTTTTGTTCATTCTCCAAATCGTCTCTTAATTTGCTAAATATTTGCGTTAATGCTGAAATAGATTGGAAATCAATAAGCCATATTTCAATTTCTTACCAATCTAATTTAGACAAGCTCAACTTATGAATATGTATTCGCATCAGAATTCATAATAAATTATATCGTTTCTAAAAATCTTTTCAAATAGCTAAATATTAATAAAACTTATTGAATCATAAGTTTATTGCCAATGAAATTTCTTCGAGTTTTGTTTGGTATATTTTTTTCATGTTAATCGAAATCCTCAGCAACATTTTTCCCTTGCCGAAAATATTCTGTTTTGTGCCAAAGATTTGCCGTCCCTATCTCTTGTGATAGAGAGCACGTTAAAACAAATATTGCGCATTTGTTAAACAAATAGTATTTTCGAGCCTTTCAAAGTCTGCCTTTGATAATTCATTTTCTTCTTTCTCCCATTTTACTTTAAATAAAAATTATAATAATACTATTAAATAACAAATATATCATTTTAGTGAATTATAGCAAATTACCTTTTAATATTTAATAGCTGTAATATTTTGAATTAAATTATTTTAATATTGAAAAAGAAGAATTTCTTTTACCCTACGGTTTTAGAAAATTGAAGGGTTGGCTGCAAAAAGGAGGTAGATTCATTTTTGATATTTTTGAGATGTCCAATTTCTTGTTTAAAAAAAGTCACTCAGAATAGGTATTTTTGGATATTATTGGTGGCAAACCATTCATATGTGTATAGACTAATGCATAAGTAGAATTTTTTTTTCTCGAAACTCTAAAATTTTAATATTTAAAGTTTATTTTTAAATTCCCCAAATTACAAAATGGAGCTACTTTCTTTTTGCTGCAAACCCTTCAATTGTTAAAAATATAAAATATATATTTCTCCTGATATATACTTACGCCAAGTTTTTATATATCTATTCCTCTACGTATATACTTCGCACATTTTTCACATTCCATTTTGCAAAAATAAGTGCTTTCACAAACAGCAGTTATTGAATTTAAATAAAGATATATCTTACTGAAATAACTCAAGATTTTCAAAATAGAAGAACCACTCGTAGAAAATACCATTCAGAGAAACGAATTTTAACAAAGATTATTAATTTGCACGATAAATTAAATTTTTAAAGTTACATTTAAATTATTTTAGAAAATAAATGTATTTCAAAAGCAAGTACTTTAAAAGCTCAAACTGGCATAGAAAAAACTTCTAATTATGATTTTAGTGTGTACTTCACGGGATCTCGATAATGGAAAAATTAAACAATTTTTGGACGAATAAATATTTAATGTATTATTCAGTGTATGGCACGCCGCCGTGTACTGTCTTTTATAAATTCATTTACGGAAAAAAAAAATTCGTATCAAAATTCAGGGAGAAAAAGTTCAGACAGTATTTATACTATTAGAATCTAATATTTATTATTAAAATTACACAGTATGCACAAAATATTAATTCATGATTTTCATTTCGCACCAAGTGCTTTACCAATTAAGCCATCCGGACGACATCCTATCTTGCATTCTCTCACTCTGCTAGACCGGATGTCGTCCAGATGGCTTAATTGGTAAAACACTTGGTGTGCTATACCAAGGGATCCGGGGTCGAACCCCGGTCTGGACATTTTTTCACTCTGTTGGTTGTTCGCTGTTAAGTAAAGTGATAATCCACATCATTTGTATTTCAGTAATTTACAGCGTAATTTCAGCTCTGCTGAAAAATTAATTAGTATACCATTATTTTTAATAGAAATATTCTTTTTATATACAATCGCAGAAATCTGCGATTACACAAAGTAAATATTTCTATTCGAAAAAAGCAGTATTCAGATATGTAAAACTGGCAACTATGTAAAACATATCAAAGGTTTATCAAATTTGATCGTCGCTGCCGCTCTTTGCTGCAGAAATTACTACATTATTTTCGAAAGATATCAGACTCTCTTCGTAATCTAGATCTATAGAACATTATACAAAGAAAAAAGGAGTATTTAAAGAAATCTCCAATGCCCTGCTTCTCCGAAATTTGGCTTTCATGAGGTAATATAACACATTTGCGAGGCTAACGAAAAAGAAAGGCTACCGCGGTGCTTTACGCGTATCTTTTTTTACAGACCGCCGGAGTCACGTGATGCTCAAATGCATCAATGCAGGTGTACGAAAAGAGCATCACGTCACTCTGGCGGTCTGTAAAAAAAGATAAGTGGAATGCACCGCGGTAGCCTGTCTTTTTCGCTAGCCTCGACACATTTGCAAGTAAGAAGCACTCCTCTTTCGCCTTTTTACCATTACTTTCAACGTTGTTTCGCGAACAGTACTTGTCATGTATTCCATGTACATTTTTTTATCACTGTTACAACGGTTGATGCATACTCTAGTCTGTAAGATATGCAGTGGGTAGTCAAATCCGTAAACCTTATGTATCATGCGCATCTGGACAATCAAATTAAAATTTTCGAGGAAAAAAGTAACGCGGCATACACGAAAAAAATACGGCAGTTTAAAATTTCAAGTATTTTGGATGAAAAAGAAAAGTAAAATAAACATGAATTTCTAAAGATGTTTGCTTTGTTAAACTACAAAGCAATTTCTCTGTCCGAAGTTCTGTGTAACCTGTTCAATTAGACCTATAACATCTTTTAGTTCCACCTCCCATCGCCAGGGGGCTCAATCCCTTCTAAACAAACCTCTTTCCGAACGAAACTCCGGAACAGGTCCCCGCTGCCTACGGCACCGTATAGCAGCGGGATGCACATGCGCCACAAAATCTGTTAGTTCCACCTTTCACCTCCATGGGGCGCATTCTATTCTAAACGAGCCTCCGGAACGAGTAACCGTTGCATACGACACCGAATAGCAGGAGTGCTGCTCACGCACTGAAAAAATAAATTAGTTCCACCTTCCACCACAAGGCGGCGCCATATATATATACCTTTACCATTAATGCGATATTTAAATTACGACGGAACTCTTCCACCCCTCAAATTTTAACCAATAATCTTTAACGTTAACAAATATCGGTAACATTTGAAACAGAAACAAAATGGCGCATTTTTATGGTTTGACTTCGCACTTCATTTTTTTTCAATTTTCAGCTAGTCTGGGTTAGTGTTTTACAAAAATTATGAAAAATTACCGGCCGATTTTTACAAAAATCGCATTTGCAGATACAGAAACTTTTTCTACATATGTGTGGTGAGTTTTAAATCGACACCTGAAATACTTCTTCTAATATTCTCAAAATAGTGAAAACAAACCACTCGTTGCCATCGACAAAAACGAAATAACCACTTTTTCGCCGCCTCGTACCTTAGCGTTTTATGTACATAGATAAGTATTGTAACAATATATTTTGCAACATATTTTTTTTTTAATAAAACGTAGGATAATAAAGAAAAGTGTGGTAAATGTTCATTATTTTCGCCCACACCACTCTCAGCTAAATGTTCTGTAATTTGGAATGGAACTAGAAGTATGTACGGCGTTGCTAAGCGAATGATAGCATTGAGTATACAGATTTAGCATTTCCCATGATTTCATCACATCACCATGTTTCCAATTACACACTGTATATATTTTAGAAGATAGCTAGATCAATATACATAGACATAATCATATTTTTTTCAGTAGCGGCAATTTTGTCATGGTACACGCTGCTTAATTCATAGTCTTCTCGTGATTATAAATTTATCCCAAAATTCATTTTAAAAGACGTCCAATAAAACAGAATTTTCTTCAACATTTAAATTGAAATTCTAAATACGCATTCAACAACTTCCTTGAAATATCATGCTTTTAAATTGACGCTGAAAAGAATTTTTAGTTACAACTTTATGTATTTCTACGAAACTGTCAATGTCTCTCAGGATTTAGATAAAAACTTTAATATGACATTTCAATTTCATCATATAGAAAGGTGAAAGGATAAGAAACGTCCATTTTTTTCAGAGATTACTTACAGAAAATAGATATTTCGGAAAACAGATGAGACTTCAATTTTCAAAATGCCTAGAAAATCATTTATCTATTTCAATAATATAGAAATATTTCTCAGAAGAGAGATTCTATACGTTATAGCAGAAAACATCGCGAAAAAACTGCATGAAATTTGAAACTTTAAAAGATTTATTTGAACGATGTACAATATATATATTTTTTAATTTGAACTTTTATAAAAATGACTTGTACTGCTTTGGAAATATTTAGTTTTGTAAAATATTGTATCTTTTATATGAATTTATTTCATTAAATAATTACAAAAATGACAATTACGTATCACTTGTATTCTAATACCAATACAGAAGAAAATTAGGTGTTATGTTTGATTTCTGGTATTCTTTCAGTAATACAGGTCGTCCAGAAATTATTGTCGGAGTTTCTTGACCTCATAAGTTTTGATTTCGTTTGTTTCGTTACGATTAAGTTCTAAATCCTTTGAAAATATTCAGGATGATTCCTTATGGCTGTTTCGCCTCAAAAATCACACCAAGCCATGTAGATAAACAAAGAATGCTTGTCTAGTAAAACGGATATGCGTTTTATTATGAAGTACCTCGCAGAACGCCTTAGTGGTAAATATCAGAGTAAGATATCGTATCTTGAAAACTGTTGAAGATACCAACAAAGGTTCAATGACAAAATTGCAGATAATCATCTATTCAGTAAGAAGAGACTTATTGTGCACACAGATACAATAACTGGTTGCTTGTACAGACCAAATATTTTATACTGACTGTGACGTATCGCTTGTATTCTAATACCAATATAGAAGAAAATTGGGTGTTATGTTTGATTTCTGGTATTCTTTTAGTATTACAGGGTGTCCATAAATTATTGTCGGAGTTTCTTGACCTCATAAGTTTTGATTTCGTTTGTTTCGTTACGATTAAGTTCTAAATCCTTTGAAAATATTCAGGTGATTCCTTATGGCTGTTTCGCCTCAAATATCCCACCAACCGAGTTAATGCTTGTGTAGTAAAAGCTTGTGTGGTAAAACGTTAATGCGTTGTATGATGAAGTACCTCACAGAACCACCGACTGGTAAATATCAGAAGTAGATATCGTATCTTGAAAACTGTAGAAGTTATGAATAAAGTTTCAATGAAGAAGTTGCATAGAATCATCGAATCAGTAAGAAGAGACTACAATAAATAGATGCTTGTACAGACCAAATTATTTTATACTGATGCGAGAAGTTTTATTTATGTAAAATACCAAATTTCCCTAAAGCAAAATGAAATTTTTTAAAACGTATGCAAACACAATTTTACCGAATCAGAATCTGACCGTACACAAATATGAAGCAAAAACTATGACGTAGTAGAAACAAGGATAAAACAAAACGGTTTGGTACTTTGGCTTTAAAATAAAAGTAATTTTTTAGAGCTCAGTCCTTTTTATCGGAAAATGCGTGTGTTTAAAATTGTAGAATGAGTTTAACGTCTGCCATTCTTAATTTTTCTCAAATAAAGTATCTCGAATTGCTTTTGTTTGTACACGCGACTAGTTATCGTATCCATTTACGCAATAGGCCTTTTCTTACTAAACCGATGGTGCTCTTCACCTCTGTCATTGAAATTTTGGTTGTATCTTCTATAGTTTTCAAGATACAATCTCTAATTTCCGAAACTGTTGCTAGAGGGCGGTCCCAGGCGCCTCTCACTAGAGATCCTACATGAGAGAGAGATTGGACATTGACGAAATGTCCGCTATGTAAGTTCCAAAGCAGGTGGAACGCAGTAGAACGTAAAAAACTTTAATCACCGTTTAACACTTGTTATTGTATTAAAAGCATGGAAAATTTGTTTTATATGCCTTCAGATAGTCATGAAAATACATTGCGTTCTAATGCGTTCCACCTGCTTTGGAACGTACTTGGCGGACATTTCGTCAATGTCCAGTCTCTCTCTAATACAGGGTCTCTACCTCTTAGTGTAGTGCATTGTTATTTTACTTTTCCTAGACACCATATTTATGGTTGTAGTTATCACGATCCACCAGTTCTATAAAGAAAAAGGAGCATATGATAGCGAAAATGTTCACAATATTACAATAGATAAAGGTAGAATCAAAATTATGATTCATAAATCACTTATTATTATTATTTAATGGATGTTTTATCAAAATTAAAATGTACCTTAAAATTTCAAACAGGATCTCTTTAAAAAATAATTCTGTTTCTTAATTTTTTGAATGTGACAAATTTCTTTTTTAACTCTATTTCTAACGCTGTGAAATGACAATTTAAACAAATTTTGATTTAAGGTTATTTTATTTTTTATTGTTAGATTAAAACAATCACAAATAAGTTTTAATACATAGAAGTCTTGTTTTTATATCTTTAGCTTAAAAAAGTAGAAATAAAATAACTTTAAATTTAAATTTAAACGGTATAATTTCACACAGGTAGCAACAGTGTTAAACTTACACATTCAGTTTTAAAAAATATTTTGAATCATTTAAATATTTCTCAGTAATGCATTACTTTTACCTAATGTGTCTAGTTAACAATGAAAAACATGAAACATTAATCTCAGTAAAGAAAAAGTGGCTTTTTAGAAATGACAAATCGATTGCTAAAACTTAGAAATCCCTTGTTGTTTAAACTTAAGTGCATTGTACAAGAAGGTTGTGAGAAAAATTGTTTCTTACATTATACGTAAGCTGGAACTTATATAATATATCAAACAAGAAGGCTCGGAATTCTATCTGAATAATAAACTAAAAATAAACATACACGAAGATTTAAAAAAGATCAAAAGAAAATATGTGCAGTAGACCATTAGTGCAAATAAAAGCTTTTGGAGAAAACATTTCTCGCATTTTCTTGTCGATAATGATTTAAAATGTTACTTTCTTTTTTTTTTATCTTATGTTTAAAAACTGGAGAACATTTATGATCAACTGAATTTCTTAATGAAAATAAGTAAAGAAAATGTGGCTTTTTAAAAATGACTAATCGATTGCATCTTTTTAAAAATGACTAATCGACAAAACTTGTATATTCCTTGATGTTACAATTTAAGTGCATTTTATAAAATGTCTTTGAGAAAAAATGCATCATACAGTCTACTACGAAAAAGTAGCGCATGTAATAACATATTGTGCGTAATAATATTGTTATTATTACGTATGCTACGCTAATAATTATATAATAATACGTCAAAAAAGAAGGTGGCTTGGAATTATATGTGAATAACAATATAAAAATAAACATGTACAAATATTTAAAAAGAAAATAAATAATAGACCATTGGTTTTCGGAGAAAACATTTTCGCATTTTCTTGTCGATATTGCTTTATTTATTTATTTATTTATTTTAATCTCAAATGTAAGACGTTGGGAATATTAGGATCAAATGAGTTTCTCTCTTTCTAAAAAAAAGTAACTAATGTTGTTAGCGCTGTAAATAAATTTTTTGTGGCTGGAGTTCTTTCTAAGCTAATATTAAGAAAAATATTACATAGAAAAATATATAAATTGTAGTTTTATAGAGAATTGTTCGATAACACGTTGAAGCAGACAGTTTTTAAGTTGAAGAATTATTGTAAGAGCTATTATGTTTCAGTTGGTCAAAATAGTTCCATTTAGAAAGTTTTATTGTAACAAAAACTATGAGAAATAATTTAACCATATTTTGCAACGACATAGTTTACCAGCTTGCTGTGTGCAGTGTGAAATTTTTTTTAGAAATTTGAGTAATTTTTGAAGGGATTTTTTTTCCAATTTTTCTCTTCAAATGTTCATTATTTTGATAAAGATTTATTTCATATTTCGAAAAGGCCATTTTTTATATTATTGCAATTTGTAAAATAGCAAAAATAATAATATTCCCTTTCAATTGAAAAATATGTATTTACAAGTGACTATCAAAAACAGCAAATGAGTGAGTCAGTGGTATTCCAGCACAATAACAACACGTAACAACACGCAAGGAATACAACATGATGTTCTTCAATTTCTGTAAAATTACTATTTGATACAACACACTTACAGGTGTCAGCAATGAAACAGACTCGCGAATGAACTTTATGTACTTCTAAGTACTATTTAAAGCTGCTTGCGCTTATGCTGCCATGTATTAGCCAATATTGGAACTATTTCTGCAAACCGAAGTATAACAAATTCCAGACCCTGTCTGTTTAACATACCACATGTTTGACCTTTCTATCTCTCAATGTTTCGCAGTTATGTCATTTCAAATTTGAGGAGTCCTTTCTGAAACACCATGTAGTTGGTGCTCGCAAATCTGGATGGTCCATTTAAGCGACCGCCAAACTTTTTGGTATGTTCCGTAACACCATATCGACGATGAACTGACAAAATGCGAAATATGGCAAAATAAGTGTTGATTGAAAAACTTTGACAAGATATCAACAATCAATGATGGAGATCAATGGATACTCAGCCGGATAATATCACAAAAAATGCTGTAGAAGAGTGCCTAGCTACTCTTTTATAACAGTACCCTCGAGGATGATCGAGTTTTGAGATTTTGCGTGCGAACTTAGAGTTCTGAATTCTAACATTTGTGCGTGAATGAGACCTATTATGTCATTCTTTTAAATTTCACAAAGGTCATGTGTATCTCCAAGAATCGGATTTTCACGGTTGTTTTTAAGGTAATATGTTAATTAGGTAACTGTGGTTGTGTCGCAGCTTTATATGTAGTGGGATAGAAGAGGGATTCAGTGGATTTTGAACGCATTTTGTCTTTGGATATTAGAATTATCTCGTGAACTACAAGCCACGTGTTGACTTCAAGCAGGATTTCTAATTAGTAGTTTTCAATAGAGTCTTCAGATATAAGTTTTTACTAATTTGATAAGACGTGGAGCTTTCTACTACGAATAAAGAGTCGTCGGAATCCATGGAATTCTCTTTTATAGTGATATATATGATAAAGTGAATTCCTTAGGTTCCTGTAAAACGAACAGTGAAGTCTATAACGCTTGATGTAGATCCGATTACTTTTTATCAGGAAATAACATAAGCGACTCACTGGTGCATTTAAATACGTTTAATATATATATGACGAACACATTGAAGACCTTACACAACACATAGAATAATAGTTAACACGATTCGTGACTACATATTTCTTACGGAAACTTCCAACGCGTGCCACAGCACGCTTTCTAGCACACTCCTCCAGTCGTTTTCCTCGCAGACCGTTGTCATTCGGCGGTTTCTAAAAAGTTATTGCACCATGGAGTAGACGCGACCTTCACAAAGTCATTTGCAACCGAATACTGTGAGTTAAATTTAATAAATTTTGGAAAAGAATTTTTACCCTCTCACTCTCTCATAAAATTGAGCTTATTTTTGATCGCCTGCATTTAAATCTACCCACTCCACATTTACTTTCATGTTTACTGTTAAAAATAAATTTCTATTTTTTAGTTAGATAACTTTTACGGCCTTTTTTCAAGTGACCAGTCTGGAAGAGTATGTCATAAGGTATAGGCAAATGTCTCTGCAAGAGATCACTTCAAATTTTAATGCAGGTGTTTTGACAGGTGTATGCACAGAGACTATTATTAAAAACTTCATGTAACAGCAGGCTACCACATTGCTTGTCTCTTTTTACCTGTCTGTCTTTTTCACTGGGAATTTAAATCGTTTGAAATGTAAAGCCATGTCAGTATCTCTTAAAAGGAAGGTCTCCCTAAAGCGCATACTCAAAATATTTTTAAAAAATGCTAATGAAACTACTCATGTACCTTATAAAGGATCAGGGAAATTTAGCTGCTGAATTCTAGTCGCAAATCTGTATAAAAATAAAATGCTTTCGAGTACTTGGCGCAAAAAAAAGACGCAATTTGGCGAAAAACGCTTTGTCTTCGCCAAATGCAAGCGATTTTAATGCATTTGCAAATTGCTCATTAAATAGGTGTTTATATGCGGCATACTAGATGAAATTAAATTTAAAAGACAAAAAAGTTTATTATATAAGCTTATATGATATATATAAGTGGCGTGTTTCTGCAGTTATTTAATTTTACATGGTTTCACCGGCTGGATAAGTACCAAGTGTATTTTAAAAGATTAAGACCGCAATTGTTATAGATTTCGATATTGAATAAGTTGTTGCTTCCGTGGAAACAATACTGGTCTCTTGTTGTCCTTGACACTAATAACATCGAAGCCGAATTGACAATGCTCCGGATCGGAGCTTAATTTTGAGTTTGAAACAATTTTAATCAATTTAAAATTTGTTCTAAACCTTGTTAAATATCATTATATATATACATATAAATGTATATGGCAAAACTGTAGTTATACAAGTTTATCTGTTTAAGTTAAACTTACTTAAACTAGCTGAGTAATTCATTGTGTCGCCAATTGCGATAAAAAACACAAAATCTTCATTATTTTTTTATTTATGGATTTTACATCGAGGTTCCGCAGAAAATAATTTATAGGCATATATATATATACCCTCATGATAAGAATACTCTGTATTTTTCTCAAAATTGTCCGAGTATCCGCTTATGGAGACCTTCCGTGTGAGCACCAAACGGATAAACGTAATTAAATCAAATCTGCGTATTTTTCATTACTAATTAAGATAGTTCTCTTGGATCATATCGAGAAAAAATTGTGATATACATAGTGTGTTTTCAATGTGCATTTTGTGTATGTAAATGTTACGGAGTAGAATAAATGGTGATCTAATCTCCAGACATAACTTAAGTTTTGGAATTTCTGGTTGCTCCAAAGAGTTTAAGATCTCTACTGGTAGAACTGTTGGTATCCATAATAGTGATATGGTGGTTCTGGTAATTTGTTAAGAAAGATATTTCAATTTAAAAGGAGTCGCCTGTTTTAAAACTTCAAAAATGTTTTCTTGGTTTTCATATATTTTTAACAATATATGTAATTCTGAATCGAACAAAAAAATAAACAGGGTCGATTTGAAATTGATAACTTGTACTTAACATTGATTCAAATTTATTTTGAAAGTTTGTGAGCTCTTTGCTGAAAACTTAGTTTTTGCGCATTGTAATTTAAATGTGATCACCATGCCATATTTGAAATATTTGTGCCAAAACAATGTCACAGAAATCGTATTAAAAATTTTATTTTAGAATGTCCTTCATTTATTTTTTTCTAAATAAATGAAGGCTTATGTAACTGTTTTCGGAGATCATATAAGCCCTACGAATACATATAAATTCATAATGAAACCTAATAGACGAAATTTAAAGAATATTCATGATTTTAAAACGTTTTCAGCTCGTTTTTATCCCTGTAGTCATGTATTTAAAACTGTTCTTACCATGTAGTTAAACGTTTTGGACAGTTTCTAAAACACAATTATTAAAAATTTGTTTCCTATCAGTCAAAAAATTAGATTTATACAAAAAATGTTTTTTGACTGATCAACACTCGAGCAATCGACTGATCAAGTTTTTTTTTTTTTTAAATGAATAGGAGGAGGTTTTGGAAATTTCTAAAGAAGCCAGTTTATTTTGCCTGCTCCTAAAACATTATTCTACACCACGTTTGTTCCAAATCGTTTGAAACTGTAGACTTTTATAAAACGCATATAGTGCTAAAACTTTTATACAGAGAAATAGAGACTTCAAATTTATTACTTATTTCTTTTAAATTGCTTTAAACTTTTATATTTTCTAAAAATAGATATTTTTCGATCCAATTTCTTTATATTTTATAGTTCTGTTTGCTGAGATTTATTTAATTTATAGATGAAATTTAGAACTTGGCGGCTCTTGGGAAAAGTAGGAAAAAGAATAGAAAATGTAACAGAAATAAATGTACTTCTGCAGACTAAAATTTTACATTAAAATTAGATAGGAAATAACTCCTTTAAAAAAACTATTTTTTAAATCAGAATACCATTTTTAACACTTTCCAACATAGTTTAAAAGTGTTTATGAATTCGGTTTGTCTGTCTTTCTGTCTGTCTGTCTGTCCGTGCTCTAACTCGCGTAAATATATATGTATAGTCATTCAATTAATATATGTTATTGAGGTCTACCATGGCATGTTCGGTGTTGAATATGAAGTGTGTAGCGCTTATAGTTTTTTTACAGGGACACTCAAAAGAATTCCGTTACATTACGGTCTATGGGGAAAAATCATTTGCGGTTTATTTTAATGATGTTATACAATTTCAAACATATTGAAATTGCTATATATCACTGAGGTGAACTACAAGAGGCTTGCTATATAATATGGTGTGTATAGCACTTAAATGCGTTTTACAGGGACACTCAAAAGAATTCCGTTGCATTACGGTCTATGGAGAAAAAAACGTTTGCGGTTTACTTTACGAATGTTTAACTATTTCAAACATATTGAAATTTATATATGGGACTGAGGGGTACTAAAAGAGGCTTACTATAGAATATTTTGAGTATAGCGTTTATCGTTCAGTTACAGGGACACACAAAAGAATTTGGTACTGTCTGTTAACAATAATTGCTGGAAGTGCTTTTTCAGTTGCTTAACGAGTTTTTAAATTTAACTCATTTTTTTCTATTACTTGGTGTGTTTAAATTCTGTAGATCCTATACAGGGCAGAACAAAAGTTCTGGAGTACATTTACGTTTATTGACGGAAATACCAAAAGGGAAATTTTAAACTGTGCTACGCGCGTTTCCTGTCTGAACTAAAATTTGAGCTTAAGCCAAATGGTAGGCCACTCTGCCCGGCATGAACCTGAACTAAAATTTAGCCTTCTGTGTAATATATATACAAATCTATAGATCATATACAGGGCTGCATAAAAGAATTCGGATATTTTTCCGAATATTGTTGATAATTCCTGAAATTGGGTTTTTAAATATGTTATGCGTTTTCCAAAGACATAACCTTGTTTACTTAGATTTTATCTTTCCCTTTATTAAACGGTAAAGATTTGGAAAGTGTTACATAATCTATGCTTGACGCATGATTTTTCGTTCTTGTTTATAAAATATAAAGTAATTTCAGTTGTAAGAGTAAGAGAGCAACTTTATTGGTAATTAAGAAATCCCATACAAACTTGTAAAAATTTTATATTCTATGAATTCCATATTATCTAGATAATATCTAGACTTAGATTTTCTAGATATTTACCCAATAAAAACTTTAGAAACGTTGATGTATTTATCTATTTTTACACTTTTATTCTGAAGTTTGAGGGGAAATAGAATCCTTCACTTCCCAAAGTCTGAAGAAAATACCAATTTTCGAATTTTTATCTTAAAATGTTTTTAGACATCTCTATTATTTTTTAACGAAGTTACATAAAGATCAGATGATTATAGATATGTAAAAAAAGCTTTTTATTTTATCCATACTCCTTTAATAAATCCAGAGTTAAAATCTTTAAACTCATTTTCCTCAGTTTGTGTTTTTTTAATCTATCTATTGTGATGAAAATGGTAAAATTTCAACATATACTTTTCAATTGACTCGCTATTTTTTGGACGATCTTTAAGGCACATTTAATAAAATTAGGGATTGGATTTTTCAGTAATGTAAATAATTTATTTCTTAAAAATAAAAAATTATGTAAATATTCATATTTATTGAAATATCACATATGCTAGGATATAATATATATTTTTTCTTAAACTAATTAACTTTTTAGAAATCTGATCCTTACCGTTATTGAACACACTTGTAAGAAAAGCATGTAAAAGAATGCTTCAAATAGTTCAAAATTGTAGAAGTAGTATTTAATTTTTTTTTTAATTTTATCAAACCAAAAATATACGAAATAGATACAAACTAGTCGGATGTGCCAATCCCAAAACATTATTCTATCTCATACATGTTAATACTTCAAAATTCAGCTATCACAGTGCCAATAAAATCAATATTTTTCGTCATTCTGTTGTACGTCAGTTCCTTGCGAAGCACCTTTCGCTGCACGAGCAGTCGATGTACAGCACAACTACGAAAAGTCAAGAAAATCGCACAAGTAGCGCTATCATAGCGCCCTCTTCTGTCGGAATAGCCCCAAATTCAAATGAGGCCTGCTGGCCATAGTGAAAACCATACAAATTTCAATTCATGCATAACTTCATACATTTTTTCATTGTACAAGAATGAAAATTTACAAAAATCGCTTTCACAACGCCCCCTTTCGGCGAAACATCACCGAATTAAACTGAGACCTGCTGGCCATATCCAAAAACGTACATATAAAATTGTATTTAATTCTGTGCATAACTTCATGCTCTTTTCGATGATACAATAATGAATATAGCGTAAAAATCACTATTACACAGCCCCTCCCGGCGCAATATCTCCAAATTCAAGGGGAAGATGCTTGCCATAGTCAAAAACATATAAATTGAATTTTGTTTAATTCTATACATATATTCATACACTTTTCTATGATACAATGAGGACGGCCAGACAGGCATTTTGTATAAACATGTTTTCCGGAATCTCTGACCTCTAAAACATGTAAATCCTTCGAAAGTCGAAAAATATTTCGATTACAATACTGCTATAGATTGAAAAAAGTAAAGAGTAAACAATACATAAAGTAATATACAAAAAGATGACGTTAAGTGAACATGTAATGAACATTGGATATTTTTAAAAATAAGGGTTGAAAATAAGATATTTTTACTTCTCACTCTGATGCATTTGCTAAACCAAACATTTTATTTCACACTAAGCCTAAAATTTCATCCTGTTTGTATTATCAATTTTGTTATTTCTCAAAGTAATCGCCACAGCAAGCCTGAAATAATACCCCATCTTCAAATTTAGAAACATTAAACGGTTTTCAGAAGCGTAAAATTAATTCTATCTATATTTAAATGCAGATACATTATACAGAATCATTGATAAATAAATATTTATTAATTCCTTTGTTGGTTGCTGGATTTTGTTGCTAGATTAATTTGCTATAAAAGAGTTATAAAAGACCTTTCATTAATTTTTGAATACAGCTTGAAATAAAAAATTTTACATTTAGTTAAAATCATTCTTTTCGAATGAAATAGATAGAATAAAACGACTTTGAAAATTTAATAGTGTTTCCACTCAACTTTTTATTTTTAAAACCATAAACATGACAAAAATATAATCTTAAATGAAGAAACAACAGTTATTAAATATATATATTTTTAAGTATAAGAATGTTTTTTGTCTTCATTGAGCACTTTACTCCATTGATTACTTTACTCCTACTTTATTTCTGTAATTGTAGCATTTCATTGCGAATATTTCTAATGTATAAAACAGATATTATTCATTGTCAAATCATAGACCAATTATAAGCGCCTTCATTTTCTGTAATAAGCTTTATCTTAGTTTTTGCCTTACGCCCTCTAATAGTTGAAAAATAAATTTAAAATATACTTCAAATATATACTTAATTTTAAAATTTAATGTTGACACTAGATATTTAATACAGTAAATTTTTATTAAAAATATACGTTTATTTTTATTATTCTTCATTTCTGTTTTCTGTTTAACTTACATTTAATTGAAACTTATTTTTAATTTTTATTTGATTAAAAAAATAATATTTTATTTTACTTTATTATCCATTCTGTTATTTGTAACAAAAACAAATGTATGGCTATCTCTGAAAAATGCCTCGTGTTCTTCGTTTTTTTCCCTTCATCTCGACTGTTTTGGACAATTGAACATTTTAACTGCGTACGAATTGACTCTTCGCAACTCAGTGAAAAATGCCCATGTCGGAATAGAATCCAAGACGTTTGGCTTAAATTCGCAGTAATCTGCCTATTGAGCTACCAAGACCGACAGCCGGCGGACATTTTTTACTCAGATTACCTTATTTGCAATAGAATCTAGTCTATTATGTAGACGCCTGAATAGAATATACCGCAAGTAATGGAACTCCATTAAACGATAAGTAGGTAGGTACACATTATTAATTTTAATTCAATCATACTGATTGTTAAAGATATCATACGTATCCATCGTAATAGTTATCATTATAAAGATATCATATCAATTTTAACTTTAATCACTTTTTTATGTAATTACTGTGCTTGATTTTTAAATTTAATTATAATTCTCATTTTTAGTACTTTCGTTTTTTTTTAATTTAAAAGGATGCTCACACTTATGTAGTTTTGACTATAGTTAGATTTCATATCTTTTATGGCTCCCTAAGTTTTAGAAATACAGGTACACGTAGACAGGACGTAAAGTTGGCATTAACTCAGAAGCCCATGAAATGCCTAGACTTTTGAACTGTTCTTTCGACTGTACTACATTTTGTGTAAATTTATAAATCAGTTGCTCTGCTCGGCGACCAAAATGGAATGGCGGTGAGTTTTTAAGAACAAATGCGGAGTCAGGAGTCACCTGTGATGTAGGAGACCAATCAGAAGCGCTCGGCCAGTATGGACGAGTTTAAATACGGAGGAGAAAAAGTAGGGGGAAAGAGAAGGGAAGAGAATGAATTAAATGAAAGGTAGCCAGACATTTGAAAATTTTAGTGTACTGGACATATCATTAACTAAGTTGCCTGAATTCTTCCATATATGATAAGCTTCTCAATAATCAAGGTCGTAAATCGATGAGCACCTCTGAATTATTGAACTCTCTGAAAAATTAAAACTGAGATTGCTAGACCAGCAATGATTAGCAATCGTAGAGTCTTTAATGTCACAATATTCAACATAGTTTTTATGTTCCCTCAAGCGGACCTTAAGAGGTCACTTAGTTTGACCTATATACATTCTATCACACTCGCAAGATATCTTACAAATTCCCCAATGTGAAAATCTGTCCATTGGATGTTTGAGATCTGTAAATTTGATTTTGTTAAATGATGCATAAATAACTTTAAAATCGAATCTTTTCAAAATTCTGGATAATTGACGGCTAATTCTCAGAAAATATGGAAGTATAATTAAATTTTCATTGCGAACATTGTTAACGTTGGAATGTGTATGTTTAATTAGTTTATTATGAATTACATCAACGATTTCTACAGGATAGCCACGGTCAATGGCAATGGTTTTAATGTGGTCTAATTCTGCTTTGAGTAAACTCTCAGATGAACAAATTTTTAAGGCGCAATCAACATAGGTATTAAAAACAGCTAATTTTTGATTAGGAGGTTGATATGAAAGACGATGTGGGGGTAAAGGTTTAGAGGCTCCGAAACAGCTGTGCTACTTTTACTAATATAACGGCACAAATTTCAATCCACCTTTTTTAAAAATTTAGTGAAACACCCTGTATAAAGGAAATATAATTTTATAAAATAATTTTTTTCAAACTAAATTCTATTATATATATTCACTTTTGAAAAGCATTATTAACTTTTCAGTAAATAGATTTTATTCAATTTTTTTCTGAATCTACTAAAAGTTAAAATTTCTTTTGCAACTTCTGAAATGTTAAAATAAAATAAAATAAAATAAATCATAGCATTTTATTTATAAAGCAAAATAAGCCTTTCAACTAAAATACTTATTTTATCTAAATTACTTTGAGCTTTTATATAATTTAACAACATTTGCATTTTTGCATCCAATTTCATTACTTTTTATTATTTTGTCTATCGCGATTTATTTAATTTGAAGATAAAATTTTGATCCTGGAAACTTGAATCGCTTGGGAAAAAAATGGAAGAAATAATAGGAAAAGAAATAGAAATATATTTTACCTGTGCAACATTTAAATTTATAAGAAAGAAGCTTTTTAAAAAATAATCAAAGTCAAATTCCCTTATAAATAATTTAGCTTAAGTAATTTATCTTTCTGTGAGTAAGTAAGAATATATTTGTTTAATTATAAAAATTACATAACGCCATCAGCAATCAAGTACTTCAATGTTATATAATTATATAAACGAAGCTTAACTATTAGATAATAAAACACCATGCATACTGAATTAATTAGAAATATTTTATAGTGATAAATGTTAGAGGGAAGGAAAGGTTTTTTTTAAGCATCGTGCATCGGCCTAGTTTCAGACATATTGCTATTTATTGGAATGCCTTCAGGAAGGTCTTTTGAACATAAAGTGGCCTGACTTATGAGTCTCCTAAAAGGAAAACTATGAAAATCGTCAACCGAGATCGCGCGAGTATCGAACCCGCGAACATAACACCAAGCTCCATATTTTGTGGCTAACTTATATTTACAGTAGGAATGAATTGAATATGTAATTCACTGTGTAAAAAAAATATTTGCTGAATCAATGTAATTTCTTGTGCTATTTAAATCATTTCATTGATTTGATTGATTTAGTAGAAAGTTTTGTGGTAGCCACATCATACCAGTTTCCATTTATGTCCGTACTTATGTCGTTTAATGCTCTTTAGTGTTTTTTCATGCTGCATATTTCGTGAAAATTTCTTTGCAACAAAAATAGTCTAAGAGTTCGTCACTTGATTTTAGCAGGGCTACTTTTCTATATCCCCTTGCTTTTTATGGTATAGAACGCATTCGGACGGTCTGGCTGGCCGGAGACGTTGCGATTACCTGCGAGAGTAGGGGTAAAACATGCCAAAAATTACAAAGATCCGTCATTTTAGCCAGACTTTGTTTATAAAACTTGTTTTTGCTAACTATTCGTGATGTTAAGTCATATTACCAGACGGTTTCAACGTTGTTAAGACCGTGCCAGACCCTGATTTATAGTTTAAAATATAGGTCAACTTCACGTCATTTTAGCAAAGCTGAAATATTAATATGTTCTTATTTGGCTATCAGACAAGCCATAATTAATTTGCCAGACAGAAATTCGGTTGTTAAGTTACTGCCAGACGAGATTTAAATCTGACAGAGAAAATGCCTATTACAAGAGCTGACAGCTTTTGTAGTGATTTGGTTACAGTCAAATACGATTTCTCCAAATAAAAGTTTAATTTGTGTAATTAATGTTTTAATTAATTGAAATTCATTTTTTGCTTACTTAAATTTTGAAAATCAAATATTTATAATATATATATACAGGGTGGTTATAATATAAGTATCTTCATTTGCAGCTGTCATTAGCTTGAAGGAATAACCCGAATGAAACCAAAATTGGTACTCTTACTATTCAAGAAGGGGGTAGAAGAATGGAACAATGAAAAAATAGTTGCAATAATCGCCGGCAGATGGCGCTTTTGAGTTGTAATACAAGATCAAAGAATTAAGACATAAAACCAGATGGCATACCTATATTTTTGGAAAATGTCACAGTGAATGTGGTTACTCTTTCGCATGGCGGTGTCGATCAAGTTCAGGTTCCACATGTTCATTGTGCTGGAGGACACAACGCAGGCGCTGCACGACGTGCTCAACTGAGGAATATAACGCATCAGGAGTGAAGTTTCTCACATGTTGTGATATGCAATATTTTAATTGAGGTTTGCGACACCTCCACAGTCCACAACAGCGTTTGCACCGACAGGCCACGTACCGGCATCTGTTGGCGTTTATTGCAACTTTTTTTATTGTTTCATTCTTCTTTCCCCTTCTCGAATATTAAGAGTATCGATTTTGGTTTCATTTGGGTTATTCTTTCAAGCTACAGACAGCTCCAAAAAGAGATACTTATATTATAACCACCCGGTATATATACATACATACATATATATACATATATACATATATATAATTCACACACATATCTATATATATATATCACATACACTATATTGCCAAAGGTGACCGGTCACTTGCGATTTTAGACGTTTTGTTAACTATCTAGAAAAATTCATGAGGAATTAACCTGAAACTGCAGGTGTGTAAACAGTATAGTATAGATTCTATATTTCCGTGAAGATTTTTTCCCGAAACCCCATAGAGGACTGTTAACAAATTGGAAAAGAACGAATATATTTTTCACAACTCTGTAAAAACTAATGTAGCAAAAGCGTTCAAACTCGAGATTATTAATAAGTGGCTTATTGTAATATACTGTGTTCATTTTTATGAGGCTAGCATGTATACTCGTAGAGAAATTAAGGTTTTTATAAAAATAGTCCCAAATTTCGGCAAGTTTTTTGCTTATAATTTGCAGAGTTCTTAATATAAAAAAAAGTTATTTTGAAAAAATATGTCAAACAACATTGTACACAATACTCTGCAATCAGAATTATAAAATAATAAAAATTGGATGAAAAATGAGCAGGTTTACTAAAAAATGTTTCACTGCGCATGCGCGAATACAATCAAAATATGATGGGCATAATGTATTAACGAAGTATATAGAGCAACTTTTGTGAAAGTCTCAAAATCATAGCTTGAAAATTCTGAAAATGATCGTCGATAGAATAAGCTCGAAATCCGTTGTTCCCAAAAGGAAGCAAAAACATGAGGGGTTGTATCCAAATATAGTAGTACGTGAAATATTGTGTAATCTATCTTGGCACTAATCAACAGATATTTGATACAACCCGTCATCTTTTTGCTTCTTTTTGGAAACAGCGGATTTCGAGGTTATTCAATCGACGATAATTTTCTGAATTTTCAAGCTATGATTTTGAAACTTTTACAAATGTTGCTCTATATACTTAGCTAATACACTATGCATATTATATTTTGATTGCATTCGGGCATGCGCAGTGAAACATTTTTTAGTAAACCTGCTCATTTTTCATCCAATTTTTATTATTTTTTAAATTCTGATTGCAGAGTATTATGTACAATGTTGTTTGTCATATTTTCTGAAAATAACTTTTTTTTATATTAAGAACTCTGCAAATTATAAGCAAAAAACTTGGCGAAATTTGGGACTGTTTTTATAAAAACCTTAATTTCTCTACGAGTATACATGCTAGCCTCATAAAAATGAACACAGTATATTACAATAAGCCACTTAGTAATAATCTCTAGTTTGAACGCTTTTGCTACATTAGTTTTTACAGGGTTATCCAAAAGATATTCGTTGTTTTTCAATTTGTTGACAGTCCCCTATGTGGTTTCGGGAAAAAATCTTCACGGAAATATATAACCTATACTATACTGTTTACACACCTGCAGTTTCAGGTTAATTCCTCATGTATTTTTCTAGATAGTTAACAAAACGTCTAAAATCGCAAGTTACTGGTCACCTTTGGCAATATAGTGTATACACACACATAATATATACATACACATAACAAGTCAAAGTAAAGAGTATCAAACTGCGGGAAAACAAAAACAAATGATAAAAGTTAAAAAGAAGAGGAAAATGGTTTTGAAAAACAGAATCATTAATATGAATGAAATTTAAACATTTTGAGATTCGATAAAGGATATATTTAAACGAATACTTTAAAGACATGGATGAAGGTTTTTTGACGTAAAAATAAATAGTTAAAGGAAACTGTAGAATGTAATGAAATTAATAGCTTAATACGCTAATGAAACCTGTTAAAAGACAGAGTATTACAGACAGAATTATTTCTAGAAAATTTTTTCCTTTCCTCAAATACTTAAAACGTGTGCAAGTACCTGTACAACATTTAATATTGTTTTAAAAAATGAATATTTTTTTTCTGTTAAGATTATCCTATGTCTAATGTTTCATATAAAAGCTGTAATACTAGTTTCAATTTTTATCTTTTACACATAGTTATTATAAAGATTTATAGATAAATACAAAATTTCACTGTCTCTTAATATTGCATTTTTTAATGCATGCTAAAAGCGAAATGTAAGATACAAATTCTTAAAACATGGGTAAATATCTGTATAACATTAATATTGTTTTTAAAAGCGAATAGTTTCTTTCTGTTAAAATTGTTCCATTTTTAAAACTTCATCTAAGAACTTTAGACAAAGCGACTAGAAATAAACTCCCCAAATTGAATATTCAGTAATTCATTAACTCTAATAAACATGAAGATGAAATAAATGACATTTATATCTTATAGAGCTTACATTTCATTTACTGTCATTTAAAAAGACAGTTTAAAATCTTTTCAATAGATGGCGCTAAACCTTCTCAAACTTTAAGAATACTCAAACGAACATATAAAACTGCGTTAAAACTCTCTCAAATTTTATTCTTTATTCTAATTAGCGATTAACCCCTCCTCCAAAAGAAAGGTTGAATTTTGAAATTTATATGACAATTCTTATGTTCGAGACATTGCAGCGCCATCTGTTGATAAAAATTGGAACTGTTTTCTTCAATTACAGTATATGAAATTAAAACGCTATCAGATATAAATGTCACTTATTTAATTTTCATATTTATTATAGTTAATTAATTATTGAATTTTCAAATTATGTCGTTTATTTATGGTCACCCTACCTTGTTTATGAGTTTCAATTTTAATCATTTGACCTTAGTTATTATAAAGATTTATAAGTATTCATACAAAATTTCATCGTATAATAAGATTGCATTTTTTAATGACATAAGCAAAATTTATTTCGAGTGTCTTCCATATATATATTATACTTTCTTTTTAAGCATGCAATAAATTTTCCTAAATTTAATATCACCGACGCATAAAATTCTGCGAAACTATGTATCTTCAAACGTTGTTTTAAACGATGTTCTGACTTTAAGATAAATTTGACATGATTTATTTATTTTAAAGTTAATCTTTCAAAAGATTAATTATTGGTATTTAATGTGCTCTTATTAAACAATCCATGTATGCGAAGTGTACGGTGTTCTTTTAAAGAATAAGGGAAGGTCCTTTCAGGTTTGAAAGAGCAATTATATTTCTTCAAAGCACTTTTCAGTATCTATCGTTTTAATAATAAAAGGTTAGTAAATATTGCTGTACTAAATATTTTTAAATCATACATATGATGCGTTGGAATTATACATTTTTACGGGTTCAAACAAGCAAGCATTAAAAAAGAGGAATATGTGAAGGTTTAAATAAAATATGCTAAAGGAATAAGAAGAAAAAAAAGAAAAAAATACATATCGTATATTCTCGTCGTATAACGCGCTCGGAAACATAACACGCAAAAAAATTTGGGACTATATTTTTTTTCTGTTTTTTAAATATATTTGCCGTATTACGCGCAACCTTTCAGTTTAAAAGCTAGCAGCATCAGAAAACACGTAATTTTAGCGAGGCTCATTTTTCTATATCGCCTCCCTTTTCATGTTGTAGTACGCATATGCGGACGGTGTATCTGGCCGGTGACATTGCGTTTGCCTGTGAGAGTAGGGGTAATGCAGGTCAAAAAATTACAAAATTACATCATTTTAGTAAGACTTTTGTTTATAACACTTGTTTATGCAACCTATTCGTGATATTAAGTCATTATTGCCAGACGGTTTCAACGTTGTTAAGATCGTGGCAGACGTTGATTTATAGGTAAAAATATTGGTCAATTTCACGTCATCATAGCAAAGCGGATATTTTAATATCTCATTCTTTGGCTATCAGACAAGTCATAATTAATTTGCCAGACAGAAATTCGGTTGCAAAATTAATGCCAGACGCATTTTAAATATGGCACAGAAAGCGCTTTTTAGAAGAGATGGCACGTTTTGTATTGCTTTCGCTACAGTCAATGACAGCCAAGCCTTGATTATTGCCAAAACAACAATCGTTGCTTTCTATAAAAGTAGGAATATATATAACAAAATTTTAAATTTATTCAGCCTAGATTAATATTATTCTATATAAAATTTTCTTTTAATAATATTCCATCTATTATATCGGCTTATTAAATTAAAATCCCATCTTAAATTAAACAATCAATCTCCATATGTAAAGGTATAAGATCTTAATCCACTTAATAATATTTATTCCAAATTGCTTAAAAACAAAATGACGTTAACTATTCATATTCCTTAAATAAAACCCCTTTTATTATTTAAATCCCTATTAAATTTCACTATTATTTCCCGTATTATCAAATCCCTCTAAATTCTTTACTTAGTCTGATAAAATGTCAGAACTCCTAAATTATCCCGTCCTAAATTATTTATTTATATTCATTCTTTTAATAAAATATCAAAATGTATCTTACAATATTTCAATGTTTTAATATTCTAATTTTCAATTCGCATCAATAAATTCAATTCTTTTTATTTCTTTTTTGCGGAAAAACATCGTCTGAAATTTATTGTTAGCAACACTCTCGAAATCAGATCTTAAATTGTGTTTACATGAAGTATACCTGTTTCGAGGCTTTGGAAGGTTCCACAATTTGTCTTTCCCGCGCGGTAGTCAATTTGCTTTAAGATTGATGCACCGGAACTGTTAAGTGAGTCAGATTTAAATCGTTTATTATTGGTGTAGACGTAGAGAAGCTACGTGACCTTTTTGTCAATATGCGCCTGATAAAAATAAATACTCAGGCAGAGCCTAATCGAAGGGATCTTTGGGCATTTTTAGTCGATGGACGGTAGAGTGAGACGAGAATGAGAGATGTTCTTTTCGGAGATTTAAAAATATTATTTGAAGCTTTCTTAAAACATCATAATGCACAAAGTTATTGAAACCCCGACTGTAAATCAACGATGAAGGAGTAATCAGTTAAATCGGCATGCAACAGCATTTCTACTGGGCGATTTCTGAGTCTGTAAATAAACGTTGTTTTTCAACATCCGACTGCTTAATTTATGGAGTCAATACAGTTTCATCGTAACTACTGAGCCATACAACAATCTGGCCTATGCCTGTGTTTAGAGTATGGAAACCCAATTCAATCAGATTTTTGCCAACAACCTTTTCTCAGATCCAATTTGTCACTCACCATATATATATATATATATATATATATATATATATATATATATATATATATATATATATATATATATATATATATATATATATATATACCAAGGGTGGTTATAATATAAGTATCTCTATTTGGAGCTGTCGGTAGCTTGAAGGAATAACCGGATTGAAACCAAAATCGGTACACTTACTATACGAGAAGGGGGAGAAAAATGGAAAAATAAAAAAAATAGTTGAAGTAATCTCCGACAGATGGCGCTTTTGAATGGGAAATGTAATGTGTAGTACAAGAACAAAGAATTAAGGCGTAAAACCGGATGCCATAACTAATTGATTAGGAAATATCGCAGTGAATGTAGTTACGCTTTCGCATGGCGGTGCTGATCAAGTTCAGGTTCTCCTTGGCCATTACGCTGGAGGACACAATCCAAGCTGTGCACGACATGCAAAACTGCGGAATGTAACGCATCAGGAGTGATGTTTTGCACACGTTGTGATATGCGATCTTTTAAGTCTTTGAAGTTTGCGAGACCTCGACGATACACAATAGAATTTAAGACTGCGTAACGCCATCTGTTGGCGATTACTGAAAATATTTTTTTATTATTATTCCATTCTTCTTCCCCTTTCTCAAATAGTAAGTGTTCCGATTTTGGTTTCATTCGGGTTATTCCTTCAAGCTACAGACAGCTCCAAATAGAGATAGTTATATTATAACCATCCGGTATATTTTATGCAGTTTTCTTTAACAGCTTTTTTCTTATAATTTATAATTCAAATGAATAATATGTAAATACATGAATAATAAGTATATAATGCAATGATTTTTACTCTTATTTTCTTATTAGAAAGATAGATTCAAAAAATTATTTTGAAGAAGTGTACATTGCTATTCAAAACCTGAATGAGCCGTTCTTATTTTTTTAAGCACTTTCACCCCTCATACATAGATTTTTTATATATATATAAAAGCACATTAAATATCGTTTAGTAGTCTTTTGAAAGATTAACTTTAAAAAACATAAATCATATCAAGTAATTTAGGAAATATGAACATCGTATGAAACAGCGTTTGAAGATACATAGTTTCGCAGAATTTTATGCGTCGGTGATATTAAATTCAGGAGAATTTATTGTATACTAAAAAGAAATGGCAATAAATATGGAAGACACTGTAAATAAATTCTGCTTGCGTGAGGAATTAAAAATGCAATATTAAGAGACTATGCAATTTTATATGAGTACCTATAAATCTTATAACAACTACAGCCTTAGCCGAAGATATTGAAAATTCCCATGTTTTTAAATCTCTATAAGTAATAGTTGGATACAAATATTTAAATGCATATCTATATATATATATTACGCTATCGTACGTAGCACGGAAATCGCGATTATTTGTTAATTGTTTAATGTCAACGCTCTAATGAAACGCATCTCATTGGTTTGTGCTTCTATCTACAGGAATAAAAGCAAAACAAACAATGATTTCTTGTTTATTTATAATTTGTCAACATTAACAATTAAATAGATATATTTTTATACATTTTCATTTGAAATATTGAGTTTTGGTGGCATTCAATATTTATAAGTTAAAAAATACAAGTAGCAATATAACATTTAAAATGTAAACAAAGCGATGATTGTTAAAAAGGGAAAAGTACGTGTGATAATTTTTCCGGACAGTTTCATTTTGTAAACATGACTGTTATACTTTTGAAATTTTAGCTCTTATTTAATTTTTTACCAGCTTTTAGTATAAATAAATATTATTTAGTTTTTTTTAGTCCACTCCACTGTTATATCTTTCAATGACAGTCTGCCCGGTGAACGCCGGGCGGGTAAGCTAGTAATTATGAATTTCTTTTTGAAGTTATCGTAGTTTGTAAAACAAATGACGGCAAGCAAGTATCTAAATTTTTAATTAACCCCTTCGCGACTAGCGTCCTTTACAGAATTTTTAATCTTTTACCATCGGTTTTTCAAAACAGAAATTTTCGCCTAATTGAATCGCAGAAATGCTATCATTAAATAAGGCAAAGCTTACAATAAAAAGTAACTGGTGGGAGTAATCGAGAATTCTGACCATTTTATGTGTCACGTATACGTGTCGCTCGTCCCCAAGGGGTTAACCCTTTAAATTATACCATTTGCTTTAAAATACGAGTTTTTGAAAGAAATTGAAAAGAAGAATTAGCGCGCGACGCTGCAGTTTGCAATATGAAGAATATACAATTACAGTTAAATATTCTTTCATTTCTTCAAATACAAAAACTGCTTCGAAAAGACGTAGAAATCCTCTACAATATCCGTTTATTGCATTAAAATTACAATGCATAATTTCTTGCTTTATTCGCAGTAATTACTTTTTGGAAAATTGACTGAAGTGCTTCAAATCGATAAAATTATTATTCACTGATTTGACTGATGTGACTTTTTTTTTTTTTTTTTTTTTTTTTTTTTTTTTTTGCATTACCAACAAAAAATAGGGTCGAAATAGAAATATGAGTTGTGGCAATAATACAGCACAGGACAAGAAATTCCTATTGAAATTATTCAGATAATCTGGAAAGTGCTGTAAAGAAAAGGTAATACTAGTCAGATGTGCTAAAACTTTCTTCTATCTCACACTGGTTTTGCGTACACGAAAAACGAATCTCTCATAGTAACAATTTATATCAATATCTAACTGAATCTAAAGTTTCATGAAATTCTGTGCTTTAGTTCTTGAGATATGACTATCGCTAAAATCGTGTAAATCTTGAAAAATGCTGAATAAAAGCTCCCCCTGTTAGCAGATTTACACCAAAACCTAATCAACAACAACTTATGTCAAGAGTTATAGAGATATAGTTATCTTGAAAACAATAAAAGAATTAGCATAGCAGCGCCACCCGTCAAGCTATTTACACTAAAATGTATTCAGCATCTATTTATGTCAAAATCTAACAGAAACTGAAGTTTAATGAAATTCTGTGCATTAGTTCTTGAGATATAGCTATCATGAAAATCATGAAAAAAGTAGCATAGTAGCTCCACCTGTTGGGATAGCTACACCAAACGTTGGGATAGCTACATCAAACGTTGGGATAGGTACATCAACGTCTATGTTTGTCGAGGTCTAACTGAACCTGAAGTTTGATGAAAATCAGTGCATTAGTTCTTGAGGTAGAGTTAATGCGGAAATCGCGAAAAATACATCATAGCAGCGCCACCTATTGGGTGATTTACATCAAAACTAATCAGCACCAATCTATATCAGGGACTAACTGAATCTAAATTTTTATTAAATTCCGTGCATTAGTTCTTGAGATAGAGCGCCCACAAAATTTTTGTCACACACAGACAGAGTCAAAGACTCACAGACAGACATTTTCTAAAAACAGTCAAATCGTGTTCAGGATCTTCTAAAACGTATAAATCCGTCGAAAACCGGAATTCTAAAATTTTCATGAATCCAATACTTTCTTCTTGTAAAAATAGAAGAAAGTAATAATCCGTAATTAAGGCTCATGGATTTCAATTCATGAGACGTCCAATTGAAGTGACATATGAGCTTACATGAATGGTAGTAATTAGATGTCTAATCATTATCTTTATATACCAATTCATTAATAATTAAAGAGTGCTTTCAGGATTGTATTATAGGATTTTAGGACAGTATCATCAATAAATTTATATAAAATCATACTTTGTATCAAAATATTTCATTAACGTTACTCCAATAGTCCAATAAATCGAGCTTAGTTTTCAATTCTACATCAATGACACTTGACTTCATTTTCTTAAATATTTTTTTTCATATTCTCTGAGAAAAATGTTTGGAAATTATAAATTTGTATAATTACATCAAGTTTTTTTTTTCTGATTTTATGGTCAGGATGAAAAAAGAGGATTGTAAAATTATAAGAAGTGCCTAGGAAGGAGACCAAGTATTTGAAATTTGGCTAGTAAAACCGAAGTTTTATGTAAATCTTTACAAAGTACGTTTAGATTAGGATATAAAATTACATTGTTTTATTTCTTTTTTAACCGATTTGAAACAACGGAGACGATACATTCCGCTTGTATGTGTTTTTAATGTATGTCCACGCATAACTTTTGAACTGATGCTCCGATTTTTATCATTATTTTCTTCTTAAAAATGCTTGTTCTGATGGTCTGGTGGGGCCTCCATGGCCGAGTGGTTAAGGCACCACGCCGCTAATCGCTTGCGAGTGTAGGAGGTTGTGGGTTCAATTCCCACTGGTTCCATTGCACACACACTCTGTGTGGAACCCCCAGGTTGTGTCTCTTCTGCTGTCATGTTTCCTTGTACTATCTCGTCAAGATGTATGTAGTTGTAGAATTCATGTATATGTTTCTGTGAATAATAAATAAATGTATATGGATCATTCGAGACGACAGCCTTGTTGCTATAGGTCTCAAAGCCCACCTTCAGTCAAAGTCAAAGATGGTCTCGTATCAACCTGGTCTAGAGGCGCCATTTTAAAACTGTCTTGGGGGAAGCAGAATGTTTTTTGAAGAAAGCAAAATTTTCTTTTGAGCATGTTATGTGCAGCTAAGAAGTAATTGATGCAATTTTATTCTCACATGTATATTTTTAATTTAGCCAAAGTACTATTGTTTCACTTTGAGAATGTTTCAATAGCAAGGCAAACATTATTAATAATAACTATTAATTTCCGTACATAATGTATTTATTTAGTTCGAATGCTTCTATTTTAGTCAAATATAGCAAGTTATTTTAGCTTTTGTACAATTTCTGAAAATGTTTTGAATCTTACTTGTGATAACAGATACTCTGTAAAATATCAAATTCCTCCGGTGAAGAACTGCTCCCCCCCCCAGCCTCCCCGAAATTGCGCCCCTTTTATCGCAGTCAACGAAACTAACAGGGTGCGATATTTTTACCCCTTTGGGCTTTCAAGTTATCAAAATTGACTGGTTTACATCTATTGTCCACGTGCCATCACGGGAGGATAAAAAGCAGCTGAGATATGTGGATTTTACATGGTTTGTCTCATTTTTAGTCTGAAATCCGTATCGATTTCAAATTAATCCAAAAATGATATGTTTGTCTTTCTGGCTGTTTTTTAATTTTTTTTTGTATTTTACTCAGTTACAAGAAAATCTGTAAGAATTACTAGAAAACAGCTAGCAATGATTCCGGTTTATAGAACCGGTTACTAAAAAAATCTGTAGAATACAAATATACTAAAATATTTTTAGTAACCTCAGGATTTTTTTTTATAGTGTACGCTCTAACGTTCGTAAAAATGGTCCAAGCGTCACGATATTTGGATTTTGTTTTAACGTACACAGTATTATACTACACACTACAAATATTACATGGTACCAGGGATGTAGTGGATAGAATACAGGGGTATAACCCATATAACTTCTGGATTTTTTTTAAAGAACTCCGTATACCCTCTGTTTCTCAAATCAAGCAATACCGTACGCTATGCCTATTGTGTATACCATCTGTTTTTTTTACAACTACACCGCTGTATGCTACATGTTATAACCATCGTGTCGTGTATATATTTTTTTTCAGGGAAACGTCAAACATTTTTGTATAAGACCGTCTACTGCACGTCAAACATACTAGAAACAGCATAGTTTAAGTAGAACGTGGATAATAATAAAGGATCGTCACAATAAAGACATAGCCGTGCCAAGCTAATTATCGCTAAAATGCACCAAATGCCGTACAATAAGAAACTAGACAATTACATGAATGGTTTGTGGATTAAAAAACAATAAAAACAATAAAGTCACAACAAAAAACAATAAAACAATAAAGTCGTTTTTACCTTTTTTAAAAAAAATTACTTCTCTTTCTAAAACTTAATATTATTCTAGAAAACAAAAATCCTAATATCGAAATATTAACATGAAGATATACAGTAATATTAATTTGGGAAAAATAATGAAGAACTCTTAAGCAAACTAAAAGAGGTTTTTTTCTCCCAATTAAAAATGTATGCCTAAATAATACAGCGAATGCTAATATGAAAAGATCCATATTTAAAAGCAATATTTACATAGTTGTTACGTGAAAGTAATTCAATCTCATTTTAATTTTTTTCTGCAAATTCTAAAGTTTAATTTTCACTTGCACTGTGAATTTGTTAAAAAGAAAAAAACTTGGATTATTGAGTTATTTCAATCATCAACTAAATATTTAAAATTATAATAAACTTTTTATTCATATTCTATTGTTAACTTACTTCTAGAAAAGTTATATTAATTTAACTATAAAGTTTAGTTTTAACATAAACTAATTATAACAATTTACATTTACTTACGAGACAAACATAATTTCGCTTTTTCTAATGGTATTTTGTAGGTAATATGAAATGCCATGGCATAAAATTTTATCAAAATGATAAGAAAGCATATGTTTGCTTTTCTTTCATGTTAGTGTAAAGATTAACACATGACTTTTCAGGGAAAAATTACTTTCTGCATATTCCAATTAACGCTTTTTTGAGACAAAATTAAATAAAGTTGACTACATACCATAATTATTTTCCCGCCATTCATAAAATACGCAAAAGTTTGCAAGGAAATATTAATCATATATATATATAATAATTATTATTATTATTATTGCAAGAACATAATTTACATTCTTAAAAGCCTTGTAATTTAATTACAGTGGCTAATGTGTGTTTTTTATTAGAATGATTAGATTTATGAAACTGAAAAAATATCTCATATGAGACGAAATTTTGTCAAAGGTTAGCGACAGTCTACTTTTGGATTTTAAATTAGAAAATACATTAGTTACATACAGGTGTCTCCAAAAAGTGGTAACGCGCATTAAAATTTTATCTGTTGAAGATATATACGAGATGTAAACTGCAAAATAGTACAACATATAATAGAAAAAAAAAATTATATTAGTGAAATAGTCCTCCGATTATTTTTCAAAAATATTTTTTTTTTTTTTTTTTTTTTTTTTTTTTTACATTTTTATGCGACCTTCCGAAACAAAATTGTTAACATTCTCTTTTTTGCTGTAACAAGATCGCTAGAAAAAACTGCATGTTTTCATCTTTAAAATTAATTGAATTATAATAAATAAAAAATACTGTCTAATTCCACTTTAGAGTACCATGTACAATTATATTTCCTCAGTGAAAATAGACACCATGTACAAAATGAAGATGCGTTCTTAAGATCAAAAGTATGTTAACAACTGCGAAAAAAATTGCATCACAAATGCATCTAAATAAGACATTACGCAGGCAGAGACCATGAAAAGAGACAAATGTAGTTTTAAATGCTAGAAACAAAATTGAAATATTGCAATTCTCAAAGTGTTTTCTCACAACTACAATACATAACTAAATTCTTCTAATAATGCGGCTGTAAGTATTTAGCCACTAATGTTATTGCGAGCATTTATCACTTTTTGTTTAAGGTCAATAGCATATGTATTATCGTCTGTGTTTACTTTTTTACACTCTATTTCACAGTTTTGCATAATTTTATGGATTCAATCACAAAAGTTAGTTTACTATTAAGTATTATTCAGTTATTATGCAGTTTTTGTAATGATAAAGTTGCAGCGAAACGAAATAATGTTTCTAATTGACCCATTTTATTTCGGGGGTTATAAAAGAATTTAAATACGGTAACATTTTAAAAGTGATTGGCCGTAATATTAATTAACACAATCTTATTTAAATATCTCTAACATGTAAAAATTAAAAACATGAATTAACCATTATGGAACACCCTATATTAATATTTGTTAATATGTGAAACATGAAATAAATTAACTGTATATTATTAAAGCGAAAAAATCAGAATGCATTTTGTTATTTATGTTTACTAAATATGAATATTAGATTCCGAATACAGGTCATGAATAGTTCCATTCCCCTATTTGCAAATTACAGAGAAACATTTGTAAAGCAGACAAAGTGGATACAGCAAAAAATGGTCCATCAAAAGGGGTGCGAAAGCGATTGAGTATATATATATATATATATATATATATATATATATATAAATACACTGCTGTCCAAAAATTAAGGGGCAGCGACCCGACGCTTTCGCTTTTTACACGGTATGTCGAAAAGTAACTGAAGTTCTTGACAAATTGTTCTTGAAATTCGAGTATGTAAAGTGCATGTTTGACTTCAAGAACAGTAGAAACAGTATACTACAATTAAAAAATTAATATATTGAATATACTGAATATTTGATGAGGTATGGCATTTGTATAAAATAATTTATACCTGCACATGCGCGAACTATAACAAAGGATTTTTTTTTCATGATTTGATAGTCATTTCTATAGAGTGACGCATATAAAAAGAACAGTCAAATATCGTGAAAACTTCAACAATACACTGAGCTAATAGACAAATTCGGGGGGAAATCCTATTGGATTATATGGGATTTTCTCCCGAATGTTTCCCGAAGAATAGTAGTAAAGACAATCACTGTGGTGACAACTTCATCAAGGGTTCAAAGTAATTTGTTGACACTTAATGGCACTATCAAAGTTCAGAGAGTGACGAAGAGTTACTGTTTTTGAAGGTGAAAAGTGTTAAATTTGTTGACCTTGGCATTGGGTTCTTCGAATAGTTATTAGGTGAAAATATTTTTATTGGGGTTTTCGTGAGTAAAGGAAAGCTTGTCTTAATTTTCTAATGTTACACCTTCTTCTTTGTTATATGCAACATTTTTCATATAAAAATAAGACGAACATCGATCTCTGTCGAATCTTTAATTGATTTTTCTTCCAAATCTGAATTTAAATGCTTCATCATAAAGCTAAAAAACACCTTTTACCAGTCGCCAGTAAGCGATTAAGATTTAAAATATGGCGATTAAAGATTTTCCCGAACTGGCCAAATAATTTTCTTCTCTTTTTACTTTCTTGTATGTACAAGAAAGAATTGCATTCGAAAAAATTTTCTACTTCCGGTTTTCGGAGGATTTGTTCGTTTTAGAAGGTCCTGAACGCGATTTGACTGTTTTTAGAAAATTTTTGCCCGTGAGTCTGTCTGTGTGTGACACAAATTTTGTGGGCACTCGTGTATATCTTCTAACTGGTGCGCTGCTATGCTGCATTTTTATTTAATAGCCCAAATTTAATAGCTCAAATAATTTAATAGCACAAATCACCAGAAAAGACTGCCAGATATGTGAAATTAATGTGAATATGAAATTGACCATAATAATAACTCTATTAATCACTCGGCACTTTCAGAGAATGAAGCAAGATAGAGACGAAACAAGTTATAACCGCTTCTGTAATAACTGTTCACAAGTTCGGATAAATACAGGACATATTTTACAGTGCTTCATAATTATAAGATCTCTGCTGTACCTGGAACAGGCTTCCTTCATCGGGTAGCAAAGAACATCCTTAAAATTGCCAAGGCTATTCCATCTGCTCATAGTACTATATAATTTACCATTAAACACGACATAAACTAATCAATATTTTTTTCATAATTCACCTCTATTAAATTTAGCTCTGTGCATTGATTGGAATAATATAACAAAAGTGACAGCCGGTGGGATGCAATGCCCTACGCTTCCAATGATTCTAAACGATAAAAAAGATAACTTTAATTGTCCGTATACATAATGTTGAGTTCATTAAAATGAAAATGACTGTCCGTGTCTTTCTAAATAAATGTCCCTTTTATTAAGAATGTGTAAAATAGTTAATCAATCCACAGTGACCGGAACATCAGAAAATTGTCCATAAAGTGGGGATCTGCTTTATAAGAATGTCCGTAAAACGAGGTTTTCCTCTATTGTAAAATTGTAGTAAAGCAAAAAATGAAATGGTTTTTACGAAAAGGGACTGATCTTTTAGGAATGCCGTTCAAAAGCGCTTCTGTTTTGAAAACTTGACGAAGTATAATTGTTTATACATTGTTCATGATACCTTTTTTAGACTGTGCCATGTGCGTAACGCGTAACAACTCTTTTAATATTAAATCCAGGTTTTAGATATGTGTGCAAATGCAAACACGAGTGTAAAGTCATTAGACCACATTCTTTGTATAGATAACATACTTATTTAAACATTGATTTTTTTTTTTAAGCATTAAGTTTCAAAATAAAAAATAATAATTTTGTTAACCAAAAAAAGTAAATAAATTGTAAATGAAATATTGATAAAATTAATTCTATATTAAATTTTTATGCCTAAAAAAGCCATGAGTATAAAATCATTGGAAACGTCAATATAGTATTTTGTAAGATCTTTTAAAAAAATACAGATAATACGGTCGGATGTTTGTGATATAACATTGTTGAACCACTAAACCTATTCTCACAAATGTATTTTTCCCTACATCTACATATACAAAAATAATGTTTCATTATGTATGTCGCTTGTATTCTGAGTACCTCAAAAATAAAACGTTTGTAAATGGCATCAAACATGAACCATGACGTAGTACATATATATTAAATAATTTTCAAACTCAGACCTTGATATATCTGAATTCTTTTACGTGGTCCTTTACAGGGTCAGACAAAACAATAAGTGTGTAAAAACTATCATTTGCTATGCATATCATTTTCAATAGAGAATATGATATAGTGATATTGACCCTTAATGACAGATCGAAAACTCGTACCAATCAAACGAAAATTAAGAAAATAAGTATGTGTGTGTTTAATTAATTATATTAATTGTGAAAAAAGCATACACTTTTTTAATATTTTAACACAATCATAGAGACTGGTAAAGATATAATATAAGTGGAATTTTTTTCCAACTGAGTGGAAAAGTGTTCAGGCCGGGAATTGAACATAAAACATTTGGATTGAATTGCCAATGCTCTTCCAATTGCGCTACATGGAACGACAACGGCCAACACAATTCACTCAGACTACATTTTGACAATAGTATATGGCCTTCCATGTAAATAGCTCAACAGAATAAACTGCAAGTAATGAAATTTCCACTAAGCGATGGAAACATAGCTGAACTTTTTATTAATTTAGCATAATCATACTAATTGGTAAAGATATTATATAACTTGAAATTTTACCAACTGAGTGAAAAAGTATGCAGCTTGGGAATCGAACATAGAACTTTTGGCTTAAATTGCTAATGCTCCAATTGAGTTATCTGAAACGACAACCGGCCGCCACAAAAAATTTCAACATGTATGACATCTTTACCAATCATTATGATTGTGTTAAAATAATGAAAAGTTTACCTATCTTTCTATCATTTAATGGAGTTCCATTACCTGCGTCTTATTTTGTTGAGCTTTTTACATACCAGATCAGATGCTATTTCTAAAAGGTTGTCTACGTGAAATGTGTCGGGCAATTGTCGTTCTAGGTAGCTCTATTAGAGGAGCATTAGCAATTTAAAGCAAATGTTCTGATTCCTATCCCCGGCACAGATAAATTTTCACTCAGTTGAAAAATAAATGCAATTTGTATAAATTAATCATAATTGAATTAATAATATTGAATACATTGATAATACAAAAGCTTTAAAAGATTATTATTGTTTAAATTTTTAATCTCGATTAATTTATTTATGATTGAAAAGATCACGAATTAAAATTTAATCGATTGATCAACTGGTTAAAAAAGTAATTGATTAAGCCTACCCATGTATGAGGCACCCGGTAAATATGTTAAACATACTAATATTTTTAGTTTACAAAAATTTTGAAAGCTTGAGATTTATTGTAACATAATGTCTGGATTTATAATATTTTAATCGAAGTCTCTCTTGAAGGTATTATGTTTTATTTGAAACAATGATATATGCATTTAAAAGTCGAAATAAATCTCAATTTAATTCATACTTTTGTAAGTATAAACTGAAAATTTTCATTTAAATGTCGTTTTTATCCTCTTGTAATTTATTTCACATTTTCATTTACTAAAATAATTAAGACGTACTTTTATAGCAACAAATATTACAATCAACTGATGTAAAATTAAAAAACAAAATTACGTAGCAACTTAATTAAATTTGGATACAAATTCAAAGAAAAAGAAAATATCATTTAAAACTCTGAAAAGATGAAAAAAGATTTATTCTAATTATTTTGAATGTTCAGTTTTAAAAAAGTTTTAAAAAAGTCTAAAAATAGATTATGAAAAAAAATAATCTATTATCAAAAGAATTTTTTTCGCAATTCGAAGGAGAAAATAAATAAAGAGATTGTTGTGTAATTCATTCAATATTCATAAAACTGATTAATTGTTTTATTGAAGTAGGAAATATTATTAAATCCTTTCTTAAGATTAATAAAAGAATGAATTGATGTAGGCATTAGACCATATTTAATTAAAGTAATTTATTTTTTAGATGTAAGAATTTTCTTTGCATTTCATTAGTTCATTAATTAAGAATGCAAAAGTTTGATAAATATTTTTTAATTAATAAAAATAATTTTTCTTTCAAGGTTCAGCTTTTTAATCAAAGTCACTAGAGCATTCGTGTTTGAACAAAAAATAAAATAGCTATGATTATATGTTTATATACATTGATTAAAAAAATGTTTATGGGTTACTTATAGTTCAATACGCAGTCTAAATGCTAGAGTAAATATATCATTTAATTTTCTTCTTCTTTTTTTAATGGGTTTAAACTATTATGTGATAAAATTTCACTTGTGTAAATTCATTTATTAATACGAGGGAAAGTAATTAAGTAAGTCACAAAAGATAATTAAATAATAACTTACAATGATATTCACTTCAAAACTATTTTTATTTCTCAACATATTCTCCACCCTTATTTATGCACTTATATCACCGTTTTATCAGTGCCCCAACACCAGCTGCATAACATTCTTCGGGTTGCGGTCTCAGCCACATTAGGACTTTAAGTTAAACCTTTTCATCATGTGTGAACATCATCTAGCTTCCAAGATGGTTTTTTAGTGGACTAAACAGATGAAAATTGCTTGGGGATAGGTCGAAGCTGTATGGTGGATGTTGAAGAAGTTGCAAGATGAGGTTCAAATAGAAGCCCTAATGTGGCTGAGACAGCAACCCAAAGAATGTTATGCAGATGATGTTGGGGCACTGATAAAACAGTGATATAAGTGCATAAATATTGGTGGAAAATATGTTGAAAAAAAAAAGTTTTGAAGTGAATGTCATTGTAAAATATTATTTAATTATCTTTTGTGACTTACTTAATGACTTCCCTCGTACAATTGACATGACGTATGGAAAAAAAAATATTAAGACATTGCTGAAGCTAATTTTGGTCTTTTAAGCTGAAAGACCCGAAGAAAGCCCTACCTTTGTCGTTTATTCTTGCATGTAGCATTACTTAACAAAATTATTTTTTCGTTTTTGTAATTATATAATAAATGAATGCCTGTAATAATGGTATTGTTTCTGATCGAAATATTTACATGCATAATACACAAATTGTGTCAATATAAAATATTATGTATATCTACAAAACATGATTTCCTTTTTATAATTAGAATGAGTAGAGAACACAACTATAGTTTCGAGAAAAATTTATTAAATATCAGTTCTCTTTGTCAGGTGCCCCCCAGGGGGATACCTTCTTTAGGTATTCATGGGCTTCGCAACCCCGGGCACCTGAGCGATCTTTCTCTTTTCTTTTTTCCTCTCCATTCTCTTGTCTAATCTTTCTTCTTTGTTTCACTCTCATTGTGGTTTCCTCATCTGAGGTGAGGGCGATTCATATCATCCTGTTTATATCGACTTATGGAGAATTGTAAACAACCCACGCGTTTGCCGTGCGTGGCGACCCGTGTCCCTGGAAAGGGGGATCCTGACAGTTGAGGGAAACCAACACACTGCTTTGGCCTCTGCTTCAGGTAGACGGGAGGTGCATATTGGTCCCGTATGCATCAATCGGCTGGTCAGTTGACTTTTCTGTCACTGGCTAGGTATCAAGTGAGCAGGCACATACTAGTCATTTTGTTAAGGGTGGAAACTGAAATAGGTGTGTCATGTGAGCGTATGGGCCCTGGTTAGCACTGTTGCATGAATGTGCATCCTCTTGTTGGGCTCGGTAGTGGGTGGTGCGGCCGGGGTCTGAATTAGTTTCTCTCTTTAATATGGATTGAAAAACTTGTACTCCTTCTACTTCTCTCCCATGTGGAGAGCAACAAACTGAACAGATGGCTACATTAACTCGCTTTTTTGTTATACATCGTACTGACAGTCTGTCTGATAGTTCTTTAAAGAGAACTTCACCATTTCTTATCGGGAAAACATTTCAATCTGTTTTCGGAGACAGTTATTCAGTTAAAAAGCTACAGTCTGGGGATTTACTTGTTGAGGTCTCTTCAGACAAACACTCAAGATTTCTCTCAAATTACAAAGAAATAGGCAATTTTTCTGTTTCTGTTCAGGCCCATCAAATTCTAAACACAAGTCGTGGTGTAATATCAGAACCAGATCTTTTACTCTCTACAAAAGACGAACTCCTACAAAATTTAAAAGAAGAAAATGTCATAGATGCACGCCGTATTACTATTCGTCGGAATGGGCAAGTGCTTCCCACAAAGCACATCATTCTGACTTTCAATAGCCCTACTTTGCCAACCAGAATCAAAGCTGCCTACCTGAGCTGTCCTGTCCGACCTTATATACCTAACCCACTCCGTTGTTTTAAATGGCAGCGCTATGGTCATACTACAACTACCTGTCATGGTTCTGTTACCTGCGCACGTTGTGCAGAAGTCGGCCACGATGATAAATCATGCGAAAAGCCTGAACGTTGTACAAACTGTAAAGGTGACCATACAGCATACTCCCGCTCTTGCCCAAACTGGACTCGTGAAAAAGAAATTCTTGCAGTCAAAATCTCTCAAAAACTTTCTTATCCTGCAGCTCGTAAACTCGTTGAGTCCAGAACTCCATCTGTAGGAGTTTCTTATTCTAGTTTACTTAGGCAACAAACAAAATCCTTTAGACACATAAGCACCCAAACTGAATTCTCTTTACCACCAAATGATCCTTCTATGACACTAACCAGTACTAAAAAGAAGAAAACCCGTGATGTGTGCTGTCCGACTTTTAAAAAAGCCATACCTGATCTAGAACGTTGCGCACCATCATCAGAACCTGTGAAAATAGAATACCCTAATAATCGTCAATTTAAACAGTCAACCGAACATGAGTCAGTAAAAACTTCCGTTTCATATGCAAACAAAATAGAAAAACCTGTTTCCCTTACTCAAAAAGCAAACCAAAAATCATGTGCACAGAAAGAGAGAAAGAGAGCCTCAACCCAAGCCTCTTCACAGTGGAAAACTGTGAAGGGAAGAAACAAGAAAGCCTGTTTTGGTACATCGCTCCTTAATAAAAAAGATTCAAAACAGTTGCTGCACTATGCAGAGGAAGCTATGGATTCAGAGTCTTACAGTTCCGACACAAATGAGGATGATAATACTGTCTTTGAGGTATTTGAGCCTACGCGATTTTAAATATATTTTTGCTCAAATATTTGAATATTTTACCAAATATTAGTTTAGACATTGTTTATATTTTAATTGTGAAAACTTCTGTTTATTTTCTTTTAGACATTGTGTTATATTTTCATTGAATGATTTTAATTATTCATTTATCACCATATCATTCTTTTCATTTAAATGTTACTTTCATTCATCTTGTTTTTATGACAAAGTTTAAATAGTTTTTATATTTCAACTTGACGTTCTTATTTTAATCTTTTTTTTTGGCGCAGCATGTCCCTAAAGGGACTTTGTGCCATAAAACCCCAATCAACCAACCAAATAACTCTTTATCAGGTGATACGTAGCGGACAGTAGTTAACAGAGAAAACAGGTTCTGCTTCCAAATAAAACCTGTACAGAAACCCATTTTCTAGTGGTCGGGTTAAATACTTTCTGCTACTAATCACCTGACGAAGACCACTGGTAATTAATAAATTACTCTCGAAACTATAGTGTTTGTACTTCGGTCAATAGTCTCTAGATGGCAGCACTAAAATTTCCAAGAAAGTGTGTTCGATTACGCCATCTATTTGCATTATTTCTATTGTACTGTAGCTAATCGCTGAATATAATGTTTGTGCTGCGAATGTGATGTCTTTATGTTTGTGTATTAAACCTCTAGTTAAAATGTCTTACTCGGACCACTCATTTATTTATGTGCTTATTCTGATATATTAATCTGCAATATACTATAGTAGTTGGGTGAAAAATGCCAGCTGGTTTAGGATTTAGAGTATTTGGGTCAAAAGAGTCTGCTGGCCGAAGATCTGTCACACTAGGGGTGCATTAGTTGAGAATCACATTGTTTAACAACTGTATTTTCACTTCTATAACTTTATGTATTAAGTTTTGCAGAATTTGTATCGGGGAGAAAAAAAGTAGATCATGTGTTATAGATATATCTCCAGTTAATAATATCATCTGTGACTGTTATGTATATCTTCGATAAATAATGTAAGACATAAAATGCAAAAGTACCAACGTGAATGGAGTTGCACGTATCCAAAAGGCGCGAATTCCCGTCAGCTGTCAACAAGTTGTTAATATACGATGGATGTGACATTTATAATAGCAACTATATATATATTTTTCGAAATGCGGATGTGGTACGAAACTTTGAAATGTACAATTTTGTAGGAGGTAGTAAAACAATTATTAGAAAAAAAGTGCGAATTATGTTAAGCATGAATATTTGCGTGCATATGAAAAAAGCCATGAACAGGAACACAATTTTACATGAGTTTATTGCAAAAACAAAATAAAAAAATATGTTAACAGAAGCACGTTGTCCTTTTATGATCCCTCAAAATTTGTCCAGAGTCAGCATCCGACGATATGAGAGTTGTCGAATACCATACGTTTTATGAAGTGTGGTTTGACTGAGACGATGTTTCGAGTCGGTGCACAATATCCTGAAATGACGATTTTCCTAGGCATACTTTAAAATTTTATGTATTTTCCCAAAGTTTGTCAACTATGTAGAGATGTTCTATAAGTCCCACAGTATCGTTTAAAGTTGTAATATTTTTAAGATTTTAAATTATAATGTTCTTATGTTTAAATTAACGATATGTTCATATTTTAATTCGCCACCATTTTTTATACAAAACAATTTTATTCCTTATTAATAAGAAAGTCATTTAAATATTACCTGTTATATAAATAGATTTAATTCAATAGATTTAACTAGATAAACTGTGCTCATGTCAAGTTCTCTAAATACAAAAAATGTAAAAGTTTCTATTTCTAACAATTTTTTTTTCTGTTTTTTTTTTTAAAGGAAAGACTGATCTTTAAACTCTATGTTTTTCATTTTTTTTGTTTTTAGTCATTCATTAATTTTCTGTTAGTTGCTGCTAAATTATAACTTTATGAAGAAGAACTACACTGTTAAAAATCTGCAGCAAACTGTCAGTCATTTGACCGTTTTTGTAGAAAACGGTTACATAACCGTAATTTAAGAATAGTCTGACTGTATTATTGCTCATTTTATGGTCAGAATATAGTTAAATTACGGTTATGTAACCGTTGTCTTCAAAAACGGTCAAATGACTGGACAGTTTGCTGCAAATTTTTAACAGTGTATTTGCATTTCTTTATTTTCTATAGTTAATCTAATAGTTGCAGGTAATCTAGAAGATTGCCTACATTTATTTGTATTGGTAATTTGGTCGTGTTTAATGCAAGGCTAATATTAGCCTTTGTAGTGTATTTTAACTTCATGTGTTTACTGATTGAATACACTTCTTAAAAAATCTAAAATGTGAAATATCTGAAAAATTAACAAATTAATCTATAATAATTGTATGTTTTTCCATTTTATTTAATTTTTAGTGATTTATTAATATTCTGTTAGTTTTTGCTAAGTTATAAATTTTGTAAAGAAAATTTTTGTTTGCATTTCCCTACTTCTATATTTTGCATTGTTAATGATCTGCAACTGTTCGTTTTGGAAATTTGGTTGCTTATAATGCAAAGCTAATTTTTGACTATTCAGTGTATTTCAACTTGATGTGTTTGTCTGATTAAATGCACTTCTTAAAAAGTCTAACTGTGAACTATTCGACAAATTCCCAAACAATAAGAAATTATTATTATTTTTTAAATTTATGATAGAATAATAAATTACAATAAAACAATTATAACAGATTAAACATTTATTTTAAAATATTCTTTCAAAATACAACACATGAAAATATTTTACGTTTTAATAATAAAGCTTAAACTTTCTTAAAAATAATTCTTTTCTTTTTTATATTTTAAATTGTTGCGTTACTCCATAAAATAGCAATGGCAAATCTTTCTACAACATTGCTTCAAAAAGTCAAAGTTTCCTCTTGAAAAAAAACGACAATATCATAAAAATAATCTCTATCCAGTCACAATATGGCATTCAAATTCTAACATAGTAGTATCTTAAGATAAAGAGATTTTCTCTTTTTTGAAAAAGATTTGAGTTTAAGATTTCTAAGAATATCTGTGGCATTCAGATGTATTCCTTATCATAGAGCGGGATCCTGATAAAAGAATAAGTTCAAACAAATATTTTTCTCTAGATAAAACTTTGTCTTGTAGTTTCGTTTGAATTAAATGTCATGCCATATATTTCGGATATCCTAAAATTATGAGCTAACATGGATTTTTAAAATTAAATCCTTAATAATAAATGGGTAGGGGAGATTGAGGATGAATGGGACAAGGGATGGATGGGACGCTCTCAATATTTCAGGCAATAAACATTTTTTTTAGTTGCTTCCTATCCTCATAGATTTCACTACCATAGTGCGCTTCAGAACCAAAAGCAAGAGCACATAGCTGTTTTCAGTTTTCTTCAAATTTGCATTTCCTGAAAACTCTGCTTAAAAGTAATTTTTTTTTACATTTGAAGTTGCTTAAATATCTTATGTAATATAAATAATTAAGATATGTTGTAGTTTTTTTATTTAAAGGCTCAATATTGGTAATTAAAATGAATGCATATTAACCATTGTGACAAAATTGCTGACAATTGAATATATGCATCATGGGGATGATTGGTACATTTCAAATGGGGATAAATGGGACTGCTTCATTCGTCCCTAGAGGATACTGAAATTTTTTATTAACTAAATAATATTATATAGGTTGATAAATTAATACTTTATGGTAATTATTCTTTTAACATTTCATCTTCTTTGTAGCCATCGTTTTCAGTCCACCGTTTATGGGCCTTTTAAGGCAAAGCTGAGATGAGTCCAAGATCATTGACTGACAAATAATCCTGGAGATCATATTACAATTTATAATCTCTCAGCTTTTGCCAAGGCGGCATTTTTGTTCAGCTTTTAGTCCTTAACATTGAATACGGGGAGGAAAATGTTTGTGTCCCATTCATCCCTGCTGTGGGGATGATTGAGACATAGAAGAACGTTTTTTAAATTTAATTTATATATCTGTATAATAATAATCTTGAACAAATATTGTGCATAAGATGTAGTCAAACACTTAAAGTTTGACATGTGATATATAATATTGATAATAACTTATATAAAATATTTAAAATAAATATTTTTGTGAAAATGTCCCATTCATCCCCCATCTCCCTATATTTATGTGCTTAAGCACGACTGTCCGGAAAATGTTCTGATACTGAAAGTACGGGTATTCTTCACTACAAGATTAAACAGGAAAAAAAAAACATGCATCACGCATATAATATGCATGCTTTCCAACTCTAGCAGAATATTGTTACGAAATTTTATTTCTTCGTATGCTGAAAGTATCAATATATCAACATACAAAACACATAGCATGGTTAAAAACCCATTTTCAGCATTTTCTGTTCATAGACTGTCAGAGATTCCAATCCTTTTGTACAGCCCTGCATATCACCTACGGTTGAAACCAATATTAGACGAGTTTTTCAAGGGTGTTTCCCCCCTTAAAAAAAAAATATAGATTGAACTGAATAACACCTATATTTTTTAAATATCTGTGTAATATCTATAAATTTTGCATCAGCATGAGTAAATTTCATTTTAATATTAAAACACAGATTTTTGAAGTTGTACTTGTAGTAAAACTAGTCGTTGGGGGCCACCGTAATACTTACCCATCATGGACATGCATAATGTAAAATATTAAAATAAAAATGTGTAAACTACTTATAAAATGCATTGCAATTCAAATAAAATCGTGGCTTGATGACGTCATAAACTTTAAAGCTTAATTACTGAATTGCTTGAAAGAGGTTTTTCCTTATAACTCCAAAAATTATAATCCTATTAACTAGCGGTTTATTGCATCTGATTAAGCGTTAAATTTCCAATTAAAATATATCTTTAAAGTGAAATTTGGATGAAATACAGGGTCATGAAAAATCGAAGAGTGTGGAAAATAGGATTCCAAATATCTCGGCAACTAATTATCCGATCGACTTCATGCTTTATGTAAAATTTATGTTTTTTATTGTCTTTTATATTCATTTCTTAAAATTAACAATTTCGAAAATTTTTATATACCTTTTATCAGAACGTATATTTCGAGAGTCCGAAAAAAATAGTTCCGGTTAATCGAGGTTATTGAAATGAAATAGGCTTCTTCCCATTATTACATACTAAGTACATACCAAATTGCAAGTCTCTATCTCAATTTTTTCGGGAGATAGAGCGTTTACAGACACACAGACACACACACAGACGGACGGCAAATTTTTTTTTCTAAAAATATGTTTTTCTGAATCTCCAGTGTCTGAAACGTGTAAATCCGACAAAATTTTTTTTTCGATTTTCAAAACGATTACAAGACTTACCCTATACTACGTATGATGGGTAAATAATAAAAAAGGAAAAATATTGTATACCAGGGGTTACAAAGATTTTTTACATTTAATAAATTATTTTATTTTATCTGCAATAGCTGTATACAAATTGTTTTTTATATACAACTCATTTACTTATTTTTTCTAACATAGAAAGAAAGTTTATATTTTAAAAAAATATCTAAAATAAAATTGGAAGTTACAGAGAACAAATAACCAAAAACTGGAGAAATCTCTTGAAATTTTAAAAATGTGATGAACAAAGTCGAAATGAGATCTGATTTCTTTCTTAAGGAAATATTTTCTGCAATAAAGATAGTGCTTTTCGGAGGTTCTTCTTATTTATTTTACAAAATGGAAAATGCAGTAAGAAAGGTTACATTTATTTTTCTGGAACAAATGTTAAATTAATTGCATGTAGCTAAAAAATAAATATTTTAATTAATTATAATAGATTTATTAAAGTATTAAAACTGTTAATTGCATTGAAACAGATAAATATTATGTTTCAGTTGATGTTTATAAATACTATCTATTTAAATTTGCTTCTATAGTCATATGGACGGCTTAATTTAATAGTTATAAAAGGGGAGAATGGATCTAATAGAGAAAACAAAATAAAATTGTGGAGGAAATTGGTTTAAACTGAACTACTAATTTTTCTAAGAGATGAAAGTAACTATTATATCTTAGAAGAGTTATATAATATTAAAATAACTAAACAATTTTGAACGTATCATATGTAAAATTTCTAAATAAAATATCTCATTTAATCAGACATAAAAGATAAAATTACATAAAATACAGTTAAAATTATATGCAGAGGTTTCGGGCTATGTTTTAGCCCCCATCAGTGCAATTATATATCCTGACCAGACATTTTCCAAAACATGTTTACAGTGAATAGTTTAACCAGTTAAAATCATGAAAACTTCACCGAACTTACATTAAAGTAAGACCGTATATTCATGTGGAACCACACAATATTCATTAATTGGCGAAGTCTGCTCATGAGCAAAACAACCTTCAAGAAACACTCTACTCTTAACGTTATTGCAGCTGAATCTGATTAATGTGCAAATCACAAGCCACAATCACAAATCACAATCTTTGGTTGAATGCAAAACTCAAAAGTGCTACAAAGGAATGATTTTTAGATGCCAACTTATAGACAGACGATTTTGCGTTCCCTAGAATAAACTGAAGCTTTAGTCTTGGAAATTGTATTTTTATTTCTTCGAATTTATTATTAAAATGTACTTTAATTAAGACGTTTTTATTTCACAATCTATTTCTTTCCAATTTTAATAAAAAAAAGGTGTAAAAATCTACATATATAATAATAACTACTATTATTCATTTTTTATTTTTCCCCATCAAGTTGTCAGCATAACAGAAATTCGATTAAAAATTAAAAAAAAAATTATACTTATTGAACTGATGATACAGAACACCTTTTTAAAGAATTTCGTAATGTTTTCTAAAAGGAATTTCTTCATTTTTAAATTCCACCGTCCCCATAAAAAATACAAATAGGTTCGTGTGCTTATATAAAAAATCTTTTAACCTTTCACAACTGATAGCTCCACATTTTAATTTTTTAATTAAGTACCTTAAATAATTTACTAAAAAAACAAAAAGGTGATATTTATGCCACAGATTTTAATTCTTATTTCTAATAATTTCATCTAAAATTATTGATGGAATTGTTTTTTGACACGAGTAATAAAATTACATGTTTAGCACTTAAATCAGAAAATTTTCGTAAAGTAATATCTCGTGTTTTATGATGTTATTAGTGCATGTTATTAGCATATTTTCAACAATTAGCGCTCTTGAAGTTACAAGCTTAATTTTATTTATAACGAGAAAAATGATAGGAAGGTAAGCGTTAAGTAACTTCAAATCTGAGAAAGAAAACATTTACATTAGACGTCAAAATGTAATTATGTAGAGTTGTAAAACTGTTAATGTTCCTTTTGAAAAAAAGGTTTCTTCTTAATTTGGTTAATTAAGCTTATGCTAAAAAATTATTGCATAAATCTTCTTCAACGCGTATAAGTGCCATAATCACTGATAGACGAATATTAGTTTAAACAAAAAAGCTTGAATTTTTTATAGGCCATACCATGGAATTGGAAAATATATTACAAATTAAATTTTCTTCATATTGACCAAAAAAGGAAGTCGATAAGTAAACTTAGGTCCCCCCCCCCCCCTCAACAGGGTCAATTTTGTTTTCTCTTCTCTAAGATGTTTCGATTGTTTAATCTAACTTATTATTTATATTTTCAACCTCTGTGATTGATTTTTGTTTAAAGATTGTTTAAATGTGTAATATAAATTCAGAAATATAAGTTTATTTAGCAAATTATAATGTATTTTAAATATATGAAATTGATTTTATTTGGATATAAAGTGCTGATAGTTTTAATGTATGTTAATATGTTGCTAATAAGGCAAAATATGCGCAAAAAACTAATATGCTGTTGTAAGTGCTTCATACAGAAAAGAAATAAAATTAATATATGTGTAGCAGAGCGCCTATCTACTCTTTTATAAAAGTACTTTAGTGGACGAGTGAGTTGCGATCGTGGTGTCATACATCCTAACATTTGAGTGTGAATGAGACCAAATTTGTCATTTCTCTAAGGTTCCCAAAGTGCATATGTATCTCGGTACATCTGGTTGTCACGGTTATTTGTACAGTAGTATGTTAATTAGGTATTTGGGTTTGTGCAGTAGGTTGGGTGTGGTAGTTGATGTAATCAGGATATTTGAAACGCGTCTAACTTTTGGGGTTTGTTAGTTCTTTCGTGAAATTTGCACCACCTGCTGACTGTAAGTGAAGTTTCCTATTGACAGATTGGATAGAGTGTGCGGCTGTGAGTTTTTTTTTTTAATTTGGTAAGAAGTGGAGCTTTCATTTACAAATAAGGAAAACTCAGAATCCATTGGATTATTTTTTATAGTAATGTTGTCGGAGTTGTAATTTTCCAACTGGACGAAAAATGTCCGGGCCAGGATTCGAACCTGGGATCACTTGGCTGAAGCTGCTATGCTCTACCTACTGCCAATTACCAAATTCCCTCCAGATTCGACCGGGATAGCTCAGTTGGTAGAGCATAGCAACTTCAGGCAAGAGATTCCAGCTTCGAATCCTGGCTAGGACATTTTTCGTCCAGTTGGAAAATTACAACTCACATGATTTCTTTACTAATTCGAATACTTGTGTTAAAATTAATCTAATGTTGTCTGTTAAAGTGAATTTTTTTTTGTTCCTGCAGAACAAAAAGTGGAGTCATGTTGGGGCCGAGTTAAGTAAGTTAAGATAATAAGTTCTGGGAAAGGATTTTCCCTTCTCAGTCTTTCGTAAATTGAGCTTATTTTTGATCGTCTGCATTAAATCTGCTACTTCCCTCTTTAGTGTTATAAATGGATTGTTGTGTTTAATTAAACCAGTTTCATGGCCTCCTTTTCAGTGAACAGCGCGGAAAGGATTGTGACATACATAATTGAAATGCATTAAAATTTTCTAAAATAAAATAATCTTCTGTCTATGTTTCTGAAATTCTAGAACACATTTAAATAATCTTAAAAATAAAATGAATCAGACAGTGAAATAAATAGAGATCCTAAATAATATTACAGCAATCAAAAAATCTTAGTAAAAAACATTTTCACTATCTTGCATTCGATAAATCACTGCTTATGTACCCATCCCCTTTAATTGTTAAAATTGAGAGATGCTTGATTGTTTGAAGAAGAAAATATGTTAAGCAAAAACGTGAAGAGTAAAAAGTAAAATGTACAGAAGATTATAAATTATGTACATATATATGTTGTTTTCCATTTTTCACAATCTGCAGTTTGAACATTCATAGAAAACTGAGCAACGATCGAATACCTTTGCCATTCATTAGACGTACTTAACCTTATTCCCATTAATAAATAAACATAAGATACAATAATATTAAAGATAATTGCATTTTTTGTAATTCGCCAAATTTCCATGTCCTTATTTAGAAACATTGACCTCTTAATGCAAAATATCCGCGTGATGAGGGCGGCAAAAGTTTACAATTATGTTGCTTTGAAGTATACGTGTGTATAACTAACTGTTTAACATCAAGAATTTAGAAAATAGTAAAAAGTGCATTATACGTTCCCGCAATTTTCATAAATCTTCTGAGATTTTTTTAAATGTATTCCGGTATTTGGATATTTTTATCCTGCTAAGCTATTCTGTTTTATATCAGAACAAAAATATAAATTTTCTTGCTTGCAAAAAACCTCATTCTAAAAAACGAAAATAATTATTTTTTACTGATATTTAAAAAATGTTAGTTTTGTACATTTATCAAGATATTTTATGATAAAACAAGGCGGACATTAATGAAATTAATGAAATGACTAATATAAAGTTATAAAGTTATGTAAGAGTTACTGGCATTTACTGCCGTCGAAGTACATTAACATATAATAAATAAACTCTTACATATAATAAATGAATACGTATGCTAACATTCAAGAAAATGGACGGGTTTTTCGTAGTTGAGTTGTACATTCTAGTGCTGTTGCAACGAAGGGCACTTTGCGTCCATGTAACATGGCTGGGGTTTTGCATAGTTGAGTTCTACATTCGGGCGTTGGTGCAACGAAGGGCACTTTGCGTCCATGTAACACGGCGTGGCGTTTTGCAAGGGTACAACGAAAAGTAATTATTGGGATTCATTTAAATAGTCAAGGGGAGCTTCAATCAAAAAATGGTGAAACGCGTATGCCCTTATTTTCGATGAAGAATTTAAATTCATCATCAAACTTAAACAACTCAAATATCTTGCATGCCCTAGACCGAATTGTAAGAGTTACTGACATGCATTATTTGGGGACGTTTTAGGGTTGAAGGGAGGTATCAATTAAAAATGGTGAAATATGTATTCTATTATTTTCGATGTAGAACTCGAATTCATCATCAAACTTCAGCAATACATATGTCTGACTGACGTTTACTGGTATCGAATATAAAAATATTTATTATTAGGGGCATTTTAGGGATCAAGTGGGGAGGGGATGTTAAAATCCAAAAATGGTAAAACATGTGTTCATTTATTTTCGATGAAAATTCTAAATTCTTCATCAAACTCCATCAAACACATATGTCTGACTGGTATTTACTGATATTTAATAGAGAGCGTTTTAGGGGTCAAGAATGGTTTCGATCAAAATCTTGAAACACGTGTCCACTGAGTTTTTTGTAGGAGAATAGAAGTTCATCATCACACTTCAATAGCACAAAAGTTTGAATATCCAAACCGAGTTATAAGAGTTACTGGTATAAAAAAAGAAATACAAAAAAGAAACAACTATATAATCAAAATAATATTTTTTACTCTCATTTATATCTCATTATTTATATTTATTCATTCTCATTATTTATATTTATTTTACATGCGTGAATGTTTATTTTATAATTCAAAATAATTTATATAAAAATTTTAATTCATATTCATTAAAATATTTAACACAATTTTCGGATTTATAAATTTAATTCATTCTAATGACAGGCAATTATACATATTCGGATCTGTATGTATAAAATAATTCATTGTAATTTGAAATAATTGAATTTACGTATGCAATTAAGCTCATTTAAATTAATTTTGCAACTTGTACTATGCCATTTATGGCATTTTCTTTTTTACTGAAAACAAAATGACGCAAATTCACAGAAATGCGTCAGTTAGCAAAACATAAACTAATTTAAACGTTTGTTTTTAGGTAACATGCCCTTTTGTTATCGAAAATTTACATTTTTAAGCTTTCTTAATTTGAATTTGATAATAATTCATAACAGTATAGATAAAAGCGATCTAGATCTGAATTTCTATATTCTGAAATATTATTTCAATAAGCATCTATCTAATAGTAATCTAATTTAGGAAAGTAAAGAATTTATACTTACAAATAAAAATAAAAATAAGTAATAATTAAAAACAGGACAATTGCACCATAATTTCTATAATTAAAATAATTTATTCAATCAACAAATCAAATACAACATTTGCTAAATGGTACACACATTAAATTCGTGAATTTACAAACACATTTAAAAATCTACGTTTCGTTTCGCTTCTGCGAACGTCATCAGGATGTTACAAACAAGTCTAAAATGTCAAAATAAGCATACACGTCTGAGAGTCCTGGAGAAAACTTGATCGGAGAGTGCGCAAACGTCACCAAGTTCCCATGGTAACCAAGTGGATCAAACCACTGTAGTGAAAAGAAGGGGTGGAAGACAAAATGAACAGATTGTATTAATGGATTATAACATATTATGCCAGATTTTATGAATGTTATAGGATAAATTATCTTTACATGTATACTGCCCAAGCTTAAGAATCGTAAGGGACTCTAAAATTTTATTAACAGAAGAATTCTTGCATGGGATTATGATTCTAGCCTCTTCAAAGTCAATTTTGCTATCTTCATTCGAAAAATAAAACCTTGCGAGAGCTGTACTCTGTTTTGATTGTGAAATATCTCTCTTGTGCTCTTTTAATCTTTCTGAAAATTTTCGTTTTGTCTCACCGATATAAACTAACCGTTCGTTATTTGGGAGGGTAATCGGTATTTCATAAACTCCGGCTTTTTGATGATTCTGGATTTTATCAATATTGCTACTGATAATTTGTATAAGATATGGAGGGGGCATAGCTACTAATTGTACATTGAATGTCTGAAGCACTTGTTTTAATTTTTCATATATTATCGGAACATAATGCATACTTCTGTAATTGATCTTTAAACTATTAACAAACCTTTGACCTGAAGGAGGGGGGGTATTATACTGTCGAATAATCTTGTCAATCTGCGAATCTTTAAAACCATGATCTAAGGCAATACCTTTAATAAAATCAATTTCAGCGTTAAGTTGGTCGCCTGAACATATTCTATAAGCTCGTCTAATAAAAGACTGAAATGCAGCAATTTTATATTTAAAGGGCATATTTGCACAAAAAGGTATTACTGTATTTTTTAATGGCTTTCTGTATACAGAGAATGTAAAATGAAAACTGTTCCGGTTAATCTGAACATCTAGAAAGGGCAAATTTGCATCCTGTTCTATTTCGAGGGAAATTTAATGCTATCACTTAATCTATTGACTTCTTGAAGAAAAAACTGTAAATCTGGTAAAGTGTAGGTCCACAAGATGAACACGTCATCCACATACCTTAACCAACACACTGGTTTCTGTTTAAATGAACTGAAAATTTTCTTTTCCAAAGGTCTAAGTGCAAATTCTGCGAATAAACCTGAAACTGGTGAGCCCATTGGTTCTCCATGAAGTTGTCTGTAAATAACGCCATTACATATGAAAATATTACTGAACACTATAAGGTTCAGACCTGCTATCAATGAAGTTTTAATGTCATTGGTTAAACTAAGATTGCAATCTATCAATGAAAATATATAACTGATAACTGCATCCATATTTATTGAAGGAAATAAGGAAATAACATCCAAGTTTGCCATAACTGTATTAGCATCAAGAGGGTACTGTTTTATTTTATCCATGAAGTGATTTGTAGACTCAATAACATATTCTGAAACGGGAAGGATTGATTTTAAGAAAATCACAAATGCCTTCTCTAAAAAAATAGGTAGGAGCAACACAACGAGGGACAATGTGTCTAAGAGGCAGATTTAATTTATGATCTTTCAGCCTGCCTGTGAGCATCGGTGTAATACCAGTGTGATTAACTTTTATTAAAGACTTAATATTGTCAGGCCATTTACCACCACGAACCAACGTTTGTAACATCCTGATGACGTTCGCAGAAGTGAAACGAAACGTAGATTTTTAAATGTGTTTGTAAATTCACGATTTTAATGTGTGTACCATTTAGCAAATGTTGTATTTGATTTTAATACATTATTTTAAAAATAAGTAACATTGTATCAAAAATGTATTATATAAATTTCTTACAATAATGTGGAAAATATTGGTCTTCCACACACACACAGTTTTATAAATATAAAGATGGTTCTAAAAATCTGAAAAAGGATAAAGAAATAAAATAAGAATATTGGGTAGCAATTCACTTATATCTACATATTAATTAAAAAAGTGTGTGGGTTTGTGTCTCTGTGTCGGCCATCCTGTGAGCGAACGGCTGAAATTTGGCCCTTGATCCGAATGCATGTGCCTTCTAAGCCACATTTCTGATAATTTAAATAGATTTAAAATTAATTACAAGGTTAACTTTTTTGCCTATAAAGTGCGCTTCTTGGCGAAGTTCACCAACAAAGACATAAACTGTGACCTGCCTGCCGTTGAATAACATGTACTTATTTCCCGATCTTCCAAGAAAATACCTCTTTTGACACTTTCCAACATAGTTGAAAAGTGTTTAAATCTTCGGTTTGTCCTCCATCTGCGGTTTTGTCTGTTTTTCTCCGTGCTCTATCTTTGTAAATACACATGGATTGCCTTGTATATGATATATGTTATTGAGGTTTCCTAATGCATGTTCGCTATTGAAAATGAAGTGTGTAGCATTAATACTTTGTTTATGAGGACGCTCAAATAAATTCCGTTATATTATGGTGTATGGGGATAAAAGGTTTGCTGAGAATTTTAATGATGCTACACCCAGAAAAAGGAATTGATTAAAACTACAAAACCTACTTTGTTGAGTAAATTTGGTTTCTTTAGCAAAATTCAAGTAAAATTGAACCATTTTACTTCAATTAACAAAACATTTTTTGATGACGGTACAAAATTTTTTTTGGAATTGCAAAAAGAAATTTTTCTTTGTTGATTCAAACAAAATTTCCATTGACCTATATTTAAATAAAAATTTTGTTTAAATATAGATCAATGGAAATTTTGTTTGAATCAACAAAAAAAAATTTTTTTTTGCAATTCCAAAAAAAAATTTTGTATCGTCAGCAAAAAATGTTTTGTTAATTGAAGTAAAATGGTTCAATTTTACTTGAATTTTGCTAAAACAACCAAAATGTATTCAACAAAACGTGTTTTATAGTTTTAATCAATTCCTTTTTCTGAGTGTACGATACTTCAAACATAATGAAATTGATACGCATCACTGAGGTGCTCTACAACATGTTTTCAATATATTACGGTGTGGATAGCATTTATCGTTTATTTGTTGACACATTCAAAAGAATCGGGGACAAGACTGACTGCTTCCAATATAATGCAAATGATATACATCACGTAAGTGCACTACAAGATGTTTTCTATAGATTTTGAAGTGGATGAAATTTATCGACCATTTACAGAGGCATACAAAAGATTTCTGTAACAAGCTTGACTTTGGACGATACTTATTGGAAATTCGTTTTTGGCGGATTTTTCGTTCTTGTTTTTTATTAATTGGCGTGGATTCATTCAATCTCTACGTACATGTGATATTTGAACAGGCTCTCTGCAAAAGATGGCTAATTAGATAGTAAAAGATCGTCTCATTCAAAATTTAACCCGAATTTTCGTCCTGAATTTTAACCACAATGAAGGCATTGTAAAAAATTGTCTATGTATGTAATTTATTAATTGAATTATGCAGTAATATAATTTAATGTCAGAACATGTCAATCAATTCAAAATTTAAGACTGTAGTCGTTAATTTAACATAAATGACATGTGAATATCAAATTGGCATAAAAAACCTTTATGGGAATGTAAAAAAAAACTATTGAGTGAATATTATAACACTAGATTTTTTTTCTCTAAATCAATACCCACTATATGGGATTATTTTTCTATTGGGATTTTTATAAAATTAGGTAAAAGTGACGAATTTTACAACGATTTTTTTTTTAAATTTATTTAAAAGGCCCTAATGATTGTAAAGATTGTTTCGTTTTTCACAGAAAGAAAAACAATTGTTCTTCATTTTTATATAAAAAAGAACGATTTAAATGGGAGCAACAAATCTCATAAAAGAAGCACTCAAGCAATAAAAAGCATTTATCTAAAATTGGCCAATTTTTGTACTTTTATGTTTTCAGTGGAATAGAAGATTTTTATTCTTCTTTAAACATTTTACAGATGCGGGTATAAAGTTAGAACGCATCGATATGATATCCATATAACATTAGTATTGCATTAATATTATATTAAAAACTAATAAAAAATATATATAATCGTTATCAAAAATTATATTTGTATAAAGTATTGCATACACACAAACACACACCATACACACATATACAAGGTGTCACAAAATGGACTGAACGTTTTCAAAATTCAATAAAAAGAACACTGTGACCTCTATTGAAGTTATTCTTGAGAGAGTGATGCGTAATGTCAGGAATTTCTTTTTCTGTGCTTCTGTGTTTTATTTTCAAATATCGCTGATAGATGGCACTGCATTGTCTGAAAATTCAATAATCCTCAAAATGATTTTGTAATTTCAAAACGAAAATCATTTTCAAAATTTCAACAACTAAGCAGAATGAAATTTAAAAGCTGAGTAAAATTTTATTCACTTTTATATGTCAGTGCTGCAATGATTTCCATGTTACGCATCTTTTCTGTTCTTCAGGAAGAAAGTAAAACAAGTGGGTAAGTGTGATCCAAGATCGCACAAAGGGTTTAGTTTAATATTCCTTTCAAAACACTTTATCCTTTCTTTAATAAATTCAAGTAAATATAATTTAGCAACAACAACAAAAAAAAAAAGTCATGTTTTTTATAAAGTAAAAAATTACCGATCTATTTTCCGTTTTTTCGAAAATCTAAACCAGCCGGATAGCGGGCGAAACCCGCTATTATATTCTGTCATAATAATATCCGTCATACGGACTAAATGCGATATTTAAAAAATATATAATTTCAAAATTAAACATGTTGGACGCCTTCAAAATGTTAAAATATGCGAATATTTCCATAATCGGGTTTTTATCACGATTCAATACATTCCTCAAACTCATATATTTACTATTCTCTATTATTCATATTGATACTCGCTTTGTATTATTCTCAAACATTTGAAAAATTCGTTAAACTTCCAATAGGACGTCAGATTTTATTTTTAATTCTCTAATGACGTGATATTAATCTGCTTTGTGTACATCCACATACTCATACTCCTTGTATTATTGAGAAATCTTAGACATTTTCCGTTTTATTTACCACTATGACGTCAATCAATTTTATTTCATATTTATCTTTTTTTCGATTGGTGAAACTTTTTATTTTATTTTCCTTTTTCACGTAAAAATCGTCTGATAGAAAATTAATTATTGTAGAAAAAATTTCATTGTGGATTTTAAATTTTTGGCATCTGCTATAACGACAAAAGGTTTAAATTTAATAGAAAAAGGCTATTAGAATTTTGGTTTTTTATCTCTATTTATTAAAATAACACGAATTTTTCAAATTTTAATATTTTCAGCTCTTCACAGCTGATATTCTGATTTATACACGAAGTTTCAACTCTGTAAGTTACATAGTTTTCGAGAATGGCTCTGTGACAGACAGACAACGAAGCGGGAGCAATAGGATTTCGTAAGATGAACGAAACCCTAAAAATTATCCCTTTAACAATTCATATCTTTGGAACTATTCACGGAAATTCGCAAATGACATATTAGATTAAAGCTCTAATGGAGCACTCAACAATATATAAAAATGATGTACGTTGGTTAATATTTCAAACATGATTCATATTTTTCTGCATATTTACATTGACCCACAATGTAAAGTAATTATATTTATTTCCTATTTTATCTGAATAACAGACAGTCTGGCTAGACACTTGGCATAACAATACAAAAGGAATATAAGTCAATATTGATGGCAGTGCAGATGTCAGTGAATGAGCATTCCTGGATTCCACGGGCTGTTTAGGGATAGTCTGCAAGGTCTTGTATCAAACCCTAGTCTAGGGATTTAGTTGGCCAATAATAAGGGATAAACACTCAGCCATTTACGTTCAGAGAGTCAAGAAGATATTTCCCTGAATAAATTTTTAAATTGCTCTACACACAATTTTTAAGATGATTTTTTTAAGATAATTTCTTAGCTTTTTTTCTTACCATTATGATTCTAGATTTCCGATGAAACTTTACTTTAAGATGAAAAATCTTAACTTCCACTTGAATGGCTCCATTCAAAAAGGGCTTCAGTCAGCTAAACCAAGTTTTGAGGAAATTGAAAGAAAACATTGCTGTTTTAAAAATATTAAACCAATCAAAATGAATTTTTTTCCCTTTATTGACAAAAATTATATTAATGAAACACGGTTAAGAAAAAAAATTGTTTCACATAGTCATGGCTACAATTTTTTTAATGGTGGACTGGAACCCTTTTTATACGTAAATAAAAAAAAGAAATCCTTTATGCATATAATTTTATCTTTTTACCTGTTTTTGTGGGTTTTTTAACCCTTATATTGTATTAAGATTCTTTTGGACTATGTTAAAAGCAGTTTTAGGTATAAAAATTAACTCGAAATGAAAATAAAAAGAGATTTATTGCTTACAACTATTACTATATACACTTTATTGAATAATTTAATTACCGGTTTTGTTCTTTTCAATTAAAAATTACTAATCATTCGTCTTGGACTTCTGGCTCAATCTGGTCAACTGTATGCCAATTCATGATGAACTCTTTGTGTTCATTAGGAATACATGGTTAAAGGTTCCTAACGTCATTGATTTTCGGTCTCTTGATCGGAACTTTATCGCTTTCACAAGTTGCAGGTGGTGGCAACTTCGGTTTTTGTTGTTCGTCTTTGAACATTTTAAATGAGTGTATCACTATACTGTCAATGGTTTTACTTGCAAATATTATACCAAACTTCTCTTTATAAAAGGACAACTGCATGTAACTGTTTATTTCATATCGAATTTCGTTTGCTTTTGGAACACTCATGGAGCATGTTTCTTGTGCTATACAACTTTTCTTATAATAAGTCTTCCAAAATGATTTGAAGTCCAAAATGTCTTTGGTCTGAATTATTTAACAGAAAACGTGTTGCAGCTGCTGTTTTCTATAAGTACTTTTATTTCGTCAACAGTGTAAATTCTATCAAACTTGTTAATATATCGCTTTATTGTTGCGAAGTCCTGATAGCAGGGCAAAAAGGAATGGCCCCTTACTAGAAAAAACATTGTTATTTTATCAAATCGACTAGTGTCTGTTAGTAACATTAAAAATTTAGACAATGCGTGATTCTTATTTTGACCACTGCAATTATCTGCAAACAGTCATAATTCGGTAATTTCCTGCGGTACGTTTATGAGGTAGTCATACAAGAAAGAGCAAACTTCATTAGGCGTCTTGTTTGCTGCATTTATTATTCAAAGCAGAAAGGTTGGTTGGTTGATTTTATGACGGCCGATTATCTACACGAGGGATACAGGCCCTAGGGGGAGTGCTTTCCGTGGGGGTCTTTCTGCACTGTAAAAAAAAACTCGGAAACGTTACTCATTCTGGTGGAGCAGCAATGTGGCCCATCGTTTCTAGTTATGTTTCCGCATATTTCGGTCAGATGTTCATAAAAGTTTCCGCATATTTCGGTCAGATGTTCATAAAAGTTTTCGCATATTTCGGAAACATTTACGTGCATTTCGGAAACGTTTCTTTATATTTCAGTCAGATGTTCAGTAACAATTCTGCATATATCGAAAATGTTTTATATACATCGGAAAGGTTTCTGCATATATCGAAAATGTTTTTGTATACATCAGAAAGATTTCTGGATATATCGGAAAGGTTTTTGTATACATGGGAAATGTTTCTGCATGCATCAGAAATGTTTTTGTATACATCGGAAATGTTTCTGTGTGTTTTGGAAATGTTTCTGTGTATTTCTGTTTTATAATTTCTTTTATTTGAGAGAACAATATGCTTTAAAAAAAATTAATATTACATTCGCTCGAGGCGAAACCCCACTCCACATCATCGTGGTTAGGTTTTCTGCGAAGTTTGGTGAGCAAACTTGCTAATCTTACTATAGAAATGATCCTATGAAGTATGATCTTGTAGATGAATCATACTCTAGAATTAGAAATATTATAAACTTTCTGTAATTTCTGGTGTGAAACATATATTTTTCTGAACTCGTTTTATTATTTACCTTTTATTATTAGACTGCTACTCAAGATATCACTTTAAAGTTATTTATGCAGGTGAAATAAACTTTGAAAAAATTTAATTCTATGAAAAATACTTCTGTCATTTTAAAATAACTCCAAATTTGAGAGTATGTCCTTCTACTGAAGAGAGGCTTCCAAATTTTCCTTTGTAGGAACAGAGTTGAGTCGTCTGGAAACTTCTTTAATTTACCTACTACAAAAGTTTACAATTACAACAAGTTTAGAAGTTGTTGTATACACAGTTAAATAACTCGTTCGATAGTTTCTTTATACTCTTGTTCCATGAAGCTATAATAAATATTAGATATTTGATTGATGAATAATAATGTAGTACTAGTATTAATGAAGTACAGATAGCACCGTATATACATCTTTAACATCTTTTCGTTTTGAGATCGGTTCCGTTTCATAACTTTTCTAATGATGAAATGTATCGTGTATATGACAGAACAAATTCCTAAATTCACTTATACTGTACGTTTTTCACTCAGTTTTTATGAATAAGATATTTGTAAATAAATAACGTTGAAAATTTGATTTATGGATCTATAAATAATTCTTTTTTTAAATGAAGCCTCCTGAGTTCCATCCTCTAAATAGATACTTAATGAAAATATTTAACTTCCCTATACTTATAAATAGATAGATTTTAGTAATACCTTTCAAAATTTTTTTTAATCTTGTAAATAGTTATACTATCCGAAAATATTTTATATCTGTGGTAATTGTTTTATTTTCACGAATTGTATACTTATAAATAGATATATTGATAAAAATGTTTTGTCTGTTTGTAAATATTTTTAATATAGTGTTTTACAACTATGATGCTTCTAAATATATTCATTTAAAGATATTATTGTATTCGTATAACTTGAGAAGTGCTGAGACAACCTGAGAAAATAAATATATTTTTATAAGTATACAGTTCATAAAATAAAATAATTATTTACAGATACGAAATCTTTTGACATAATATCTATACTTACAAGATTAAAAAATATATTTATTTAAAGGTATTAAAAGTAATACATCTATTTTGGGAAATAAAGCATTTTCATAATGCATATGTATCTGTTTACAGCATGGAATTCACGAGACCGGATTTTAAAGAATAATTATTTATAGATTTATAAATCAAATTTTCAATTATATTTGTTTATAAATATCTGATTCATAAAAAATGAAGTAAAAACGTATAGTATAAGTGAAATTAGGAATTTGTTCTGTCATTTAACATCTTGAGGGGCACCGGTATATAATATATACCACTTTTTAATGTATAACTTTGTCACTAGTATTATTAAATAAAAATATTTAGTATTGTTTTTTGCAGATTGAGAATTTAAAAATTCATTATTAAAAATTACTGGTGTTGAAACATCGCAAAATTTAGCATTTTTAGACCACGTGCTCACGTGCTTGCCCTCCAAGGGGATAAACGATACATTTCATCATTAGAAAAGTTATGAAACGTAACCGATCTCCAAACGAAAAGATGTTAAAGACGTATATACGGTGCTATCTGTGCTTCATTAATACTAGTACTATATTATTATTCATCAATCAAATATCTAACATTTATTATAGATTCATAGAACAAGATTATAAAGAAACTATAGAACGAGTTATTTAACTTTGTGTATACAACAAAAGATTAACTGCAAATGTAATATTAATATGCAATAAAATAGAATCTGATAATATTAATTTTTTTAAAGCATATTGTTCTCTCAAATAAAAGAAATTATGAAACAGAATACTTACAGCTCATATAAATACGTTGCATCTGCATCTGTTTTAAGCTGTCTTTCCTCTCAAGAACAATACAAATCACGTGATAATGACATGTGCAGTTGGTCGGAGTAGATTAGCATGCGCAAATATTACTTCATTTTAAATTCCATTTTTAAACTTTACACGGAATGAGTGTAACATTTCCGAATTTTTCAGTAACCAACATTTTACACTACCTATTCGAAAACATTTCCGCTATGGGATGTATCGTTTCTGACTTCTTCAGAGTATTCACCGCTTTGAATATTTTTCCGAAAATACGTGTAACGATTCCGAAATAACAAGTAACTGTGGAGAACACAAAGTTTACTATAAATTTCCGGAAACCTTTCCGCCTTGGGCCGAAATGCTTCTGATTTTTTTTACAGTGTAAGGGATCCTAACCCATATTTACGGCATGGTTCGAAGAAAACCGCGGAAACTCCGAACGGTTAGGTAGACGAGCGCGACAGGGGTTTGAACCCAGTACCTCCCGTCTACCAGCTTTGAGAGCAGAACCTCTCAGCCACTGGTGGGGCCCAAGCAGAAAGGACTTCAGTTACTGACTGAAGACCTCTCTGCATAGAATATTAAAAATTGAGTTGTGTTTAGACAGTGTATGGCAGTGAAACTGAAGTAATTTGGGCATCGAAACATGGTTCTATCCTATAAGAACAAAAATCCGTGGTTAACTCAATTTTGCTAATTTGATGACTGAAGCCTTTTTTGCATGGAGAAATTCACTTTATGTGTCGCTCTGCGATGCAGTTTTCATCTGACGATGATTTCTCTCCTTTCTTAGAAGATATAGAATGTGTTATTATGCTGAAATTATCTAATGTTATCTAATTATCTAATGTTAAATAGAGTTAATTAAGAGCTAGTTTCTTAAAAACATTGGTTTTAGTCCATTCAAATGGAATCTACGAGTAATTAAGAAAGTTAGACCTCGGAGTGCATTACCGTCACTTATACATTTGTGCACGAACTCCAATGTGTCTAAAGTAATTATGTCGTTCCTGTGCTTCCAGAGGATGTGACAGCCGTCACATTTAGTCCAGGTTTTGTCATTTTAATTTGTTTGTCTCAAATTGATTATGTTTGTATCTATGGTAGAGCAATGCCACTCGGGATGCAGCCTGTCAGGAATTAAATAAATATAATTTAATTTGTAATAACAATGCTTTACTAAGGAATAGTAATTACCTATTTACTCCAAAGCAAAGGAATTCAATAATACAAAATTGTTATTTTAATGTTTAAGTAATAAATAGAGTAAATATGCTAATAGCCTTAAGTTTATAAAGGTTAATGATTTGAATCGTGTAATACTATTTAATGGCTACAAAAGTAGTGATTCCCTTTTTTAATGCTTTCTTTCTTTTTTTTTTATTGTAAACATTATGTTTTAAATAAAATTTATTCGTTATTATAAATTTGTTCTAATCTTTTCATGCATGATTCTCATTTTTTTCACTAGGTATATAAATGGTATTTTCCTAGTTTTTATTTTTACAATGTGTTGGTTTTCTTTCTTATTAGCTAGATGCTCATACACAGGGATTACAACGAAAATACACAACTTAATTTTAATTAAGTACTTTTAATTTAATTGGGAAATTTGTGCTTACGCATCAATTACAACCGTCCGAGCTAGCGATTATATTTTGCGATCACCTAACTATGTTATTTTACCGATGTTCTACGTATATCATCAGTACCATGAAGGTTGACCGGATGTTTGATATTGCAAAATTGATAAAAATGCAATCGTTGATGTCTTAGATATTCAGAAGCCTAGTACACAAATTCTAATAATCTAGTTTCGTAACACTTTTAAAATGCTTATTTAATGAATACTGGATACTTTCAAGGAAGAATTTTTAATTTAAAATTTGAATTTGAGTTCAAAATTCTCCTTTCAAATAACTCTGCGTGTACTGTAGGGGTAATAGGCAGTAACAGACTTCTTATCATTTGTCTATGACCGTATCGTACGAGAGTGATTAATAATAAAAAACATGTTGATAGATTATTTGTACATTATTATTTACCAAAATGTATTAAAATTATTTCTCAAAATAGTTTTCTTTAATATATACACACTTACTTTTCCAACGTGTTTTTACATGTTCCCGGTATAGGCAATTATTTCTCATATGGACGCGACACACGAAAAAAAAAATTTTTGATTTTACAGTATAATATTAGCACACCAGCTGCCAGTATTATACCGTAAAATTAAAAGTAATAAACAGTAAAATAAGTAGTAAGTCGCTTTTTTTTTTTTTTTTTTTTTTCAGTGCGTCCATTCCAAATTTTACGTCCATCGAAACTATTAGCAAAGCAATTTTAAACGGAAAGAGTGTCTGTGGTTGTCAAATAAAATAGCGATGATAATTAAGATTTCGTAGCGGATTTAAATTAAAAATGTAATACGATTACTTCAATAAAATTAATAATATAAAAGTAGCATCAATTCTTCGTTTTATTGTTTTTTTTATCTCTACATTCGCTATAAAAATGTCAATTGCACGAAAAAAATACATTTTCGCGAGCATGAAGGAGATTTGTTCTATACTATAAAGAGAAGGGTGAAACATCGACTTAATTTTTTTACTTAATATTGCACCATTTTGTTTCTAATAATATTCATATATTTTATAGTACTCAATGAGTACTATAACTTATAACAATTCAATGGTTGTATATCACATAAAACTATTTAAAAAATAAATAGATTATATAGATTATATAGATTTTTGACATAGATGTTGATAATTGAAAAAAAAAATAATGATATTCTGCGAAACCCTAGCAAAAAAATGTCGTTCATTTTGTCTCTCTAACATAATTAGTTTACAAGATATTAAAAATTAAAACAATACCCTCCTTATGCAATATTTTACTTTATGCACCAAAGTCACGTTAAAGTATGGAGTCTAAACACATAAAATGTGTTCGTATATAGAGATGATAACTTGCCAAAAGTTTCAGTATAGGTTCCCATTGGGGATCCCTTTGCCATGCGTATATTGCTAGACACTTTCAGCGTCATTTCAACGAAAAGTGTTTTGGAATAAAAATCGTTTCGAATTTTTATCTCTGAATTTTAAAATGTTTTTGCATATTTATTTTTATTAATCAATATTATTCAAAACGATACAAATTAATTATACAAACATTTTGTAAATACATATAATTTGAAGATAAATATATATAACACATATAATTAAAATTATTGAGTATGGATCTTAAGGTTTCATTTATGAAGTATTTTTAAGTTTAATTTTTAAAAGTATAATGTAAGTAGTTACAACGAGTATGTTTTTTATGCTAATTAAAAAAAGGAAGCCTAAAACACTTACTTTGAAATTACAAACAAAATAATTTCCTAGGAAATCTTTCCTTCTGTATACGAATAAAGAACTTTGTAGAAATGAAAAACCTTCCTAAAAAGAATTGTAAAGTCTCTAGAAAAACGACTTAAAATTTTAGGAAAAAATTGTTCTAACAAAAGACCGATTCTTTTAATTAAGGAGAGAGAGAGAGAGAATAGAATATATTGTTCATGCAAAATCTCATTGTCTTAAAATTTCAGTAGATTATATGGGCTTTATTAGTTTTAGGTAAGAATTGTTGGCTCTATAATAGTTTTTAAAGAAAGGAAAATGAAATACATTCGCGTAGACGTGTAATTATATGACATGTACAGAAGGTCGTTCGCACTTTATGGAAACGATTTTCACAATTAATTTATGAACATATGTCATAATCTTTGCTACACTTTTACTCTACTGTATAGCAACGACTCTTGATTATAACTCTTGATCGAAATTTCCATTATAGTCGAAATATAATCATACAAATTTTCTCACACACCTCTTGGCAAACTTTCTAGTCTTCCAATGTGTTCTAGATAGTGCACCCAGAAAAAGGAATTGATTAAAACTACAAAATATGTTTTGTTGAGTACATTGTGGTTGTTTAAGCAAAATTCAAATAAAATTGAACCATTTTACTTGAATTAACAAAACATTTTTTTCTGACGATACAAAAAATTTTTTGGAATTGCAAAAAAAAAAAAAAAAAAAAAAAAATTGTTGAATCAAACAAAATTTTCATTGACCTATATTTAGACAAAAAGTTTTGTTGGGCCAACCAAATTTTTGTTGATTCAACAAAACTTTTTTCTGGGTGTGCTTTCTAATTCTCACTTTAACAAACACATAGGTGGAGATAAATAAAAATTTATCGTAATACTGGATGAAATGCGGCTTTCTTTAAGTAGGTGTATCTCAAAAGAAGGACAATTTTATCAATAGAAAAAAAGAAGAAATGAGTTTGTGAATGTAAAGAAAAATTTCCAGAAGAATTCATGATTGCTGCTGAATTTTGTTATGAAATTAAATTAAAGGTAAAAAAATGCAGTAAAGCTAAGGTGATTTTACTTTATTATCAGTGACATAGTTTAGAACCCATTTTTGAAGAAGAAATTCCAGTTTTATATGAAAAATACATTAATTGAGCTCCATATGAACAAAGTCTCCCAGCCGTTCTTCCATGACGCATATTTAGCAACGAAAGAATCCTAAACGGATATAAATTGTGTATCAATTAGAGAAATGCATGTAAAATCACCTGACGCACCTTCTCCTCTCATCAATGGCCTTTTCCTTCATTTGGATTGTTGAAATGAATTCATGAACATTGAAAAGACTTTGGAAAGTTATTACAAGAGGTATCGGGAAAAACTGACATGACTGTAACAAGAAAATTCTACTATCATAGAAATTTCGATCCACAGCTATAGACAAAAGTCAAGGCAATTCAACAAAGTCAAATTGTTGCAAAGAATATGTCCTTTATGCGTAGAAATTAACTTTGAAAATTGTTTCCATAAAGTGCTAACGACCTTCTGCATTCTCAAACTGGATGTTTACTGCATTATCTTTTCGTAGCAATTTCAAGATCTATTTGTTATAAAATACAATGAATATAACAACACAAAATTTTTATTACAAAATATATTTCATTTTTTAAAGTGATGGATGGGTTTGTCAACATCGCGATGTTTAAAAGCCAAAGTTGATCAATTCATCGGTTGGCTTTTGCCACATTACAATATAGTGTAGCTTGTCAGTTACGTAACGTATGCTAGACACTAGATATCGACAATTTTACTCAACATTCATTTCTTCATCACTACAATAATCATATCATCAATTAAAGCGTTTGCGATAAGTGTCCTTTAGATTTTTTTTTAATTTTTACCATCGCCATTTACGGAAAGAAATTTCTGTCGAATTTAATATCACACATTCTGTGATTAAATAAAGCAAAAATTTCTTTTGAAAATTACTGATTTGAATAATCAAGGATTCTCGGAGACCTATACGTCACGTATATGCGATGTTCATCGCGAAGGAATGAAAGTTCATTAAATATGCAATGTACTATCGAATATTACTTTTCAATAGTGTAAAAATTAATTTTTAGTTCTTCAATTTCAGAATGTTTATATGAAACACCTGCAAAGAAACACCATTTAATAAAACATCAAACGTGATGAAATTTGAAAGAAAACTAAAATACTGTATGCTTTATATTGTAGTTTTGAAACTCAAAGATTAATGATATTGAGAACTAAATTCCTTGAACTTAAAAAAGAATAAGTGACTCAATAACTTTACGTAATAAATAGATAATACTTACGTTTTAATGTTCTTTATTTCAATTAACTTAATTACATGACCCAAACTTTTCAAAGGATTATAAGCAATCAATATGTAAATTAAGCTTATTACACAAAGCAGAGTAGGATAATTAATATCGGAAGCTTTGGATTGAATTGAAATAATTGACTTTCATGATTTCAAAGCACGTTTGAAAAATGCTTAAGTACTTTATTCAAGTAGTATAAAGAACAACCTCTATTAAGTTTTAGCAACCTTTATTTTGAAATAGGCTATATTTCAAATTATAATTAGCAATGATAAATTTACATTTATCTTACGAAAGTTTACAAAGTTTATTAGAATAATGATTATCAAACCTAACTAAATTCATGATAACTTTAGAAATACTCTTTTTATTTTAATTTTATTTGCATTTAAAACGAATTACTACGCATTAGGCAACCATTTGATTTCGAATTTAATCTGGTGTTCTACTAAATAATACTGGTATCTAATTATCTTTGAAAACTAAATTTCGGTCAGAAAAAGCGACCTTTTGTTGTTTATAAAACATTAAAGCATGATATCAGGCCCGTGCCCATGATTTTCACTAGGTTTGGGTTAAGAGTGAAATATTTTCTTAAATTTAGATTTTTGCATATATATATATATATATGTGTGTGTGTGTGTGTGAAATGCTTTTCCATTTCATATTAAATTATTTCGAAGATCCACTGATATATTAATGCTGGTAAACGATGTATTTTTAGATTCATCATTTTGCAGTCGAATAAAATCTCAATGGAAGGCGATGTTTGAAATAAACTTGGTATTTTCCCGTAAATTAAAAAGGAATCTGCATCATCATCAATAAATTTATTGACATTTCACAATCAAAGACAATTCCACTAATATCCAGTTTAGAAATTCATAATTGGGCTGTGCTACACCATAGAAAAAAATGAAGATGTTAATAAATTAGAAGTACACCAAATCGAAGATATTATCCTCCAAATGACGGGTTTTATTTAGCAAGTCAAAAATCGTAAAAATTCTGAGCTCCAAGATTGTGTAACGTGTTTTATACCCGGCGAGGCGTAGGAATCTTTCGCCAATGCAGGGTAATTTAACCAATGAGCGGGTTGCAAGGCTGTGGGACTTTTTATTATACTCTGCATAATTTTGAAGTGACTAGATAGACGCGGGAGTTGAAATGAATCATAGTATATCGAATGATAATGTTAATAAAAATAAAAATGATATTAAGGAACGTTCTAAAGAAATAAAAATGTAATCTCTCAAACGTAAAAATAAATGTGGGGTTTTTACAAAGAAGTGTCGCTTTTAACAGATTAAGGTTTTTAGAATAAGAATTACAAGAATATGTTGATTAAAGATATGGAATTAAAATATAATTTATTTTTAAGATATTATTAAAAGACAGGAAAAAAAGGTAGAATTGTAAGAATTTGGAATAAATTAATTAAGGTAAAATGGCGAAATTTTTTTATTATTATACACACACGCACACACACACACATATATATATATATATATATATATATAGGGAAGAGAAGGGTAAAACCGGTTAGGGGGTTTAACCGGGAAGACAGTTTTCTCGCTGATGGGTGGTACCCTATGGACAGCACCCGTCTTAACTATATTCCTTAGCATAACCTAGCTGTGTGCCATCGGCTATTCAAATAAGTTAGTCTCTGTGTCCGTGCAGCTCTATTAGAAAAAATTCACCTCAAACGTTCTTATTTTTCAGCGTCTTTTTTGCTTTTCAAATAAATCCAGCCTGACGAATCGATTTAGGTTAGTAAACCACTGTTTTCTATAGCTTTCACATCCAGGAGAACGACCATGTGGATGTTTAGTCGTTTGTTGGGGCAAAACAGGGTACACATTGTTTTCCATTGAATTCTGAAATGAATTGTTTCTTCACACAACAGATGGTAAAGGATGGAAACAATGTTCAGTCTGCAAAGAGTGGGCACATGCGAAGTGCAGCGGATACGATAAGTAAAAGCTGAGAAAGGCATTGCATAACAACATTAAAAAATGCTTAAAAACCTGAAAAAGAAGTTACTGACCTTAAAAAATGTATATATACTTTAAAGTTTGATTCAAAATTTATTATAATAAAGCTTTTTTTGTTACTGGAAATGTAAAAACTTAATTTCTGATTAGTGCCCGGTTTTACCCTACCATTAAAATTCTGAACTGTTTCAGATGGTCCTAGAAAACGCTTTTTCCCAAATAGAGAAGAATTTTCTGTGGCAACAGGTGTATGTTTTCAATATCCCAGATGTTCCCAAACACTTTTGTGCGGTTTTCCTATTTTATTCTCTTTTCTAGACTTTTGTCAACAAAGGTAAACCGTTAGGTACCCGGTTTTACCCATTTTCCATTATATATTTATATAATTAGAAAATAATTTAAATTAATTATTTATTAAGTTAAATTAATTAAGCATTAAGTTATTTGTATAATGAATTACACTTATTACATGTTAATTTTCGCTGTCTGTATATCATCAGCATATATGTAAGGTACAATCGGCTGCAATTCAAGAGAAGAAAATAATTTCTTCAGATATATTATGTATATATTATAGTTATAATTATTATTATTATTATATTTATAAAATATATCATCAGATATTATTAATATTATGTTGCTGATTAAGTTTTGGTGTAAATTGCCCAACAGGAGGCCCTGCTATGCTGCATTTTTCATGATTTTTACTATAACTATATCTCAAGAACTAATGCACGGAATTTCACCAAATTTCATATTCTGTTAAAACTTGACCAAAAATTCCTTATTTAGTGTATTCGATATTTGGGTGTATACCGCCCAACAGCTGTCGCTGCTATGCTCTGCTTTTGTGGTTTCCGCCATAGTTATATTTATAAAAAGATTCTCATTAACTTTTTTGTTTTAGACAATTTGATTTATATAGAAGAAAGTTTTGTGTTGGCCACAGCATACTATTTATATTTAAAAAACAAAACTGTACCTTACTTATATAAAAGTTTCAAAATTTTAGCAATATAAGACCAAAAAAGTGTTACTTTCAACAAAAAACATTAAAATGAAGTTTTTTTCATAAAGCCTACTGTAAACTATATATCCCGAAAGTTTCATGAAAAAATATTGAAAAACTTTTTAACTACCTTTCGCTCCAAAACCACATTTTGAAAAAAAAAAGCTACTTTAAAGTTCTTTCTTTGAGAATGTTTCATATTCAACAACCAGTAAGAGTTCTATTCATTTTTTTAAAGCGTTCACAAATGAATACTCTTTAATATATATAACTTTTCAAAGATTGAATGTTTTAAAGGTTTAAGAGTCCTAAGTGTCCTTAAATTTATTACATAATAATGTAATTTTCGACTTATGTACAAATATTTTAGCATAAAAAGTTACTCAGTTCACAATGAGCTCGTCATTACGGTTCATAGTTTTCAAATTAAATGAACATCAGACCAAAATTCAACAATAACAACATGAATTAAAATTCATCAATAACAATATTAATTATAATTCAACAAGAAAGTTACAGTGAGCTTCAAATTAATACCAGTAATTTCTGAAATCTACTCCTCACAGAAAATAAAGTATTAATGACTTTACTAACTTAAATATACTGGAAGATTCAAAATATAGGTAATGGCGATTATTTCTTAAATTGCTTATGGTCGAATTACAAAAAGTATACAAATCAAGTATAACTTTAAGATATTCCACTTGTTTCACAGTATTTTCGGACTGTTTTGTTCACTTAAAACGCTTCTTTCTGTTTCTAGTACCTGAAAACCCCTAAAGACTACTAGGCGCCCAAACAGGCTGCCAGAATGACCATGTTGTCTAAACGGCGAAGGCCAGCACCCTCGCGGTACTCATCCACTACTGGACATGACCACGCACACTATCTGAAAATCCGGAATGCTGCAAATAGAGCCTCCCACTCATTATACGAGAGGGGCCGGGTCAGGTCCGGTCCCCAGGGGAAAGCTTGTGACATCATCTTTCCCGAGCACATCCGGCAGTTCACAGGAGAAACCAGACACAAACACTAACCAAGGTCTCCTTCCTGTTAATTACTCTACCCCTGGTTCTGAACATGGGAAACCTACGGAGGGAATTACTGGTTCCGTTCCAGAGAGCAGAAGAACACAAAAACATTAAAAAAAATAAGTAACTTAAAAACTAGATAGACATAGAAAAATAGGAAAGTTAGTCTCCCACCTCCGTTCATTACCCGAGATGACTAAGCTCAGGCAACGTGTGACAGAGTAGAATCGAAAGCAAAAATAATGGTCCTTTCTGTTACCAGGCAGGACCTGGTACCGACCATACTCCGCTAGCTCGCCTTTTCTAGATACTACCAACTGCTTTCCATACTCTTAACCAGCTGCCGCTTCACAACTGACCCCAATCTGCAACGATCTGTCTCCGGCGCCCTCGCCAGTGTCCTGAGATCGGCCGAGAGAAGCACTTATCTCCGCTAATCTCTAAAGTGACCAGAGCAGAGAGGGTGAAGTACCGGCCACACGATGCCGCATACAGATTAGACTTCCCCGAGGTGTCCTTCAGCACGCTACACACACCCAGCGAGAGCTGAGAACTTCCATGGATTCGGGTATGGAGACTCTGTCGGTACTTGCTGCTGTCAGGGTTTAGTCTTTTTCCGAAAGTGGAAGGGACCACCATGGCGTGCTCGGCCAAGCTCCCGGTCCTCCTCCCGCGCATAAGCCGGGTTGTGTCGGGAGAACTCGGAGGAGCAACACCCCTGAAAACCCCTAAAATCAATCAAATTCAAAGTATCATAACTCCATAAAGTTAGAACGTAAATGAATGAGAATTTTTTTAATGTCCTTATTAGATGAAGAGTAACATTTTTCTAAACATAAATTATAGATTAAAAGGGACAGTAGAAAAAAATATAAGTTTCATATTTTAATACATATATAATTGATATAGGACGAGCTTAGCACAAGTCTGAAACGCTCTCGGGCTCGATTTTTTTTATTTATTCACAAATTGAAAAAAGGGGGCTAAATTGCTATTTCAGAAATAAGAAAGTAGTCTAAGATGTTTTACAATCTTTTAAGAATGAGTTTGAAAGGGAATTGAATTTTTATTGATGGGATATAAGGAGAAATATTCTTTCTGATTCTGAAACCTTTGCATGATCAGTATTAGTAACATAAAGAAGCCGTGGGATATCCCTTACCTATCCCAGCTTTCTGTTTGAAGTCGTTTTTCAAAATTACTGGAAAGTAGAACTCATGTCTTTCAACCTTAGTTGTACAATAATATTTTAAAAGAATAAGAATTGTGACTTTTGCAGATCTCTGCTTGTAGTTGCGTATTAATAACTTATTTTCTTCTCTCGCCAGCTCAATCTGTTGAAAACTTCCTCATTTGTTCTATTCCTAACAACATATGGTGTCATCATCAATTAATGCGTGCATCATATCATTGCATATTTCTGAGTTTGCTGTAATTATTTCAATGACTTCTCTCTGTAATGCGTAATTTAAATTTTTGTAATCTGTTATTTTTTCGGTATTATTGATGTCTATTGCAATCGGAGACTTATTATTTAATATGCCATTAGTGTGATTTTGAAAGCGTTCTTTGAAGCTTTTGGACGAGTGCACCGCTTATTTATGTGTTTTAAAATAAATTACTGTCTGTTTTAATGGTTAGTGCAAGAAATTATTAAATTTAAAATGTTATTAACAATTTTCAACTGCGTGCTATATATGTCGGGCTCGAGCTCTGATCACACAAAATTTTTCGGGATCGGGCTCCGAAAAAAAAAAGAGAGAGAGCCTGAACTCATCTCTTATATATCCTCCAATATATCCCCTTGTAAAACAAATACGATATCTGAAAGCTAAATTTGATTTGTATACTTTTTATAATCAGAAGTATGTTTCCATAATTTAGTGGTTTTCGAGATATTCCCCATTGCAGTCTCATATTAATGACTGGGTACAGTCGAGTACAACCAGAAGCAAAAAGGAAAAAAAAATCTCGGACTGGATTTATGCTCCAGCGATTTGAATGATTCTTGGTGCAAATTTTAAAACCATTCTTTTGGTTATTTTTTGCACTGTTATTTGTAGACAGACGAACGGACCAGGCGACGAATAGGTGCAACGTATTTATATAATTACGAATACACCTAAAAAGTATAAATTTCTTCATTTGCATTACAGTGATGGAAAATGTGGACAAACAAATAAACACTTCTCTCGTTCTATTCTTATCATTTATGTGCACAAGGTGTCAATTTCATACTCAGGGTGCGTCCAGGTTTGTTCATTTTTTAAATACAATATTTCACCTATTTAACCGTAGACAAATAGGAGAAATTCTGTAAATAAACGGAGCGATTACAAATTCTGCAATTTAAATATTAAATAGAAGTTTTCTTATCTTAAATAGTTTTGGCAGACTCCATGAAAATTCCAAAGAGCATATGTACTGAACCAATGATGTTCTACAACTGCTGACTATTTTTCCGTATCTAGTATGGTTTTCGAGAATAATGAACACTCTTAAGACAATCCTTATATATCAAAGTTTTTAAAAACTTGTAAAACTTACATCTATAGAATTTTATGTTTATATTTTTTATGGGAAAGTAGGGTAAAATGGTACACATCAAACTAGTCGTTGGGGGCCACCGTAATACTTACCCATCATGGATATGCATAATATAAAACATGAAAATTAAACACGTAAAATATATCTTTGAATTGAAATTTGAATGAAATACAGTGTCACGAAAAATCGAAGAGTGTGGAAAATAGGATCGCAAATATATCGACAACTCATTATCCGATCTACTCCATTCTTTATGCAAAATTTATGTTTTTTATTGTATTTTATATTCACTCCTTACAATAAAAAAAATTTAAATTTTTATATACCTTTTATCAGAACGAAAATTTTGAGAATCCGAAAAAAATAGTTCTGGATAATCGAGGTTACTGAAATTTAAGAGGCTTCTTCTCATTATTACATACTTGGTACATACCAAATTTCAAGTCTCTATCCCAATTTGCTCGGAAGATAGAGCGTTTACAGACACACACACAGACAGACGGACGGCAATTTTTTTTTTCTAAAAATATGTTTTTGTGGAATCTCCAGTGTCTAAAACGTGTAAATCCGTCAAAAAATGTTTTTCGGTTTTTAAAACGATTACAAGACTAGATTACAAGATTACAAGATTATTTTTTACTTACCCTATACCACGTATGATGGGTAAGTAAAAGAGACAAATGTTTCTTAATCTACGAAAATATAATATAAATATGAATGAATATATACAGTAATCTCTTCCGAGTTACCCATGATTCCGAAAAGCGTTCTTTATCATTAGAAAACTCAGAAACCAATATATTTTCGAGATTTAAAGAACAATTTTAAAAACAAAGTTTCTTTTGCTGCCACTGATTTTCGGAAACATTTCCGAGTAGTGTTCATAGTGTATTAATCGGTTTTCTCAAACCAGCATATCGGTTTTTAGTATGTTATGTTTTCTCAATTAAACATTTTTAGATGCGTAATTGGATTTTTACGTGCAAGAGTAACAAAATAACGTTAATTCTAATGTTAATGTAAAGCTGTTAATTTATCATGTTTGTCTGTAAATCATGTAAGGGGAAAATGAAAATGTTTATCTGAAAATGGACAGCATTCAAAAAATGTTTATTCTGGATTCAAAGAAATGAACGCTATAAAAACTTCTCGGAAACGTTTCCAAACATCAGAGCCAGCAAAAGAAACCTTTCATATATAAATGTTTTTTTAAATCTGAAAAATATATTGACTTCTGAAATTTTAAAAGATAAAGAACGCTTTTCGGAATCGTGGGTAACTCGGAGAGTTTATTGTATACATTTTTCGTGGTTATATTATGTTTTCCTAGATTAATAAAAATCTGTAGTTTTTCACAATATACAGTGGGGAGAAATCTGATGTATCAGTTTTGATACAGCAACTAATAGTGAAGCAGCTAATTTTACCGTATTTTCACCTAGATAGATATAAAGAAATGGCTTGCAACTTTTTTATTTTATTTTATTTTATTTTTTAATAAGTAAATTCGCAGGAAACAATTAATTTTAAAGGTTACTGAAATGGATTATCGAAAAAAAAAAATCTTTTCGATGATTTATAAAGCACACTTAAACGTTTAAGGAATTTTTAGATTTTTTTTTTATTATTTTGCATTTTTACATAACTCTAATTAAATTGTGTTTTATTCTTCTTAAATGAAATTAATATTGTTCCCACATTAATATTAATAACGTATATAAAAGCGGTGATAGACTGCAAAATTTCTAGAAAGAATTAATTTTCTAGCTTATCTCATTAATTTGATTTTTTTTCCCTTTTCTCTTAGAGAATATCAAAATTTAATTGAAAAATGAAAAATGAGTGTATTTATATATAAGTAAGGAAAATATTTATTAGGTAGCTTTCATTACAAAAAATAAGAAGCTACCTTATTGCAGCTATATGGAGAGAAATTTAGTAGACCCCCAAAACAGGCTCTATCCAAAAGTTGATATATACAGGGTGTCCGAAAAGTGTGGAAACGGTCAAATAACTCGAGAAATATACATCGGATTGAAAAACGGCAAAATGTGTGTTCAATATTTTTCAAAAATCTATTTAGGTATATGAAAGTTGCCCCCCCCCCCCCAATTTTGCCGCACCGGGCGGAAGGGGGCCAACTTTGAAATCTTAAATGATGACCCCCATTTTTTATTGCAGATTCGGATTCTACGGGAAAAAATACGTAACTTTTGTATTGAACATTTTTTTAAACATTGTAGATGGCGCTGTAATCGAGAGCAATGCTGTGAGAATCGTTACCATTGCAATGTCTGTAAACGGTCCAATAACTCGAGAAATATACATCAGATTGAAAAACGGAAAAATACGTGTTTAATATTTTTGAAAAATGTTAACTTTTATATCGCTAAACTAGCAAGCTACGCCCTTTACGCTGGTCAATTTCTCTTAACGAACTTTTAATCAAACAAAATATTGACATTTCATAATTCACTCTTATATTTTAACAGATAATAAGGCTACAATATTTTGTGACTCGTGCCAATATACACGTCAGAACACGTCGCCCTTATCATTACCTTTTTACGCATGAAGGTTTCGCTATGGTACTCCATTGTGAAATTTGGTAATTTTTGAAATTCAATATTTAAAAAACGGCATAATCATTAGATTTGAAATTTATATCAAGAAAAATACAATTTTTTACCTTTCAAACGCAGTTTGTCTAACAATTTTCTGGCAAATACTTTTCGAGCTATTATTAACTTCAAATATTTCATTTTCCGAGATTAATCTGTGGCAACAATTAGCGAAAAACCCAGTCGTCAGCAACGCATAGCTTTTTATTAAAAGAGGCTGTTGGAGCAGGGTTTGTCACCATCAATTTGCCTCCATCAATTTTGAAATCAGTTCTGTAGTTGCAGAGATTCCATAGAAATTGTAATTTAGAATGTTTTTAGAACGCTTTTCGCTCATTTCACCCTTTTAATTTTCGATTTTTTTTTTGTTCTTAGAGAGTATTTACATCTTATAAGTAACTACAATGCCAAATTTCAAATTTCTAGCTCCTTCAGTATACAAAAAATCGCAATTTTAGAACGTTTTTCGCTCCTGCACCCCCCTGGGGTTAGTGGCACCGACAAAAAATATAGCCTATGTTGGAGCAAGGGTTGTCACCATCACTTTTGAAATCGGTTCGGCAGTTCCAGAGATTACCCCCTACAAACAAACAAACGATCTTTACTCCTTTATAATATTAGTATAGATAGATAGTTCTAAATTATTGAACAAGTATTTTTCCGTTTTTCAATCCGATGTATATTTCTAGAGTTGTTCGACCATTTCCAGACTTTTCAATGGTAACGATTCTCACTGCATTGTACTCGATTACAGCGCCATCTATGATTTACCGAAGGAAATGTTCAGTACGAATGTTACGTATTTTTTCCCGTAGAATCCGAATCTGCAATAAAAAAGGTGGATTATTATTTCAGTTGTCAAAGTTGCCCCCCCCCGTTTATCCTCAGGGGGCAGAGTTGGGGGGGGGCAACTTTGATATCCCTAAATAGATTTTTCAAAAATATTGAACACGCATTTTTCCGTTTTTCAATCCGATATATATTTCTCGAGTTATTTGACCGTTTTCAGACTTTTCGGACACCCTGTATATATATATATATACATATGTGACGATTTAAAGCCGAGAGATGATGATTGCAGCGGCAGTTCCATTTTTTATAAATGGTTTTTCAATACTAGATGTTCTTTTTCGGAAGTTAGCAGAGGGAGTTTCCTCGCTAGTTATTTACTTGCAGTCGGCATATCCACAGTAGAGGACGTGTGAGTATGTAGAAGAAAAAACTCCATCAAAATCACGAACAAGCTTTTTATTTGGAAGTTTAATAAATCAGGAGGAGATCTCGTTTCACATGAACCATCGTTTTAGATATCGCGACAGGTTTCCCATTAAAAAATGAGCATGATGGCTAGCTTTAAAAATACATTCAGAGATAGTAGCACAAAAAAATACTGGTCTCGTTTCACCATTACCAGGCAAGGATTCTTATTGATTAGAAACTCAAAACGCCAAACACCGTCCCAGTGTTTCTCTTTCAAATGTCTCTCGGAAGCACGGAACCGCAATATAGGATTTCGAGAAAAGTATTAATACAGGAGTCACGTGACGGCCTATGCGCCAATGTAGAACCAGGATTCTTTATGGAAGCGTCAGAATTTTGAGGCTAAGTGGCTTCGGGTAAGAAACGGCGCCAAAGACGCTTCTAGATTATTCTATGATGTTCTATAAATTAGCTGTGAACCAGATGAGTTTTAAGCAAACTGATTATCGTTAATTACTGGTTTGAGAATATGGAATATTTTTTACGTTCACGAAAAGAAAACAAGAGAAATGGTTTATCGAACTTGGATCAAAGCCAGAATGGAATTAAAATAAAATGTTTTACATTTTAATATAAGAAGGATTTTATGATTTTACGAGTTACATTTACTATCGGAAATTATTAAAGTAAATAGAGCCTTTTTTAGGAATTTAGAAATATAAAAAGGAAAGAATGGTTTTTTTTTTAAAGAATGAATTTTAGGAATCTTTTATAATTTAAAGATAAAGACGCCATTTATTGAGTTAACTAGTAGCAATTAAAATATTGAATTTAGATATGAGGTTTTCGTAATAAATAGCGTTAAAATATATTAATAAACGGAGGAAATAAATATTATAGAGTAATTTAGAATAGGATGGGAAGAAAATAAATTAGCGGATCGTGATAAATTTTAAATTTTGTTATATATATATATATATATATATGTCGGATTTTTGTCATACGATTTTTTTTCAACTGATTTGGATGTGACTGAGCAGGCATGTGTAACATGATTTACCATGTTCTCGACCAAGTTCGACGAATTTTATCTGCCATCTTGATTCATATTGGCCGCTTAAAGATATCAAATTACAAAGGATGTGTAAAAATAGAAATCCAAAAGTTTGAGTGCTTTAAAGTGTTCGGCCGTTATACAAGTAGTCAGGAGCATGTTCTGTTTTGTCTCTATCTTAAAAAGTGACTGAGATATAGCAGTTTTAAATTCTAGAGTGGTTGACATTTTGAAACAAAGCAAATATTTAAAATTAAAAGGTTTAGTTTAAACTCCGTAAACGCGTTTAATTTATGAGTTTCGTATCCCTTGTTTTTAAGAATTTAGGGAATTTACTCAAACGCACGAACATAAAATACGTGAAACGTAGAAGATTCCCTATTTTCGTCAATAGTGGATGGGAATTTAAAAAAAAATTGCCAGCCATTGCGAAGATGTCATCATTTATTGTTACCTATTTTTATCACCAAATTTGGCTATATTTTGCTAAAATTCCCCGAGCTTGGCGAGAATTTGACGCTGCCGGATATGACGATGTAGTTTTAAGCGTATGAGAGTTGAACAATGATAACAACAAGCTAAATTTGCGAGAAACCAATAAAACTCATAAATTAAACACGTTTATGTAATTTAAATTAACCCTCTTTTTTTCAAGTTTCTGATTTGTTTAAAAAAGTCAGTCACTCTAGAATTCAAACTGCTATACTTCAGTTATTTTTTAAGATAGAGACAAAAGAAGAAATGCTGCGAAATCATTGTAACACATGGACTGATAAGTTCCCGGTCTAATAAAAAAACACAACTTTTTAACATAACTTTATAACTTTATAACTTTAACAAATAACATAACTTTAATAATAAATAATAATAATTTAATAAATACATAATAATTTAATAATAATAATGATAATTTAATAAATACATAATAATATTAATTTAATAATAATAATAATAATAATTTAATAATAATAATTTAATAAATACATAATAATAATAATTTAATATAATAATAATAATAATAATTTAATAATCATAATTTAATAATAATAATTTAATAAATACATAATAATAATAATTTAATAATAAATAACATAGTTTTACAACGAAAAAGCTCCAAACAGTGCTCAGAATCATCGACTCGTTATTTTGGGTCAAAATTCAACACGCGCGGTGCCCACTTTGACAACATCTTTTTCATAGACAAATGTTCATTCAAAATAAAACGTTCACGTTCCTTGGATATCCTCAGTCTGAGCTATCTACTGCAACTTCACTTTACGGTTCCCCAAAACAATTTTGTGGACTTTTTTTATGTTTTCCGGAGTAACCACTTCTTTTTTGCGTGGTGCATCACTGGTGTCCGTACGATCACGTTTAAATTCAGCAAACCAGTCAATAATGGTTGATTTACCTGCTGCAGTGTCCGGATAACGCTTATGCCAAGCTTTTGTTTGAACGGTGTTTTTTCCCATCAAATAACAATTCTTGAAATTCTTGTTTATCCATTTTTTTTGTTTATCAACAAAGTCGTTCAACTAAAACCCCTCTAACGTTTTATCCACACGGCGAATCGTCATGACATTTTTTTGCTACTTTTTAAAGGTTAGTATTTATTGAAAAAAGCATCGGTTCGACGATTGCAACGTCATCTGTGTGCCAGATCGGGAACTTATTAAGAGATGTGTTATCAAGGCAGAACATTACGGGAAAAACCTTTTAGATTTCCTTTCTTCTTGTACATTTTTTAAAATTTAAAACCTTTAACTGACCGGAGGGTTTGACACTAGATGGCCGTTTGGCTGAGATATAGCAGTTTGAAATTCTAGTGTGGTGTTTTTTGAAACAAAGCATAGATAAAAAAATAAGGGGTTTAATTTAAACTCGATAAACGTGTTTAATTTATTAGTTTTATTGAACGTGGTTTCTCGCAATTTTTTTCATTGTTGTAACCATTGCTTCAACGCTCATACGCTAAAAACTAAATCGTCATATCCCGCAGCGTCGAATTCTCGACAAGGTCAGAGATGCAACTTGTTGATATTTGGTGAAATATAGCCAAATGTGGCGAAAAAAAAATGGTGACTATAAATGAAGCCAATTTGGCGATAGCTGACAATTTTTTGGAATTTCCCAAAACATATTCAATATTGACGAAAACTGGGAATCTTATATAATCGGGTTGCACGTATCTTAGCTTCGTGTATTTGAGTAAGCTGATTGATAAGCTGAATTCTTAAAAGCAAGGAATAAGGAAGTTACCTTTTCCTTCAGGCATATGCCAGAAGGACTTTTTTTTTTCTATCCAGAAAGGAAGAAAATTAACAAAATTTCTCTTTCTTTAACAAATTTAAAAAAAAATTTAAATCAACATAAAAACAATGTAAAACAATTTATTCAATAGCAGTATCTTTTCAAATAAATATTTAAGTTTAAGAATGTTTTACTTTAGAAATATGTATTAAACAGTTTTGATAAATTTTGTAAAACGAAATCAGTGGAGGATTTTTCAATAATCCTTATTCCAGACACTGTATTTCTTTTTTTTTCCCTTGAGAAAAATGCAGTCAAGAACAACGTTATATAATGTAACAAAAAATCTGGAGGAATTCTTTTCAATTCCATAAAAATCAAACCCTTTTGAAAGCTTCTATCAGTGGAGTTGTTACGTTTTCTGTATGCTTCTTCATATTCTGTTTTATGGTAAAAAAAAAAAAAAAAAAATACGGAGAAAGTAAGAAAACAGGGCATCTGAGCTGAATTAAGGAATAAATGTCTTAGGAATAAATTTATTTGTTTATTTGTTTATTTTTATTTTAATAACCTAGTTGTTAATGTAAGCCATTTATAAATTTTCGCATTGTTAAATTACCTAAAAGACTAGGATGTAATAGATTCAAATGTTAGAAAATATATATTGTTTCTATATTCATGCGTATAAATGTTATAGATTAGCTGATTTTGCCGATTCATTTTTTAATACGTTCCAACATAGTTGAAAAGTGTTTTATGTATTCGGTTTACCTGTCCGTCTGTCCGCGCTCTAACTTGCGTAAATAAACTCGGATTGCCAAGTAGCGTTACACGCATCACAAATATATTTTTAAGATACACCACAGATATTATTTCAGAATACCTGACCCTTCCGTTTTTGATTCATTAGCGGTATACATTTAGAACAAATATGTTATTGAGGTTTGCCATGGCATGTGCGGTATTGAAAGTAAAGTGTGCAACATTCATAGTTCGTTTAAAGGGTCACTTTCAAGAGTTAAAGTAATTCCGTAAAGCACACAAAATATTTGGGTTATGAGCGATAATTGTTTGAAGTGCGGTTTCAATTGTAGTAAGCGTTTTTAAATTTAACTAATTTTTTACGTACTACTTGGTGTGTTTATAGATTTATACATCATGTAAAGGGCTGCACAAAAGAATATGAGAACATTTCCCCTTATTGGCAAAAATTACAGAAGGGGATAGGATCAGGATCCATAAGCCGTGTTTTTGACCCATGAAATAGGACTAAAATTCGACTTTGTTATACTGACTTAATTATTTCACGTTTTAGTCTTAGAAGGTTTATCCTGTACGATTTCAACAATAGCTTTTGCATTTTGTTCGGATTTATATGACTTACACAAGCTCAAAGTTCGAATTATTCGTAGTTTTTGATGAAAAATACGCATTTTTTCTCCTAATTTTACCTCAATTATTTATGTGACTGCTATCGTGCAACACCTTTCTTCTTTACATATCTTATAAAATACATCAAAATGTACAATATATGTAAAAATAAAAGTGTTGCAAAGCTGCGCTCATAGTAAAATATTAAAATAGTGAGTTAAGTAACTGCATTCTTTCACGTCATTAAGATATTTTAGGATGCAGCAACGTGTTGAAACGTGCTAAAATGAACGTAACTATTGCTAATGTGAAGGAATACAGTTATTAGTAATAGTTACGTTCATTTTAGCACGCTTAAATACGTTGCTGCATCTTAAAGTATCTTAGTGACGTGAAGGAATGCAGTTACCTAACTCATTATTTTTAATATTTTACTATGAGCGCAGCTTTACAACACTTTTATTTTTAAATATATTGTACATTTTGATGTACTTTATAATGTATGTAAAGAAGAAAGTGTTGCACGATTGCTCTCATATAAATAATTGAGGTAAAATTAGGAGAAATTGCGTATTTTTCATAGAAAACTACGATTAGTTTGAATTTTGAGCTTGTGTAAGTCATATAAATCCGAACAAAATGCATACACTATTGTTGATATCGTGCAGGATAAAACTTCTAATATTAAAAAGTGAAATAATTATGTCAGTATAACAAAATCGAATTTTAGTCTTATTTCAAGGGCCAAAAATACGGCTTATGGAACCTGATCCTTTAAACTGTGTGTTATGCGTTTCCAAACTGAACAAAATATTAAATACTATGCAGTATATAGAGAATTCTATAGATTATATACAGGAATAACCAAAAGAATTCGGATATTTTTCAGAATATACAGCAATTCCTGAAATGAGATGTTATTGAGGTTTACTACGGCATGTTCGGTATTGAAAATGAAGTGTGTAACAATTATAGTTCGATTGCATGTACACTCAAAAGAATTCCGTTAGATTACGGTCTATGGCAAAAATCGTTCTCGGTTAATGATGTTACGCTATTTAAAAGATATTGAAATTGATATATATCATGTGGTGCACTATAAAGTGCTTACTATAGAATTGGGTGTGCATAACATTCATCGGTCATTTACAGGGACACACAAAATAATTATGTTACAATACTGTCTATGAACAATAATTGCTGGAAGTGCGTTTTCAGTTGTGGTATGTGTTTTTTTAATTTAACTAATTTTTTGCATATTACATAATGTGAATAAATTCTATATATCATATTCAGTGGTGAACAAAAGATCTTGTGTACATTGCCGGAAATTGCCAACTGGGAATTTTCAACTGTGCTATGCCTTTTCTACTGAACTAAATTTTAGCGTAGTATGTAGTATATATACAAATATACTGATCATATACAAGGCTGCACAAAAAATATCGGACATTTCTCCGATTATTAATGGAAATTGCTGAAGTTGTGTGTCCAAATGAGTTATGCGTTTTCGAAATTGTTATTTAGACATCGTCTTTCAACTTATTAAACGTTAATTGTTTTGTACAGTATTCTGAATCTTTTGAAAAGTGTTTCATGATCCATACATAACGTATGATTTTCCTTTCTTGTTGCTCTTAAATAAAAAAAAAAAAAAAACATGTTTGAGACATCCTCATGCAGATGTTACTAGGATTTACTTACGCTTGATCTTTTTGGACGTGCAATCTTTAGCTGCAGCAAATATGCTAAGATAATCTCTAATTTTAAATATATTTTTAAGATATACCACAGCTATTATTTTTAGAATATCTGACCCATTCGTTTTTGATTAACTAACGGTACACATTTAGAACAAATATGTATCACTTCTTACCGTATGTAATAAAATAATATTTAAAATGTTATTATTTGTTGAGAATAATAATAAACAATTTCAAGAGCCTCGGCACCTCGCTGCCCCGTGTCGCGAGGGAGATCTGTTCTCCGGCAGTGAGGGATTTGTTCTGTGAATTTCGGGCAATAATGGCCTAATGCCAGTCACCCGCCCCCTGTCGCGTTTTCCGGCGGGCTCAGCTCCAGCTGAAACTGTATTTTTTTAAAACCTTAATAATGGTACCGGGAGGGACACCTATGCTCTACAGACTTGGCCTCCTCGTCTGAGCAGTCCCTCTTAGGCTGTGAATAAACAAGAACAAAATCATGCGTGAAGCATTGATTATGAAACATTTTCTAACACTTCCAGAATATTTTAACAAAACTTCATCGTTTAATAAGGTGAAATATGATGCCTAAATAAACAATTTCGAAAACGCGTAACACATTTGAAAAAACAATTTAATGAATTACCATTAATAGTAAACAAATATTCGAATTCTTTTGTGCAGCCCTGTATATCATCTATAGATTTGTATTTATACTATGTAGTATGCTAAAATTTAGTTCAGTTAGGAATCGCAAACCACAGTTGTAAATTCCCTTTCAGAAACTTCTGTCATTAAATAGAAATGGCATTTTACTTATTTATTAATTTTATGGGAGTAAGTAAAATGGTCAGAATTTTCCACTGCTTTTATTCTTAAGGAATGTTGTCGTGTTCTCTTATTTCAACGTCGGAAAAAAACTTCGAGGTTGTATTGTATTTTTTTCAGTTATTTGTACTTCAAATGATTTTATTTTTTAAATACATTTAGGCGTACCATTTTGAACAAAAACAGTTTTAGCGAAATTTTCATTTCATAACAAAATCTTTTTTCGATGTTTGCCCCAGTTATCTGAATTTCTGCATAACTGGAGTGTGTCTAGAAAAAAAAAATCAGGGTAGTTGTAGTTCCACTGTACCTGCTAAGACGGATACCTGCCTCATACGAAATTTTATTTTTAAAAACTCAATATGTTTGGTGCTGCCCTGTATATCATCTATAGAATTTATGTACACCAAGTAATAGGCAAAAAATTAGCTTAATTTAAAAACGTGCACCACAACATAATACACATTTCCAGCAATTATTGCAGATGAATTATAAAAGCTACATACTCCATTTTCAATATCGAACATGCCATAATAAACCTCATTATTATATAAGAATTGCATGACAATCCGACTATATTTACGATAATTAGAGCGCGTACAGAGAGACAGACGGTAGACAGACAGACACACAGGATGTTTATTTTGTACGGTAAAACATACTAAGAGAAAATCGTAAGTGATCGAAAAAAGATACCGATTTAGACAGGTGTTCGTCTTAGCAAGTATAATTTTAAGGTATTTCTTGAATAAGGATTTTTTTCTTTTACGTTTAAGTCAGAATTCCGTTACAGACAACTTGAAAGAATTTACTCTATTTTTATGTCCCGATTTTGTAGTCGCGCTGTCTCGCTTTCTGTGAAAGTTAAACTGGCATCACTAGACAGTACTGGAATCAAATTATTATGTATGCCCCTGTAAATGAACTGTAAGTGCTGCACATAACATATCCTAAAATAAGTATCTTGTAGTGCTCCTCAGTGATGTATATGAATTTCAATATGTTTGAAATGGGTGTAACATTATGAAAATACATTGCAAATAATTTTTCTCCATAGACCATAATGAAACGGAAATCTTTTGAGTCTCCCTGTAAACGAACTATAAATGCTCCCTCCACAATACCGTACATGCCATAGTAATCCTCAGTAACATATATCACTTACTTGACAATACGAGTACATTTACGTGGGTTAGAGGATGGTCAGACGGACAGACAAATCGAATTCATAAACACTTTTCAACTATGTTGAAAAGTGTTTAAAAGCAGCATGTAAGTGTACCTAGAGGGGAAGAACGGGGTCTAATCCTCCCCCTTAACTTATATAAATGGGTTTTCATACAGAATTATCCGATTTGCTTCAAATTTTGTTTATAAGATCATTGTGATAAGGCGCTTCACTGATTAGTTTTGGAGGTTCATTGGTTAATTATAAAGAGGGAAGGAGGCTAATCCCCCTTAATTTATTGTCGATTTCTTTATTTTTCGGGAGTCATTATTCTTTGAAATAAGAGTATAATATACAATTAGTGTGAATAGCCTGTGAGCTCAATGCCATCAGTTTAACTGGGCACTTTTATTTTAATTATAAAGAGTACTCCTTAATCAGTTTTTCTCCAACCGGAATATCGGTTTTCAGGATGGTATCAATTATCAATTGAACAATTTTAGCTAGTAATTGAATTTATACATGCAAGAAGAACAAAATACTATTAAATTTAATTAACATGTTTTTCAGCAAAACATGTTTGGTGAACATGAAAACCTATTCATAAGAATTGAAAGCATTTAAAAAACATATATCACAGGTTGAGAGAACTTATTAATACATTATAAAAAACTATTCGGAAATGTTTTCGAAAATCAGTGGCATAGCAGAAGGAACTTTCTTTTGAGAAATGCTACTTCAAACTTCGAACTTATATTGGTTACTGAGGATTCAAAGGTAAAGAGCGCTTTTCGGAAACGTGGGTACCTCGGAAGGGATTATTGTTATGATGTTAAGATCATATATATATATATATATATATATGTGTGTGTGTGTGTTATTTTATTTTAAATTTATATTTCCCTAATATTTTCTAAAAGTTAATTTGTATCTCTATTAAAATGCTGTCTATTCTAAATTTAAGTCATATCCCATGCTATATGCTATTTATTCATGTATGCGTATTTTATTTTTCCGCATCTTTCCTTAACCGCAAAAAAAAGTTATTCCCTTTACAAATTAAAATGAGACGACTGTTATTTTAACATCTACATTGATATTTCAGGGTATTTTTTTAACGGCAATCTCCGGTCTGTAAATCTATTAAAGATTACAGATGTTTTACATAAAGCACTACTCTTTCTCTCTAACTTCAACTGTCCTTTGTAACTAAAATGCAAACAGTGCATATTTTTTCATCTGCCAGTCTTTCATTTCTCACTAAAATGTATTCACACCCTATGTTGTTAGGAAAGTAATTTCTGAAATATAAACATTTCATCTATTATCGTGAGTCTGACTATTCATCCTCCGATTTCAACAAGCTGGTGAAACGGAACACGTGCGCTGTCTAAGTACTTTTTCTGCATCTGTGAGATACTCATTAAGGAACTGCTGACACGTGTAACCTCCAAAAGTTCAAGGCTCAATGACGTAAACTTTACTAAGTTTTTTCTCATCTGTGAACTAAAAACATTTAGTCTCTAACAAACTTTCGTCGAATTAAGAACTGAAAAAAATTCTCTTCAAATAAACTTTAACTTTTAATACTTTGATGTAAAATTTAATAATGTAAATTAATTGTCTGAGTGCAACGAAGACTCATACACAACGCAGTATTACTTTGCCCCATATATAGCTACGATGGATATTAAAACCTTTCGTCAAGCATAACTCAAAAAATATTTAACGGATTTCGTTCAAATTTTTACAGCAGGTACCTATAACGGTGACAACGACGTCTATTTATTACCAAGAATAAATGTCAAACCGTTTGGAAATTATGTTAAAAAAATAGATAAAAAAGCACAATTAAAGAACATACGTCACTAAATTTTGTGCATACGTCATTTTCACCGGCGGGAGATTTTCGTAGACAATCGGAATTGAAAAGTTCATGGAGTACATGGAGCAAAAAAATATGCACGCGCTAATATTCAGCACAATAAAATATATTTCAATTTAGTACAAATCGAAAATTAATCTGGATTTTTTTCTGTTTGAAAGAAAAACCCCGCAATAACTTGGTAGACTTGGTATTAGAGATTTGGCGCAAATCGCAGCAATAGCAGCTTTTTTTTTTATTTCGCGTGTGTAAATTTAAAAAAAAAATTCTTTGGTGTTTAAATAAAGGGTTTCGATTTATGGCATTATTTCTTTTTTTTCTCTTTTTATCATTTTAAATGGGATTAATGAAAGGCATGTATTTTAAATTAAATGAGTGAAAGGCTTATTCTTAAATGAAATGAATTCAATATGAAAATGTTATAGGAACAAAATTTGGCGATTTATCAACTGCGCCAGGAAAACATAAAAGTATCAATATATCAAACGGTATGTAGTACGTAAATGAAACATTTATATTATCACCCATCGTACAAGAAAAAAAACTAATATTCTACATTCAGAGGGGAAAATCCATCTCCTGTGCCGTAAGATTTGGCGAGTTCTTTTTTGGTGATAAGTTTTTCGATGTGATTGTTGGGATCTACAGAATTTGGCTTACTTTTTCTAAATCGTATTTTTTTGCAGATGTAGTATTATGTAAATATATTTTTTTGCAGATATTTCTCTATTTTGTATATATATATATTTATTAAATTGTAATGGCATTTGGAAAAGAGATTTTTACCTTTTTATCTGAGCCTTCGGAAATATTAAAAAATAAAAAAAGATTTACATATATCAAGCGTATAATGTTATGGTTTGCATTTTTATACGGACCACTTCTTCATTTTTAGATTTTAAATGCTATTTATTATTTACTAGCCGTTTATTAATTGTTTACAATTTACTCCCCTGACAATAACAATTATTTATCACAAAAATGCCTCTTAGGTTTGTTAAATAAGTTTGTTTATGTATTTTCATTACTTATTAAAATATCGAATATGGCGATAAAATTTTATTTTAGCATCGTGCTTAAATTTTTAAGATGGTGCAAAAACATGTTTTAATAAACGTATGTTTGCAAATATTTGAAAAACATGTTTTACCGCTCTCTTGAAAAATTTTGTAAGATGCTAAAACTACCTTTTGGCACCATTTTAATTTTTTTTCGCCAACCGACATTGGATACAAAACTTTTCCCCATTCAGATACACAGACAAGGCTGGTCTCAAACAAGAGTAAAGCTAGCAACAATATTGTTTTAACTCTATAAGAGTTACAATATTGATATTAAATGCTCCGATTGGCTTTAGGCCCAATTACGAAAGTTTCTCCTAAAAAAAAAAACTGTAGAAGAAGTCTTTTACATTTTTTTCAAATGAAGCTCGGTCTACAAAGTATTAGTTAATAATACAAACAACACTAATGGCATGGAGGCAAAAGTTTTAATTTATATGTATATATTTGAAACCCTCCCCCCCCCCAAAAAAAAAAAAAGAAAAAAGAAAAGAAAAAAGAAAAGAAAAAAAAAGAAAGTTACACTAATGAATTTAAAATGGCGTTAAGCCACGCTTTTTGACATAAGCAATTGGCTGCAAATGCGATAACGAAACTTTCACTTAACTTAATAACATGTAGCTAATATAGCCCTCAGGGTACTTTGCAGTCATACAGACCTTGTGGTTTTTTTAAAAAGCTTCAGACAATTCAGGTTTAAGAAGTTGAGATTTATTGTCAAATGATATAAACAACCATGAACACAAAACTGATGAATTATTATTCAGGTTTATGTATGTATAGATCAGTTTCAACTGACGTCACACCCTAGCAACCAACTTAGCAACCAGATTTGTTTTTTGTTTGCCCATCAAAGATGGTGGATTGTGATTGGTTAGCTCGTAATACGGTCTACAAATCCACGATTATGATTGGTTGATAACTTTTGGTGGGCTGGTGATCATGTGGTTGAAACTGATAAATTTAAAAAAAATTGCATCTGATTACACTTATTAGATAAATTACTTCTGTTTGCATTTAATCGGCTTCTGTATATTAAATGAATTGTTTAAATATTGGGAAGAAGTGGCGAGAGGTAGAAAGACGAGTAAACAAACGGGTAGACAGACGGGTAGTGAGATGGTAGAGAGAGACGAGTAGCGACATAGGTAGGCTGACGGGTAGAGAAACGAATAGACAGCTAGAGAGAAAGGTAAAAAGAGGGTTAACAGAGTAGTAGCGAGATGGGTCACGAGACGGTAGACAGGAATGTAGCGAGAAAGGTTGCGAGACGCGTAGCGTGGTAGATAAAGAGACGAGTAGAGAGATGAGTACAGAGACGAGTTGTCTGACGGGTAATGAGATCGGTAGCGAGACGGGTAAAGAGTCTGGTACAAAAACAGACGAATAGTGAGACGGGTATACAGACGAGTAGAGAGGTAGTAGATGAGTACGGAGATGGGTAAGAAGATGGGTAGAGAGGCGTATATCCAGACGGGTAGAGAGACAGACAAGTTGTGAGACAGATAGACAAATGGGTAGAGAAGTGGATAGAGACACGGCTAGACATACAAGTAGTTAGACGGATAGACAGACGGTTAGAGAAATAGATTGGCGGGTAGCGAGACCGGTAGAGAAATATAGACAGGTAGCGAGACGTGTAGAGAGATAGACAATCGGTTAGAGAAACGGGCAGAAGAACGGATAGGGAAACAGATTGTGGAGAGACAGACACAGGCAAAAGAAAAGTCTGCGAATTGGCGCAGTAAAGGCGCAGGGGGCAGAGCCGCCTAGAGAATAATCAAGAAGTATCTGTTAAGCTTAACTTTGAAATATATATAATTTTTCAGTTTTACCGATACGGAGATTTAATGTAAAAGTTATTTTACGAAAGTCATCGAAAGATTTTTTGTATACTTTAATAGTAATTTAGACTATAGTTTTGCAATCTGGTTTGTAGCAAAGCATGCTATCAATGTGGTTTGAAGTGTAAGTGTTTCTATAAACAGTTATACAAATAATAGATATATAATCAAGGAAGAAAAATTTTAAATTCACACACAAAAAAAGGTGCAACAATGAAATTAAATTTGCGTTAGGTCACGCTTGATAGAATAATCTATTGACTGCAAATCCAATTACGTAACTTTAAAAAGCTTGGCGTTTTAAAAGATCCGGCGGTTTTTTTTCCCCCCAAGAAAATGAGATTCTTTGCCACATGTTAAAAAAAAATATGACAACACATCTGATGAACGGTACTTCTTTTCTATTTTTTTAACAGTGTATATGAATTTATATATGATATTTTGTAATTCTATCATTTAATTTGCTCTTTTTCTTTATATTGTAATTGTTAACCCTATGTTCTCAGCAATATCACTCAGACTAATCCCTTCGAGGGAAGTCCTAGTAATTATTTTTCTTTTATTTTTATAGTAATTAAATAGTTAAATTAGAAAATATGTCTTGGAGATACTTACTTTCATAAAATATTGTGGTTGTGTGGTTGTCGGCTCTTCACATCACCGGAAAAGTATGGAAAAGTATCTACTTAAAATTGTGCCATTATTTCACCGGATTAATTACTTATATTGGATTACCGATGCACCTTCGCGGACTTAACAGGTAGGGCAAACTTTCACTACCTTTATTACTGTTATGAAGTATTTAAATTGATTTTAAGAATAAAATTAGAAGAAGCATCAATTGCCGTAGTTCTCAAAAACTATCAGATTAGGAGTGCAGAGGGTTGAACACGGCAAAACCGCTCTCTAATAAGAAACAGAAATAAAATCAATAACTATATTTTAAATAATAAACTATTGTTTAAGGATTAATAGAAACAAGTAGTTTAAATCAAAGTATTAATAAAATTAATAAAAATACAACATCATGGCTTCAAATACGAAAGAAATGTGTAACATTGATAAACTGAACTCCAATAATTACGCGGTTTGGAAGTTCAAATTAGAGATGTTATTAATGACAGAAGATTTAATAAACCAGATTACTGATGATCCGCCAAACCCCTTAACAGGCGATTGGACGAAGAGAGATAATAGGGCCAGGGCTATAATTAATTTAAGCTTAGAAGACTCCCAGTTGATTTATGTTAAAAACGAAACATCAGCTAACGCTACATGGCTAGCATTAAAAACCATACATGATCGTGCGAATTTATCTAGTAAATTATATTTGCTAAGAAAATTATATAGTATAAAACTATCTGAAAATGGTAATATGAACGATCATATAGTTAAAATATTAGAAACTGCGGACAAATTAAAGTGAATAGGAGAAGAGATTAAAGACTCTCATCTATCTGCACTTTTGTTGTGCTCCCTTCCACCAAGCTATGACACTCTGATCACGGCATTAGAGGCCCGATCAGAGACCGAATTAAATTCAGAATTTATAAAAGGGAAACTTACAGATGAATTTCAAAGGAGACAAGAAAGCTTCAATTCATCGCATGAAAATGCATACAAAACCTTTAATAAACAAGAACAAAACACTAGAGCATATCCAAAAAGAGAACAAAACATTTTTTGCACGCATTGCAAAAGAAAAAATCATGTGCGACAAAACTGTTGGTTTCTTAAGAATAAAAATTCTAAGAACCAAACAAATGAAAAATACAGACAAATTTTGTCTTTATGCTTTGAAGCAAGTGATTTTACTCCGTAAACAAAAGCAAAAACAAACACACAAATTCAGTAGAGTAAAAGCGAAGAAAATCAAAACACTTTCGAAAATAAAGTGTCTCAAAAGCAATTATCTTTTATCGCACATAATGAATCTAAATCTACTTGGGTAGTAAATTCTGGAAGTAGTTCGCATATATGCAACGACATAAATATATTTGTTGACATTGATAACAACAATAAAAATACTGTCACGGTAGCAAACGGAACAACACTAGAATCGCACGGGACAGGTACAATAAAATTGCGGACACAATCAAATGACATAAATTGAAAGGACGTTTTATATGTCCCTGATATTCAATCAAATTTAATGTCGGTTACGAAAGCCACAAAGCATGGTTATGAATTCATATTTGCAAATAATACGTGTAATTTATCCTATAATGGAAAAACTCTCTTAGAAGTAAAAAAGAGAGAAAATTTATATGAAATTGACCTTTATAAACCTAAGCAAGAAGTCTATGTCAATTTTGCTGAACAATGCAAGAATAAAAACTGCATTGAGCTTTGGCATAAGAGATTGGGTCATAGAAATGTTAATTCAATTAAACAACTCTTATCCAACAATTTAGCAACAGGTCTAGAAATTCAAAAATGCAAACATGACATAGTTTGTGAGAGTTGTATAAAGGGAAAACTAACAAATGCACCGTATCCAAAAAGAGTGAGTACAGAGCTAAGAAGGCGATCGATCTGGTGCATACGGATGTATGTGGTCTGATGCAAACAGAAAGCATAGGAGGGAAGAAATATTTTCTCACATTCACAGATGATTATAGTAGATTTACAATGGTGTTTCTTTTATCGAAAAAAGTGAGGTAGTTACCAAAGTCAAAGAATATGTAGCGATAACGAAAAATAAATTCGGTCGCACAGTTAAAGAAATCCGATAAGACAATGGGGGTGAATACACAAGCGAAGAATTCGAAAAATTCTTAAAATATGAGGGTATTCATCACCAGTTCACTATTCCACATTGTGCACCTCAGAACGGTGTTTCGGAAAGAAAGAACAGGACTTTAGTCGAAATGACAAGGTGCCTATTATCGGAAGCCCAGCTACCAAATAAATTTTGAGCCGAAGCTTTAAATACAGCTGTGTATCTTATAAATAGACTTCCAACGAAGTCTCACAATTCAACTCCATACCAGCTGTGGACAAACAAAAAACCGGATTTAGCAAACATAAAAGTATTTGGCTGCAAAGCTTATGCTTATCTCGATAAATCCCAAAGAGGAAAACTCGATGATAAAGCAATAAAGGGAATATTTATCGGTTATGATAACAGATCAAAAGGATATAGGATCTATATTGGTAATAATAAAGTAATGAGGGCAAGAACAGTTAAATTTATAGAAAACTCTAATTCAAATGAAAACGAAAAAAACCAAAATTGATATGAGAGAAGAATTAGAAGTTCAGAAACAACCTGAAAAAGCAGGAGGAAATTCCTCAAAATTCTTTATAGACATGCAGGAAGATAAACAAACAGACAATGAGGAAAATTTAAATGAAAACGAACCTAGAAGATCTCAACGATCAAACAGGGGAGTTCCGCCCGATAGATTCGCTTATATTACTAAACAAAAGGAAAATGTTGAACCACAGAGTGGAAAGATATAGCGAAAATCGAAAACCCATATGACAGAAACAAATGGTATGAAGCAACTAATGCAGAAATTATTTCATTAAGAAAAGACAAAACATGGGAACTAATTGATCCACCACCTGGAATAAAAGTTATTGGGAATAAATGGGTATTCACAATAAAATATAATGAAAATAATGAAATAGAAAAATATAAGGCACGTCTTGTAGCCAAAGGTTTTTCTCAAAAATACGGAACAGATTATTTTGAAACCTTCGCTCCAGTAGTAACGTATACAACAATAAGGGCGTTTCTAGCATGTGCTGCATATAAAAATTTAGATGTTAATCATATTGAAATAAAAACTGCATTCCTCTACGGAAATTTAGATGAGGAAGTTTACATGTCACAACCAGAAGGGCATGTAATACCGGGAGAGGAAAATAAAATTTGCAAACTAAAAAAATCAATTTACGGATTGAAGCAATCCGCAAGAGCATGGAACATTAAATTGGAAGAAAGTTTAACTAAACTTGGTTTTGTGCAAAGCACCTCCGATCCATGCCTCTTCACACGAAAATTAAAGAATAGTACGACATATATCATTAGATATGTTGATGATTTATTAATTTCAGGGGAAACTAAAGAAATAAATGAAATAATAGAACAACTAAAAAAGGAATATGAAGTCAAAAATTTAGGACTTGTAAATTATTATCTGGGGATAATCATAAAAAGAAGTAAAGAAGGAAATTTCGCACTTTATCAAAGAAACAAAATAAAAGAACTGATCGAAAAATTCGATTTAAAGGAAGCGAAACCTTGTGATACTCCGATGGAACCCGGGTACTTAAACATAATTGATGAGGAAAATTTACTTCCTAATAACAGTAAATATCGGCAAGCTATCGGTACATTGTTATATATAGCTACAATAACCAGACCAGACATAGCCACCGCTGTGAACATTTTGAGTCGTAGAAACGAAAAACCCAGAGAAAAGGATTGGAACGCAGTAAAGCGGGTAATTAGATATTTAAAAACAACACAAGAACTAAAACTAATTATTAGTAAAGAAAATGAGCCGATTCTAACAACATATGCTGACTTCGACTGGGCAGGGGATAAAAATGACCGTAAATCAACAACGGGAAATTTATGTAAATTGGGAAATACAGCAATTTCCTGGTCAACAAAGAAACAAAATTCAGTTGCCTTATCATCCGCTGAGGCTGAATACATCTCAGCAGCAACTTCAGCACAAGAGACAGTTTGGATAATCAATCTTCTAAAGGACCTTGATCTACAACAAAATTTGCCCATAACTTTATTCGAAGATAACCAGGCTTGTATAAATATGGTTAAAAATTTTAAACATCATTCGAAAACTAAACATATTGACATCAAATACAAGAATATAAAAGATCTTAAGGAAAAGGGAATAATTGATCTATAATATTGCCCAACCAAAATTATGACAGCCGACATTCTAACTAAGCCCCTTCCCAATCCTGACTTTACAAAACACAGAATAAGTTTAAATCTGAAGAACATTTATACTTCAGAAATCAAGCAGGGGTGTTAGGAAAGTAATTTCTGAAATATAAACATTTCATCTATTATCATGAGTCTGACTATTCATCCTCCGATTTCAACAAGCTGGTGAAACGGAACACGTGCGCTGTCAAAGTACTTTTTCTGCATCTGTGAGATACTCATTAAGGAACTGCTGACACGTGTAACCTCCAAAAGTTCAAGGCTCAATGACGTAAACTTGACTATGTTTTTTCTCATCTGTGAACTAAAAACATTTAGTCTCTAACAAACTTTCGTCGAATTAAGAACTGAAAAAAATTCTCTTCAAATAAACTTTAACTTTTAATACTTTGATGTAAAATTTAATAATGTAAATTAATAATTATTTTTATTTTATTTTATAGTAATTAAATAGTTAAATTAGAAGATATATCTTGAAGATACTTACTTTCATAAAATATTGTGGTTGTGTGGTTGTCGGCTCTTCACATCACCGGAAAAGTATCTACTTAAAATTGTGCCATTATTTCACCGGATTAATGACTTATATTGGATTATCGATGCATCTTCGCGGACTTAACAGGTAGGACAAACTTTCACTACCTTTATTACTGTTATGAAGTATTTAAATTGATTTTAAGAATAAAATTAGAAGAAGCACCAATTGCCGTAGTTCTCAAAAACTATCATATGTTACATCTGCGCCTTTCCTATAACAATCCGCAGGGTTGCCCTTTCAAATCACGCCATTTTGATAACGCGCCTCATATTGCATGCTTGCCCTCCATCTCCCAGGTAAAATTAACATAGTTAACTACTTAACCGTCATAAATTCATAATGGCGATTGAGTCCATACGCATGTATATCTGGCGAAATTGGTGATGAATGTTGGCACACATGTGCGCCGCCAACATTGGTGAGATTTCATTTAGCCACTGTCTCAGGAAGTCGTATTGCATTTATAATGTCTAATAAAAAGAACTTGCAAGTATTCTGGATTTTTATTAAGGTTTGACTATCGAGTTTCTCGGGATTGCGGATTATGAGGTATTGCGACACGACAATACAAATTTATATTTAAATTTACGGCTAAACATTTCAGCAATCATCATATATCTTTGTCGGACGATTTATCGTCTTTGCCACACTACACCAGCAATTTCAACACCATAATTTTATATTTTCGTTCGCGGTTATATTATATTTTCCCAGATTAAGAAACATGCGTCTTTTTTTACAACGTAATCTTCTCTTGCGATATAAGTATATGTTGAGAGAGAATTTATTTATTCAAGTTTTAAAAAATGTGTGCTATTGACACCACAGAAGAATATTTAAATAAATAATGTAAAGTGAAACGTAGATCATTCCCAAGGCACTGAAATACTTCGTTCAATGTAAAGTGAAATAAATGCGCCCGATACCTTCGTCCCGATACATTCACGGGCAAAATTTGTGAACAAAATTTGTAATAAGTGAACATAATTTTAATTCTAACTCGCACCACTTTTTCAAAACAAAATCTTTTAATATACTTTAACAGCACTTGAAAGAGAAATATAATACAAAATTTATATTTTAAAAATAGTGGTTATAAAAATAGAAGTAAATAATATAAAAATTGTTTCTAATATTTTAAAATTAGATGCCAGTGGCAGCCGTGATATTATTGTTTATTCAATGATTCTGTCACTCCCGATATTAACTTAAAACCCCATAATCGTAGTGCCCGGTACCTTTACAGGCAGTCATTTCTAAACAAAGTTTGTGGCGCCCGTGACACTCATGGAGAGATTAGGCTACTTCATTAAACTTCTGATTAATTGATTCCCACCAGTTTTTAAAATATAGTGTAATTGGCCTTTTCTCGCATTATTTAATCTGTAAAATAAAGCGAATATTTCTACTTCAAAAAAGTGGTGGCAATCAAGCAATCTAAATTAAGAAACAGTAGCTTGAGTACAATTTAAAAAAAAAGGTCAATTATATAGTAAGTAAAATTGTGACTTTTAAATTTTAACAATACTGAATACTTTAAATTTGAAAGAAAAATACCCTGTTTCTTTTACTAATTAACTCAAAATTTTGTGAATAATAAAATGGGTCAATAAATCAAAATCGACGATTTTTGAAGGAATTTTCCGAACATTACGCGGTGGTTAAGGGGTTAAAGAATAATCAAATGTTTAAAACTTTACATATGATTTTCTAAGTTTTTTCTTCAGGGAACTTTGAAAGTTAGCTTTAAGTGTGATTAAACATCTGCAATTGACGAAAAAAATATCGTTAAAAAAGGTGGCTAAAGATTTAGTTTTAAGATGTACAAACGATCTAATATGTTTTGAGTATCCTACAATGTATCACAGAATATGGTTTGGTTTCCGCGGTTTATGTCTCAATTAGGTATAAAAAGAATATAGTAAACTACATAATGTTTCATGAATTGCATTTTCAATAGGCACAGTGAGTTGTTTTTCACTTTCTTTGAAAAGTAAAACTCTTTTGTGCTCTGAAATATTTTCTCTTCTTGAACTTCTATTGGAGTTTCTTGATAAAAAAAATACTTTGTGCAAAAAGTTTCATTTCTGTAATGGCTGAGAAATATTTCTATTGAAAAGAGTGACCTAAAAGAACAAAAAGGTAACATTTACAAGAATCAAGTTGAAAATAAAGTGATAAAGTTATACAATTACATGTGACAAATTTGAGCACTTTGGAGTGTCAGTATGTTTAAACAAGAACGAAAAATCATGCGTCAAGCATAGATTAAGATACCTTTTCCAACACTTTCAGGATACTTTTCCAACACTTTCAGGATACTTTAACAAAACTTTACGGATTGATAAGGTGAAAGTTAATGTATAAGTAAAAAAGATCAAGGTCAAACCGGGCGGCGTGGCCTCCCTTTCGGATTAAGCTCAACTAGCCCCGCACATGTATAAGTAAACAATTTGGAAAACACATAACAAATTTGAAAACCCAATTTCAACAAATACCACCAACAGTCGGAAAAATATCCAAAATGTTTTATGCGGCCCTGTATATGATCTATAAATTTGTATATAAACTACATAGTATGCTAAAATGTAGTTCAGTTAGGAAACGCATAGAACAGTTGAAAATTCCTATTCAGTAATTTCCGTCAGAAAACAGAATGTACTATTCGATATCTTTTGTGCTGCCCTTTATATGATCTATAGCATTTATACAAATCAAGTAATATGTAAAAAATTAGTTAAATACAAAAACGCGTACCACAACTGAAAACACACTTCCAGCAATTACTGTTCATAGACAGTACTGTAACAGAATACTTTTGCGTCCCTTTAAATGAATGATAAATGTTATTCTCATCATATTCTATAGTAAGCCTTTTGTAGTTCACCTGCGTGATATATATCAATTTCAGTATGTTTGAAGTAGTGTAACATCGTTAAAATACACCGATGTTTCCCCATTGACCGTAATGTAACGGAATTCTTTTGAGCGTCCCTGTAAATGAACTATTAATGTTACACACTTCATTTTCAATACCAAACATGCCATATCAATTGTATGTCAATCCGAGTATATTTACGCGAGTTAGACCACGTACAAACAGACATATGGCAGACAGGCAGACAAGTCGAATTCATAAACATTTTTCAACTATGTTGGAAAGTGTTAAAAGTGAATTATTTTAATATACATTAGAAGAAAAAGGGAACATTCTTTTGTAATAAAAAATTAAAATGAAGAATCTAGGAATTTTTGTGGGAAAACACATAAAATGTTTAATAAAAAATTGTAATTTCTAATTTTCTTGCATGAAAATTTATTTTATTTTTTTAAAGAAAATTTTCTCAACAAAGCGTTCTATGTAGTTTATTATAAATAAATAAATAAAATAACATAAATGATAACGTTAGAAAATAGAAAACATTTTCCATGTTTAAACAGCTAACTATAAACTAAGCATTTTAACTTGCTGTGGATTGGTAGTACATTTTTAAAAGTAAATTATTTTAATAAGCATATTAGAAAGCAAAATAATTTTTTTTTGTATTGAAAATTGAATTTGATTTTTTTTTAAATTGAAACAATAAGAAGGTTATATAAGAAAACACAGAAAGTATTCAGTAAAACAAATTGTAACTGTTAGTGGGATTGCATGAAAAATTAAATGTTTTCTTTTGATCAGGAAAGAAAATATAACACAAAATATTTTGTGAAAGTTATAATAAATACATAATTCAAATAAATAATAAAAGAAAGCGGCTGTTAGAATTGAAATTTAAGCTATACGATTGACAACGGAACCAGGATGAACAGCTTTGCAACTAGTCTAAGTTGTGAATTTTTACATTGCTAAACTGAGCGTAAAACCAACAGAGTGAAAAACGTCGAACCCCGGAATTAAACCCGGACCCTTGGAATAACGCCCAAAGGCTCTACCACTGAGCTACGAGGACAATACCCAACTTGGCATCTACCTCTCACATATGTCGGTAAGACTACAACCACAGCGCAAGATGGAAATGTCATCATAAGCATACAAACTCTGTGGCAAATTTGAGACGACATACAGAGCCACACAAAGTCCATCATAGATCAATACATATAAGTAAATTACAATTACTTTTCAATTAATTTTAAGAGTGAAATTTGTCCGAAAGTAATGAATAATAAACCTGTGAATTTTTGCATTGCTAAACTGAGTGTAAAACCGACAGCAGGGCTTAAATTGCGCCGGATCCCACCGGAGCCCGGATCTGGTACTTCTCTGCTTTAAGTAAATATTTAAGTATTGGTCGGAATTCACCGGAGCCTAGTGCAAGCGCTTCCGAAAAACCGAAGTCTAAATTACCCTTTCCTTTTCATTCCCATATCGAAGCTTGTGCATTATTTTCTATCAAAACACTATATGTGACATAATGTATTGCACGCGTAGGAAATGGAGATGGAATGGGCTCAATTTTTATATCACTCTTCGGGCTTGTGCGTGCTCGAACTCACGTGTAATAATTGACATCTAAGTAAATGCAGATAAATACATATAAATTTTTTATTTTGCTATAGAAAAAAATTGCTTTAAATTTTGCAAATACATGTAATGTATGAAATATAAATATGCAGATTAGAGTGAAAGTGGAGAGGGGGGGGGGTCACGCTGCGGTTATTAGTACTGCAGAATATTAAGGCTCGGACTTTTTTTGTTAGAAATTAAGCCCTGACCGACAGAGTGCCGTTTTACGCTCCACATGTTTATTATTCATTAGTTTCGGGCGAATTTCACTCCTGAAAATTAATTGAAAATTTAATTGTAATTTACTTATAGTGTAAGTTGATATAACTTTTAACATTTATTTGACACAATGTATTTAATACTCGTACAGCTAGCCCGGTCCTCTGCTCCTTTCTCAAAAATTCATGCTTTAACCTAGTATTTACTTAAGGTCGCTATAATCAATGGATTTTCTCTATATTTGCAGACACAAGAAAGAAAATGTAAAACAATGGGATTTCGTTGAAATAGCTGCCTTTACTATAATATTAGGTATATATCACTGCGCAATATTATTCAGACATATCTAAGATGTTTAACAGTTTATGTAATAAGAAAAGAGTGTAAAAGGATGGTAAAATATTAAATAAATTTAAGCTTACTGACACTACAAAGATTTATTTCTGTATGACTTGTTCAAAGTATCATTTTTTACTCTGTCTTCAAAAGTTTTAATCATGTAGTTTGAATAATAAGTAATTTCCGAAACTTCAGTTGTGGTTTACTGTGGAGACCCATAAAGTTTGTAATTTCTGTTAGTTAATTAGTCTGTCTGTCTGTTCCGCGATAACTCTTGCAAAAAGCATCCGATTAGCTTGTAATTAAATATGTATGTTGGTGAGGTACCCAGAAATATCTGTTAGTGTTATGTTAGCAAATAGCCTGTCTCTGTTAAATTTGATTGATTCGTTTGAAAAATATAGTTCTTCCACTGCCATGATGCTTTTTCATGGAACTTCAGACAATTTTAAAAGTTCATTATTCACTAAAACAAAGATGGCACATTTTAATAATTGATTTAAACATTACACTATGGATAATAATTTTTCGATATGGAGATCTAAAATTAATACAATTTCTTTGGAAATTTGCCATTTTTTTTCAAAATTTTAAATTGATGCAAATAAGCTTTGATAAATCCAAATTTGCCAATTTGGATTTATCAAAAATTCTAAATTAATTGTATAACTTTTTGAAAATTGTATGCATCTGTTCGAGAAAGATAAAGTGTTTTACTTTCTCATTTTATACAAATTTTAATAAGGATATCTTTTTATTTTCTTCTTTCATAATGATTGCCTAGCAACTATCTTTCAAAGCGTATCAAAAAGAGGAGATTCAAGTAAATCGTACTATTTTCACGCAAATTTGATTATTTTCGGATGATTTTAGTATGTTTTTTCTGTTGAAATACAACCTGTGGCCAGAAAGTTCGGTGAATGAATTTTTATTTCAAATACAGTATTGTACAGCATCAAATACAGTTTACTGTCCTTCAAAATAACCTCCATGGATGATAATGCACTGTTGGGAACGAGTATATAAGTCCTAGAAATTCCTGTAAAACAGTTCTTTCGGAATGGCTTTCAGCTCGGCCGTCACGTTGCGTTGAATGTCGATGATGTGCGTAAATCTCTTTCCCTTCAGGGCTAACTTTAATCTGGGGAAGAGGAAGAAGTCTGCAGGTGCAAAATCAGGTGAATAAGGGGGTATTCAAGTGTCACAACTCCATTCGCGGCCAGGAACTTCCGTACACCGCCTTGGTTGTACGGCATCAGTACATCATCGACATTCAACGCAACGTGACGGCCGAGCTGAAAGCCATTCCGAAAGAACTGTTTTACAGGAATTTCCAGGACTTATATACTCGTTCCCAAGAGTGCATTACCATCCATGGAGGTTATTTTGAAGGACAGTAAACTGTATTTGTTGCTGTACAATACTGTATTTGAAATAAAAATTCATTCACCGTTTTTTCTGGCCACAGGTTGTAGATCAGTCTTCGTTTGGACAAAAGTCTCTCTTTTAACTACTATAGAATTATAACAAAAACGGAAAAATGAAAACAAAAATATTATTACAAGGTGTTATAATTTATTATATTGTTAACAAAAACGGTTTTTTCCAAACGAAATTTGTAAAAACGTTGCACGTGTAATTTGAATATGTCTCATAAGAGGAATTTACATTTGTTTAAGTATATTTGTTACACGAGATTTTATTTAGATTCTGAAACAGATATTGATGTTTCGTGGTTGAAAAGTAAGTATTCTTTTAATGATAGGATAAAATCCTCCTATACAAGGAGATGGTTAATCTAATGAAATTTGAGCGGAAAACTCATTTATTCATGTAGTCGAATCCTGAAATTGAAAAAAATAAATTAAAGTAACAAACGTTCGGGGAGGAGGAGGGGGTTCTTCCCCCTGAAGAAATGTACTTTTCATTCTGAAAAATTAAATGAATAAGTAGCTCTTTAGAATATCAGTTCATAAAACGTACTTCTTTATTATTCCTTCGACCACTTTTCATAACAAAAAACTATCGCCAAAACATAAGATAAACGCCAAAAATGCAGTCCCATTTACTTGATGTCAGAAGCATTATACGTGTTTGTTATGTCATCAAGTGGTTTTTAATTCGACATTTGCGTGTATTTTTCATTGTGTTTTACTGAAATATTAGTTATTTCATTAATTAAAATAACAATTACGTCCTTAAATTCTTATATTTTATTTATTTATTTTGATATTCCAATGGCAACGTTCTCTCGTTTATTTGGCGTTACAGTTTGGGATAGTTTTTTGTTATGAAAAGTGGTCGACGGGATAATAGAGAAGTACCTATAAAACTGTATTTAATGTGAAACCTCCAAAATTTATAGAAGCTGCGCGAAATCTTATATTTTTATAAATATATATAGAACTTTAAAAAAATAAATTGCGGATTGTAGGATATCAGTGTGGGACTAATAAACAATGACTTATAGACCTGAAAAGGAGTCCCCTCATCTGCAAATTTACTAGTTTTAATTTTAATATATGTAATTCTGTTTATATATGAATCAGTGTATTTAGATACAATAAAGAACTAGTGTAAATGCCCGTCCTAGGACGGTGGGTAGAAATCGTATTTTTCACTTAAAATTTGAAATAATTCATAAAAATATTCATATACTATTCACTGGCAATAAGGAAAACTGACAGGAAACGTTAAGTTCAGGGACTGATTAATGCACGGGTCTCTCGGATTTTAACAACAAATTTGTAAGCGGATGTAAATAGCATAACAAAACAGAGGAGAAATTGCAGGTCTATCTTAATTAGTAAAAGGAAACAGATAAAGATTGAGTGCAAATAAGTACTAATAGCTTTTACTGACTTGTACTCTAAGAAACATAAACATGTTTATATATTCATAGACAATAAGGAATAGGTACATGAAATATTAAGTTCAGAGCAGCTGGAGTTTTAACAAAAAAATGTTAATCTTATGTAAATAAGATGAAAGAACAGAGTAAAAATTACAAATCTTTCTTATTTATTAAAAGGAAACAGATATAGGTATACTTTTAATTTGTGTTTTATTATGAAGTCTTAATTTTGTTATAGTATAATTAGCCGAAAACAAACGCTGAGTTATTTATGTTGTTTTAAGAGAAAATGTGTTAATGTTCCGTAATTGTTTCAAGTTTCTTTTTACCATAACACTACTCTTAATAATTTTATTTTTCCTGAAATCCTCTATTTTTCTGAATTTTTTATTGAAAAATTAATTCAACTTACGTAAGATTTATTATTTTTTTAAAAAGCAATCGCTAATATGTAATCAAGATATACAATCAAGATGAAGTAATCAATAAAGGATCCAATTCTAATTTTTATGATTAACAATTGAAAAATCATTAAAACTTATGTCATGTTAGCACAATCATATCAATTTTAAGTTTTATGAATGTAAAATGACATTTCAAGTTGAGCATAAATTCATTTTTACTGTTGCAAACTTTACACACGTACTTTTATGATTAACCACCATGAATTCAAATAAAAATATATTTTCTATTTAATTGTAATGAAAATAAAGGGCATCATTAAAGTTGCAATGCATAAAGATTAAATAAACCCGATAGACGCTATTCTCGATACGTCACAGTAAATACGAATTTTTTTCACTTATAAAAACGAAGTACACGTACAGAAACATTTTTACCGAAATTTGACTTGCAAATAAAAAAATATATACGTCCAAAAAGCTACGTGTCCCAATATTTTTCATTATTTGTTTTATTTGCAACAATGAAAGTAATCCATCGTTTCCAATCCATTATTAGGATGGCCTCGCATCGGAATCAACACGCTGTGTTTTATTATATTTAGATGATATTAGCGAGAATATTTAAATATATAATATATTTCACTAAGTATTTACTTCAGTGAACCTTTCCATGTAGATTTAAAAATTATTATACGTCTGCAATGTACGAACTAAATATATATCGTTAAAAAAACTGGCTCTGGCTAAAAATTCCGTTTTAAGATGTACTAACGATATAAAACGTTCGTGGTATCTTACCAATAAATCGCAAAATATAGTATACTTTCTACAGTTTATGTCGGAAAGAATTCTTGGAAGAATGCAGTAAACTACATACTGTTTCTAAAATTGCATTTTTTATAGTAACACATTGAGTTGAAATCACTTTATTTGATATGTAAAACTCCTATATTTTCTAAAAGAGTTTCTTTCCTTAAACTCGTTTTGCAGTTTTTCAGAAAAGGTTATTCAGTGTCAAGAGTTCCATTGCTTTAATGGCTGAGAAATATATATATATATTTTTTTTAAATAGTTTCGTAAAAGTAGTAGAAAAGTTTATAAGAATTGAGCTAAAAGAAATTATTAAAGTTATTTAATTACATTCGACGACCTTGAGCATTGTGGAATGTTAGTACATTTTAAAAACAGTTCCTTTTAATATAAGCTAAGAAATAAAATGAACATTGTTTTGTATTAAAAAAAACTAGTCGGATGTGCCAATCCCAAAACTTTCTTCTATCTCACACAGGTTTCACATACATAAAAAATAATCAGCAATCAATTTATATCAAGGTCTAACTGAATCTAAAGTTTTATTAAATTCCGTGCATTAGTTCTTGAGATAAGACTATTGCTAAAATCGTGTAAAATACTGCAACATGCAGCATAGAAGCGCCACCTGTTGGGAGATTTAGACCAAAACCTAGTCAACAAAAACTTATGACCACGTCTAACTGAATCTGAAGTTTGATGAAAATCCGTGCAACAGTTCTTGAGATATAGTTATCGTGATAATAATGGAAAAAGTAGCATAGCAGCGCCACCTGTTGGGCCATTTACACCAGAACGTAATTAGCATCTATTTATGTCAAGGTCTAACAGAATCTGATGTTTGATGAAATTCCATGCATTAGTTCTTGAGATATAGCTATCGTAAAAATAATGAAAAAATTGATATAGAAGCGCCACCTGTTGGGATATCTAAACCAAAATATAATCAACGTCTATTTATGTCAAGGTCTAACTAAATCTGAAGTTTGATCAAAATAACTGCATTAGTTCTTGATATAGAGCTATTGCGGAAATCGCGAAAAATGCAGCATAGCAGCTCCACCTGTCGGATGATTTTCACCAAAAACTAATCAGCACCAACTTATATTAGGAAATAACTGAATATAAAGTTTTATTAAATTTCGTGCATTAGTTCTTGAGATAGAGCACCCACAAAATTTTTGTCACAGACAGACAGACAGACGGACAGACAGACAGACAGACAGACAGACAGAGTCACAGACAGACATTTTCTAAAAACAGTCAAATCGTGTTCAGGACCTTCTAAAACGTATAAATCCGTTGAAAACCAGAAGTCGAAAATTTTCATGAATCCAATACTTTCTTCTTGTAAAGATAGAAGAAAGTAAAAAGATGTAAGAAAGAAAATTTGTTTGAAAACACAGAAAGTGTATATTGAAAAATCGTAAAATGTAAATGGGTCATTCTCTAAAAATTGCGTGTTTTTTTTCTTTTTTTTAAGCCCAAATGTAATGTCCTCCAATTAGAATAACCTTACTTACAGTAATTAAAAACTAGTCGGATGCGCCAATACCAAAACTTTCTTCTATCTCAGTCATGTTAATACTTCAAAATTCGCTATCACATCGCCAATAAAATCAATATTTTTCGTCATTCTGTTGTACGTCAGCTGCTTGCGAATCGTCGGGTTACAGGGATGCGAACAACCGATGTATACTAAACTACGAAAAGTCCTTCTGGCCTGTACCGACAGGAACAGATAGCCTCCCTATTCCTTGGTTTTACGATTTTAGCTAATTTTACTGGAAAACACGAAGGTAAGATGCGTGGAACCTAAATAAAGAAGATTCAATCCCAGTTTTCGTCAACATTGAATTTGAATGAGGATATCGCCAAATTAGTCCTCTACAGCCAAGTTGGCTTCATTTATGGCAACTTATTTTGGTCGACAAATTTGGCGATATTCCGCCAACTGTCGCCAAGTTTGGCGAGAATTCGACGTTGGCGAATATAAATATATAGTGATAAGCATGTAATAGGATGAATGGTTACAACAATGAAAGAAAATTTGCCGAAACCATGTTAACTAAAACTCATAAATTAAACCCGTTTATGGATGAAATTCCGCTGTCTTGTTTGAAAATGTCAGCCACCCTAAAATTTCAAACCGCTATATCTCAGCTATTTTTTAAGATGGAGGCAAAACAAAAATTGCTCCGGATTCTCCGGATCAAGGCCGAACATTTAACGAAAAAAAGTTTTAGGATTTCTAATTTTTTTGAATTTGCACATCTTTTTGAATTTGAAATCTTTAAATGGCTATCACAGCTCCCCTTTTCGTCGAAGTATCTCTAAATTCTAATAGAACCTGCTTGCCATAGCCAAAAACCTAGAAAAAAATGTGGTTCAATTTGAAGCATAACTTCATACACTTTTAGATGGTACAATAGTGAAAATGGAACAAAAATATCGATCACAGTGCCCCCCTTTCGTCGAAATATCCCCAAATTCTAATAGAACCCGCTTGCCATAGCCAAAAACCTAGAAAAAAAATCTGGTTCAATTTGAAGCATAACTTCATACACTTTTAGATGGTACAATAGTGAAAATGGAACAAAAATATCGATCACAGCGCCCCCTTTCGTCGAAATATCGCCAAATTCTGATAGAACCTGCTTGCCATAGCCAAAAACCTAGAAAAAAAATGGGTTCAATTTGAAGCATAACTTCATACACTTTTAGATGGTACAATGAAAAGACACACAGAAGGACAGACGGACAGACGAACAGACGGACAGACGGACGGACAGACAGACATTTTGTAAAAACATGTTTTTCGGAATCTCTGACCCCTAAAACGTGTAAATCCGTCAAAAACCGGAAGTCGAAAAAAATTTCGATTACAATACTTTCTTCTATTATAGATAGAAGAAAGTAAAAATCTTATGCGTATATGTATTTTATCGCATCAGATTAGTCATTTTTACTTTCTTCTATCTTTACAAGAAGAAAGTATTGGATTCATGAAAATTTTCGACTTCCGGTTTTCGACGGATTTATACGTTTTAGAAGGTCCTGAACACGATTTGACTGTTTTTAGAAAATGTCTGTCTGTGTGTCTGTCTGCCTGTATGTGACACAAATTTTGTGGGCGCTCTATCTCAAGAACTAATGATCAGAATTTAATAAAACTTTAGATTCGGTTAGTCCCTGATATGAATTGGTGCTGATTAGGTTTTGGTAAAAATCGACCGGCAGATGGCGCTGCTATGCAGCATTTTTCGCGATTTCCGCAATAGCTCTAGCTCAAGAAATAATGTTCGGAATTTAATAAAACTTTAGATTCGGTTAGTCTCTGATATAAATTGGTGCTGATTAGGTTTTGGTAAAAATCGACCGGCAGATGGCGCTGCTATGCAGCATTTTTCGCGATTTCCGCAATAGCCCTAGCTCAAGAAATAATGCTCGGAATTTAATAAAACTTTATATTCAGTTAGTCTCTGATATAAATTGGTGCTGATTGGTTTTTGGTAAAAATCGCCCAGCAGGTGCCGCTGCTATTCATCATTTTGCAGGATTTACACGATTTTAGCGATAGTCCTATCTCAAGAAATAATGCACGGAATTTAATAAAACTTGAGTTTCAGTTAGACCTTGATATAAATGGGTGCTGATTCATTTTAGTGTATGCGAAACCTGTGTGAGAGAGAAGAAAGTTTTGGGATTGACACATCCGACTAGTTTATTGTATAGTGCATATATAAGTGAATTCAAATCCTTGCCTCATATATTAAAATTATGAGGAAATGATTGTGAGGAAATGGTGAAAATCATTTTGGACAAAAATGATTAGACTTGGATATATTTTCAATTGTTACATATATTTTGAGACACATTTTCAATAATATATTAACTGAAAAAGAAATTGTATTTACTTTTATAAATTTCATATTAGAGGAGGGAATGATAAGAAAAAAAAATAAAAATACCTATTTTGATCTATTACTTGAAAGCCATGTGCTAGCTATTGAGGAATGGTGTTAAGCAAAAAACTAGGCAATTTTATTACTTTTATCCTATACAAACTATCCAATATCTTTACAATGTATGTGCTGCCATTTTCAGAGTAAATAGAGACTCATTTATAGTAAATGTAAGGGAATGATGTCAATTACTAGGGAAAACAATAAAAAGTGTCCTAAATTATTTTATTGCATAAAATATTAATATAATTAAGTGACTAAATATTTATTTAAGTATCTTTAATGGATTTTATAGAAAACAAATTATAAACACATATGCGTTAATGACAGAGAAACTATTTATTTTCTTCCCTACATGTGTGAACATAGTGAGGGAATAATATTTACATTAAAAAAATATTTTTAATATTATATTTAATTTCAATAAGCAAATAATCACATTTTATGTGTATAACTTATTAATATTTTTAGTTTAAATCGCTTTTTTTCCTTTTTTTTAAATCTAAAAAAATATGTCCACAAGACTTTTGGGACACGGTATTGTCACTTTTCGGAGAATTACTGAAATGTGTCGCGTGAAAATTTACATTGAAAATTTACATTAATTTGGAAAATATAGAAAAAACATTTTATGTAGATTATAATAAATAAATTGGTTGTATCTGGATAGAAGATTTTTTTTAGAAATTTTAATATTTACAAAATTTTATAAATGATAGAGTTTTTAAGTTACATGAATCGTATTTTAAGTTCTACTCTATAATTTGACAGTTTTTAAAAGATTAACTTTGTAAAAATATCTGCTTGTTGTATTTTAATTATGCGAAATGAAGTCTCTTCATCGCTTGAAAAAGAGAAACTTATCTATCGAAACGCATTACTGATCAATATTTCACCAAAGAATTATTTAATTAAAAAAATAGATGTTTATACTAAGAATAAGCTATTATTCTTTTTTTTTTCTTCAAAGAATAGTTTTTTTTAAAGGTAAAATAAATTGTATTTTACATTATGTTACTTATTTTTAATTTTTATAAAATATTAACTTTTTACAAATATCAAAGGGAAACAGGGAGGGAAAGTGGTTTTTTGTTTTAGAAAATGCCTTGTGCAGTCTTCTCCCTTTTTTAAGTTAAAAATATTTTTACCTACTTATACCACGGCAATAAGTTGGAATCTGTTCATCATATTTTAAAATCTTGCCATTATTAACAAAGTTGATAAAAATGAAAGCATATTTCAACCCCGAATTACCCCCAAAAGTGTAATTGGTAACTGGATGCTACATATTTGGGATAATTAAGTAAATGTAACTGAATGATAGTGCATGCTAATTTTCGTGGACAAATTGGTGTTAGAAATGATACGCAAAAAAATATAATAAACATGGTTTTAATTTTATTTTTTACTTCCCAGAGTGTTAATATAAAAAGCAAAAAATACAAGCGATACATAATGTAGATATTTATATTTGTTCAAAAACAAGAGTGTAGCATATAAAAAATACTAGCACCTAATGCCCCTCCCTTCAAACTTATCCTAAACCGTTGCTTTTTATTTGTGCAAAATCAATTTTCTTTAGTGCTTGAAAATCCAAAAAATATCTTTCGTAACACATTACAAATAAATTTAACCTCAAAGAATAATTTAAGTAGAAAAATTATATGTTTATACTAAGAATGAGCGATTAATTCTTAAATTAGAGATTTTGCAAAATAAGAAATCCAATTAATGCGCAAGGATGCTCTCTGACGCTATATATAATGATTAAGTTGTTACACATTTGTCAAATTAATGCATTTTCTTTAACATTCTGTGTATCATATTTAATGGGAAAGGATATTATATTATGTGGGTACATTTAAAGTTCCATTTTCTAAATTATCTCTTTATTAAAATATTTTGGATTTTTTTAAACTTTGAAATTGTAAAATATTCAGTTGTCTGTTGTTTGCTTCAATTTTAATCGATTGAGTTATTTATCAGCGCATGCTAAATTTAAATTTAAAATTCTAAATTTAATAATATTTAACTTAGAAAAATGTTTCCTAGGCGCTAGCAAATATAGTTAAAAATAGTTCCAAATTTTCTAACAACTTAATTATTATATTTATATGTTTATATTTTGGTGAAATATATAAATACAGAGAGACAACCAATAAACCAATACTACTTACACTTTAAAGTTTTTGATGTTTTGTAAACTAGTAATATATTTTGAACTTTGAAGTTTTATTGCATAAATATCTTTCATAACGAAAAGAATCAATTTCAACAATCACAAAGGAAAATAATGCTGACTACACTGGTCGTTTATCAATCTATAGTAGTTGATCAATTAATATTAAAATGTAACCAATGAAGTCTTGCATACAGGGTTTTTACTGATTTCTTCGTTGTAGTTATAGACTACTTAAGAACTTACAATAGTCAGGCACAGATACACAAAAACTAATGTTAAACTAATGACAACGTTTTTTTTTCTTTTGCATTTCTTTTGCAAATTTTTAATAGATTTAATATACAAAAAGGTTGTCCAACACTCGATTAAGAAAATCGAGATATAAGTAAAAAAACATGCCTCGCAAAAACATTACGTAACACATTGAATTTTTACATGCTGCGTATTGTGCATTTTATTTTATTTTTAATTTTTGTAAATATAATGTTTTAATAATAAATAAAACAAAATAATGCATGAAGGATTCAATCTTTGTGAAATAGTGTAATACAAAAAGTAATTTAAATACATACGGAAAACAGATAAAAAAATTAAATTTTTAACACTTCCATAACTTTAAAATTTATAACCTTTTAAGTTTTATATTTTTGTCTCACGAATTTATCATTTTCTTAAAATGTAATAAGTGTTGAAAATAAAAACCTGTGGGAACTATGTGAACTGTACTCCCCAAATTCGAAGACTAATCGAAAGACCAAAATCGAATTTCTAGGAAGTTTTGGTTACCTTAATCGGCGTCCGAAAAATTTAAAATACGATGCTTATTTTGAAATTTTGTAATTTTGTATTCATTCGTTTAAGCTTAGCATTTTAAATGTTATTTTAAAACTAGCTGTTGCCCAAGGCTCTGCTCACATAGAATGTTTTACATATGATTTTTACATTTTTCTGCATAATTTATTTAATAGTGCAACTCCTATTAAAATCCGTTCAACTTTTTAAAAAAGCTTTCATAATCAGCTTCATCTAATTACAGAATTTTCTCCCGCAGCTCTATATCTAAGCAACGTAGAACAATGTGTTATACGCTAAAACCTTCCCTGTAAAATAACCTAACTGACAATGTAACTGACAGAAAAAACCGTTTAGCAGAACGTGAGTTCTAAGAGTTCGAAATGAAATTCTTTTTCATAACCGGGTTGACCTAATTATGGAATTTTATCCCATAGCTCTGTAAGTAAGAAACGTACAACAATGTGTTATACACTTGAATCTTTCCTCAAAAATTAAATATCTGACAATGTAAGTCCCACAAATAATCCTCTTCGTAGCATTTGCGTTCTAAGCGTTTGGAAAGAAAATCACTTTCATAATCGTGTTGGCCTAATTATATAACTTTCTTCAATAGCTAAGCAACTTCGAACGATGTTTTGTATACTAAAACCTTTCTCCAAGCATTACCTTACTGACAATATATGTAAAGTACCATAAAAGTCCACTTGCCAGAACGTGAGCTATAAGTATTCGGAATGAAATTTTCATTTACTACTTATATATACAATGGCAATTATGAATTGAAAGTAAAGACTGAAATGAGCTTCTGTAGTATTTAAGTCCAGTGATCAGTTGAATGAGCTGTATAAAATAAACATTGTTCAAATTATCTTTTCAATTACCTGTATAAAAGTTAAATTTTAATGAAGTATAAGAGGTGCTCAATTGAAAAGTGGACGTAGCAACGTTATCAAAGTTGCCGAACTGTTTTTTTATTTGATTTTGGCTTCGCGCAAGGTTTGTGGCACATTAGACAAAGTTGCGTCTTTTGGAAAGTAGTCGTGTGTGTGTGTAACTGGTGGCTAAAACATAGGGTGAACAGAATGGAAGCGTCCAGATTCGAGCAGCGAGGCTTAGTGCGTGTTTTGGTGGCTGAAGGGGCAACGAACGCAGGCATTTTTCTTCAAATGAAGCATGTTTTATGGTGAACACTGTTTAGGCAGTACAGTTATGAACAACTGGTGCAAGAGTTTCAGACACAGCAGACAGACAGTCAAGGATGCACCGAGACCAGGCCAGGTACACGCTGTCAACCCCGGTGCATCAGTCGCCGTTGTCGATGAGATGGTACAGCCCAGGCCTGTCGCCATGTGATTTTCACATCTTTGGGCGAAAAATAGTTTACTTCGGACGACGAAGTGAAAAATTGGACACGAACATTCTTCCTAGATAAGCCCAAAATGTTCTACGCCAGGGGTATCGACCTACTTGTGACATGATGGGATGATAGCGTCAAAAAATACGGTGATTATTTTTAGAGTTGTAATAAAATACTTACTTCTACACTCTGTGTCCACTTTTCATTTGGACAAATATTATAAATACTGTGTGAAAATTTAATAATTCATGATTATTTAAATTAAGGATCATTCTAAATGTGAGACATTTCTATTAAAGAAATAATTAAAACTTACATTTTTCATTAAAAAAATGTAAAGTGAATTTTTAATTTAAGAAAAGATAAAATTTCTAAAATTCATTTTCAACAATAAGAGTTGCTTTTTGCTCTCAACCGCCGAAAAACGTCTTATCAGATATGATAAAAAAAACTTCGAGCATGGAAATAATACGTTATTGTAGCAATTCTTTATTGTCGATCAAGATTATGGAAGATTCCTCATTAGTTATTATTACTTCCATTTGTTTAAAGAGTTCGTTTCATTTATTGTATATATTACAAATGTTTGCTTTTACGTATGTATGTTATAAGATATATGTAAGTATGACGTTAGATGTGAGTATGTAGGTATTTATGGAAGCTTGCATGTAAGAAACAAACGTATGTCAAAATAATTTTAATGCATTAAGTAATGGAGTAATCATCATGAAAGTAATTTAAAAATTGTAAAGCATTTTTCAATCTGTACCACACCTTTAATTAATAATATCAGCACATAAGACAGTTGTTTCTACTTTATTTAAATCTTTGATGTACATCTCTGACATATATCGGTTATTTTCGGTCAGATCTGTTTGCTACCTCTGCATTTTCCGGTATTTACCTACGATGACATTATCAAGGATATAATAGATCTTCACATTCCTATGAAATGGAATCACTGGCCTGTAAAATAAATGCACTATAAATATTCTCACTCTTTGTTAGTCTGTTCAGTCTGATATGTGTTGTTTTAATTACGTAAACAGATCGTTTTCAATACTCCTTATATTTAGATGCATTATAATGACTACTATGAATTGAAAATAAAGGAGGATATGAGCTTCTGTAATATTCGAGCCCCAGTTGATTGAATTTAGTTATATGCAATAGGCAATGTTAGAATTGTCTTGTCCAGCATCTTATATAAATAGAACCGTAATGAATTAAACGCTACGTGGAATTTTAATACAGGGTGTCCGAAAATGGACTGACGGTTTTAGAATTCAATAATAAGTATATGGTGTGGGTGCTTTAGAAGTTATTCTTGCAGGAGATTAATGCGTGACGTCGGGAATTTCTTTACTACGCTTCTTTGTTATTGTTCCAAATATATAGCGCTGCGTTTACTTAAAATGTTACAATGCTCAAAATAAGGTATAACAAGGGACCAAAATTTATTATGTTTATCACCCTTTATTTTGTTTAGCTTTTTACAATCTAAAACAATGGTTTGCTTTTTAAAAGTACATTATCATATTGAGAATTACTAATATTTGGAACTAAAAATGGAACTATATTTTAAAAAATTCTGATTTTACATACTACTCTCGCAAGTATAATTTTAATAACTATCACCGTTTGTTTTTGGGTGCATTCGAAATTATATAAATACCTAGCATCTATTGTCGTCGTCTGTCCGTCCATCCGTCCGTCTGCACATCCGTCCATCCGTACGTCTGTCCGCATATAACAGCGCAAAAACTACCCAACCGAATGGTTTGAAATTTAAGGTATATTATCTTTGCAGAATTTTGTCGAGACATTTCAAATTTTATGAAAATCGAATCAAAACTTAAAATATTAATAAAAACATTTAGTAATAAATTTGAATTAAAAAAAAAGTCGGTGCTTTTTTGTTATAGGAGTTTCCGAGGTTTAACCGTCAAGCGACCGAGATACTTATTTTATTACATAAATTAATCTGCAGACGATATAATTAATTTCACAGAAATAAAAATCATCAAGATCTGAATATTTATCTAACTAGCTATAGTACGAACGCACCTCATTTGTCACGTTTGACGTATAATTTCCAACTTGTTGAATTTTACAAACCGTTTGTAGAGACACTGTATATGACGCAATGAAATGTAGAAATAAGTTTTTATGCATTTTCCTGTATATAGTATCAGCGGTGTAGTAACATAATGACGTAACACCGGAAGTATACCCGTAATTTTTTTTCTCTTTTTTAATCTTTTGTTTTACTATATATTTTTCTAATTGAATTGTAATACAACGTGCGGCAAAATGATCACTCTAATTTGGAGAAAGCATTCCATAATCTCTTTAGGTCTGTGGGTTCATACAGCATAGGAAAATGTCCTATTAAGCTTAAAAGTTATACATTTTTAAAGATTTTAAAGCTTTGAATCTGAAAATCTTTAGAAACATAAATATCTTATGCAGCAATATTAATTTAATGCAAAGTTGTTCATGTAATCATGTATGAAATATGTTATTAGAGGACTTTGAAATTTTGGTGCCTAAGACCCTAGACCGTACAATAATCAGGAGCTGGTTCAAGCACCGTGCTGGATTTGTATCCTCTTGAGCTTCATTTTTACTGTGGTGGAACATTAAATCCATGAGCGTACCAACTCTTTCAAATTTGCAAAATCACCGGGCAGCAATAACGCAGGGAATCGCAGCGATGCAATGATCCGAAGTGAAAGAAAAAACTTCCACGAAAGATTTCAACACTGTTCCCCATCTTAATTCGTATAGGTAATTTTCAGAATTTAATAAATCAAAATGGCCTAAGATGTAATTTTCAGGCATAAAGAATTCCTTTCAATATGTTCCCTTTATTGTTTTTTAGTCACCTGTTAAAACCGTGTGTTATTTTTATCACACCCGGTTTATGAAACGCTAGCTGCGCAGCAACCCGTTGTGTTGCATTTAAATTGTATGAGGTCTTCCGATTGTTTTGGAGAAAAAAAAATCTAGTTTTACTACACATTTCAAATTGCTAGCCCTAACAATTCCAAATAAATCGCAATTTAGTGCGTTTTTATAACATTTTTCGCTCATTTAATCTTTTCAAATTTCGATTTTTTTTTTTAGAAACCGTTCGTAGAGTGCAAATGCATCTTGAAACAAACCACCATGGGACATTTCAAGTTTTTTGCCCTAGCAATATCACAGAAATCGCAATTTTAGAACGTTTTTTGTTCCTGCACATTTTTACATTTCGATTTTTTTAGAAATTGTACTGTCGCCAGTAATTACGTCTTAAAAGTAAATGTTTTGCCAAGTTTCAAATTTCTAGTCTTAACAGTTCTAAATGAATCGTAATATAAAATGGTTATAGAAAATTTTCTGCTCATTTCGCCATTTTAAATTTCGAATTGTTTTAAAAACAGCTTTTTGAGAACATTTACAATTTAAAAATAACTTCCATCTGAAAAGTTTAGTTTTAGTCCCAACTGTGTCACAAAAATCGCCCAATCATAGAACATATTTGTTCCTGCTCCCTTTTAAATTTCGATTTTTTTAGAAAGCATTCGTAGAGAGTATTTGCAACCAAAAAGTAACTACCGTGTAAAATTTCATGTTTTTATCCTCAGCAGTTTTTACCTCACAGAAATCGCAATTTTGGAATGTTTTTCGTTCCTGTACCCTTTTGACATTTGGACTTTGATTTTCGAGAATGTTCTGTGCAAGTATTTACATCTTAAAAGTAACAGCCATGTCAAATTTCAAATTTATAACCCTAGCAGTTCAAAATAAATCGTAAGTTATAACGTTTTGGAACGTTTTACGCTCATTTCACCCTTTTACATTTCGAAAATTTTTGCAACAGTTCAGAGCGAATATTTACATCTTAAAAGTAGCTATCACACCAAATTTAAAATTTCTATAGCCTCCACAATACCAGAGAAATCGCAGTATCAGAATGTTTTCTGCTCCTGCACCCCCTTGGGTGTTATTATACCGATCTAAAATATAGCCTATGTTGAAGCAGAGATGGTCCCAACATTTTGCCACCATCATTTTTTAAATCGGGTCGGTAGTTGCAGAGATTACCCCCTACAAACAAACACACAAATATCACTTCTCTACAATATCAGTATCTCTCTATCATAAAAAAGTAATCAACGCTGCTGCTGTCGCTGCCGTGAATAAATTTATTGTGACCGGATGTCTTTCAAGACTTACATTAAGAAACCTATTCCATGTAAAAATATGAAAATTTGCAGTTTTATAAAGAAATGTTCGATAAACACGCTGATGTAGACAGTTTTTGAAGTAAAGAGTTATTTTAAGCGGTATTTAATATCGAAGTCGGTCAAAATAGTCCCTTTAAGAAAGTATTTTAGGATAAAAAACTATGCATAGCAATTTAGCCATCTTTCGCAGGCACATGCTGGAGGAGCTTGCGATGTGTAGTGTGCATTCATTTTTTTAAATTTGACTAACATTTTGAGAATTTGTTTTTTTCAATTTTTATTCAAAATTTCATAATTTTAATAGAGATTTATTTCATATTTCGAAAAGGTCATTTTTTTATGTTGTTTCCAAAAACTGGAAAAGCGCAAAATATTTCCAAACACTTTTTCATTAACAATTATACTTACACGAGAGATTTATTTCATATTTCGAAAAATTCATTTTTTAGGGTTTTGTTCATCTCACGAAACCCTATTCGTCCCGCTTCTCTGTCTGACTGTCACAGAGCTGGTTCTCAGAAACTGTATAATTTACAGACTTGAAATTTTGCGTACTTACAGCTGAATACATACTGTAACGCTGAAAATCATAAAATTTTGGAAAAATCGTATTATTTTAATATAGAGAGATAAAAAAGCAAAAATCTAACAGCCTTTTCCTATTAAATTTAAACATTTTTTGTAATAGCAGTTGCCAACAATTAAAAATCCACAATAAAATTATTTCTATAGTAATTAATATTTCTATTGAAGGAGTGCCACGTGAAAAATGAAAATGAAATAAAAAGTTTCACCAATTTAAAAAAAAGATTAATATGACGTCATATTGGTAATAAAAAGAAAATTTTCAAACATTTCTCAATAATACAAGGAGTATGTGTGTGTGTGAGTACAGAAACAGGTTAATATGACGTCATTAGAGAATTAAAAAGAAAATTAATCTGACGTCATATTGGAAGTTTAACGGACTTTTTCAAATGTTTGAGAATAATACAAAGAGAGTATCAATATGAGTAATAGAGAAAGCAAATAGATATGACGTCAGCAAGTGAATATAACGTCGTATAGGTTTGAGGAGCGTATTGAATCATGATACAAACCCGATTATGGAAGTATTGGCATAGTTTAACATTTTGAAGATATCTATACAACAGGTCTAATTTTGAAATTGATTTTTTTAAATATCGCATTTACTCCACATGACAGATATTATTATGTCAGAGTATAATAGCGGGCTTAGCCTGCTATCAGTCCGGTTCAGATATTAAAAATAAAAACGAGAAAAATCGACCGGTAAATTTTTACTTTATAAAAAACGACTTTTTTTTTTTTAAATGAAGTTTATTTGGATTTATTAAAGAAAGGATAAAGTGTTTTGAAAGGAATATTAAACGAAACCCTTTGTGCGATCTTCGATCACACTTACCCACTTTTTACTTATTCTTGTCAATTTTTAAAACAGCGCAAAGAATAACATTTCTTTTCAATTAAAAAAAAATATTTACACGTGAATATTAAAAAGAGAAAGAAAGATTTGGTAAAAATTACGTCATATTTAAAACAACACATTTATCTTATTAAAAAAAAAAAAAAAAAAAAAAAAAAAAAAAATCTTTTAACAGTGGCATAAAATTTTGGAATCTCGGTTGATTCGGCCTTAAGAACTTAAAAATCCTTCATTCAAAGGGAAATTAACTGTAACTCGATTAAAAAAGATTGCCAGTGGTCGTTTAATAATAAGTCAATCTTCGGTAATCTTTTTAACACAGAGCAAATTAGCCTGTTGTTAGGGTTTGTGGTGTCTGAACGTGGTTGATATGCGTATCTCGTAGAAGACAGAGCCCCCTAGTAGATATAAACACAAACATCAGTCATCAGGATGTTATAGTATCTTATTTTTAAATGAACGAAAAAAAAAATATATATATATATTTCGATTACAGTATTGAAAATATTTGGCATGCTGCTTATGCTACGTGTAACGTATAACATCTGCCTATTTTTAAAATTTTAAAATGTATCAAACTAACAAATAAAATAGAAATTTACACTGACTCAGAATTTTAATTATAAACATATTGTATTTATGCAGAACAGACATTCAATTCTAATTATTTTCATTTACAAAGAAACGAGAACGAACATGTTCCGTGTGTTTGAGATAAGCTATGTATGAAATATGTATGAAAAAAATAATATAATAAAGATACCTGACATTTTTTACTGCACACACACGTTTTTTTTATTTAATGACAATGATCTGGGGAATATTTGCCCCTTTCTTTCATGTACTATTATTTTATTTCTCTTAAAATAACATGATTGTCCTTCTCGTTATTCTAAATTTATTCGAAAAACGTTTTATGCAACAACATTCAAACTATTTTATCGAAATTATAATTTAAAAAAAATTTTTATGGAAACAAAAAGAACTGAATGTTTATCATTAGCATACCAATAAAAATATTCGTGCAAGATAACAATCATTCGTACCCTCAGAAGTTTCGTCGAAAAAAATGTTTTTTTTTTCCCTAGGATATAATAAAGTGGTTTTAATGAAATAATGTTTGGTTTGTAGAATCCTTGTAATCATCGTAATATTAACGAGAAGAATATAAATAATGGAATTATTTCCATTGATCTGTCACAAAAATTTTCCTTAGTCTAAAAAATTCTATATTTTCCGTTTCCAACGCTGCTCAGCGCTCAATTAAATAAAACCAGAAATTTTAACAAGTAGCTTTTCTAAAATGCTTCAATGCGTTTTTTACAAAATAGTGTTTTATAAACTGGTAAAAATTCTGGAATATTTATTATCTAAGCAATCAAATTTCAATGTAAAAATACATTAAACATGGACTTATCTTGTGAACCGATTAAATTGTCATTATTATTTCTATTTTTTTTCCTTTACAAAAGTAGTTTCTAAGAATTTTTTTCTCTAAAATTCCACTTTAAAATTAAAAAATATATATATGTATTGCCTGTGTTCTGTTTTATAAAAAATAATGGTTTTCCAGATTCATATATTTCGCTAAAAAAAAAATGAAACCTTTTTTGTTAGTTCCAGAATTGCTGCTACCAAGCAACATTTCCCATCAGTCAAAAGGAAGACATCGAATTTTTGTTCTTATTGTTGCTTTTTGAGCTTCTTTATGTTCAGAATAATTTTATTTCTAAGGAATTCGTTGTTTAAATCTGGAGATGAAAGTATATGGAACAATACATTCTTTCTCACGCATTCTTCTTATCATTATATGGAGGAAAAATAAGAACTTGTTCTATATCGTTGTTTAAAGTTTGTCTAATCTAATGGTGATTTCTATTTGAAAATAAAGTGTCATTCTATTTCCAAAAACTCTCGAAAATGATTTTAATTTAACGGCCATTACACCGGTACACCAACATAACGTAAAGCTAGGATAGTCTGCGCACAATTAAAAAAAAATAACAATAAAAAATCTAAATATTAATTTTTTGCTAAACTATCCATGAATAATTTTTACTTCATTTGTTTTTTATGCATTTCCATTGCTATTTTGTTGTTATGTTGTAATTTAATAGAACAGTTATAATAAAACTAAAAAAGTTATTTTGCGCAATCTGTCCTTACAGGGTTGGTGTGATTGCACACTTGGGTAGGAGAGATTGTTACTAATAATAACTACAATTAAATTGTTAACAATAATAGTTACACTTAAATGACATTGTTGTAAGGTTTTTGTGAACAAATATTAGTGTATTAGGAGTGAATATTTCAACCTAATGGTTAAAGAATCAGAAAAAAGGAAATAATTTTAAAAACGATTAAAAATTTTTAATTAAAGGGGAAAAAAGAAAGAATCAGAAAAAGCAAGTCCAGATAAGATTACAAAATAACATTATTAACACAAAAACTTAAAATTAGTCCATTTTATTTTTTTATTTTTTATGCAAATTTAGCAATAAACTGCGTAATCTCTCCTAGCATGGAAACTAATGGAAACAATGCGCCATCTCTCCTAAGTAGCAGAAGCGCATAACTCTCCAATTTCGGTAGGAGAGATTACGTGGCCTTTTATATAAACATGGCCACTACTAAAACGAACCGTTGATGTTCACATTGTTAGTCTAGATTAGTAGCTTATGAGAAATCGTTTAAGTTTAAAATATATTGTACTACTGACATTGTATAGAAATTCTGATGAATAGCTATGAAAATTCAAGCACTTACTTTGGGAAAACAAAACAAAATAGAATTCTTTACCTTAGACGCTTAAAACAATCAACGTGCACTTTCAAGTAGACACTCCATTACTGCTGTTGTACAACTACCTGGAGTCGCTGCGCGCTCACTCAACTCCTTCCCCCCGAACCTCTATGTGCACAATCTCTCCGACTGCGCCATCTCTCCTGGTTTTACCTTATATGCTTAAGATGATCTTTAAAACAAAATATATCTTATAACACCAATATCTTATTAAAGAATAAAGCTAATAATTGTTGCTCTCTATTTTTAAACCGATTTCCAAAAAAAGTGGCTTAATAATTCGTTTGTTTACATAACAGTCTATAAGTCCAAAAATCACGGGATACTTTCGATTGTAGACGTTTTGTGGGATATCAAGAGCTCTTGTGGAAAATCTTTTATCATCCAACCATTTGTAGAAAAAAAATTGATAATTCAACTCACTATATTGCCAATATCTTTTTAAATTTTTTGACTGACTTTTTTATACAAATTGACCTAAATAATTTACTACTAAATTACGCAAAAATGATTTTGTTACCTATTGGGAATGCACAGTTAAAAATTATTTTATACAAATGCTCATATTTCATCAAATATTTAACGTATTGATATTTTAATCGCAATACAGTCGAACCCCGTTAATACGCGAATGAAGGGACCATTCAAATTCGCGTATTAACCAAAGTTCACGAATTTTCGTCCAATTTCCATCTAATAAAACCCTATACGTATAAAACACATTTTTATGACATTTTAAAGCGTTTTTAAGCCTTAGAATGACATTTTATTTGTTTAATTATTATGTACTTATTTAACAGTGGCGTTCGAAAGTTTTAAATTCAAATAAGCGTTACTGTCGAAAGTAAAAATCCAGTAAGTCTTTTCAAAATTAGATTTATTATGTATGACATATAAAATTAAACAAAACCAACACAAAAATTTCTGATAACTACGTTAACTTATACTAATGTTATCAAAAGTTTGTTAGCTATACAATAAGAAACGGTGTAGATAATAGAAAAAAGTAAAAAAAAAATATTTTTAAAAAGTTAATAAAGTCAATAATGATATAAAAAGTACTTTTTGACAAAGTAGCTATCAATTTTGACCTATTTGACATGCGGCCGCGCCTTCAGCATGATGTTTGCAGTTCTATTCAGGTGATGGTAAATTTCACTCGTCGAGAGCCTTTCATCCAGAGATAATGCATACTGTTTGAGAAGATTGAACGCCTCCGTAATTTTGGAGAATCGTTTGTGGGGCCAGGGGCTCAGGTTCATCCTCTGCTTCCTCCTTCTCCGTTTTACTAGTGACAGTTACATTGGCGATGATGTCATTCAGATTTCTGAGCTCGGATGTGATTAGATCTTTGTCGATATTGATGAACGTGTCTAAATCGACAATATCTTTCCTGGAATTTTTTGTGAGTCCATCCAATTTTTTTTAACATAAGGGCGCAAGGTCGGCTCTTCACCAATGACTTCCTCTCTACTTCCGAATCTCGCTTTGCAGAAACAATTTCCAATAGTCGTTGGTTTGACACTCTCTCATGCTGCGGTAAGCATGTGCACAGAGTCGAAGATTGTAACAGGACGATCCTCGGAGCAAGAAGGGTTGTTGCCGTGTTCAAATTTGGTGAAGGTATCATCATACTACGCCAGTCTTGTAATTTAGCTTGGAGCTGTTAATGACACCTTAGTCCATTGGCTCGGTCACACTAGTCGAATTTGGAGGTAAAAATTAAACTTGGACATTTTTAAAGCTTTCGGTATCCTTCGAATATGCAGGGAAGTAGTCCACAAACAATAACACATGGCGAGATTCTTTTCCCATCCGCCGGTCAAAATTACTAACCCACGTTGAAAAAAGGTGTCCGATCATCAACGCCCTGCGCTGACTTTCATACAGGCAAGGGATATTTTTGACGTTTTTAAAACTTCGGGGATTGCGTGATTTTCCTTGACAAGTAGCTTTAACTTGTCTGTTCCATAACAGTTTGTACCAACCAGAACAGTAAGACGCTCTTTGCTTAATTTACCCCCTGTCATGGACATTGTTTCGTTAGGTGTCAGTTTGGTGTCAGTCTTCATTCTATTAAGTCATTTCATACGTAATTAATTTAACGATATCCCATGCTAGGTACTGATTCTAGGTTGCCATGGTGATTACATACTATTTAAGATGAAGTTATATTATTTTTGTGTTACTGAATTTAACAACCGAAATTGTTTACTAAAGCTGTTTAATTATAGCAATTCTATAATTTGCCGACAGTTTTTTGGATAGATGTTTCCGGAAAAATAGATATTAAATGGAAAAAGTGTCTAAATATGGATTTCAGGTTCTGAAAATTTCAAAGCTAGGCTTACGTTTCCCATTGGAATTTTCAGAGATGTCAAAAAAGATTAAAAGTTGCCAACTGAAAATGTTCTTATTTTATTACGGAAATTAATCATATCATAATAACAGATGATATAATGCATTTTTTCAGTGAAATAATAACGAGATTTTTTTTTGTACATTTTCTTGTATTGGATATTTGCGCATAATATAATTTTAATGTGACAGAATTGTAATTAATTGTTCGTAAAAGTATATTGAAACTTAATTTCATAAAGTAAAATTAATATCTATAATATGAAAATCTGCACATAAAATAAATTTTGTATTCATGTATATTTGAATAACAGTTTAACAGCTATTGCACCAATATCTGAAAATTTGTAAAACTAGTTGTAATACGACCTCATTTGTCATATTTGACGTACAATTTTCAACTTGTTTATTTTCACGCTCACTATTAAATTACTAAAAGTTTATAGAACCCTAAAACAGCTGTTATTAACTTACATTATTAATTGTCACCTGTTTTCAGAAAGATAATACAAAATGAGGATAATTGCAATCATTTAATTAAATCTCAATTACTGTGTCATGTTTGTACAAAAAATAAGGAAAAATCTAATCTGTTCTAAATTTTACTTTAAATCATTTTTAATGCTTCAAAATATTTCTTAATTTGTAAACACTTTTATTGTATTATCGATTCAAATATGTACATTATTATATTGCAATATGTACAACATTTATGTTTGTTTTTGAATAACTCTTTTTTTTTACAGTACGTATAAAATTATGGTTATCTGGTTTCATAGCCCATTTCTATCATTAGCTTTGGAAATATTCAGAAAATTTACTTTTGGCGGTTTAAAGGGGCCGTCTTCATTGTCGTTTGCGTCCACAAAAAATGAAATCTTCTGTAATTCTATGTATTTTTTCTTTTACAAATAGTTTTTTCACATTTAGAGTTTTTTACAGTTTTTCTTGTTATTAAATTCTAGTTATTTTCCCATGTATGATCTTAATATTATGTTTCTAATTTATGGATAAATCCCTAACCCATTTTATTTTATCCCTCTATAAATATTTTAGAAAACAAAATACATAGAGTACATACTTTTCCGGTTTGCCTTGATTTAAGAAACCTAAATAAAGTGTCAAAAATGGGTGTTGCTATTTGAAAAATAAAAGTTGGTCACATTTATAATAAATGTTGACAACTCTTTATACAAAACAAACCACATAAGATTATATAGATCCTTATACTTATTAAACCGATTTTTTTCTTCATTTTTTCATTACTTAGAACTGAAGTCATCGTTTGGATTTTTTGTTTACCTACTGCACATACTGGAAATTATCACGTTTCCAAAATTGTTTTCGGTATTAAAAGGAAAATACGTAAAAAACAAAATTAAATAAATAAACGAGTAAGTAAATGATTAATTAAACACATTCGCATTATAAAATAAAATAAGGTGATACAATTTAATTTGCTACAGAAAAATAAATCTAGATTCTGTAGCATTTTACTAGCATATTTTCTTTTCAAACAATACAGATTAGACAACACTGCAACTAATCCCAGAGTAATGGCGTGGAAATCTTTTTAGGGCTAACATGAAGAAAAATAGAACTTGTCAGAAACAGGCGGTAAGTAATTTTTCTTCTGCGTGTGTTTCGATGAATACTTCTTTCTAGCAGTTAAGCAAAATTCGCACCTTTGGTGCATAAAGAAAAAAACCATTTATTTACTTTCTTTGACTCGCTGCAGTAGTATTAAAAATATTTTATATTAAAAATTAAGGAAAAAATTACCTCTAGCAAATAAAAAATAAAATTTATTGGTAATCTTTAAAAAATAATTAGATGGGATTTTAAGTGTAAATATAGTTATTTTTAAGTCAATTTGAAGAAACATTTATGCATATAAGAAGCATTTTATCTCCCATTACTTAAGCTACAACTTTGACTTTACATTAATGGTTTTAAATCGATAAAGACGCCATTTGCAGAACTCGACACGTTTTTCAGTGACTTAAAAAAAGAATACTTTTTTAAAATATTTTGCAAAATAGTTGAAAAGTGTTTAATAATTCTGTTTGTCTGGTCATCTGTTTGACCATGCTCTAACTCACATAAATATACTCGGATTGTTATGTAATTTATATATTTTATTGAGATCTACCATGGTATGTTCGGTATTGAAAATGAAATGTGTACCATTGGTTAGTTGGTCAGTTTTACAGGGACACTCAAAAGTATTCCGTTACAGATGAGCGTGAATTTTTTAGTTCAGGATGCAACCTTTTTCTGATGAAAAATATTCCTTTTATCTAATGACAGAATAAATACGATAAATATTTCAATTCAAAAATTGTGGTAGCATTCTGAATATTAAAAAAAACCCGCAAAATTAGTAACACTGATATTACATATCTTGTTTGCCATCTCTATCACCACGGTTAATGCAAATGTGTTCGTGCAACGTGTATTTTCAGCATGCGCGTTCTAACATCTAAATTAAACACAGATAAAATGCCAAAGTCAGATAAGTAGTCAGCGGGCCACGTGTTTGACAAGCCTGATTTACAGGGTCAAATAAAAGAATTCTGTTACATATTGTTCTATGGGGAAAAACCGTTTGCAGTGTAATTTAATGATGTTTCACTTTTTTAAAGATAATGAAAATAATATGCATTACTGAGAGCAATATAAATTGCTCGCTTAAAAGTATGGTGTGCATTGCGTTTATCGTTCATTTACAGGGACACACAAAATATATCGGTTACAGTATACGTGCGATAATAATAGTCTATGTGTGATAAGTGAGTTTTCAAGCTGGGTTTGCCTTTTTACGTTTAACTATTTTTTTTTTCATATACGTGGTGTGTATAAATTCGGTTGATCATAATATACAGGGCTAGAGACAAGGGAATTCGTAAGTATTGCAGACTGTGGGAGTGAATTGCTTAAGGGTAATTTTTAATTGTGTTATGGATTTCCCTTTGAGCTATGTTTAGTAGACTAATATAAGTTTGTGGAATATAAATAAATTCGTATACAGGACTATGCAAAGAACAAAATACATCGTCGTTTGCGATTGGTGATTGCTGGAAGTGAGTTTTTCATTTGCCTTATGCGTTTTTTATCCAAATTAAGTTTTAGCTTAATATGTGATGGGTACAAAAGTGTTTAGATAATATACAGGGCTGTACAAAATATTTCTAGTGCATTTCCATCGATTGGCGAAAATTGCTAAATGTGAATTTTCTAACTGAACTAAATTATATCATGCTATGTTTTATATATCCAAATCTACAGATAATATACAGGGCTGAACAAATTAATTTGATTACTTTTTTTTCAATGGAAAGTAATTTCGAAAAATGTATTTTTCAATGCGGTATATGTTTTCTAAACGGTTTACTTACATATATTATTTTACCTTATTTAACGGTGAAGTTTCGTTACAGTTTTCTGAATGTGTTGGAAAGTGTTTCATAATCTATGATTAATGCATGATTGTTCGTTCTTGTTAATATTCATCTCGAGTTCTTTAAATTTGTTTTTTTTATTAAGTTATTTTTTTTTTGTATCTTTTAATCAGGTAAACAACACATATAAAAATAAAAACCAAATCTACTGATTGCGTTCAACGCAATTTTCAAGAATTTTAAAAACGTACGTATTTCATATTTCGCAAGTTAAGCTATTCTCATGCTATAACGATATTGTCTTAATATAAGCATTAACATCAAGCAGGGCGGTCGCTCTGCCAAGCCAAGCTTTAAAAAAAACGCCACACAAACAACGCCAAGAACTGGAATAAAAACCGCTACTGCTTACTTACAGAAAGCAAGTTCGCAATGTTAAATCGACAAAATGTGCCAGATTAAAATATCAGATATCACATAAACCAAGCGTCGCAGAAAAAAAACGAAAACTAGAAGTATGTAAGGAAGAATTTCTTCAATTTAAGACCAAACTCATCTTCATAAGTGATTTATAAACAGAGATATAGATTTTTTTTAAAAACGTCGAGTTACTTAAAATGATCACTTTTTTCTTCGTCAAACTTTTTTTTTTCAAACAACCTACAGGCATTAATATTGGCTAGAATAAAAAAAGGATTGCATTTTTGGACAAGTAATTACGTAATCTATGTGCTTTTATAAAATCCAGTGTAAAAAAAAAATATTTTCTATCCTTAATTAGCAAAAAACTGTTAATTAACTTGGCGATTAAAAAATTATGCCAAAACAGAGATAAAACCCGCCAACGACCACGTACCATCTGTATTATAATAGCACTAGCACAAATCAGTTACAGGTTATAACCACATCAAATTTCATCTGAAAGTCAGCCATTTTCTTCTAAAGATATATTTCTTTTAAAAATAAAACTTCATAATTATAATAACACACATTTTATCAGACAATTAAATATGACTGCAAACTGTGGCAGATGACTGTTTCCAACATGAATAAGTATGAGAAATAGCCGCACAAGGATATCGGTCTGGGTAGCTCAGTCGCAGCGCGTCAGTACGGCATGCACAAGGTACAAGGTTCGAGTCCTGGCCCAGGTCAATTTTTCACTTATGTTTGTTTAGTGTATTTAATTGTCTGATAAAATGCGTGTTCTTATAATATTGTAAAATAAAGTAATCAGACGTACTGTTTATGCTTCAAAAATATTTTAAATATATAATTTACGTTTTTAGAAATATCTTTAAGAATAAATTAGTTTTTGAGGAAAGATGTACCTTCTAAAATGTATACATTAAGAGTTATCGGCATTTAAAATTTCTTTCCAAACGTAAACAAAATTTTTGAAGTGAATTAAATGTGATTCATTTATTTCTAAAAAAAAAAAAAAAAAAAAAAAAAAAAACAGGCATTTCGTTCGCAGGAATACCTTTCACGTCATTTTCCTATAAATTAATGAAATCCAGTTGTTAAATTATTTTTGTTTTAGAAGTGAAGTTTCCATTTAAATTTGTTGTAACAGTACAATGTTTAATTGAATAAAATAATGTAAATCTAAGAAATTGCTAAGAAATTCCAAACATACACAGGGCAACGCAAAAAAAATAAAAATAAATAAATAAAAATAAATAAATAAAAATAAAATAAATAAATAAATAAACAAAAAATAAATAAATAGATAAATAAATAAAAATCAGCTTTCAGAAATTCTAAAAATTGTTCGTATATCTTAATTACAAGCTAAAGGAGGGTTTATTTCTATATTATTCTACATATAATAGTAATTTCAGCAAATATATTAAATTCCAATGCGATCTGTTTTAAACTTTAAAATAGTTTATAACACATGATAAAATAATTATAAAAAAGAATGGCGCGTCACATTTCGGGGAGGGGATGGGGAGGGGCGTGAACAAAATTAGGATGTATAATAAGACTATCTGTTTGAAACTTTACGATATTTTATAACACATAACATAAATTTTAAAAATAAAGTCGTGTCGAAAATTATAGGGAGTGGTGGAGCCGGTTTTGCCTACACAAGGGGGGGGGGGACACTTTTCTAAATTTTAAAGATATCCGTCATGTCATATATCGTTACAAAGGGCTGTGACCACTTCCCATATAGCACCAAAGCTCCTGAAAACCTCCCCAGGCGCTCCCATTCATCCCAAATTCCTCCTGAAACTGCAATGACGCTATCAGGTGTTCCTGGGGAAGATACTTTAATCACTTCCCCAGGACTGACCTCCCAGATTCTTCCCAGGGAGTAATCTCCCTGGGATGATATTCCTGAGGAAGTACCTAGGAAGAGACAGTACTGGTGCCATCTCATGGGTGATTTTGGTACTAAAATAACTTATTATAACTTTTTATTTCAAAAAAAAATATTTGATTTGATGTGGTTCGATTTTTTAATTAATAAAGTTTATATCATTATTTGATTTATTTTATTTCCTAAGCACATCTGGTTATTGTTTAACTTTTAAAACTTTTAATTATTGTTGTAATATTTAATTATCCTTATTAAGATATATTTTTATTTTATAAAATGCAATCAAAATGTAGTTAAATAAATTGAATATAGAAAATTAAATTTAATATTCCACATCATATATTAATAATTAAAATAAATTAATCTTTAAATATAAATTGAAAATTTATTATACTATAATATTTATTACTTATATATTAATTCATTTTATTATTACATTCATTAATTATTTTTTCTGAACTTTCAATAATTACTTATATATTTATATATTTTTACTATTACTTTTTCATCTAACTAATAATTTTACATTGATTTCACTTATATACGTTATTAGTTTCTATAGAAATAATTTAATTTTAAATATAAAATTGATTTACTTTCTCCTAATAAATTATTTTTATTTTCAGTGATAAGAAATCAGAATTATTTTTTTCGAAACACGAAATTTATCAAAAGTTTAATATATATTTATATATTTGTATATAACCATATTTTATAAATTAAAGATTAGAAATACCTAGTAAAAATTTTTTCTTCTGATCCTTTAAATATAGTCTTATATATTAAATAATAATTATTATTATTATTAAATAATTAATCATTTCATATTAATTTGAATTATATATATAAATAATTTTTGGATCAATATTTAATTTTAAAATATAAATTCGATTTATTATTTTTTTTTCGCTGCCCATTTTAAATTATCATATATATTTCTTTTATTATTCCTAATTAATGAGGTTTTTTTTTTTTCTTTTCCCCGTAACTGTAAGAAATCAAAAGGAATCAAAAATTTATTACAAATAAGTATTTTATCAACAGTTTAACATATAGTTAAATATTTGTATATATTCAGAATTTGCTAGTTAATTGATTAGAGATAAGCATTTTTAAATTAAACAATCTATTTAAAAAAATCTTATTTCGATTGTAAAAGTTAATTTTCATGTAAGTTTCAAAATTGAATCATATTTAAGTCATATCGAGCATATTTACTTTTATTATTCTTCTTTTATTAATAATTTTTTTCTGATCTTTCTAAAAATTACATATATATTTATGTATTTTATTATTACATTTTCAACTAATTAATAATTTTATATTTATCGTCATTATCAAATCAATAATTTACTTTTAAGTCTAAATTATAACACCAACTTAAAGAGATTACATGCTCTATTGAAATGGCACATTTGGTTTTAAAAAATACAAACATACCCCCCCCCCCCCCTGAATAAGAGTTTTGCTTGAAAGATTTTTATTTAAAAATATACATTCTTACAAAATCGGGTTAAAGATATAAATTCGTGCAGATTATTATCACGGACATGATAAAACACCCCTTCTCTTTTCCCTTTTATTGTGATGCCGCGTGGGGAATTCGGTTCAAAACGACGACTTTCACAGTATTTTCTGAAAGATCTGCGTTTACAAAAAAAAAAAAAAAAAAAAAAAAAAAAAAAAAAAAAAAAAAGGAAAGGAAAAAGTTTTTCTAGCATTACATATTTTCTAAATAAGACTACCTGCCAATTTAATGCATTTCCGAACAAAAGAGAGTTAAAAAATGTGTCAGAAAGCAGCTCTTTTGGGTCTGAGAACAGCCTTAAATAATTGATACGCTTTTTTTCTAGTTATCAATTTAAAATTGTATTGAATATATATCAAAGGGTATGCATCTTTATTTGCAATAAAAGTTACAGAATTCTTGCTATACGAAGCGTAAAAATATGCATGTTTTCTATTTACTCACTTTCATAAGAGGAGAGAGAAATACATGAATACCTTATAAACGATTCAGGTACAACGGCCGTGTAGCGTAATCACCAGAGCGTGTTTCTCGTATGCGTAAGTACCCAGGTTCAAATCCAGTCGGCGGTAAGAAAATTTATATTCCCTAAAATCTGCACCATAACTTCCATGTGATTCCGTGTGCGTGATTAATAAAAGTAATGTCTGTTATATTGGTTAAGTAAATTTTTAAAATATAATGTCCGTATTTATAAAAAAAAAAAAAAAAAAAATACTTTTTACATTACGTCGAATAATAATAACTTCGGATGTTTTTTATGCACATTAAGTGACCCTGAAGTCTTCCAAATTCCTCCGGTATTACTTCCTGAAATCTTCCCTAGAACAACCCGAGGAGGAACCTGAAGGAGGTCCTGGGGAGCTCCCCGGGATGCTATGAGGCGGACATTTTCGGTTCCTGAGGACCTCCTGGTGACAAATTTTTGCATCCTCAGGGATGCCTGGAGGATGAATGTCAATCTTCCTGGGGATGTCCTAGGGAAGCACGTGTGCTATATGGGTTATTCATGTTATGCATCACAGGTGTCACCCCCACATTTTGCGCCCCCCCCCAACACTACTCATGTGATATATTGTTCGAAAGGCCTGTGACCGCTTATTTATATTATGTACCTTCGGGGTCCATCCTCCCACTTTCACCCCCCCCCCCCAAAGGGGACACTTTTCTAAATTTTGCCGACACCTCTCATGTGATGTATCGTTGGAAAGGTCTGTGAACGCTTAATCATATTATGCAAGGGGGGGGGGTATTTTCTAAATTTTGCGCATACCACTCCTGTAATACATCGTCGGAAAGGTCTGTGACCGCTTAATCCTATTATGCATCTCTGGTGTTCATTCCCCACTTTGCCCCCCAAACGCGATTAGCTTTCACCACCAGTGGGCGCTTTCCTATCTCTGTTTCTATGGGTAGGATCACGACGGGGTATGGCTCATTCGACTCGACATCGATAGAGCTTTCCGATTTTAGTTCGTTTTTTTTTACCACCAGGGGGCACTTTCCTATCTCTGGTTCTATGGGCTGGAAGCACCCAGCCGGAGCGCCAAACCGTTAGGTTTATGGCTGTTCATGCTCCGGCGGGAAAATCCCCAAGAACCATCCAGCACAACCCAGCCACAGAAACAGGCCCTAAACAACGGGCGATCATTTAAACAATACAAATATACACAATCTTTTTCTCAAAAAGGCAAAGCATACATTACTTTACATCAAATAATCTTAAAATAACTAAACCTAAAAAATAATAAGATGACTAGCCTGAATGCAAAACAAGAAATTACAACATTTGAAGTTACAATGCCGATAAAAACTAAAGTAAACTAACTAAAACTATTTAAATAAATTATAATAACAGTGAAAGATGCTGATGAATCACAATTACATAACATCTCTTTTCTAGTCCAATTGGTCCATAAAGCTTAAACAGTCAAATATTTCTTTCAATTAGATAGCATCACTTTTCAAGTCCAACTCGTCCAAGAAACTTAAACAGTCAAATATTTCTTTCATAGTCAAAATTTGTATCTAATAAACGAAAACATGCCATTCAGAATATTGTAGTTCTCTGCCAATTTTTTATAGTTGTTGACATCAAACAGAGTCTTCTGCATATTCTTACGCAAAGTTAAATGTCTAACAAAATGAAAATGATATTTCATATAAGAACATCTACCAAATATGTAGTGCACGGCTGTTCCTCTAGAGCCACAACCACATCTGTCAGACTGTCTTTTTCCAATCTTAAACAAAAATTCCTGGAAACTCCCATGACCATTAAGATAGTAAATAAGTACCTGTTTATTGCAAATAAAATGCAAATCCACTTTGTTCAAAACTTCATATGTTTGACGATCTTTTTCAGAATCTGACCAGTAACACTGCCAATCTTTCAACATCTTTGAACGAAAATGGCGAGACACCACTAACAAAGGATAGTGAACCCGCAACTCTATATCATAGAAATCATCAACAATAACTGATTTTGCCAACATATCCGCACGTTCGTTCCCCTCAAATCCCGTGTGGGCTTTAATCCATCCTATATGCAAAATCTTCTGAGGATAATCAAGAAATAGCTTAAATATCATGTATAATAATTCATTAGACGGAAAAAGGTTATCCAACGCCGAGACTGAGGAGAGACTGTCCGTGTATAAAATTGCAGTCTGAAAATCTGAGTTGACAAACCAAAGAACCGTTTGATATCAAATGCAGCACTGACACGCTATGTACGTATTCCATTTTTATTCATTTCATGGATAAGTCAGTGATATTTTTTAACGGAGGATAACACGTATTATAACAAGCAACATTTAGTATGTTGTTTTTAAGAGTGTAATTAGTTTAATTGAAAAATCTACTGGTATTTCTAGTTAACCCTTTAAACAATGACTGAAAGTAAAATGTAATTTTAAATTATTTCTCATGTTTAGGTTATTTAAATTATGTTTAATCTATTTTTAAAAAAATAAATGATATCTACAAAAATAACTTTTCAAAAGTAATAAAAAAAAAAAAAAAAAAAGTTGTGGCTAAAAAATGGTGTGATATAAAATTTCCAAGCTATTATATTACTTATTTAATTTTTTCCATTAAATAAGTTATCATATATATAAGTCGAGTGCCTACGTATATGTTAATAGAAATCGTTTTCTCCTGTACTAAATACATTCTAACGAGTTTCTGAAAATTCAATTTTTTTTTTCAAATTATGCATGATGGGCTTGGCGGCCATCTTTCCATATTTCTAAGCATCCAAATTTCGAAAGTAAAAGCGTAATATGTTTGCAATGTAATATGTTTATAACAATTTCGAACTTCAGATTTTAACTACGGACAGATAAATTAGATAAGACTGATACTTTGAGAAATTGCTTTTTACTAGTTTGAAATCAAGCAGGGCGGTTGCTCTGCCAAGCCAAGCTAAAAAAAAATCGCCAAACAAACAACGCCAAGAACTGGACTTTCAACCGCTACTGCTTACTTACAGCAATCAACTTCGCAATGTTAAATCGACCAAACATGCCAGATTAAAATATCAGATATCAAATGAACCAAGCGTCATAGAAAAAAAACGAAAACTAAAAGAATCTAATGAAGAAATTCTTCAATTTGAGACCAAACTCATCTTCATAAGTGATTTATAAACAGAGATATAGATTTTTTTTTTTAAAAACGTCGAGTTACTTAAAATGATCACTATTTTCTTCGTCAACCTTTTTTTTTTCAAACAACCTACAGATTTAAATATAGGACAGAAATGAAAAATGATTGCATTTTTGGACAAGTAATAACCTAATCTACGTGCTTTTATAAAATACAGTGAAATAAATACATTTCTATCCTTAATTAGCAAAAAACTGTTAATTAACTTGGCAACTAAAAAATTATGTCAAAACAGAGATAAAACCCCGCCAACGACCGTGTACCATCTGTATTATAATAGCACAAATCAGTTACGGGTTAATCATATCAAATTTCATCTGCAAGTCAGCCATTTTTTCTGAAGATATTTTTTTTAATAAAACTTCATAATTATAAGAACACACATTTTATCAGACAATTAAATGTGACTGCAAATTGTGGCCGATGACTGTTTCCAACAGGAATAAGAATGAAAAATTGCCGAGTTAGAACATCGATCTGGGTGGCTTAGTGGTAAAACGTTAGCACGGTGCGCTGAAGGTCCCAGGTTGGAGCCCTGGCGCAGGTCAATTTTTCACTCATGTTGGTTTAGTGCATTTAATTGTCTGATAAAATGTGTGTTCTTATAATATTGTAAAATAAATTAATCAGATGTAGTTTTCATGCTTTTAATATATATTAAATTTACATTTTTAGAAAGATCTTTAAAAAAAAATTAATTTTGAGAGAAGAGGTACCTTCGGAAATGCATACATTAAGAGTTATCGGCGTTTAAAATTTCTTTCCAAACGTAAACAAACTTTTCGAAATGGAATTGAATATGATTAATTTATTTCTATAAAACCACGGTAAAGGACAAGCATTTCGTTCGCAGGCTGAGATCCTTTCACGTCATTTTTCTATAAATTAATGGAATCCAGTTGTTAAATTGTTTTTGTTTTAGAAGTTAAGTTTCCATTTAAATTTATTGTAAGAGTACAGTGTTTAATTGAATAAAATAATGTAAATCTAAAAATTGCTAAGATATTTTGCTACTTTTCACCACTAACTACGTTTTGTAAAGATTCGCCAATCAATGGGATTTAATGCTAATAATAAAAGAGCATGATATCACGTTTGATTTCAAAAGCAGCGCTGACGCGCTATGTACATATTCCATTTTTACTCATCTCATGGATTAGTCAGTGATATTTTTTAACGAAGGATAACAAGTATTATAACAAGCCACATTTAGTATGTTGTTTTTAAGGGTGTAATTAGTTTAATTGAAAAATCTACTGGTATTTCTAGATAACCCTTTAAACAATAACTGAAAGTAAAATGTAATTTTACATAACATTCTCATGTTAATTTCATAGAGTAGATTATTTATATTATGTATAATCTATTTAAAAAAAAAAGAAATGATATCTACAAAAAAATAACTTTTCAAAAGTAAAAAAACAGCCAAGCTTAAAAAAAAACGAAAGTTGTGGCTAAAAAATGGTGTGATATCAAATTTCCAAGCTTTTATTATAGTACTTATTTAACTTTTTTCCATTAATTAAGTTATATATATAAGTCGAGTGCTACGTATATGTTAATAGAAATCGTTTTCTCTTGCAAGATGGCCGTCAAGCCCATCATGCATAATTTAAAAAAAATTGAATTTTCAGAAACACGTTAGGATGTATTTAGTACAGGAGAAAACGATTTCTATAAACATATACGTAGCACTCGACTTATATATATGATAACTTATTTAATGGAAAAAAGTTAAATAAGTACTATAATAAAAGCTTGGAAATTTGATATCACACCATTTTTTAGCCACAACTTTCGGTTTTTTTTTTTAAGCTTGGCTGTTTTTTACTTTTGAAAAGTTATTTTTTGTAGTTACAAACATACTGTCATACATAGTTAAACATAGGTATATAAAAATATACATATGAGTATATTTGTATACTCATATGTATATTTGTATACTCATATACATATTAATGCATTAATACATTATTTCAGCTTGCTTTAAAGATATACATATGAGATATGATATTAGTGCTTCTGAAAAACTTGAATAATTATTAACTTTAGTTACATTTTCTGTGAAATGCGTATATAAAAAAAAATTACGATATTTATGATTTATTCATATAAAGTAAATATCTTACTCAAAGCACCATATGTGTCTAGGAAAACTTAATATTCATGTTTTCAATGTAACGGTAAAATACATTTTATAGATATTGAAAATGGAAAAATATACCATGCAAATACTACCCTATGATATAACTATCCAGTGAAATATTTTCAAATATAAGGTGTCAAGAACTATTTGACAAGTCTGTCGCTTAAAAATGCATATTTTGTTGCAATTTCAAAATATTTCATCTTCTTATATAAAATATTTTACGTACTTGTGAAACTGAAGCATATAGAATTGCGGATGTGGAAACGTCTGCAGAATATAAAATGTTTCAGAATTTGAAGTACCAATTTGAACGAAGTATTATGGTATTTGCTTTTCCACATCAGTCAATTTATGTTACATAGAGATTATATACAGGGTGGACAAAAAGTCTGTAGGAACTTTAAAAATTCATAAAACCGGAAAAATAAACTAAATAATAAACGGTTTTCAGGATTAGCATCCCTAGGTCGTGGGAATATTTTTAAGACAGACAAAAATAACTCAAAAAAGAGCCGACAGATAGCGCTTGTACTAGCAACTTCGGTGGAAATATGCAAATGAGACGATTATAAGAACTTGCGCTCCTAATCCACAACCAGTTCACCATTGTACACCGTGTATGTGAACAAGGATGCTGACTGTTGTTTTACATGAACCAGGAATAAACGACCATTGTCATGCGTAAATTCAGAGTTCAGATGAATGCGAGGACTGGAAAAGGGAATTTAACAGTAACAGGCCTCATAAAGCTTGATCGTTGGAAACTGGAATGCTGGCGGATAGTGCATGATCCGGACGAACATGTTTAAGGAACGCGTGTTGCAGCCGAAATGGAAACGTTGGCGTCCGATTCAGCTGCAGGGACCAGCAGAGCTCGTGAAACTGCCAGACGTTTGGATTTACCACCATCTTCGGTACGCTATGTTCTTCATAGAATCCTTGATCTGTACTAATGCAAATTGCAGTTTTACCATGAACTTTCACAAGCGGATACCGCACAAAGGGAAGCATTTGAGAAGCGGGTTTTTCTCCAAAATCGAACAGAATCCTACCTGGGTCTTTAACATCTTGTAGAAGATGAAGCTCATTTTTAGCTTCATGGCGTCATTAATACCCATAACTGTGGCATCTGGGTGACGTCTAATTCACGTGAATACACGCAGAAATCATTGCATTCCCCAAAAATGACAGTGTGGTGTGAGTTCACAAGTTCATTCATCATAGGACCCTTCTTCTTTGAAAAGCAGTGCCCAGTAAATTAGCGAAAAACGGCTACGGTAAAAATCGCAGCATTATTTAGCGCTTCTGCGCGAGAAAGTCGTGCCAAGTTTGCGTGAAAGAGATGCTCTTTCTACCGTCACATTTATGAAAAATGGAGCACCTAGTCACACTGCTACTCCAGTCAAGTCAGTATTTTTTAAAATTACCTTTATACTCTTCCACCCAGTTAATAAATGAATTTAGAGAGATTAATATAAGTTAATGTTTTCTTGACGAAACTTTTCAAGATTATATAACTCCAAAGAAAATATATAAATTGTCTATTACGCAGTTTGAAAAGAATAAAGTAAGCAATATTTTAAGAAAAACAATTCCTTTTTACTAAACCACTTTTTACTAAACAATACTGACCAACATCCAAAAAGTGTCAACTTGCGGGCACATTAATTTAGATACGATTTTCGCGAAAACTTTTTCTGACATACTTCTTTAAAATATACACTAATTTTTGCTTCTTAGCTGCTGCCGTATATTCTTAGGTATGCCCGGATATTTTTTATCAAAAGTAAGCAAAGCCTATCGATAGATTTCTCTGTTTCATAACCTCTTGAAGGGCGGTGGGACGTATATGTCCCACTTAATTTTAATTCCCAAATGACACATTGATACAAGAAATTTGGAAGAAAATTCATTTACTTTTGTATCTTACGTGAAGAAAAACTGTTACTTATTTTTAAATAAGGCTGTTTGTAAATCCTGGTGTCAATAAATCATTTTGACATTTTAGCAATATATGTACCTTGCCACTGAAAGGTATAATAATTAATTTCAGGGATTATCAAGTGAATCATCATTAGATTATTGAATTTTGATGCTTCTAGTCTCTAGTCAAAATATTTTGGTCGCCAATGGCGATCTGGCGACGTCATTTGTCGACCCCTGCCTACAATCAGACTGATTCAATATCATAGTGTACGAAATGGTCAAAACGGTAAAATATATCATAAAAGTTTTAATATATGAAGTAATTGTAAAATAAATACACTGCTAAATTGATGTAACTATTTTTAAAGATATAAACATTCATTAAAAGCATATCTACAAGTTTCAACCTTCTTCTGATGTCATCTTCAGAATAATAGTCAATCATAAGGTCTCTCAGACCAAACTGACGCTAGACTCGACCAATCAGCTTCAACTTAACGGAACAGTATACTGGACAGCCAACACCATCTATTAATTTAAACTAGTATTAAATGTAAGACTGAGAAATTAATACGAGAAAAAACAATTAACCATAAAAACCCGAAAAGAGCAAAACTATTGAAAAAACAACAAACTACCCCCCCCCCCAAACACACAAACATTTTTTAATTAAAGAAAACCACCCATTACTCATATCTCCAACAAATCCAACCAAATTCCTGAAATACTGTACGATATATTCAGGGCCTTACTACCAACGGGGCAAACATCCATCAGTCAAAATAAATAGAATTTTTTAGCCTATTCACGACAGTAATTTTGCATGAATACGGCGTTTAAATAAGACGGACATTTCTATTAAAATTTACTGGTGTAAGTTTGTCCCGTTGGTAATCAGGCTCTGGATATATTATCGTTACACCACCCCCCTCTCCTTTTGAAAATTTTCATTGAAATTTTAAAGAGGAGGAGGGCGTTGCCTGTCCAGTATACTGTCTCGTTAATTTGAAGCTGATTGGTCGAGTGTTCGGATCTGGAAATTTTTAACGATAGTTCAGTCTGAGAGACCTTCTATTTGGTTATTATCCTGAAGATGACATAAGAAGAAGGTTGAAACTTGTAGATATGTTTTTAAGGTATCCGAACACCTTTAAAAGCCGATTTTCGGCCAAAATATCGATTTTTAGATTTTGGTATAATATAATAGCCGGACTCTTTATCTTTCCAAATGGGTTCCTAAAAGGTTGAAACTTGTAGATATGTTTTTAAGGTATCCGAACACCTTTAAAAGCCGATTTTCGGCCAAAATATCGATTTTTAGATTTTGGTATAATATAAAAGCCGGACTCTTTATCTTTCCAAATCTGTTTGAATTTTGTTTACATCTTATTTAGAAGGCAAGTTATTGCCTTTTTAAAATTACTAAGTATCAGTATTTTGAAACCGGAAGTATTGTTCTGCTCACCGGAAGTCAGCACGATTTTCAATGCTATGTAAACCCAAAAGTAAAGAAGCAGAGAAAATTTTAAAAGAATTTGAAAAAAGAAAAACAGCAATTGTTTTAAACAAAATAGATAATATAGTGTATAAATTGAGTAACATATTATGGTTTGCTTTTCAAAATAAAGGTAAGATTTTGAATTAAATTTTGTTTTTGCGTTTTCTGAAAATCAATTTTTTAACATTTTATGTTCACGCAAAACATCATAACTGAAAAAATTATGGACGAATCTCTTTCAAATTTTTTTGTGTGCTTTGCAAAGTGTAATAAAGGGAATGAACTACACTTGTAACAGTAAGTGTATTAGTTTTTTTTTTAATTATTGATAAAGTTTCCAATTTGCAATAAATTTTTAGTAATTTTTGCTTCATCACTGATTAACTTTCTATATAGTTTTAAATATTTGACTCACAAATATGAGAGTAGTTCATTCACCAGAAAAAGATTTATTAATCATAATAATGCTTACAAAATAAAAATATCTTGATTTAAAGTTGAGTTATGATGTTTTGCGGAAGTGATTATTTTCGCTGTTTTTTTTATTATTTTTTCCCCAAAATAAAAAAAGAAAATTTGAAATGCATAACTTTTTCTGTTTTATTTTACTTTTTTAATCACATCATGATATACAATACAAAAAAAAGTCATATTTTAAAATAATTTTAAAAAAGGTCCTCCGAAGGTATTCGGATACCTTAATGAATTTTTATATCTTTTAAAATGTTACCCCAATTTAGCAGTGTATTTATTTTACAATTATATCATATATTAAAGTTTTATATGGTGGAAACGTCCAGGACTGTTACGATTTTTTTTCGATATTATAAAATCATCCAGAAAATCAATAAAGCGTTACATGTTAAAAATATTACGAATTTTGATATTGTAACGAGTTTCTGTTCAATAAATAAACTACTAAACTGTAACTTCATACATTATTTAAAAATAAACTACAAACTACTGAGAGTCCTTCTATATTACCATTTACAAAAATCTTTAAAATCTTTGAATTGTTTTTATGCCACTTTATCATTGTTTGGCTGAGAAAGCAATAAAATCATGACAATATAAAGGAATATATATTTAGAACCAGCATGTTACGTCCATCTAAAAACACTTTCTTTACACCGAACTTGAAAAGGAATCCAGTATTCACACCGAATAAATGGGATTATATGAAGGATGTGACCAGAATATTTTCTTGAAAAATATGAAATATTTTGAAATGTTGAAACTGGAGTGGATGCAATCCGAGCTCTGAGATTACTGCGTTTTACTTGTATAGAATGTGATATGAATCTGAATTGAGAGAGAGAGGGACTCAATTTTTTTTCAAATGGAATAATATTAAATGTTATCTATTCTTTTGTAATATTCTTCACTATTCAGTGGGAACTAGAGTTTTAAAGACTGGAAAAATTGGAATATTTTACTAAGATTTTGTGCGCCTGGGAAAGAGGGGAAATGGGGTTCTGCGCAAAAAGACAAAACAAAAGAAAATATATTAAAAAAATATTTTGAACTTTTAAGAAACAAATTTATATTAATATTTTTTAATAATGCCACTTTGGACTAACTTTTCTTTCATGTTGCACGGTGCACAGTTTTCGAAACTATGAATTTCCACGACATAGGGAAAAATTTATATATTTTTCCAAGGTTTGCCAACTGCGTACAGCCCTACAACATGAGAGGCCATATATGTTTTTTTTTCTTACATACCGTCTAGCCCCCCCCCCTTTGTAGAAATAAAATGTATAGGAAAAGTTGGACAAACAGGTGAAAACAAATAAGAACGAAAAATCATGCGTCAATTATAGATTATGTAACCCCTTCCAACACTTCCAAAATAAATTTTCAAAATCTTTATCGATTAATAACGTGAAAGATGCTATCTAAGTAAACAAGGTCTAGATCAAACCGGGCGGGGAGGCCTACCTTTTGGCTTAAGAATCTAAGTATACAATTTGAAAAACGCATAACATATTTAAAAAACCAAATTTCAGGAATTACCAACAATATTCAGAAAAGTATCCGGACTCTTTTGTGCAGCCCTGTATATGATCTATAGATTTGTATATATACTACATGGAATGCCAACATTTAGTTCAGTTAGGAAACGAGTATCTCAGTTAAAAATGTCCCTGCAAGAATTTCCGTCAATAAATGGAAATGTACTCGAGAACGTTTGTGCAGTCCTGTATATAAACTATAGAATTTATACACATGAAGTAACAGACAAATATGAATTAAATTTTAGAACCCGTTCAGCAACTGAAAAACACTTCCTGCAATTATTTTTAACAGACAGTACTTAATTCTTTTGTGTGTCCCTGTAAATGAAGGATGAATGCCATACAACAATAGTGTATAGTAAGATTCATATAATGCACTTCAGTGATATACCAGGATGTCTCAAAAGGTCGTTTACAAACTTAACATGCTGGTCTGTCATGACGAACAAGATTTACACAGGAACTTGTGTTCGAAAATGCAAACCACTAGAGGGCGATTAGTGCAGGTTTGGAGAGGAAGAAACAAAGGATACTGAAAGAGGTATTAATATGACTTTTATTAAAGAACATGGTTTAATTTACAGAAGATGTTCAAAATCCCTTCCATTTGCCACAATGCATGCTTCAGAAGGTCGACGCATGGATTCACGGACCCGTTCAAAATGGGCAGGTGTGTCACGGACATGTGCCGCCGCTTCCACGATCCTGGCGACGAGATCCATGTCCGATGTTACGGGCATCTCGTACACCATGGACTTCATGTGTCCTCACAGATAGAAATCCAGGGGAGTCATGTCGGGGGATATCGGTGGCCATGCGATTAGTCCGCCTCTGCCAATCCAGCGATTAGGATATGTCCTATCGAGGTTTTCTCGCACAGTGCAGCTAAAATGAGCAGGCGCTCCATCATGTTGAAACCAGATGTTTCGGCGTGTAGCAGCTGGAACGTCACCCATCAGATCCGGTGAGACTCTTTGTAAGAAAATGCGATAGGTATTCCTGTCAAGGCGTTGAGGAAGTAGGTAAGGGTCAATTAACATGTCACCGATAATACCAGCCCAAACGTTTACGGCGTGTGTACACCTTGGGTTTTCATGCGCCCGCATGTGCATGTTGTGCAGGTTAAGGACACCGTCCTGTGTAAAACAGGATTCATCCGAAAACAAAATCCACGATGGAAAATCCGGCTGTGCGATCCGTTGTCACAAATACCAACGTGCGAATGCAACGCGTTGGGGATAATCGTGGCACAATGCCTGTACTCTTTGTAAGTGGTAGGGGTGTTGCTTGTCCTCTTGAAGTATGCGCATAATGCTGAAACGATGTACACCCAAGACGCGTTCGCTTGCTCGGAGACTTGTTTGCGGGTTCCTGTCAAATGCCTGTAGCACGGTTTCCTCTACGACATGCGTGCGTGTAGTGCGTTCTCGACCGATGTGGCTATGTACTTGGAAAGCTCCTGCTTCACGCAATCTGCGGTGCGATTGTACGAACAAAACATGACTTGGCTGACGTCTGCTTGGGAAGCGCTCAATGTACATCCGTACCGCGGCGCCATATACGTAATGCTTATAGGCCAATTCTGCGTTACTAAACCGATTCACCCTTCTCCTGCAACGTCCTCGCCTGAAATAATTACGCTTTCCACTCTCCCGTAAGCCTGCGCTCATCGCCCTCTAGCGGTTGCAGTTTGCATTTTCGAACACAAGTTCCTATGTAAATTTTGTTTATCATGATATGACAGACCAGCATGTTAAGTTTGTAAACGACCTTTTGAGACCTGTATATCATTTTCAATATGTTTGAAATAGTGAAACATTATTAAAATCAACCACAAACTATTTTTCTCCATAGACCATATGTTTCTAACATAGTTGAAAAGTATTTATGAATCCGGTTTGTCTGTATGTCTGTCTGTCCGCCTGTCTTCACGAGCTTGGCTACATCCTTGGCGAAATTGACTGCAACTTGGCGCAATCGCAATTGAGTGGGCCGCTTTAACAAGGAAATACCAAAAAATGAGTAACTGGTAACAAAAAAAATTGTTATGCAAAAACCATTTTTATTTTGTATTTGATACCTATTGAGTTTTGATACCTATGTGTATTGTTTTTGCCATTTTTATTATTTCCAATGTTTTTGTCTTCTAACGTCAAGATATCGCGCTATCCCGCAAAATAATTAGTACATTCCTTTTCTGTAGGCATTTTAGGAGTGAGAAACGTTGGGAGTACTTGCGTCCAGGTAGATAGCGGTGTTTGATTGAATGCGTATTCACGTAAAAAAAAAAAAAATGCTTCTGCGCCAACCTCATTAATATTTGAATAAAACCCCGAAAAAGCGTTATAGTTGTAATTATATTGGTATTTGCAATGCCATTAATCAAATTTACGCTAAAAAATATATAACAAGGAATATTGAAAAATAATTTTGGGCTTTCGCATATGATGTGCGGTCAATGTCGGGCAACTAAGCTACTCGTAACATTGTGCAAGCTTCTAACTTTGTGTGATATCCAACATTTGTTTGAATGGTTTCATCTGACAGCAATCTGAAAAAACACTTTAGATATATAAAATTTCTTAACCCTTGGCCATTTTTTTCCAAATACGAAACAAGGACGAAATAAAAATTCAAAACGTGAACGAAAAATCAAGCAGCAGCATAGATTATGAAAACACTTTCCAACGCTAACAAAATATTAAGAAAATTCATTTTTTCATACAATGAAATCCATCATAGTCCGTAATCTAGCTAAATTCTTTGCGCGTCTCTGTTAATGAACGATATATGCTACCCACCTCAATTTAAAGAAAACGTGCTGTAGTGCACCTAAGTGGTCATTTTTAATTTCATTATGTTTAAAGTTTTGTAACATCATAAAATGTATCGGAAACGATTTCTCCCCATAATGTAATGGAATTAATTTATATTAAAAATAAATGGAGAACGGGAATATAACATAAATGTAAATACATGTAGAAAAGTGCAGACAGCTGTTTCGGAGATTCTAAAGCTCCATCATCAGTACAAAGTTTAAAAGCTCCGAAACAGCTGTCAGCACTTTCTACATATATATTTACATTTATGTTATATTCCCGTTGTCTATTTATTTTTAACTAGCAGACCCATCCGGCGTTGCCCGGGCACGTGATAATAAATTAAAACACACCTCAAGTTTGTATGATTTTATATCTTTAACCTGATTTTGAATGAAATTATGTATTTAAAAGTGCTGTGCACGCGACAAGAAAATAATGCGTCCCCTCGCGGTGGAAGGTGGCACTAAAATATGTAAAGCGATCAAAAATCAAGCCGTATCAGCGACACCCCGTTGTGATCGGGCCAATAGAATCCGAGATAGGAATGCGCCCCTGGCGGTAGAAGGTAGAACTAAAATCTGTAAGGCTGTCGAAATCAAGTTGAATACGCCAAACTCCGCTGTAATCGGGCCCATAGAACCCAAGATAGGAATGCGCCCTCTGGTGGAAGAAAGTGGAACTAAAATCTGTAAGGCTATCGGATCAAGTTGAATGAGCCAAACACGTTGTCATCGGCCCCATAGAACACGATATAAAATACGACTCCTGGTGGTGGTACTTGGGGCTAAAATCTGTAAGGATATCGAAATTGAGCCAAATCCCGCTGTGATCGGGCCTATAGAACACGAGAAAATAAACGCCCCTCCCTGGATATTAATATTCTGAAATAGTGGTAACCAAGGGCTGAAGAGGTGAAAAATGAAATGTCAATTTGCTCCCCCCCTCCCCCCACCTCCGCATCTGATTCTAAGGTCTGTGGATTCGAGATGAATGAAATATATGAAATATATAATGAAAAATAAATTTATTTTTCCATAAAAAAATAAGGTTTTGATAAAATAAAAATTTGCCGGTCGATTTTTTCGATTTTTAATATTTCCTTTAATAAAATATGATTTTCCGTATATAAACCAATTTTCAAATTCTTATCTTATATACTTTTAAAAATTTACATTAAAAAAAATACGTAAATTCGTTGAAATTTGTGAGTTAGGTTTCTAATTATTCTAAGCATTGTTTATTTTTTTAATTGTTTATATATATATATATATATATATATATATTATGATAAAATAAAAATTTACCGGCCGATTTTTTCGAGATACAGAAAATCTTAATCAGCGTATCATTTTGCATATATGTACCGATTTTCAAAATCGTACCTAAAATATTTTTAAATTTTTCTTTATACTTTAAAATTCTCAGTCCTTTTAATTCATTTATCGCTCTGGTCTTTTCGACAACCCCAAACTTTCGATGAATTCAAACAGGCAAGTGTCCTTTCTTTGTTTCGATATTACTTTTGTGGTTAGCGTCATTTTCAGATAAAAAGGTTGTACTTTTGCGATGTTTACTGAATTTTTAATTAATATTTCAACTAATTTTCAAAATATTACAATTCTGATACTCAGGTGCACCAGAACAGGTTTCTAAATTTTCAGACTTCTAGGTGCGCTAGACTTTCCTAGACATCGCTGACAGACACACATACACAGAGACACACGGACACACAGAGCGAAACTTTCTTTTATTAGTATAGATACAACGGCACAAATTTCAATTCTCCTAATTTAACTATTCTTTTGTGTGTCCTTGTAAATGAACTAAAAATGCTACGCACCTAATTTTGGATACAAAACATTCTATAGATAAGTTCAATAACATATAAAAATTACATGGCAATCTGAGTATATTTACGAGAATTCTGGTATGGACAGACGGACAGATAGACAGATAAACCGAATTTATATACATTTTTCAAATGTGTTGCAAAGTGTTAAAAAGTGTTAGTTAAGGACTAGGGAAATAAGTATGCTTTCATTTAATTATAATAATAATAATAATAAACAAGGGAATTGTTTATTCCGTTGGATATATATTTTTGGTACATTGATATTTTGACCTAAAAACACTGCATGGAAAAAATCTCATTTAAAATTTTACAGAAAATCGTGTACTGTGCAAGATTAGCTGTAATTTCTATATGCGTTTAAATGTTTAAAAATGGCTTTTATAAAAAATAAAAAATTAAGAAAAAAAAATCTTTTTTGAAGCCGAAAACCTACTATGCTTCCACAAGTTAAACCTGAGGTGTTAATTTAAGTTATTATTAATAGAAACCAACCACATTCATGATTGTAACAATCGCAACGCTATACCAAAAGTATCACATTTTATTCAAATTTATTGTACGAATGACCTGTAGTGATGATACAAAGAAATGATGGAATTTCCGAAGTAAAGAAATTTTATTGTATAGCGGCAAATCCATATTTGGCAAGGGTGCCGGTGCTGCATAGAGGTGAGATTGGGCACTTTATTCGAATCCTGACGATTTGAAATCTGAGCCCGCTTGATCCCGAAAAAAATTGTGTTATCAGTGCCCCGTCCGAACTGAATACTGAAAATACATAGTAAAAAATAATTTAATAGCATTTTATAATTGTGTCAAGATTAATTTTCACATTTAAAAATATCTTTTTACATAGAAATAATTATGAATCCAAGATAATTTTTCGTGACTACGTTTCGTGATTTTCATGCACCTGAAAATCTTTTTTAAACATCAAATTTGTTAATCACCAAGCATTGGCAGAAATCTATAAAAGTCACAACTCTTAAAAGTATCATTGTACAATTATGGAAGAAAGGCGTGAGTTTTTTTTCCAGTAATTCATAAAAAAGACTTCAAACAGTAAGAGAGGATAAGCAAGGGATATCCCATGGCTTCTTTATGTTATTAACACTGATCCTATGCCAAGGCTTCAGAATCAAATAGAATTTTTTTATATATATATATATCCCATTAATAATTTTTCAATTCCCTTTCAAACTGGTTTTTAGAGGACTGTAAAATACTTCAAGAAACTAAGACTACATTTCCTATTTCTCACAAAGCATCTGACAAGTTTTTTTTCGTTTTTTCAACTTGTTAATAAATAAAATTATCACTTTGAGTACGTTCCAGTTTCGGACCTGAGCTCGGACTCGGGCTGAGTTGAGCCCATCTTACCTTTGTTCTGGAAAATATTCTTTAATACATATTGGCGCATAATCAAACAGTTTTGAATGTACAAATAGATCATAAAAAACTGTATGACGGAATACGCCTCTCACCCGGTTTAAATATAGTTTCTGTAACTAACATTAATAATCCTTAATGTTTTTTTTTTAGTATAAGTCTAACTATATAACTACCTAAAGCTTGTTTAAGCTTGTGAGACTAAACAAATGTTGGTGAAAAAGTAATGCATTTGCTGCAATAAAAACAAGTCAAGCAAATGATCGTTACTGTTTATTATTCCGCCTTTTTCTCTTTGATACTTCCATTTTTGTTTTGTTCTTCATGTATCTTAATATGTAGTAAAAAACAAATAATTTTCAAGGTTTTATCATTTAAAAATATTCATTAGAATTTTGAATAAATATTTTTTAATTTATTTTAATAAAAAAAAACAATAGTTAAATTTTAACGATTCAAATTTTAACTTGAAGTCTGGTTTCATACTACAGAAATTTTGTTATGAAAAAAACAAGGAACGCCAAATAATTTCAATACCTTATTATTACAAATTGCATTTACTGCAATATATAGTGAATGCTATTAGTTTCTAAATCTTTATATGTCCCAGCATGTTATTCGGAATTTTATATGAAAATGCTTGTTTTTATTTTTTCAGAATGCAGAAACTATTTGTTTCGTAAAGGATCATTTAACATTAACGAAGCATGGAAATGTTCAGTGTATTATTTAAATGCTGTCAATTTACAGAAAATTTTGCTAAATTTCAGATTTAAATAATAATAAAAAAAATCTCACGAATATATTAAACGGCAATTCTTTCATTCTAGTATAATTTAAAAAAATCGTTTTTCCATAATTCGACGTTTGCATAATATAACAAAAAATAAATCGTAGCCAAAGATATCTAGCATATAATGTGCAGCTTGAAAGGAAATAAATAATTAAGCATTAGTGGTTGCTCCGGGCGCCCCATTTTCGCCCCTATAGCGAAAATCGTTTCTTTGTCCTTTCTAATATGTTTTTATTGCTTCAATATGCTTTAGGATTAATATTTACTTTTTTTTTTATACAGGGTGATTTTTTTTTTAAAGTTGTAAAAGTAAAATCCTATAATAAAAGAACCACTGATCCAAATGACCTGAAATTTCACCAGTATACTCCCAAAGCAATAGGAATTTTTTAGGCGTGGTTTAAAAAAAAAAAAAAAAAAAAAAAAAAAAACTTTAAATCTCACCAATAGATGGCGCTGTAAGTTAACAGAAACTAGAGATCCTACATAAGAGAGAGATTGGACATTGAACTAAAATGGCGGACATTTCTTTTTCATTAAAGTGAAAATACACTTATACTTATGTTCTGCATGGCTCTCTGAAGGTATCTAAAACGAATTTTTCATGATTTTAATCAAATTAAAAGTGCTAAATCCTGAAGAAAATAAATTGCGCTCTACGGTGATCAATATATTTTTGAACTAAAATGGCGGACATTTCGTCAATGTCCAATCTCTCTCTTATGTAGGATCTCTAACAGAAACAAAGAATACCGTCACTGGGAGGAAAACAATGCACGGTACTTTGAGAAACCATCTTCCGTAGTTCCTCTGTCATCATTGGACCTTTTCTTAAATTCTTAAGTGTCCTAAATCTTCTAAGAGCAGTTGCTGCGCTGTCATTATTCTGATAATACAGTTTCACTAACAACGCACGGTACGTCAATGGCACAGTCATTGCGAGGATATCCGTAGAATAATGAACACGAGGTGTGCGTACTTCAAGTTTTTATCCCCAATGTGCGTGTGTCGGGCGCAAGCTCGTATCCTGACTTTACTGCATGTACAGCGCCATCTGTCGGTGCGATTTTAAGTTTTTTTTTACCACGGCAAAAAAATACCCATTGCTTTGGGAGCATACTGGTGAAATTTCAGGTCATTTGGATCAGTGATTCTTTCGTTATAGGGTTTTACTTTCACAACTTTAAAAAAAATCACCCTGTATATACATAACCATTGTGAAAATGTCGGTCGAGAATGGAGCTCTTGACGTCGTCACTTTATTTTTTTAAGCGTTTTTAAGCGTTTATAAGCGTTTTTAACGAAATTCTGTAACTTTAGAAGAATTTTTAACGAAATTCTGTAACTTTTAGAAGAAATTTTTCTTTGAATAGGCAATAGAAATGCATAAAATCGTTACAAAAATGTTAAAGTTACAAAAAAGATAGATGCAAATTATCAGATATGAAAAAAAGCCGAATTCAAAAATTGGCGTCAAGAAACTCAAACGTCGGATGAGAAATCGTCTTATAAAGCAAAAAACGTGGTCTTCAACTTTAATTTCCTCAAAATACCTTTGGCTCAGACATCAATCTAAACAAGAGTTAAAGTTATTGTAGGAAGGACACGATAAAATATTTTTGTTTCTGTTTTCATTAATATATTGTAAATTTGGTACTTTCGTGTTATAGTGGCCCCCAAGGATGAATCGCCAAGCGACAAAGATTTATCGCCAAATTATAAAGCATGTATGACATTATAATAATATATGATATATATATAACATTTCTTGACGTATGTGGCCAAGTTATAGTCATATATGATGCATATATGATGTATATATATGACCTGTGTATATGATGTATATACGACATATAAGACGTAAATAATATGTGTATAATGACGTACAGGGCACATATAGCAGTGTTTGGAATATATATATGCGTATATAGGATGCTTATATAAGCTTTGCGATGATCTTGGCGAAATCATAACTGCAACTTTGGCATAATCACAACTGTGGAGGCCTCTATAACACGAGTGTATGTTTTTTTTTTTTTTTTTTTTTTTAAGCTTTTGGAACATTTACCCGTGGTTATTGTAATTTGTTAAATTATATATATTTTTTTTTTTTGCGGGGGGGGGGGGGCAGTAATTTGTGTTCGAAGATTGTTTAAGTGTGTTATACAAGAACAGAAACATAGATTTAGTTAGCCAATTTTAATATATTTCATTATATAAATTGGAATTTATTTCGATAGTCCACTGTATACAAATATCTGTAGTAAAATTACTGAAGCCGCGATTCCAGACGGGTTTCCTCTAGATAGGCTTTAATCTTAGATAAACAGGTTTTATGCGAAACACATGATATTTACGGGATCCGTTTAGCTTGAAAAAGTGGTATTTCCCGTAAAGTTATTATAACAATTCACTATAAAATACCGGTGAATGTACGTTTTTTTTTTAATTACAGCGTAAGAGCGCTGATAACACCAACATATTTTTCATAACTATGATATTTATTTGCCTGTCTGTGTGTCCTGTGCTCTGAAGAGACCTTTGTGCGCAGAACTACAATATTTGACAGGAAGGTACATGTATATCTGAAATTATACACGCCACAGCCGATTTTTGGACTTTTTGATTAGATTGTTTTGGTTTTTTTTTGCGGTTTTTAGAATTTTTCACGTTTTGTGCCGATTTTTTTCCATTAGTAAAACTAATCCAGTTTCAATCATTAGCCCAATCATTAGCCCAATCCAGCCCAATATAGTATACTTTGTCCTCTTTTTAATAAAATTTATTCTGAATTCGAGCAGAAATTTCTGAATTTTTCGCTAATTTTTTAATCAGATTTTTAGAGTTTTTTCGCGTTTAGTGGTGATTGTTTGACATTCGTAAACGAATTCGGTTTCAAACTTTTAGCCTAGTGTAGTAAATTTTGTCGTTCGCAATTTTGGAATTTTTAGGATTTTTAATGCAATTTTTAGTGTTTTTTCGCGTTTTGAGGCGATTTTTACCATTTGTGAAAGAAATCAGGCTTAAATCTTTTAGACTAATATGGTAAATTTTATCTTGTACTATATTTGAATTTTTAGAGATTTTTTTTATCGTTTCGGGGCAATTTTTAAGCATCCGTAAAAAGAAATCTGGTTTCCATCTTTTAGCCAAATATAGTAACATTTGTTTGCTGCGAATTTGAATTTTACTCGATTTTTTGCGCCTGTTTTAGCGTTTTTTCTCGTTCCACGGCGATTTTTTAATAATTTCTTTCTGAAAAACAAAGAACTCTCCTGTAGATTTTGATACTGTCGTGGTTAAATTCAAGTTTTAATCGGTTCCTATAGCAACATTAACGAGGATGTTGAAAAATTTATTTTAATCTGGGTCAAAATAAAAAATCATTATAATTCAAGTCTCGGTTTCTTCGCGACAGGAACAGAAGCGGCCCACACGGGTTGTAACGATGGCTGTGGGGCACTCAGCACCCGGTTCTTTTAATACAATGTTCGTTTGGGAAAAACCTACCAGCGAAGCGGGCGAAGCTCTGTTTGTGTTTTTAGTATGTAAAAAATATAATAAAATATCTCTAAAACTACGATTGCGTCATTGTTGCCATATTAGGGAATTATTTTATTAAAAATATCTGCAACTTTTCTCGACTAGTCGGTTTCACTTTATTTAGCTACAGAATGTCTGTCATCAGAGAGAAGATCATTAAAACGAGATTAGTATTCTGAAATAGTGATAGATATTTTGATTTAAAAATTCCCCAATTTGACTATACTGTAGTATAGTGTTATGAGCGCTTCCAATTGGAAAAAAAAGCTAAATTTTATATAATTAAAGTGAGTTGATGGTTACTAAATAAACATTCGTTTCTGATCTTTCTCAACGTATTTAAACAATTTTCAGACAAAAAACAATCATTATAAGTCATATTAAAATAATCAAAATGTCTTATAAAAAAGAGAAACATATTTAACACTTTCCACCATAGTTGAAAAGTGTTTATGATTTTGGTTTGTCTGTCTGTCCGTCTGCCGCCTGCCGTCTGTCCGTGTTCTAATTCGCTAAATATACTTAGATTGCTATGCAATTCATATATGATATTTATGTTTAAAATGGCTTGTTCAGTATTGAAAATAAAGTGTGTAGCATTAAGAGTTCATTTACAGGGTCACTCAAAAGAATTCCGTTACATTACAGTCTATGGTGAAAAATCATTTGCGGTGTATTTTAACGATGCTCGACTGTCTAAAACATGTTGAAAATGATATATATTACTGAGATGCACTACATTATGTTTATTATAGCATAGGATGAGCGTAGCATTCATCGTACATTTACAGGGACACTCAAAGGAAGACAGTTACATTGCAGTGTATAGAGGAAAAATTGTTTGCAGGTATTGTAATAAAGTTACACTATTTCAATCATATTGAAATTGATATATATCACTGAGGTGCACTAAAAGATGTTAAATATGGAATATTGTGTACAGAGCATTCATCGTTTTATTACAGGGTACACACAAAAGAATTCAGAAACAATATTTTCTATCAATAATAATTCCTGGATCTGCGTTTTCAGTTGTGGTAGACATTTTTTAATTTAAGTATTTTTTTGCATATTACTGGGTGTATATAAATTCTAAAGATCCTATACAAGGCTGAACAAATGATCTGGAGTTCATTTCCGTTTATTGGTGGAATTTTCTGTAAGATAAATTTGAGCTGTGCGATGCGTTTCCCAACTGAAGAAAATTGTAGAATACTATGTAGTACATATATAAATCTATACATCCTGTACAAGACTGGACAAAAGAATTCCGATGCTTTTATACCCATCATACGTAGCAAAGGGTAAATCTTGAATCGTTTTCAAATTCGAAAAAAAAATTACGGATTTACACGTTTCAGACACTGGAGATTCAAAAAAAGAAAAAAAAAAAAAAAAAAAAAAAAAAAAAAAAGAAAAGAAAAGAAAAAAGAAAAAAAATTTAGAAAAAAAATGTCGTCCGTCTGTTTCTGTGTGTGTCTGTGTGTCTGTAAACGCTGTCATCTCCCGAACAAATTGAGACAGAGACTTGAAATTTGGTATGTAATTAGTTTGTAATAATGAGAAGAAGCCTATTGATTTTCAGTAACCTCGATTATCCGGATCTATTTTTTTCGGACTCCCGAAATTGTCGTTTTGATAAAAGGTATATAAAAATTTTCGAAATAGTTTATTTTAAGGAGTGAATATAAAAGACAATAAAAAAACATAAATTTTGCATAAAGAAAGAAGTCTATCGGATAATGAGTTGCCGAGATATTTGTAATCCTATTTTCCCACTCTTTGATTTTTCATGACCCTGTATTTCAGTCAAATTTCAATTCAAAGATGTATTTTAATTGGAAATGAGACGTTTAATCCGACGCAGTAAACTGTTGGTTAATATGATTATCATTTTTGGATTTATTAGGATGCTTCTTTCAGTAATAGAGCATTTAAAGTTTATGAAGTTGTCAAGCCACGATTTTAAACATTCTATCTACCGAAAAAATTGAGATAGAGGCTTGAAATTTGGTATTTGTTTAGCATGTAATAGTGCAACAAATACTATTAAATTTCAGCAACCTTAGTTTTTTTGGCACTTTCGAAATATTCATGTCCATGATGGGTAAGTATTACGGTGGCCCCTAAGTTTCGACTATTGACGGTAATTTCGAAAATTGGGTTTTCCAATATGTCATGCACTGAGAAAAATGACACTTTCATATCTGAGTAAATCGATGATTTCATTTTCTTATGAAACTTTTTGTCTCAAATAGGACGATTCAATGGTTTCAATTTTGAAATATCAGAAATACTCAGAATATTGAAACATGGACCTACTCAAAACTGAGCACATAGAGGTCAGTTCATAATCGTTTTTGTAACATGGACATACTCAGAAATGATTAGTATCAGTTAAAACTCATTTTTGAAACATGCACATACTCAAAAATGAGCATATATAAGTCAGTTCATTACTTATTTTTGAAACATGGACATACTCAAATATGAGCACATGATGTTTTATTCTTGAGTGTGTGCATGTTTTCAGAAATGAGTATATACATGTTTCAAACTTGATTAATTTTGAATCAGAGCCATCTTGACTATGCTACATATTTAGATTTGAGTATTTTTTGCTCAGTTTTGAAAATGGCGTTTTTAGAGTATGCGTTTTCTAAATTATTTACTTATCTGACATCGTCTTTCACCTTATCAAACGGGAATTTAAAATAAATAGTATTCTGAATGTGTTGGAGAGTGTTTAATAATCTATGCTTGACGCATGATTTTTAGTTCTTGTTTATCCTATTGGAGGGGGGAATGCATAAACCAATAGTTATTCACACATCTACTTTCAAAATGTTTTTGAGAGGAGGTGTCGAAAAAAGGTTTGATATAACTGAATATATGTGGAATTTCGAATTTTATTTGCATTTTTACAAGCAGATTCAACATGATATAATATGTTTTTATATTTCAGTAAACTTGAAATTTCAAGAATTTACCAGAAGGAAACGATCATTGCAACAAATATTTGTTCAGCACATTTTTTGTAAATAGAGTTTCTTTGGAAAACAAAAATGCATTTATTTTTAATAAAATCGTCATTTCCGAGAAACAAAGTGCCAAAGTGACTTACCTTCGCGTAAAGCAACAACTCTTTTGTTTACTTTCATTATCTATTTATTTTGAACAGAGAATAAATCGCGCATTGTTTATAAACGGAGATTATAATCGAATTTCTATTGTGTGTTCAGTGACAGTTACCCGTTTGCTTTCAAAATGCTGCTGGAAAAAATAGCTGCATCAAAGTGATCATAAAACAATTATTGCTGATTAGAATCCTGAAAAATGGTTGTTCATTGTTTCAAAGAAAAGTCCTAAAAATTAGATTTAAAACTGGATTAAACTTTTTTAGGCACGTTTGTTAATAGTTATTTAAGGGGACTCGGAACCCTAAGGAATATCGAAATTTCGTAAAAATTGTGATTTTCAGATATTTAACTTGTTACATACCACATACTTACGACTACATCCTGAGCCTTTCAGGCTGATACTCCCTACAGAACAACAGTTACGGCTGATTTAACAAATATCTGTTGTCGTTTGTCCCTTTAAATACCACGACAACCTGTTTGCAAATGAAATCTTTAAACACATTCATCTCAGTTCGTGTTTTTCTTGTTTTCAAAATGCTAAGGCTTCTCCAGATATGAATGAAAGTGCTTGAGTTTTTTTCTAGTCCTAGTTTTCTAGTTGAACATCATACTATATGTAAGATATTTAAGAATCCGATTTTTAATATTTTGATAACTTAATTTTAAAAAAAATCATATATGTAAAAACTAGTCATTTTTTCCGTCTTTTTCACTTGTATTTAGTTAATATTTTTATCTTTAAAACTACTAATATTAAAAAAACGCTCCTTAAATTTATTCAAAATATCATTGATAACCTGCACAATTAACTGAAAATTAACTGAAAATTTAAAAAAAAATAAAATACTAGTAGCGTTTCGAAATAAGGGTTAAAATTGATTTTTTTTCAATTTTGTCGAAAAAGTAATTTTATTTTTTTAAATGTTTTTGTATTAAATTATTTATATTTAACATTTACATAATAATACACATTTTTTTTAAAGTTGATAATATTTTTTTTTTTTTTTGCTTTGTGTTCCGAGTTCCCTTAAGGTACAACTTTTTACTTGCCGAGAGCCAAATACATCATACGCAAAAAAGTACAGACTATGGCGTATAAGTTTATACACAGGGTACAAAGTAAAGTTCGGATACACTCAAATAAAGTTTAAACGGATAAACGTAGATTGAAACAATTATCTACATGTAGTAAATCGACTATGTGCTATCATAGGAGAATGACTGCAGCACCTTTAGCGGAAAAATTTGGAAGTTAAGGGGTCTTGTACCTTTTAAGCGCGACGAAAACCGAGAAAAACAATCAAAATTTGAACACTGCAAATAAAGGAGTCTTAAAGTAAGACAAAAAAACGACTGAAAAAGCATTTAAGACACGTAAATGTCTTAATACAGCGCTCAGACATAATAGATACCTTAATTAAGACACATGTGTGTCTTTATCGACTGGTGGTAGAAATGAACAAATATAAAGTGTCTTAATATGGTAAAATGTCTTAAATTAACCCTTGAATTATTGAATCCTCTGAAAAATTAAAACTGTGATTTTCAGACAAACAATGGTTAGCTATTGCAGAACGTTCAATGTTACAATTTTTAACATAGTTTTTATGTTCCCCTAAGCGGACCTTAAAGGGGCACTTGGTTTGACCTATATACATTTTATCACATTCGCAACATATTTTATAAATTTCCCCAATGTGAAAATCTGTCTATTGGATGTTTGAGGTTTGTAAATTTGATTTTGTTAAACAGTGCATAAACTATTTTAAAGTCGAATCTTTTCAAAATTCTAGATATTTGATGGCTTATTTTCGGAAAATATGGAAGTATAATTAAATTTTCCTTGCGAACATTGTTAACGTTGGAATGCGTACGTTAATTTGTTTATTATGAATTGAATCAACTATTTCAACAGGATAACCCCGGTCAAAGGCTATAGATTTAATGTGGTCTAACTCTGCTTTTAGTAAACTCCCAGATGAACGCATTTTTAAGGAACGATGAACATAGGTATTAAAAGCAGCCAATTTTTGATTCGGGGGGTGAGATGAAAGGCGGTAATGAAACTGCGAATGGTTTACGAAAAACTGTGTTTTGAAATGAGTCATTTTCGCAGTAAACCATGACATCAAGGAAAGGTAGTTTTCTATTATTTTCCAATTCAGATGTAAACTGTATATGTTTATCTACAGAGTTCATAACAGAAAGAATATGAGGAATATCTATATCACTAGAATTAAGTAAAGCGAAGCAGTCATCGACGTAGCGGGTTTAAAATTGAAAATTTAACTTATTGAAAAGGTTTGACTCGAAATAATGCATTTAAAAATCACTGAGAATTGGGCTTAGGGTTGAGCCCATAGACAAGTCATCGGTCATGCGATAAAAATCACCATTAAAAATGAGCGTGTTTTGCGATAGACAATTGTCAGTAATAATTCATCTATTACAAGCTGTGAGACGTGAAACTCCTGAAGGCGTAATTTGAGACAGTTTAAGGCACTTTGAACCGGTACATTTGTAAAGAGGGATTTGACATCGAATGAAATCATACGGTGGCTTTGAGTAAAGGTGAAGTTGCGTATTTTACTTACGAAATCATAAGAATTTTTGCAGGCGTAAATATTGTTGGAGAGTTGCGGGGAGAAAATAGAAACAAGATATTTCGCTAATCTATTGGATGAGGTACCAATATTTGAACCGATTGGTCTGAATGGAACGCCAGGTTTGTGAAACTTTGGAAAGGCATAAAATCTTGCGCAGTGTCACACAGAAGGAATGAGGAGAGATTTAGTGCTATTGGAAATGAGAGGGGGACGTTGGATAACGTATTTAATTGTTTTTAGTTCTTTTTGTGAAGGGTCAGACTTTAACTTTTTATAAGGACCATTATCAATTAAATCTTATGTTTTTGTCATGTAATCTGACTTATCCATAACAGCAACCTGGCCACCATTATCAGCTTTGCTGATAACTATATTTGGATTAGATTTTAGTTTCTTTATGCAACTGGAAGCACCCTTACTAATGTTTGACATAGAGAGTTTATTGTTAAAATTGACATTATTCGCAATTAAGTGACGTATTGAATCCTTCTGGGAAGAGTTTAAAGCACTAAAGCAGTTTTAGACATTGGAGTTCATCCTGATTAAGCTGTACACTTGAAAGATTAACAACAGAATTCTGGTTTACTAACGGTAAGGTGTTAGTCACTTTATTGCTATGTTGTCTGGCGAGTAAATTGAATTTAGCATTAAGAGTAGTAGTATGTTTAATAGACTTATTATGCGCACTAAACCAAGACCGTGACATGTTGTACATTTATTTTTAATATAACGGCACAAAGTTCAATCCACCTTTTTAGACATAACATTTCTCTCTCCTTTTTTAAGGTTTTTATGAAAACATATTTTTTTTTAAATCTTATTATTTATTCTCCTTAATTATAATTAGAGATTTGTAAAAGTTTCCTAACCTCATGTTTTTTTTCTCTCTTGTGTTTATTTCTTAATAGAATCTGACGATATTTGTAGAATTTAATGTTGATTTATAAAATTTTCTTAGCATAAAAAAAAGTTTCGTATCAATAAAGTTTCCGTATCAGAATGTTGCGTACAATAAGGTATTGTTATTAATTATTTATGTTTGATAGTTTAAATACCAGAAAGTTTTCTAGATGTGTAGGAGAGGGGGGGGGGCTTAGTGTTTCATTCAAAAAACAAAAATCTTTAAATAGATGCAGAAAATATAACTAAAATTGTTGGAAAACAAAAAATATATACATTCATGATTTAAATTAGTAGGTATTTTCAAATACAAATAAATGAATAAACAAAGTCCTGTAAGGAAATACTGAATGATAAATTAAATTGATTAAAGGTTAGATAAACATATAAAATCTACCTTTGATATAATTTTTTGAAAAATATTTTTTTTCTAGGCAAATGACTAAAATTTTTGTCCGTGATATACATGACCAAAAAATGAAATTTGTACCTTACATATGCATGACAGAATTGATTGTATAATAATGATATTGAAACAGTGATATAAGTCAACAAAAAGATAATACTTAGTGCCCAAAGTCTTTAAAATATGTCCCAGGTTTAAATAAGAAGAACAAATAAGATAAACAATATATGGAGAAGAGCAAGGGGGCGGGGGATAGGAACATACCCCCCATCTTGCTAGCATTTTTAGCTGTAAAAATACTGTTTTTTTTTTTCAGTGTAAAAATGCCATAAATATGTTAGTTTTGGATTTTGACCAGGAAAAAACGTTTTGTGAAAATACTTAAAGAAGATTGTAACTTTTATGAAATAATTTTAATTTCTAGAAGGACAGCATATGAATATCCTTCGCAGATTGGATCCTGTCTAAAGAATAATATGCTACTACAGATATGTAAGAATCAAAATAGATTAATTTAAAATTGTAATTTTGAAAAAATTTCTTTTCTTAATTGGTAATGTTCTCATCATTAAAAATTAATATAAAAGGTTAACAGTATTTTAAAAATATACTTGGGAATATTGCACATGGCTTTCTGCAATATAAAATAAATTATGACAGTATTTAATGCAGACTGTTGTAGTAGTCTTCCATAATTGGCAACCATTTATTTTGCTTTGTAGATTGACTGTAAGTCTAAGTTTTAGCCTGCTGTCAACCAGCCAGTGTAAATAAGAGGGAAAAAATCATATAAGATGTTTCGAGTGCCTTAAAAATGGCAGCATTTTAGATGTTTAAAATGTCTAAAAAATGGCGGCTTTTTACACATTTGAAGTGTTTTAAAAATGATATCTTTTTAAGACATTTCAAGTGTTTTAAAATGGGCGGCGTTTTAAGATGTTTCCAATGTCTTAACTTCAGATGCAAAAAGGTGTCTTAAAAAGTAAGACACTTTTTTTTTCACCTAAAATGTGACCATCCATTTAAGACACTTTTTTAACTGAATTTCAGACGTTTGTGTTTACAGTGAATTAGTGTATTTTCAAAACCTATATATATACAAACATAAAATTTTAATTATTAATTAAGTAGATTATGCTTTTTAATATAATACTATTAGAAACTGATTAATGTGTTACTGAATTTGTGCATTGTTGAAATAGCTCTCTTTTTTACTCTGTAAGTCCGCGCGCATGATATCTTGAGAACGTATGCATAGTTTGTTATGAAATTTGAGTTAGATAATAAGAGCATATGTGTGTTTAAAATGACCTACTTTAAAATATTTACAATGATAAGATTTTTAATTATGACTATTTTTATTTATTAAAAAATGTAAAATTTTGAAAATTTTTACAAAAATATTTTTTTACAAATTTGATGAAATAATTTTGTTCTAAGAGTGGGTCTTTTTTAAAATACATATGTCCTTATTATCTACATTAAATTTCATAACAATCCAGTGACACGTTCTCACAATATCATGCGTGCAATGACTTACGGAATTAAAAAAAAGAGCAACTTTATTTTCAACAATGCTCAAATTCTGTAAAAGACTAGTCAGTTTCTAATGATATTGTATCAAAAAGCACAATCTGCTTAATCAAAAGTCAAAATTTCATGCTTATACACAAAAAAGTTTCGAAGATACAGTAATTCAAAGTTTGAAAGTTTTTGTTGATTTTCGGCGAGTTTAAAAGGTACAAGACCCCTTAACGACTCTATCTCGAAAACTTTGAAAAATAGCGAAAGAAAGTCAATGACAAAAGTATAGAGCTTTTCTGATTTAACATGAAATGATGTCTTAAATGTAAAAATAAATTTAAAAGAGCCCCATAAATGTAAATTTATCACTATCGGATCACCGTCTTAACTATATGATTAATTGCATGTAGAAGTATAGCATTATAAGGCAAATGCACATTCATACTAATAAAATAAAGATATTTGTCTCTGTGGGTGTGTTTGTGTGTCTGTTGGCAATGGCTAGGAAAATGTGAAATCTAGTTCCTAATAGATGAAGACCGGTCCAAGTGTTCCTGATGCTCAGATTTCGGAATTTTTTGTGATTTTATGTTGGGTGGAACCATAGAAGAAGGAATATAAATACAAGTAGGATGTAGGGTGTTTTCGCCCGTCATTTGTTACGGGGGTTATGGGAAGGTGTTCAAACAGAATGGCTCGCAACCCTCCCGTTATTGGCTGCTTATTCCCCGCTTGGCTCGCAACCCTCCCGTTATTGGCCGCTTATTCCCCGCCTTTGAAATAGTTTCGGAAAATAGCGTAAATAAAAAAAAAATCCGTGGCAAACGGCGAAAGAGGAAAATGGACGAAAGCATCCTACATCCTACATCCTACTTCTGTGGAACAACTCGCGTACCATCCCGATTTTCAAACGTCACCGGTGTTTTTGATGCCACCGTAAAATCAATCCAAATTCAATCTTTTAACCAAATGTAGTAAATTTTCTCAACTTTTAAAAAAAAGTTTATTCGGAATTCGTACAGCGACTTTTGGAATTTTTCGTGATTATTTTAAGGTTTTAATTTCGCCGAAAATGAGAAGTTTCATTTTTTAACAACCAATTTATATTTGATACATTATCCACCTAATCTAATATTTATAGCCATGTAGGGAGCACACATTCGGGAATCGATTATATATATATATACTTCTTTATTTTAATTAATTTTTAAAGAAACTAAGGCCATCAATTTCCTCTCTGAAATGAAGTGAAGAAAGAGAGGGATTGGTCCAGTGTTGGTTTCCTAAGTAACCGCCTTCATGGTTAAATTCGTTACTTTGACGATGTAGGCTCGTGGTCGTGGGCTTTTTCTTTTAATTCAGCACGTGGAAAGATGTAAGATCTGTTTGAAAATACCGAGTGGCGTAACGAGATGAAATATATATGGTTGAAGAAATACCGGGAAACGATAAAGATATTTTAGTCAGTGTTGGATTCAGGGAATACGTCAGGAGTGACATCCTCTTCCCGGAGCATCAAAGTATTCCCCCGGAAGGTTTGGGTCTTTATGCTTATTAATGGTCTAGAAGTGCAATTCTCCCTGAATTCCACAATGCCCCACCACCTCGGAGAAAAACGTCTGAATTCAACATTGATTTTAGGTATATTAAAGTTTATTATACCGGGCCCGGTCAACGTCTGGCGGGTTAGCTAGTTTACTAACAAAACAAACACATGTATGCAAGATAAAATTTATTTTAATAAGAAACTAAAGTTAAGTATGCTCAGCGTGTTTACCATCGGCAGCAATATATAAACATTCACATGCATACACATCCATTGCTTCAGATGAACACATTGACCACTCTTAAGATAACTTTAAAATATTATGAAAGAAATAAAATGCTATTAAAAAAAATAGTTGTGGAAATCGTACTATTCCAAATCGGTGTCTCATAAAACGCATAATGTTTCCTTCACGGTCGAAAAATATACGTGAAAGTAATTTATTTTGGCTTCTGTCCAAATAAATTAGATAATAATATTATTATTATTATTACAATTTAGAAAAACTTCCGTTATAAGCATTAACAAAAATAATTCAAGATAATATATTTCGACTTGAAGTTTCTGCTTCGATTTTTCGAGTCTAAGTAAACCAATGTTTCTTTAGTCGCTGGTTGGAAAATATTTCATATAATAAATTTTTTCGGAAAAGAATTTCAGTTTCATGTAATTTTTTCTTTATCTAAGGCTTTTATTTTTATATTTTGAAATCCTTAAACACAAATATTTCTAAATAAAGAATTTTATACGATGTTACAGGAAAATATTAATATCGCTTTTAGTATCTTCTATTTTTGGATTTATGGACGCAAAGTTATTATTAAGAAATTTGTTACATAAATAGTTATACTTCGTCTTCAGATTATGCGGACAATGAAAATTATTTATTTATTTTATGGTGAGACAGGGGAAGAAGATGTGAAGCTTGCTTTTGTTTATCAACCAAACTAAGTGCAGTCTTTATTTTTCTGAATTATGGCTTGTTGAATCTTTAGAGTCTTTACTACATTAAAAAATTAAAAAATATATATATTATTTATATATCTAATTAATGTATCTGTGCTGCAAAAGTTATAGCTTTACCATATAAGAATGAGAGAATGCTAGTTTGGATGTTGTCCTGGTGGCTTAAATGGTAAAAAACTTGGTGCGCTATACCAAGGTATCCGGTTTCGATCCCCGTCTGCACATTTTTTCACTCTGTTGGTTGTACGCTGAATAGGAAAGTGATAATTCACATATTTTGTATTATAATATTGTTTATCAATTTTTTTTAAAATATATAGAAAAGTCCATGTAATACGAACATCAAATTCACCTTCTCAAACTTGTCAAATCACAATACAAACACATTGATAAAATTTGTTTGTTACTAAAATAGGTGCAATAATTAAAAACACAGTTTTAAAACATTAAAACTATTTATGATGTAAAATCAGATGTCAAAATACATAAAGCGCTTTCGGCTAAACATTAGCCTTCATCAGATGATAAAAACCAGTCGAAAAACACAGTTCCGAAGAAGTGCACTGGACAGGTGGAAAATGGGCGAAACCAACAAACTATGAAATGGAGGGAGTGAAGGAAGATGGGACGATAACACTAAAAGCTGGGGGGGGGGCAGCAAAAACCAAAAACCCCAGTGACACCAAGGGGACTTTGGAGAGCAATAGTAGTATAGATGTGTCTTTTCATATTACTATTATCCTTGAAAAATACATTATTTCCTCTTGAAATTGGAGAGCAATAGTAGTATAGATGTGTCTTTTCATATTACTATTATCCTTGAAAAACACATTACTTCCTCTTAAAATTCTTTTATACTGTCATTGAAATAAAAAGGTGAAATGAAAATTAAATTTGTCAGAATAAAAATTGTTAAAGAATCGGCTCAAGCAATTGGGTATGTAATATAACTTTAAGACGTAAGTGTATCAAGATGTGTTTTTAGAGGAAATAACTAAATATGTTTTTAATGATTACTGATAATGTATGTGTTTTACTGACAATATGAGGAAGTAATATGGTTTTTAAAGGTTAATTGTAATATGAAAAATACACTTTCATACTACTATTGCTCTCCAAAGTCAATAATAGTGGCGGATGTTTGGTATACTAAAATAATATTTAGTCTAAAATAATTGCAGGTTTCCTACTCAAAGATCATACTCCCGTCAGTTTTCGTCATTTTGAAACTCTCTAGTCCCCTTAACCACTTAAAAATACTAATCGCAACGTTTAAATATAAATTAAACCATAAAGGCTGTATTTAGTTTAATTTTTAAATACTTCTGAAAGTAATTTGACTATTTACCCCTCTAATCATATAGCTTACTTCTGTTGTCAACATCCCTTTTTCTATGCATTTACAAACTTTTCGTAATCCAGTAGCATTCGATCGAGATAGATTTTTAAAAAATCATCCTTGAAAATTATTTTTAAAACCATAAAAAATTAACAAATTGAGATACATTTTTGAAACAAATTGCATTTGAAAGGATATTTTTTCCGCATTTGACAGTGTAGAAGCTCAAATTGTGCAACGTTCAGAAGATAAACAAATTGCAGTAAAAGCGAAATTTATTGGTCAGGTGTTGCTATCATAGGTTAGAATTACTCACGTACATGCCTTTGCTTTATAATATAGATATTTAAAATCGCAGGTTTAATAAAATAAAACATAAAAAACACCACACTAATATCACATAATAAAATCAATTTATACAATAAACGTTTCGAGCAGTATAAAATCCCCTCATCAGTACAAAATCTTTGTTTGTACTGATTATGGGCCGGTATAGAGCTCGAAACATCTATTGTATTGTTATATTTTTGAGATTTCAGATCCCACTGATAAGAACCCTTAAGAAAATGCATGCACTTTATTTCTATTTTTAATTTAAAGAAGATATAGTTTACCAATATTGGGCTACATTGCAAAAATTGAAAACCGATATTAAATCTTGTTTTTAAAATATTCACTAAAGATTGGTATAACATGTACGAAGCATAAAATTCCAATACAAGAGCTACAGTGTTTTTTAACTTTGGTCTGATCAAAGACTGTTTTTGCTTTACTAAAGTCTAGTCAGTTTCCTGAAACAAAGAAGAAAAATAAAGGAACACGTCGTCTGAATATTTATATAACTAGTTATATAAATATTCAGTTAGCCATTTTATATAACTACATCAAATAACTATACTGATTTTTAAATACAATGAAAAGTCAAAAGGGGTAGTTTCGTATACTTTAACAAACATGTACATTATAAGATTCAAGAAACTTTTGATCTATTGAAAATCTGTTCGAGAGTAAACATTATTCATCATAGTCAAAATAAAAGCGTGTTTGCATAATGTCGTTTGATCGTCTGGAAGTAATATCTTATGTAATACTTTCCTCAATTTTTTTTTAACTGTAGAAAATAAATATAGATTGTTAACTTTGCATCTTCAAATACATTTTTCTATTCAAGAGAAAATATTTATTAAATTATCGTTATTGGTTACTTTAAAATTTTTGGATATTTAATTTAATTTTACGCTTTTGGTTGTTAAAGTTTTAGTAAAACAAATAACACACTTTAAAATTCATTTTTAAATTATAGTTTTCAAATGAGGACGTGAGTTTCAAAACTCGTCTTATCCAAAAAATCAAATTCGAGGAAATCGCAAAAAATCTCTGACTGCTTCCATTGGTTTTCATTGTAAACCAAGATGTTAGAAGGACATAAATACATGCTAAAACTATTTTTTCTGCGGTTTGTAGTGTTTTTTCAGTGAAGATTTACCTATAGAATAGATTGATAGAGAAAACACGATATTTTTTTTAAATTTTGGATAAGGAGAGATGTGAAACTCACGTCCTCAAATAAAGTTATCAAACGCCATCAAGTGAAACATATTGTGATAACAATTTAAAACTTTCTGTTCCCACGTAGGATATATTGGGGCATTTTCATTTTTAACACTTTCCAACATCTACTTTTTTAAATTGCTAAAAGGATTAAAATAAAAACTTTATAAGCAGTAAAATACGTTTTATTAGACTGTTGTCTAATATACAACAGTCTAATAAAACTTATTTTATTGTTTATAAAGTTCTTATTTTACGCCTTTAAGCATACTTTCCAACATAGTAGTATATTCTTTGTTTTGACTGGCGTGTCTGTACGTGCTCTAATACTCGTAAATATACTCAGTCTGCCCTGAAATTTTTATATGTTATTGACGCTTATTATACCACGATCCCTATTTAAAAGGCAATATGTATCATTTATGGTTTGTTTACAGAGGTAGTCAAAAGTACTCCGTTACATTACGGTCAAAGGGAAAAACCGTTTCATTTGCATTTTCATGATATTACACCATATCAAACATAATGAAATTGGTATACATTTATGAAGTTCACTAAAACATGTTTTCTGAAAAATGCGAGATACAAAGCATTTAGGATTCATTTACAGAGTTTCACACAAAAGATTTCTGTTACATAATAGTCTACAAAGAATAATCATTTGCAGTATATTTTAATGTTTTACACTATTACACTAAACTTTTACACTAAACATAATGAAATTTATATGCATTACTGAGGTGCACTATAAGAATGCTTAAGGGTGAATTGCTTAAGGGTGTTTTTATTGTGTTCCTTCTGAACTACATTTAGTATAATAATAGAAGTTTATGGAATATCAATAATTTCATATACAGAAGTACGCAAAGAACAAGATACATTGCCGTTTATAGTTGCAATGGTAATTGTACGAAGAGTGTTTTAGCTTATGTTATACGTGTTTTACCTGAATTATTTTTAGGTTAATATGTGTACAAAAGTCTGGATAGTATACAGGAGTAAACAAAGGAATTCGATTGCACTTTCATCTATTGGCGAAAATTGCTAAAATGGAATTTTCGAATTGAACTACATTTTAGCGTGCCATGTAGTAATATGCAAATCTTTAGATCATATACAGGGCTGAAAAAAATAATGACTTTCTTGATTATAAACTACTTTCTTGATTATGGAAGATAATTAACTGCTAAAACTTGATTTTTTATTATTTTATACATGTTCTAAATTGTTTACTTACATATCTTCTTTCACCTTATTTAACGACAAAGTTTCTTTACAGTTTTCTAGATGTTTTGGAAAGTGTTTCCAAATATATGCTTGACGCATGATTTTTTGCTCTTGGTTCAATAGTTTTAGTTATTTAGAGTGTAAATTAGACAGATGTATTCAATTTTTATTTTATTAATGCAGTGTTCAGTGCTCTAAATAATTAAAAGGATATATCTAAATTTAGTTTCCTGCAACTTCTTTATTTCTAAGTTTAGTTTTATTGTTACTTTATTCTTACAATTTGAGTGATATTAATGAGCGTTTCAGCCGAGTGATTTTGCGCGTGCTTCATATGTTAAATAAGGTGTCCAATACTCTGTGTTTCAGTATCTACTGTGTCTACTTTACAACTTATTTCACATTAACCTAATTTTATTCCAGTAGCTTAGTGAATTTTTCTAAAATCGAGCGCAAACCTCTTCAACACAAGCTCCAAACGTATGTTTTTCCTCTTTCACAAGTCACGGTAATCACTTGCCAATAATCATTAAGGTACAGCGATAGCAGTTTCTACATTTCTATATATTAAAAACATTTATAATGATAAAAACTGTTAATGTTATACCAAAGTGGTATATGCAATTAGATTAACGGTGAAGTTATGTATGTCCATATGTATATAAAAAAAACACTAAAAATTTAAGCAGTATCAAGGCAGTGTTAATATATAAAAAAATTGCATGTTACGGTGAGGTAAACTGGTTTCAAAAGACAGTAAAGTATGTTACATTAACGCAAAGGAAGGCATTTTTGCTGTCCATATTAGGCAAGATTGAGAATTACATGTACCTCAGAAGAAGGAGCTAGAACTTGCTACTATATTATATACACTGTATTGCCAACAAAACTATACAACAAAACCATACAAAAATACCCGGAAAGTTACGATTTTGCACATTTTGCCGAACATCTAAAAAAATATTTGACGAATTCTTCTGGAACTTTGGGAATATAAAGAATATGCCTGACTTCATATTTTTCAGCGAAGGTTTGATCACGAGGGCTATTAGGTGACCAACCACAAATTGAAGAAAAATATAATATTTGGGATATAGTTTCTGTGTTCATTGAGTCTAAAACGGAGTTGTCGTTTAGTCTGTCCTATATAGGACAAACCACATTGGCATTGAATATTGTAAATGCCCCAAAAATTTTGATGTGAAATTTTATCGTTTAATTGTGAAAAATTCAGTTTATTAACTGGCTTAAAAACATCCTTAAAATCATACTGTTTTAAAATATTAGCTATTTTGTAGCTAATGCCATTGTAAAATGGCAAAATAATGATGTTAGAAAAGGATACTGGACCAACAGAAGAATCAAGATTACTAATACCTTTATTTAGACAACGAAAAATTAAAACGGTTGATATAAGCCAAACTAAAACCACGATTAATAGCAACTGATCTAATATAATTCAATTCTGTAACAAGAGAGACATTATCAGAACAAATGGAAATTGCTCTATTAATAAAGAAATGAAAAGCCGAGGCTTTCTGAGAAGGGGGGTGACACGAATTAAAATGAGGGGGGAGTGAGACTGCAAAGGGTTTGCGGTATACACAGGTATGAAATGTATTAGGCTGACGATTAACTAACACATCAAGAAAAGATAATTTACTTTCAATTCCAACTTCATATATAAATTGGATAACAGGATCTATTGAGTTTAGAATAGTTAAGACATTATCAATGGATGAAATAGACGGGTCCAAGAGTGCAAACGAATCATCAACATATCTACAATAAAATGGAAAATTAATAAGATTAAACAATTTATCCACAAAATAATGCACATACAAACCTGCTAGGAAAGGGCTTAAAGGATTACCCATCGCTAAACCATCTGACATAGAATAAAATTGATTTGAAAACTGGAATGCACTTTGCGTTAAACAAATACTGAATAACTCAATAATGTGGTTTATCTCATAATCTGTGTAATGGAATTCTTTTAATCGTAAAGTGAGACACTGAAGTGCCCCTTGGACAGGAACATTGGTAAACAGTGAAATAACATCAAAAGACACCATGCGTAAAGAGTGGGAGGGGGGGGGGAGTTCCTAATACGGTTTACAAAATCATTAGAATTATGAATAGTATATAAATTGGAAACTGAAAGAAAAGAAAACCGTTTAACCAAAAATTTAGCAAGTGGGTAAGAAGCAGAACCAATTTTTGATACAATAGGACGGAGGGGGACAACAATTTTGTGTACTTTTGGAAGAGCATAAAAACTACTGCAGTTTGCTATGGGAGGAATTAAAGAATTTTTAGTATTTACATCAATACAAGGAGAAGTTTGAATGAGTTTTCTAGTTCTCAGAAGACGTTAGAAGGATCCCGATGTAATTTTTTAGTTTTTTTTAGTTTGTACGTTTAGTTTAGACGTATTTTTTAGTTTGGCTTATATCAACCGTTTAATTTTTCGTTGTCTAAATAAAGGTATTAGTAATCTTGAATCTTCTGTTGTTCCAGTATACTTTTCTAACCTCATTATTTTACCATTTCACAATAGCATTAGCTATAAAATAGCTAATATTTTAAGGCAATATGATTTTAAGGTTGTTTTTAAGCCAGTTAATAAACTAAATTTTTCACAGTTAAAGGATAAAATTTCACATCAAAACTTTTGGGGCATTTACAATATCAAATGCCAATGTGTTTTGTCCTATATAGGACAGACTAAACGACAACTCCGTTTTAGACTCAATGAACACAGATATTATATTAAGAAAAAAGAATTACAAAAATCCTCTATTGCTTGTCACTGTTGGAGTGAGGAACATAATTTTAACTTTGATTCAGCCACTATTATTAAGAAATGTAACACTCCATTAGATTTAGACTTCTTTGAGGCAGTTTATATTCATAAATTTGGTAACTCCCTGGTCAATGATTTTTCAAGTGTACGTCTCACTTTTCTGGGTTGAGTTACTGTGTCATAGTGAATCACTTCCGGCTTAATCTGTTTGGTGGCTCATGCGTGATGAATTTCTGGGTGTGTTGTTGTTTTCATTTGGGTTTCTCGATTCAATTTCATGTCTTTGGGGGGATACAATAATGTTTGATTTTATTTTACTGACACTGAGGATGTGAGTCCAAGTTACTCACGAAACGTACGTCTGTCCATTGTACTATGATATTGTGTGTTAAACGTTGGTGTTTTTAGTGTATATTCAAAAAAATGTATTTAAACTTGAGTTGATGAATAAAAAGTGATTTATTAACGATTGAAAATTTGAAAATATATAACTAAAATTAATTAATTAAATATTATTAATTAATTAAATTTAATTAAAAACATAAGTTTAAAATTGTACGTCAAACGTGACAAATGTTGTGCGTTTGTACTGTAGCTAGTTATATAAATATTCAGATCTTGATGATTTTTAATTCCGTGAAATGAATTATATCGTTTGCAGATTAATTTCTGTAATAAAATAAGTATCTCGGTCGCTTGACGATTAAACCTCGGAAGCTCCTATAACAAGACAGCACCGATTTTTTTTATAAATGTAAAACTAAAATTAGTTAATATTTGAAGAAACTGTATTAACATCAAGTGTCATCCACTACAAGTTTAAGAAAATGTATTTTAACTTGAGTGGATGAATCAGTAGTATTTTATTGACGATTGAAAATTTGAACAAGATATATAAATATATAGAGGGTGTGAACTAATAGTAGGAATTGATAAAAAACAGTCGAATATAGTGAAAATTCACAAAGATATCGGCGATAGTGAGAGCTGAATTTCAGTTGCTTTCTAAAAGTAGCTGGATGATAAGGGATTTTCCACTAATTTTCATTTTTTATTTTTAATCTTTTAAATTATTTTTTTTTATTGATGTTTTAGTTATTTTTGGAAAACCACCAAAACAAGCCTGTTCTGACAAAAAAAAATTCTCAAAGTCAAATCTACTCGTAACATTCATTAATTACTCACTCTTTTGTTGGAAGTCAGTTAATAAAAAATGCCAATATGTTGGAAATCCTTTATCATTCAGCTACTTTTCGAAGGCAACCGACATTTAGATCACTATATTGCCGTTATTCGACTGGTCTTTTTATATTAGTTGCTCTATAGAGTTGACTTCCAATTCAAGTAAAAACATCTTTGGTATAGTTCGTGAAAAATGTTAATAATCAGCATAACGTAAAAGCGAAAGCACAAAACAAAAATAATGTCTGGCGCTGTGTTGATCATGATTTCATAATAAAAGTCTTGTTGTCTCTTCTTGGTTTTATTTAACAACAAACTTAACACAACAGTAAATTAATAATGATAATTAGACTGAAAAAAACTTATAAATTTCAGGAGAGCAGCCAAGATGCTCCATATTCAAGATACAAAAAAATTGCAACTAAAAAAACAACAGCTTTCTAATCAGTTCGGGGTTAGTATTACGTCACGTTACATAACGCCGTGAGCTGAACTCCGCCCACAGACATGTGATCAATTAAATTCGCAACAGTTCGCGCATGCACAGTTAAAAAATATTTCATACGGCTGTTCGTATTTCACTAAATATTTCATACATATGTATTCTAATTGCACTATGTTGTTTCTACTTATTTGTGTAAAATTTTCTGAAACTCGTGTTAAATTTCGTTGAAAACCGTGCATTCTATATACAATAAACTTGCAAAAATGTTTTGAATTTTTTAAAGAAATCGTTATATTTCCTTATATATTAAAAGTTGCTAATCTTAAACAAATGAGGACAATTGATGTACAGCTTCCACATTGTCATATGCTGCAGCGAAAGTTCATTTCGTGCATTATATTTTACAGTGCAATCCCAAATATTTTTTCTTCAACTTGTTGCTGGTCCCCTAATTGCTCTCGTGATCAAATCGTCATAGAAAAATATGGTCAAACATGTTCTTTATATTTCCCAATTTCTAAAAGAGTTCATTGAATAATCCTTTAGATATTCGATAAAATGTCTAAAATCGAGTGTGTCCGGTGATTTTGTCAATATAGTGTACATCTGTATGTATGTGTATATATATATGTATATATATTGATCAGTTCATGGCCTTATGTAATCAAACGAATCTTCACAAATTTATGTGTATATAAAATTAAATAATTAAATATATCTTCAATATTAGTTGTATCTTTAAATATTATGAGAAATGTCAAAAGAGCATGTTTGAAAACCGGAGCACACGCTCGCTTCTGTTTTGCCTTAATAAGAGCAGAAATGAAAATGAGTCCTGGAACTGTAACATATTACTCACGTATACATAGTGGGATACGTCACATGGTAACTCTTCACGGGCTATACATATCTAACTGCTGTAAAGTAGTCAGTTATTAAATGAAAATTAACAATGGCCGATTGAAGATTGTGATGAAAAAAGTAGATGTCTTTGTACGGAAAATAATGATATTAATTATTTGCATTCGGGTTGCAGGTTAAGCTTTATTAGCAAACATAAGTTATGCTCCCAACTATGTGGTAAACAGGAAAGCACTTGATGTTTGACATAAAAATATTTGTTACGCTAAATTCACGGGTATATGTCATTTGTTCTGGCAATCAAACACAAGGGGATAGTTGCCTGGGAAGTTTGTTGACAGTTAGAAATTGCACAGTCCCCTGATGGATTTTCCACTACTCAGTATAAATATTATCTCAGGGTGGGTTGTAAAAACGAGCTTTTTCATTATTAGACATTTAAAATTAGTCATAGTTAACGTTCTAGTAACCACAGCATGTATTTTTCAGATTCCATTACGGTGAGGTTGTTGCATCCAGTGATGTTTATTTTTTCGATTTGATTTGTAAGAAGCACTCATGTATGCGTTATAGTAATCGCGGCATTAACTAATGCTATGTATTTTTGACATTCTTTTACAATGAGGTTGTTTCTACATTTTCCTCTCAAAACGATTCGGTTCAAATTCACAGCCATTCTTTTGCCAGGGCAGTTGACCTATTTCGAAGTCTGAATAAATAGGCAATTTTTTAACAGATTTTCAGTTTTCCGTCACAAAAAATCGTGTTTCCATTTTTAGTACTGAAAAGTTCTGAAATTTCTTAAAAGTCAAAATATCATAGCTCGATAAGCTTTGATCGTAAATAATTGAATTTCTAAATGTTCTTTTTAACAGAAGGACAACATTTTTCTAAATTAAGTTATAGGAAACGGAGGCGAAATAAAGACTTATATTTTTTTGTTTAATATGCATACATCCCCTTGCAAAACAAACGCCCTATATAAGGGGTATACTTGATTTGTAGATTTTTAGTAATTATGTTTCTATCATCAGCGGTTTAAGAGATAATCACCATTACAATCTATTTTGAATCTTCTGATAAATCTCATGCTTAAATACAAAATATATCTGTGATATTCAGCTAAAACAATATATTATAAACAAAAGTGGGTATGCATTTCCGCGCTATGCACAATATAGCATTCAGTGAAACCTTATAGTATTTATCAAAAACTTTCTTAAAAGTAAGTCTATATGTGATAGAACCATCTGCTGTTAAATGAAAAAATATATATTTCAATAACTAAAAAGCAACGTTATGAAAAATATAATAGCTTCAGAAAATGAGATAGTATTTTCTTTTATATAGCGGTTTCTTTTCGAATGCTAATATGAAAAACAATATAATATCTTTTGACCAATCTCTATTTTTAGATCGAATTGCTGGTACTTTTATCATGTCAAACGCGTGGTAAAATATTATGCGTGGCAGTATTTTATATAAAATACTACTGTATACTGAAAAATTAGCTTTAATTACCTTTTCTGTATTTGCATTTTTTCAAAATATGTTTCTTTTTATTTTTCTCCAAAGACGATTTCCTCCAGACATTCAACATACCATGAAATTCAAATTTACTACTGATACGCGATACATTTCTGTATTTGAATACAAAGTATTTCTGTGATATTCCACGAAAAAAGTCTATTCTGGGACAAAAGTACGTATACAATTTCAGGCAACATTCTAGATAGCACAAAATTGCATAGTATATTTAAAAAACTAACTTGAAAAATGTTTGTTTGTGTTAGAGCCATATGAGTTTAACAAAAAATTATTACAATAAATAAATGTAACAGCATTGATATTAAAATTGAAAATGAGAGGAAAATGAGACATTATTTGTTGTAGATAATGGTTTATTTTAGTATGTATAATTTGAAAGACTGTATGAGATCCTTTTTACCAAACTCGAATTTTTCATCTTTTGTATTTTTAATGTCAATACAGAATTTAAATTTTCCGTATTGAGTGTTGCTATTTTTAAAAAACGTTGCCTTTAAATTTTGGGTACGTCTTTTGTCATTATTGTTTCTTCATCTTTCTCACAAAGACAATATTTTATCCAAAAAATTCAAAGTATCTGAAAGTTCAAATTTACTTTTACCATATTGAGTATGTTTATACTTGATTAAAAAATATATCTTATTTAAAGCATTCTATTCTCGATAAAAGTACGTATGCAATTATAAGCAATATACAAGATAGTATATCCCAAACCCACATAACATTTAACAAAAAATTCCTTGAAAATATGTGTTTTATGATGGACCCATCTGCAGATATAACAAACAGAAGACGTGTTTTTGTAAAGAAAACAGCACTGTTATAAAAATATAACTACAGAAAATAAAACACTATTTTCAAAAACATTATTATAATAAAACATTATTTTATTAACCAAAACGCACATTAATTCGATTTTTTTTTCGTTTTTCTATTAAATACAGAATTTATAATTTTCGTAGGCCATATTCACGAAAGCTCGTTTTAAAAATTAGGTTAGTATTGTGTTATGATATGTTTTTCATATTCCTTATTACAAAAATAATATTTTTCGGATATCTTTACATACCTTAAAAATACAAATTTGCCTAATTATATATTTTTATATTTGAATACAAACTAATTAAAATTTCATTAAAACAGATTATTCTGAAAAAAAATTGCATAGCAATTCCAAACAAAATACAAGATATATAGTAAAATCTTACATAGTATTTATCAAAAACTTACTTGAAAATATTACTATTTGTGATGGACACATCTGCAGTTAGTTCAGCAAAATACTTTGTATAATAATTAAAAGAACACAGTTATAAAAACACAACTTCAGAAACAAAAATAGTATTTTCTTTTGGATGTTGTTTTCTTTTATTATGCTTAACTTGAAAAAAATTAAAGATCTAACCTAAATTCCAATTCTTGGGCTTTTGTATATTTTATTTCAAATAAAGAATTTTAATGTTTCACATACAGGTGTTGCCAGGGCTCGGAAGTAGCGCGCTACAAGTAACGAAACTACAGTAGCCGCTACTTTTCCCAGTAGTTTGTAGTGTAGCGCGCTACATTAAAAAAGTGTAGTGTAGCGAGTAGCGCGATACAAAATATCAGTAGTTTGTAGCAAGCATCGGCACTACTTTCCACGCTACTTTATGAGGGAGGAAAAAAGTGCCAACCTTCAAATCACGTGATATTAACTCGTTTCTTTTGTGCGAAATATGTTCTTTGCAACAATTTGCAAACGTCGGAGACAAATAAATCTCAGTTGCAGTGTCCTATATTTCTCCACAGACGACGGGCACGGTCACAAATTAAATGTCATTTTCACAACGTGGGTATCAGAAACTTCGTGTATTGTCATTTAAATCTATACAAATCTTCTCAATATAATATATTTTTATACGACTACGATTGTTTTTACCAAAATGTAGTCGTCTTGCTATGTTAAGTCTTTATCGGACTAATTTCTTCTCCCTTTTGCCTCCCACCCCCAGCAAGCAAAGAAATGTAAAATCTTTATTTAAAAAAAAAGAAAGAAAAATAACGGAGTTATCTAAACATAATTCATCTAAATTATCCCTAACTTCTCAAATTCACGCTTCCCCGTAGTAGCATACAACGGAATTTAAAATATTTTTAAATCTTTATTTTTATACAACAATAAAATCTTTCACTCCATTTGTTGCTCTCTAATGACAATAAATAAAAATTATTTCCTTGTCCCCAAAATTTACGCTTCCCTTTTTGCCCTTCCTCCAGCATACAGTTTCAAATATTTAAAACTCTTTATTTAAAAAAAAATGGCCACATTCGTTTCTACCTAATAATAATATACAAGTAACCATCTAAATTGTCCCATAACCTCCCATAATTTACTCTTCTGCACCCCCCCCCCCCCCCAGCATACAAATAAATCTAAAATCTTTAAGTTATTTTTATTTTTATCTAAAAAAAATCTTCTGCCCTAAATAGTGCTCTGTGATGACGATAAATAATCAGTATTATAAATTATCTCCCTTCCCCTAAAATCTCCCCCACCTCTCCATATACAAAATTTAAAACTCTTCTTTGTTTTTTTAAGTTTCGTTTTCTTTGCTGCCTGGTAACATTAAATAAATAATCAATCATCTAAAATATTCCCCATCTAACAAATTTTCTGCTCGCTTCCCGCCAGTTTAAAATCGTTAGAACTCTAATTAAAAAATATATATATATTCGAAAAAGCAGAGAAAAGTACATCATTTTATTATTAAAAGTGTACTAGGAAGGAATGATTTCTGCCTTCAAACAAACTAGCAGATGAAATGTAAAGTGTCAGCATGCCCGTGATCTATTATTTGCAAGATTTGCTGATAAAACCACAATGTACTCACTCATCAAAAAAAATAATTTTCTTGCTGGCAACCCTTTGTCTTCTTACTCATTATTAGATCTTGTGTTTTAATGTGGGGATACTTCTTTTTAGATTAATGTAATAGAATGACAGACAAAAGTAGTATAGAACTGCCCTGGTCGGCGTATAATGAATATTTTGAAGTTATAGAACAACAAGAAAGTGGTACTTATTCAGTAGCAAGTAAACTTTGTCCAATTAATAAGAAGTTATCAGTATCAAAATCATCTGCTTACAACTTGAAGTTGAACATAGAGGTGAGTTAGCATTTTCTTTATTAATATTAATTAGTGGATTGCATCTCGCACCGAATATCTAAATCGTTATTCGCTAAAATTTATAAATCATTACAATTTTTTCTATCAAATTTCCTCTTTTTAACACTTTCCAAAATAGTTAAAAAGTGTCTATGAATTCGCTTTGTCTGTCTGTCCGTGCTCTAACTTTCGTAAATATACTCGGATTGCCATGAAAGTTTTATATGTTATTGAAGTTTACCATAGAATGTTCAGTATTGAAAATGAAATATGTAGCATTTATATCTCGCTTACAGGGACATTCAAAAGAATTCTGTTACATTATGGTCTATGGGGAAAAATCGTTTGCGATGTATTTAATTAGCGATGATAACTAAAGTAGCGAAAAGTAGCGAAGTAGTGACTACTTTTGAAAAGTATTTTGTAGTCACTACTTTTTAAAACAAGTAGTTGTAGTTGTAGTTAACTACATTTTCATAAAGTAGTTGTAGTTGTAGTTCGCTACAAACAAAAAGTAGTTTTTTCGACCCCTGGGTGTTGCCATAAATTCAAGAAAATTTACTGTAAATTTGGGGATATTATTTTGTCATTATATATTGTTTACGCATTTTTATCCCAAATATTGTATTTTATTCAGAAAACTTTACATACTTTGGAATATAAATGTACTATTCTATATATGGTATGTTTCAAAAAATGTATACACAATTCATACGCTAATAATCATGGTTATAGTGGAGGGTATACGGTGATATACGCCGTATACCTTCTGAATTTTCTGAAGAAACTCCGTATATTCTCTGTTTCTTACATAAAGCTATAGCGTGTACTCACTGGGTATACCCTCTGCCTACTGCGTATACCCTATGTGTTTTTTACAATTACAAACTTTTAATAACTGGCATGTTCTTCTTTTCTGTCTGGTTTATGTAACTTGAAATAACGGCTGAAACTAGACTAAGGTTTGAACGAAGGAAAATTATTCTAAAACGTTTTTTGAAGATTGAAAAGCATTTATATGAAATGCAGAAGCAGTTTATGACAGAGTTTGAAATCAGATTCCCTTACTTGTCTTAACATCGCTAGAATTAGAGATATGTTTGAGGAAGATGAAATTGTTCAAAATATTCTGAAACAATGTTCGGGAATACCGCGAACATCACAAACGCCGCAGCAAATGGAGAGAGCGTGATAGATCTGTTCGGCAAGCGGACTTTTAAAATCAACTTCCCATCTCATTTTAAAGCACTTGATTTGGAAAAGTCGCATTCTAAAATTAACCCACGTTCTCAGGGAAGATTATCTTGACCCTTTTAATCTGTTGAGTTAGAGTCATTTAAATTGGGCATACATTATTTTGAAACATTTTATATTTTTATAGTTAAATATAAAATATATCTTCAATATTCAGCCGAAGCAGTGTATTGTGAAAAAGGTACGTAAGCAATTTCAGGTAACATGCCATTAGGTTTTTTTAGATGAAATGTCAGATTTGGTAGATAAACATAAAACAACAATAACTCTATGAATATTTTCTTTTACTAATAAAAATAGTCATATTTAGATACAATACATTTATCCCATCGAGAAACCAGAGCATTTATTCAAGTAACTTAAATGTCCGCAGTTCTAGATCTAAGAAACTCTTCAAAGGCGTTTTTCATGGCATTATCATTGGTGTAATTCTCTATCAAAAATGTTCCAAATGCTGATAGAAAGTGATACCGGTTGGAGAAAGATCTGGGTAGCGTGGATGATGAAAAAGAGTCTCATAGTACATGATGTGTAGTTTTTGGTTGTTTGTTCTGGAAAGTTTTGGTCTCTCATTGTCATCAAGCAGTAAAACTCCATTTCTGTTGATAAATATAGGCCGCATAACTCGTAATTTGTGATGAATTGTATCCAGCTGGGTTCAGTATTTATCTGCATTAATACTTTCATCACTTTTTTAAAACTAAGTAAGGTACACCACTAAATATTCACCAATATCTCCTTTGGAGGAAGGCTTCATTTCGGCATGTGTTTCGGTGCCTCGGCGTAATTTAGGCCTTGTGCAGATCAGCGATGATTATCCTAAAAGATACACTTCTCATCACATGTCACTACTCTGTATAAAACGAAGCGTTTCTGTTTCGGGAGAGCAGAGAAGTTCAAACTTCAATTCAATTTTTCAGGTTTAGTTCAGGGAGCTCATGAAGAACCCGCATTTTCAAGCTTTTTACCTTACTAAATTAATAACAAATCAACTAACACTAGACATATTTTGAAGAAATACTATGTGATTTTACGTTATTCTATCACGTACATAGTATAGACATGGTATACAATAATAGCGAATTTAAATTTCAAGCTATCGAAAGTTTTCTGAATAAAATATAACATTTGTGATGCAAATGCGTAAAACACATAAAATGCCAAAATACTAACATGAAATTTCAAGTTAAATTCTTAATATATATGGCAACAATATGTACGAAAAATTAAAATTCTTCATTTAAAAAAAAAAAAAAATCTAAAACTCGAATTAAGCATATCGTTGTCCACAAGATCTTTTTCAAGATCCACAAGATCCACAAGATCTTTTCTCCACAAGAAGTTTTTCAAAGTAGCTATACTAAAAAAACCATCGAAAAGAAAATATTTTCTTATTATGTAAATTTACTTTTTTTAACTTTTTTTTTCGCGTTTATTGAAACACATTTATTGTTGAAGTAGCAGCAGATGGGTCCAACACAAACAAACTAAATTTCAAGTATTTTTTTATATAAATACTATATGGTTTTACGGTATGCTATCTAAAATGTTGTCTGAAATTGCATATATACATATTTTTCAGAAAGGACTGGTTTAGTTGAACATCGCAGAAATACTTGGAATTCAAATATAGTAATATGTAGTATAGTGAATTTAACTGTCAAGGTATGTAAAGTTTTTTAAAATAAAATATGATCTTTGTACTAAAGGTGCAGAAACAAAATAATGACAATTATTCGTCCAAAATTTAATGTGAACTTTCTCAAATATATGACGACACTGTATATAAAAAATCAAAAAATACAAATGAACAACAATTCGAATTAAAGATAGAGGTAGCTTCAAAAATTCTTACGCAGTCTTTCAAATCCGACATACTAAAAGAAACAACTACGCGAAAGAAAGTACTGTCTAATTTTCTGAAGCTACATTTTTAGTACGGTGCTGTTTTGTTTACTGAAGGTTGTCTTTCGTTAAATTAACGTCATATGGGTTCATGACAAAGAGACACTTTTCAAAATAAGTGTTTTATAAATATTTCATAGTTTTACAATATTATCACTTGTCTGATGTTGCATATGCAATTTTTCAGAACACATTGCTTCAGTGTATTATAAAATAAAATATTTTATATTCGAATACAGAAATATAAAGCATAAAACTTAATTTTAATTTCAAATCAAGTTGAAATTTCTGGATAAATTATGTTCTTTGTAAATGAATACACAAAATATATATGATGATACAGCAGAATATTTACCCCATGTCTCAGTTTCAACATAGCCGTTATGTAACAACTTATTTTTTCATAACGATGCAGTTTATTTATTGAAACATTTCTTTTATTGAACTAACAGCAGATGGGTACATCCCAATGAAACATATTTCCAAATAAGTTTTTGAAAAATACAATATGGTTTGTCAATTAATATTCATATTTATAAACATTGCCAGTTGGCGCTTGTGATGTTTATCATGAAGTTATATATCCCTCCATGCGAGCAAGGGATCATTAGAGTGAGAACTGATTATGCTAGTGTAAAGGCACAACATGGACGTAAGACACATACGTATATTTTATTTTATGAATTCCAACTGAACCACTGGAGAGCAAGAAAAATCAGCAAAATATTTCGAGATTACACAATAACAGAATGAACCGAACAGCGATGGTACCATAAATTCCTATACGGCGAGCTGAATTCGGAAAATGAACCACGTAGACACGCTGCACCAGTTATGAAAAACAACGAACTGCGAACACTACGTATATATTTGAGACTCTCTCGTCAAACTGTATGGAACATGACAGAGCAACTATAAGTAGGTTATTCAGCTGTTCCCCAAAGTTAGTAAGGTAAAAAGCTTGAATAAGCGAGCTCTTCATGATCTCCCTGAACTAAACCTGAAAAATTGAATTGAAGTTTGAACTTCTCTGCTCTCCCGAAACAGAAACGCTTCGTTTTATACAGAGTAGTGACATGTGATGAGAAGTGTATCTTTTAGGATAATCATCGCTGATCTGCACAAGGCCTAAATTACGCCGAGGCACCGAAACACATGCCGAAATGAAGCCTTCCTCCAAAGGAGATATTGGTGAATTTTTAGTGGTGTATCTTACTTAGTTTTAAAAAAGTGATGAAAGTATTAATGCAGATAAATACTGAACCCAGCTGGATACAATTCATCCTAAATTACGAGTTATGCGGCCTAGATTTATCAACAGAAATGGAGTTTTACTGCTTGATGACAATGAGAGACCAAAACTTTCCAGAACAAATAATCAAAAATTACACATGATGTACCATGAGACTCTTCTTCATCATCCAAACTACCCAGATCTTTCTCCAACCGGTAACACTTTCTTTCAGCATTTGGAACATTTTTGATAGAGAATTACACCAATGATACAGCCATGAAAAACGCCTTTGGAGAGTTTCTTAGATCTAGAACTGCGGACTTTTAATAACTAGAACTGCGGCCTTTTGAATAAATGCTCTGGTTTCTCGATGGGATAAATGTATTGTATCTAAAGATGACTATTTTTATTAGTAAAAGAAAATATTCATAGAGTTATTGTTGTTTGATGCTTAGCTACCAAATCTGACATTTCATCTACAAAAACCTAATGGCATGTTGTCTGAAATTGCTTACGTACCGTTTTCATAATACACTGCTTCAGCTGAATATTGAAGATATATTTTGTATTTAACTATAAAGATATAAAATGTTTCAAAATAATGTATGCCCAATTTAAATGACTATAACTCAACAGATTAAAAGGGTCAAGATAATCTTCCCTGAGAACGTGGGTAAATTCTGGAATGTGACTTTTCCAAATTAGGTGCTTTAAAATGAGATGGGAAGTTGCTTTTAAAAGTCCGCTTGCCGAACAGATCTATCACGCTCTCTCCATTTGCTGCGGCGTTTGTGATGTTCGCGGTATTCCCGAACATTGTTTCAGAATATTTTGAACAATTTCATCTTCCTCAAACATATCTCTAATTCTAGCGATGTTAAGACAAGTAAGGGAATATGATTTCAAACTCTGTCATAAACTGTTTCTGCATTTCATATAAATGCTTTTCAATCTTCAAAAAACGTTTTAGAATAATTTTCCTTCGTTCAAAGCTTAGTCTGGTTTCAGCCGTTATTTCAAGTTACATAAACCAGACAGAAAAAGAAGAACATGCCAATTATTAAAAGTTTGTAATTGTAAAAAACACATAGGGTATACGCAGTAGGCAGAGGGTATAGTCAGTGAGTACACGCTATATAGTCCAGTCAAATTAGCCCATTTTTGAGCAGTTTGCATAATAAATGCAAAGCAGATAAAAATTGGTCCAGTTGTTCATTGATGACTACTGATGACTATGTAAAAAGTCCCCATGGATAGGAGGCGAGCGGGGTGAGGAAGGGGGGTAAACAAAGTATTTTTTTTTTTTAGTTTTTTACAAATATCTCAGAAATTGTTGTTTTTCATGAAAAAACTACTCCAACATAAATTAAAGAACATAAAATTATCTAAAAATGAGAGATATATACAGTGGAACCTGGATTATCCGTCAGTCAGAAGACCGGAGCTTTGACGGATTTCCCCCCCCCCCCCAAAAAAAAAAATCACTTTAATTTCAAATTTATTTATTTAATGTCGCCATAATAAATTCTAAAGGGATATAAATTGGTCAAGTTGTTCATTGATGGCTACTGATGACTATGTAAAAAGTCCCCATGGATAAGAGGTGAGCGGTTGGAGGGGGGGCTAAATAAAGTATTTTTTTAGTTTTTTACAAATATCTCAGAAACTATTGGTTTTGATGAAAAAATTACTCAGACATAAATTAAAGAACATAAAATTATCTATAAATGACAGGCATATGCAGTGGAACCTTGATTATCCATCAGCTAGAAGACCGGAGCTTTGACGGAATTTCCCCCAAAAAATCACTTTAATTTCAAATTAATTTATTTGATGTCGCCATAATAAATTCTACAGAGATAAAAATTGATCCAGTTGTTCATTGATGGCTACTAATGACTATGTAAGAAGACCTGATGGATCCGTTAGTCGCGAAACCGGAGCCTTGGTGGATTTACCGCAAAAAAAATCCCTTTAATTTCAAATTTACTTAGTTAATGTACATTCAAATTTATTAAATATTGTCGCAAAAAGAAGAAGAATTTACAAAATTTTTCTTTTTTCCTTTTTTTTTTTGGAGGGGCGGTGTATGGTGGTGAGTGTGAAAGGGTGGATGACTGGCCCCCGAATCATGATTATTATGAATCATCTAAACATGAAACAGGAATCAGTTCATTATTATCTTGAAAAATTTTCCGAAAAAAAAACTTTCGTTTCAAATTTATTTACTTAACCTTCATACGGGGTCTCGACAGCAACTTTCCGAGAATACATGCAAAGTTGGACAGGTCCTGTCAGAGACCAGTCTATTCAAATTCAGTAAATATTGTCACAAAAAAAAATAATTTAACTTCTGTTTGATGATGATGTGTAAAGATAAAAATAATATTTTGACTTAGTAAGTATTTGCTTAATGATAAATTAGTACTTTCATTGTTCCCTATTATGTTTTGTCGCATTTACAAATTTTCACGTGAAATTTTATGTTATTTAATTTATGTGAATTTGACGGACTTTCGCAAAAAAATCACTTTAATTTCAAATTTATTTACTTAATGTCGCCATAATAAATGCTACAGAGATAAAAATTGATACAGTTGTTCATTGATGGCTACTGATGACTATGTAAAGAGTCCTGATGGATAGGAGGTGAGCGATGGTAGGGGGGGGCAAAATAAAGAACTTTTTTAGTTTTTTACAAATATCTCAGAAATTATGTAGTAATTTTTTCATGAAAACCAACAGTTTCTGAGATATTTGTAAAAAACTAAAAAAGTACTTTATTTTGCACCCCCACCCCTCACTCACCTCTTATCCATCAGAACTTTTTACATAGTCATCAGTAGACATCAATGAACAACTGGACGAATTTTTATTCCTTTAGAATTTATTATGGCGACATTAAATAAATTAATTTGAAATTAAGTTATTTTTTGGGGGAAAATCCGTCAAAGCTCCGGTCTTCTGACTGACGGATAATCGAGGTTCCACTGTATATACCTGTCATTTTTAGATAATTTTATGTTCTTTAATTTATGTCGGAGTAGTTCTTTCATGAAAAACAACAATTTCTGAGATATTTGTAAAAAACTAAAAAAAAAATACTTTGTTTAGCCCCCCCTCCCCCCGTTCACCTCCTATCCATGGGGACTTTTTACATAGACATCAGTAGCCATCATTGAACAACTGGACCAATTTTTATCCCTTTAGAATTTATTATGGCGACATTAAATAAATTAATTTGAAATTGAGTGATTTTTGGGGGGAAAATCCGTCAAAACTCCGGTCTTCTGACTGATGGATAATCGAGGTTCCACTGTATATACATGTCATTTGTAGATAATTTTATGTTCTTTAATTTATGTCAGAGTAGTTTTTTCATGAAAAACAACAATTTCTGAGATATTTGCAAAAAACTAAAAAAAAAAAAATACTTTGTTTACCCCCCTTCCTCACCCCGCTCACCTCCTATCCATGGGGACTTTTTACATAGTCATCAGTAGTCATCAATGAACAACTGGACCAATTTTTATCTCCTTTGCATTTATTATGGCAAAAAAACCTAATTTGACTGGACTAATAGCTTTATGTAAGAAACAGAGAATATACGGATTTTCTTCAGAAAATTCAGAAGGTATACGGTGTATATCACCGTATACCCTTCACTATAACCATGATTGTTAGCGTATGAATTGTGTATACATTTTTTGAAACATACCGTATATAGTATAGTACATTTATATTGCAAAGTATGTAAAGTTTTCTGAATAAAATACAATATTTGTGATAAAAATGCTTAAACAATATATAATAACAAAATAATAACCCCAAATTTACAGTAAATTTTCTTGAATTTATGGCAACACCTGTATGCGAAAAATTAAAATTCTTTATTTAAAATAAAATATACAAAAGCCCAAGAATTGGAATTTAGGTTAGATCTTTAATTCTTTTCAAGCTAAGCATAATAAAAGAAAACAACATCCAAAAGAAAATACTATCTTAGTTTCTGAAGTTGCGTTTTTATAACTGTGTTCTTTTAGTTATTATAAAAAGTATTTTGTTGAACTAACTGCAGATGTGTCCATCACAAATAGTAATATTTTCAAGTAAGTGTTTGATAAATAGTATATTACATTTTACTGTATGATATATTGTATATTATCTGGAAGTGCTATACAATTTTTGTGTTTTAAGAAAAAACTGCTTTAATTGAATGTCATGTAATTACTTTATACTCAAATATAAAAATATATAATTATGCAAAATTGTATTTTAAGGTATGTAAAAGTTTCTGAAAAAAAAATGATTTTTGTGATAAAGAATATGAAAAACATATCAGGACATAATACTTACCTAATATTTAAAGCGAGCTCTCGTGAATATGGCATACGAAAATTTTAATATGTGTATTTAAAAAAAATTATTTAAAAAAATCGAATTAACTTTTTGGTCAAAAATACCTTACACAGACATTCCTGTCAAGCATACAAAAATAAGATAAAATAAAAACACTATCTAAAAGGAAATAATGTCTTACTTTCTGTAGTTATATTTTTAAAACAGTGCTGTTTTCTTTACTAAAACACGTCTTTTGTTTGTTATATCTGCAGATGGGTCCATCATAAAAAACATATTTTCAAGGAATTTTTTGTAAAATTTTATGTGGTTTTGTAGTATACTATCTCGTATATTGCTTATAATTGCATACGTATTTTTTCTAGAATATAATGCTTTATGTAGCATATATTTTTATTCAAGTATAAGCGTTTTCAATATAGTAAAAGTAAATTTTAATTTCCAGATACGTTGAATTTTCTTGATGAAATATCGTCTTTGTGAGAAAGATGAAGAAAAAAATAATGACAAAAGACGTACCCAAAATTTAAAGGGAACTTTTTTTAAATAGAAATACTCAATACGGAAAATTGAAATTATGTATTTGAGATAAAGAATACAAAAGATGAAAAATTCGAAGTTGGTAAAAAGAATTTCAAACAGTCTTTGAAATTATACATACTAAAATAAACCATTATTGAAAAACAAATTATGTTTCATTTTCTAAAGCTAAATTTTAATAAAAATACTCTTATATTTATTTATTGTAATATTTTTTTTATTAAACTAGCATATGGCTCGAACACAAACAAACGGATTTCAAGTTTTTTTTTTGTTAAACGATTTTGTGCTATCTAGAATGTTGCCTGAAATTGTATTCGTTCTTTTGTCCCAAAATAGACTTCTTTCGGGGAATATCATAGAAATGCTTTGTATTCAAATACAGAAATGTATTGCATATCAGTTGTAAATTTGAATTTCATGGTATGTTGAATATCTGGATGAAATATGGTCTTTGGAGAAAAATAAAAATAAACATATTTTGAAAAAAAAAATGCAAGTACAAAAAAGATAATTGCTAACTTTTCAGTATACGGTAGTATTTTATAAGAAAAACTGAAATACTGCCACTCATGATATTACACCACGTGTTTGAGAGGAAAGAGATCAACAATATGATTTAAAAATAGAGATTGGTCAAAAGATATTATATTGTTTTTCATATTAGCATTCGAAAAGAAATCGCTGTATAAAAGAAAATACTGTCTCATTTTCTGACGCTATTATATTTTTTAAAACGGTGCTTTTTAGTTATTGAAATATATATTTTGTTCAGGTAACAGCAGATGGTTCCATCACAAATAGACTTACTTTTAAGAAAGTTGTTGATAAATACTATACGGTTTTACTGCATGCTGTATTGTGCATTGCGAGGAATTGCATACGTAATTTTGTTTATAATATACTGTTTTAGCGAAATATCGCAGATATATTTTTTATTCAAGCATAGAGATTTATCAGAAGGTAAAAAATAGATTGTAATGGTGATTATCTCTTAAATCGCTGATGATAGAAACATAATTTCAATTACTAACAATCTACAAATCAAGTATAGCCGCTATATATGGCGTTTGTTTTGCAAGGGGATGTTTGCATATTAAACTAAAAAAAAAGTCTTTTTATCGCCTCCGTTTCCTATAAATTATATTTAGAAAAATGTTGTCCTTCTTCTAAAGAGAACATTCAGAAATTCCATTATTTACGACCAAAACTTATCGAGCTATGATACTTTGAGTTTTAAGAAAATTCAGAACTTTCCAGTACTAAAAATGGAAAGACGACTTTTTGTGCCGGAAGCTATGAAAATCTGTTTAAAAATTGCCTATTGCTCGCGATCTTTTGCGTTACCTTGTATATGATGTATCGAATTTATGCTATAAGTTCTACACACACCATTTTCAATACCGAACATGCCGTAGTAAACCTCAATAACAATTATGAATTACATGACAATATGAGTATATTTACGCGAGTTAGAGCACGGACAAGGACAGGCGGGACCACCCCGGGAATCCAGCTTTCGCTTTAGAGTTGAAGTGCAATCCCGGTGGGTAAAGCACCGACACACAGAGAGAAAACCCAGTTTATAAACAATTTCAGCTTTGTTGATAAGTGTTAAAAATGAGTTTATGCCCGGCGGTCAACTGGCGATAACATGGAAGGGTAGACCCGCTAGCAGAGAAGTGTATTATGATAGAAAATAAAAATTACCACTTAAGATTGATAAACTTGAGTCTACAGAATATGTCTTGTGAATTTAGCCATTCATAGAGAGGTTTCAGTGTCAAAAAATGCTCCATCTGAATGAAGTACTGAAATCAATTAGAAAATACACTGGCGTTTTCAAATTCACCGTCAAATGCGAGAGTCTGATCAAGACGTTTTGTGCAGATAAAAGATGGAGACAAATAAAAACTTGTTTTATACTGAGGAAAGTTGGAAAGGAAAACAAAATTCTTTTAGATATAAAGATAAAGGTGTATAACTTCATTGCATTCCTAGAGTTGTGTTAAAAACATATTTGGGACAAAATTTTACCTGTTTAGTAAGCTAACATATTATTAAAGGACTTACCATTGTTAATATACACATTGTTAATAACACATTGTAAAAGGACTTATCATTGTTATCATAGCTCAAACTAATGTTGTTTTAGGGTTATGCCATGTGAATAAGAATTAACTTTTAAAATAATTAAAAATACATATGGAGAGTAGGGCATCATGTTTTTGCATACCGTATATTTTCGTGTATAAGCCGAGTATACGACTTTTCAGTGAAAATTTGTCCAAAACCAGAAACCCGTTTATAAGCCTAGTTAAATAAAAAGTGATGAAACAATTCAATGTGGGAAAACGTAGCAATTTGTTGTGCATAGCTAATAGTTAAAAACTGGATTTTTGTCTAAGTAGGCCATTTAAGGGCAGGCTCCGTTCGAAATGGAATAAGTGGATGTAATCTGATGATGCAGTTGTGACAAATGGGAGTAATTATAAAACAAGTTGACATTGTCACCATATCTGAATGTACGAAAGAAGTTTAACTTGAACCACAAGAAATAATTGTCCGATCTTTCAAAAAATGCTGCATGAGTAATGCGATGGATGAAATTGAGGATGATGGAATCTTGATGAAGATGGCGACGATGATGATGATGATGGTAAGTTAGACGCTGACGACATTCATCCAGCGAAAGGAATTGATTCTAAGGAGTTGTTTAAAAATTCAGATAATGAGTTGGATAATGAAGGATGATTGTTGTCTTTTTCACTGTAAAAGAATTATATATATATTATTTGTAAGTGTTTTTATATTATTTATATTCAATATTTTCGATTTTGAATATCCATTTTGGAAAATTTGTTTGACTCGTGTATAAGCACACCGCCCCCCCCCTTCCACTTTGGAGCCAAAAAAATGTCCAAAGATATTCTTGGCTTACATACGGAAATATACGGTATGCTTAGGTAGAATGTAGCAAAAAAAAAAAGAGTTGAGAAACACTGGCCTAGGACCCATATGTTCTTAGTTTAACAAAAAACGTGTTTCAATTTTATAGAAAAGTAACTTGAAAAACTGAGGCAGTAACACACTTCACAAATATTTTGCTATATCATCAAATGTTTCAGCACTGGAATATAATGTTTTCTTCTTTTGACGGTCCTATAATCATTTCTCAGGAAGTTTACACTTTCAAAAACTTTTGAGTTGTGGATAGAGCACGTATCCCGATGGAACGTGAATACCAATATAAAACGTGCAAAGAGAGAAAATAACTTTTCTAGGAAAGTGATATGTGTTGACAAGGGAATCAATAAGTTTCGGTTTGAATAAATAAAATGTGTAAATATGTGAAAATGTATGTGACCTTTTTTCACAGTTCTTTTACAAATAGTAAAAGAAAACTTAAATAAAATAATTAAAATCGAAAAATTTGAATCCTTCTTTTGTTAAAATTATTTAATTCATCTGAACTTTTTTTTTTTAAACTTACATAATTTTTATTTAATGTTTAATTTTTGTTTGTAGTATAAACATAAATATGGATTATGATTCAGAGAGAAGGTGTGTTGTTGCATTTTTGCATTTATCTTTCCGGAAATGTGTTAACACTCGATAATATTTTTGAAGAACATTTTCTATTAAATTTTGACAATGTTATTTATTTAAAAAATACAAATAGTATATAAATGTATGATTTAAAATATTCAATATTCCAAATAAAGAATACAAAAGTTTAAAATGTGATATTATTAGTATTTTATTAGAAAAAGTTGTAAATGAGATACGTGGTTACTACAGCAAATGTGAAAACGCTATGCACAGTCTTGGGAAAAAAAAGTATATCCCCATACTAACACTGCCGCAAATCATCGTATAAAAATGCAACTGATATCAATCGATTATTAATAACGTCTACTAATTAATTACGTAATTTTTGCTTAGGGGTTCGTCTACAGTTAAAAATTGTTCCATAATACTAAATTGGAGTATCGGCGTATTGAGTATATTGCATATTTATAAAAAGATATTCCAAAGTAGCTCTACATTTTTAAATATTTATTCTTGGTGTATATATTTGACCAAAACAATATCTACATATATTTGAGTCATCTTCTATATTATAATTGCATAACATAGAAATAAATTGAAGTATAATAAACAAAAACAGTCTTTGTCTGAAATTCTCTATATTCAGAAAAAGAAAATTTACCGTATTATTATGGAAGGAAAGCTCTTATTTTAAGGAACTTGCAAAAGTTTCTCGATACAAAATGTTAATGGTATTTTTTTTGTGTGAAAGATTAGGTATTTATATGAGTACGTTTGAACCCAATAATACTGTTTATTCATGTCCGTAATTTTTTAATAAGTACTGCTATTGTTTTGAGCACATCAATTTATTAATAAAGTATAAATTAGAAAAAAAAGTCATTCTATTTTATAGAGAAGCACGGATATTTATTTACTGCAATGCAGTCTTAAAGAAGATCATATACCATGAGTGTTGCAAAGTAGGTACAAATCATTTGTACTTACCTCATATATCCTTTTAATTATTTAGAGCACAAAAATAAAATAAAAACGAAGAAAATAATAAATTGAATACATCGGTATAATTTACAGTATAAATAACTAAAACTATTGAACCAAGAGTGAAAAATCATGCGTCAAACATATATTTGGAAACACTTTCCAAAACACCTAGAAAACTGTAAAGAAACTTTGTCGCTAAATAAGGTGAAAGAAGATATGCAAGTAAACAATTTAGAAAATATATAAGGCATTAAAAAATAAAGTTTTAGCATTTAATTACCTATCATAATTAAAAAAGTAGTTTCATTATTTTGTTCAGCCCTGTATATGATCTATAGATTTGCATATATACTACATGACACGCTAAAATGTAGTTCAGTTAAAAAATTCCATTTTAGCAATTTTTGCCAATAGATGAATGTGCAATCGAATTGTTTCGTACAGTCCTTTATACTATCTAAAGACTTTTGTACACCCCACATATTAACCTAAAAATTAATTCAGGTAACAAATGTATAAAACAAGTTAAAACACACTTCGCACAATTACCATTCTAACTATAAAAAGCAATGTATCTTGTCCTTTGCGTACCTCTGTATATGAATTTACTTGTATTCCACAAACTTCTATTCTTATTCTAAGTATATTTCAGAAGGAAAATATGCACAACACAATAAAAACTACCCTTAAGCAATACACCTCCATAGTCAGTGATAGTTACGAATTCCTTTGTGTCCATCAAAATTTATACACATGCGTTTTGCACTTACATTATACACAACACCTGCTGTGCAAAAAATTAATTAAACTTGAAAACGCAAACAAATATTGAAAAGGCACTTCCAGTAATTAGCGCTTGTAGACAGTACTGTAACCGAATTCTTTTGGGTATCCCTGTAAACAATAACTAAAAGACATATCATACTTTTCAGTAGCAAATTATAGTGCACCTCAGAAATGCATATAAATTTCATTGTGTTTAAAATAGTGTAAAAACATTAAAATATACTGCAAATGATTATTCCTTGTAGACTATTATGTAACAGAAATCTTTTGTGTGACCCTGAAAATGAATCATAAATGCTTTGTATCTCGCATTTTTCAGAAAACATGTTTTAGTGAACTTCATAAATGCATATCAATTTCATTATGTTTGAAATGGTGTAATATCATGAAAATGCAAATGGAACGATTTTTTCCCATTGTTTGTAATGTAACGGAATACTTTTGACTACCCCTGTAAACAAACCATAAATGATACATATTTCCTTTTAAATAGGGATCGTGCTATAATAAGCGTCAATAACATTAGAGATCGACCGAAACAGGTTTTTAAGGCCGAAACCGAAACCAAATTTCGGTAATCATCCCACTTTCGGCTGAAACCGAAATTGAAACAGAAAGTGTAAAAAAAATGAAAACTGATTAATACACGCAAAACTGCATATAATTATTAATTAATTAATTAATTAATAACAAATAAATAATAATTACTTAATAATAACTAATTATGTTACTAATTAATTTATTAATTCACTAAAATTTACATTAAAACATGCATAAAAGGTGACAAATGATGTTAAAACAATTACATAAATTGTACAGACACACAAACTGGTTTATCCTATATAGGGATGACCATCCGGAAATTTAAAGAAAGATTAAAAGAATACTTTTCTGACATTAAGTTTAACCGTCCATCCACAGCTTTATCGATATTAAATCAGCGACAGATTATAAATATTGATTTTCAAAACGCAAAAATTATAGTTCCTGCAAATAACGAGTTTACAGCTAAAATCCGAGAGTCTTTGGAGATTTTATGTAAAGGAAATCGAGTCTGTAATGATTGCTTATCTTATAATGTACCTAAAATCTGGTTTAATATTTTGAAATTATCAAGAACCCCAGCGTTGGAACTAATGGACTTTTCCTGATACACCCCTACAGAATAATAGACTGGCCCCGTTAAAACTCAGTTACATATTAGCACAGTGAAAGCGACATTCGTACACCAAGCTCAGTCAACAGTTCCCCACTGAAGAAGATCGCGTTAGTGATCGAAAGTCTCGGGATGTAAATGTTTGTATTTTAACGTTTTTAACATCATTTGTCACCTTTTAAGCATGTTTTAATGTATATTTTATTGACTTTAAATACAAGGTGAATATTTCTATGATATGAGAATCATATATTAATTTTAACATCCCTACTCTTTATTTAAATTATATTTTTCCCCTGCCTTTTTCAAAATTTAATTGTGTTATCTTAACTACAAACAATAATCCCGCCGTAATTTATACTCTTCCCTTTTCATATTCACTTATGCTGAATCTCTAATATCTCCCGGCTTTTCGATTAAAATAAAAAGAAAAGAATTAAATCAGCACAGATGCCTTTTCGTAATTTACTTTCCGAAACCAAGCTTATAACACAATATGTTCATAATGCATTTTTGTGGCCACAGAGTCAGTTAAAAATATGTCTATCTTTTCATCTAGCTCAGATACATGACCTTATTTGGTATTGGTAATAACTCAATCACTCACACCCATGTCTAAAAATATATTCTGATTGTTAAAAGCACAAGCTGTTTTGTCTCTCGAAATTCCATTCGCATGGGAAAATATTCGTCGGTTATAATCTTCTTGGCGATATTAAATTTTGAAATGAAGTGCATTCTTATGCCAATATTCTGGCAACCTGGCTTTGTAAATACCATTAGTTATGCGGGCTTCCGTCTGAAAGTATTCTCACCTAGACACTCTGTAGCAACCCTATTTGGCGAGATTCTTGTCATTTGAAATCCAAGTTGAGTCGTAGAAGCAACTCACTCAGCTCCTTGCCTTGTTTCTGTTAATATCATCTCTCCCTGCTATGTTGCCCCTCCTTGATACTTCCCCGGGTGTGGAGAGATTGCAAAGACTTTACCCGGCATAAGCCCGGTCATTATGAACCTGGATTTATTTTTCATGCTTTGGTATCCTGAATAAAAGCCTTGTATCGACCTATAATGTGTGTACCTATGGATTATTCATGAAATCACGTAACATAAAATAATATCTTCACTTCTACATGGAACCACTGCATTATAAAATCATTCCACTTCAATTTCGTTTTTATTTCGAAATTTTCTGTTAATTTATTAATTATACTTGTATTGAACCACATTTCTCAAAGTGAGACATGTTTAACATTATTTTGTACTTTAGCTAATTTTAAATATATATAGGGATAAAAATGTAACAGTTGTGAATTTTCTTTTAGGATATGCACAATAAGATCAAAATAAATATTTGCTCACTCATTGTCCCCCCCCCAAAAAAAAAAGAAAAAAGAAAACTGCCCAGTTAAACTGAGGGCATTGAGCTCACAGGCTATTCACACTAATTGTATATTATACTCTTATTTCAAAGAATTTGAAATATGCCCCTCGAAAAATAAAGAAATCAACAATATATTAAGGGGGGGGGTCATCCCCCCGTTACCCCCCTCATAGTTAACTAATGAACCCCTTAAACTAATCAGGGAAGTCTCTAATTACAATGAATATATATACAAAATTTGAAGAAAATCGGATAATTCTGCATGAAAAACCCATTTATCTAAATTAAGGGGGGGATTAGCCCCCCTTTCCCCCTTTATACTTAACCAAAGAACCCCCAAAACTATTCAGAGAAGCGCATTATCACAATGAACCTCTATACAAAATTTGAAGAAAATCGGATAATTCTGCATGAAAAACCCATTTATCTAAATTAAGGGGGATTAGCCACCCTTTCCCCCTTTTATACTTAACCAATGAACCCCCAAAACTATTCAGAGAAGCGCATTATCACAATGAACCTATATACAAAATTTGAAGAAAATCGGACAATTCTGCATGAAAAACCCATTTATCTAAATTTGGGGGGGTGATCCCCCTTTCCCCCTTTATACTTAACCAGTGAACCCCCAAAACTGTTGACAGAAGTGCATTATCAAAATGAACCTATGTACAAAATTTGAAGAAAATGGGATAATTCTGCATGAAAAACCCATTTATCTAAATTAAGGGTGTTTTAGCCCCCCTTTCCCCCTTTATACTTAACCAATGAACCCCCAAAACTATTCAGAGAAGCGCATTAGCACAATAAACCTATATACAAAATTTGAAGAAAATCGGATAATTCTGCATGAAAAACTCATTTATCTAAATTAGGGGGGGGGGTTATCCCCCCTTTCCCCCTTTATACTTAACCAATGAACCCCCAAAACTATTGACAGAAGCACATTATCAAAATGAACCTATATACAAAATTTGAAGAAAATCGGATAATTCTGCATGAAAAACTCATTTATCTAAATTAGGGGGGGGGGGTTATCCTCCCTTTCCCCCTTTATACTTAACCAATGATCCCCCAAAACTATTGACAGAAGCGCATTATCAAAATGAACCTATATACAAAATTTGTAGAAAATGGGATAATTCTGCATGAAAAACCTATTTATCTAAATTATGGGGGGTTAGCCCCCGTTTCCCCCCTTTATGCTTAACCAATGAACCTCCAAAACAAATCAGGGAAGCGCCTTATCACAAGGAACCTACAAACAAAATTTAAAGTAAAATGGTTAGTTCTATCAAGAGTTATCGCGTTACGTACATACATACGTACGTACATACAGAACCAGCGGGCACATAAGCTCTCAGGCTTTGATAGCCTGTGAGCTAATAAAAGCGTTGCCACTCCCTGCCTCCCTAAGAAAGTATTAAAATTGCATCCCTCTTTGAAAATTTTATCTCCGGTGCCAAGTTGACTCTCTGTACCTCTATCCAAAACTTTTTATTTTCATATAAAACATTAACGTAATTCATTTATCAATAAGACAGAAATAGTTTCCAATTATACGAATTTCATCTAATAAAAAAATATTTTAGTATACATACCTCGATATATCTTTCGTAATAAATTTCGTAAATCTTCATATGTTTTAATAACATCTTTCTCATAAATCATTCGAAACAATCTGGAGTTTCAAAGTAAAAATTTTCTATTACTGTTAAGTTTGCAGCTTTTAAAAATCACGTGATAAACGTCTTTTAAGTTTAGCCATATATACATTGATTGCTTTATGATTTAGACTCGCATCATGAATCAGTCATGACGGATAATGATAAGTAGTGGAGTTTACAACAATAAACAATGTCTCATTCGATCCGATACAACTCATATCAATGAGTAAAGTTGAAAATTTCCGAGAGAAGGAACGAGATTTTAAAATACAGATAGTTTCGGTCGAGTTTCGGTCAGGCCGAAAGTTTGGCAGCCGTTTCGCCGAAAACGAATATTCGGCGATACTCCAATTTTGCGCCGAATCCTAAACCGAAACCAAAATTTCGCTCTATCTCTAAATAACATATAAAGATTTCAGGGCAAACTGAGTATATTTACGAGTGTTAGAGCACGTACAGACACGCCAGTCAAAACAAGGAATATACTACTATGCTGGAAAGTATGCTAAAAGGCGTAAAATAAATCTTTATAAACAATAAAATAAGTTTTATTAGACTGTTGTATATTAGACAACAGTCTAATAAAACTTATTTTACTGCTTATAAAGTTATTATTTAAAGCCTTTTAGCAATTAAAACAAGTTGGAAATTGTACGTCAAACGTGACAAATATACTATAGCTAGTTATATAAATATTCCGATCTTGATGATTTTTAATTCTGTGAAAGGAATTATATCGTCTGCAGATTAATTTCTGTAATAAAATAGCTATCTCGGTCGCTTGGCGATGAAACCTCGGAAGCTCCTTATAACAAGAAAGCATCGATTTAAAAAAAATTTTCAAATTTCTTAATAAATGTTTTTATTAATACACTGCTCAAAACAATTAAAGGATATTTGAAGTTTTATATAAAATAAAGATATAAACGAAATTTTTTTTGCCGAAAATAGAAGAAGAGAATCACAAATGCAAATTTTTCTGGTTTTCAAACTGTAGAGTATGCAAATTTTGAGTTCGACGTCAAAAACGTCGCTTCAGCGGCAGCGAATGAAATTTGACTTTCAACTGGATAAAAGAGAATGAAGACAAGGATGATCGGCATTCAGTGATTGCTTTGTTTCGATGAGTACGATGTCTCAGCGAAGTCATTTGACAGATTCAGAAGCTTGGAGAATTGGTGGTAGGTTAGAAGGGGGCCAAACTCAAGCCGAAGTAGCGCAAGCCATTGGAGTGTCACAAAGTGTCATTTCCAGGATCTGGAACCGTTTTTTGGAGAGTGGATGTGCAGGCCGAAGACCAGGGCAAGGTCGTAGACGGGCAACAACGCCCAATGAAGATCGGTATTTAGCGTTAACAGCTCGGAGACACCGAAACATGAACGCTACTCTTCTCCAACAACACCTTCGCTCGGCTACAGGCACCACGATTTCAACTCAGACTGTCCGAAACCGGCTCCATGCTGTAGGTCTGTATGCTCGCCGACCGATGGTATGTGTTAGATTAACATCAAGGCATCGTCGCGACCGCAGGGAGTGGGCAACCGAGCATGTCAACTGGAGGAGAAATGAATGGAGCAATATTCTGTTTTCTGGCGAGTCCCGTTTTTCTGTGCATCCGGATACTAGGCGTATTTTCATCTGGAGGGACCGTGGCAGTAGGAATAATCCTGCGTTCGTGCACGAAAGTGTCAGATTTGGCGGTGGAGGAGTGTTTGGTGTATGGTGGCATCTCCATTGACGGGCGCACTGACCTCTACATCATTCGAGATGGAGCTCTGACTGGTCGCCGATATAGGGATGAGATCCTCAGACCTATTGTAGTCCCTTACGCTGCAGCAATCGGAGATAACTTAATTTTAATGGACGATAACTGCAGGCCACATCGTGCAAACCTGGTGGAGGATTTCCTTTTCGAGGAAGGAATCGTTCGAATGGAATGGCCAGCGTGTTCTCCAGACATGAATCCAATCGAGCACGTTTGGGACGCTCTAGGAAGACGAGTTTCTGGCCGCCAACAACCCCCGCAAACCCTCCAAGAAATGGAAAGAGCTCTTCTGGAAGAGTGGGGCAGAATACCCCAACTCGTCATTAATAGCCTCATTGAGTCCATGCCTCAAAGGTGTTCAACGTTGCTGGCCGCCCGTGGAAACCATACCCCCTACTGAAAATGATTTTCTTTGAAGAAAACACCTTTTCTTATTCTTTTTTTCTCATATGCACAAATTGTGTTTTTTTCCTTTTGTACACAAATGCGCAATAAAATGCATTTTTTTCTGCCAAACATGTGTAATTTATTCTCATATAACCTACTATGTCTGTCGACCATGTATCAATCAGCTAAAAAGTTTCCCAGATACAAAATCCACCTAAAACTGTAATATCCTTTAATTCTTTTGAGCAGTGTATATTCTAAAGTTTTGATTCGATTTTCTTAAAATTTAAAATGTCTTGACAAAATTCAGCAAAGATAATATATCTTAAATTTCAAACCATTCGGTTGGGTAGTGTTTGCGTTGTTATATGCGGACAGACGGACGGACCAGACGACGATAATAGGTGCTAAGTATTTATATAATTACGAACGCGCCTAAAAAGTAGATGTTGGAAAGTGTTAAAAATGGAAATGCCCCAATATATCCTACGTGGGAACAGAAAGTTTCAAATTTGTTATCACATTATATTTCACTTGACGGCGTTTGATAACTTTATTTGAGGACGTGAGTTACAAAACTCGCCTTAACCAAAATTTAAAAAATCGTGTCTTCTCTATCAATCTATTCTATTGGTAAATCGTCACTGATAAAACACTACAACCCGCAGAAAAACTAGTTTTAGCAAGTATTTCTGGCGTTCTCAAATCGTGGTTTACAATGAAAACCAATGGAAGCAGTCAGAGTTTTTTCGCGATTTCCTCAAATTTGATTTTTAGGATAAGACGAGTTTTGAAACACACGTCCTCATTTGAAAACTGTAATTTAAAAATGAATTTTAAAGTGCGTTATTTGTTTTACTAAAACTTTAACAACCAAAAACATAAAATTAAATTAAATACCCAAAAATTTTAAAGTAACCAATAACGATAATTTAATAAATATTTTATCTTGAATAGAAAAATTTATTTGAAGATGCAAAGAAGGAAACAACCTATATTTATTTTCTACAGTTAAAAAAATTTGAGGAAAGTATTACATAAGATATTACTTCCAGACGATCAAACGATATTATGCAAACACGCTTTTATTTTGACTATGATGAATAATGTTTACTCTCGAATAGATTTTCAATAGATCAAAAGTTTCTTGAATCTTATAATGTACATGTTTGTTAAAGTATACGAAACTAGACCTTTTGACTTTTCATTGTATTTAAAAATCAATATAGTTATTTGATGTAGTTATATAAGTAACTGTATGAAATGGCTAACTGAAGGTATAGTTATATAAATATTCAGACGACGTGTTCCTTTATTTTTCTTCTTTGTTTGAAGAAACTGGCTAGACTTTACGCAAAAACAAAAACATTTCAGCCAGTCTTTGATCAGACCAAAGTTAAAAAACACTGCAGCTCTTGTATTGGAATTTTATATATCATACATGTTATACCAATCTTTAGTGAATATTTTAAAAACAAGATTTAATATCGGTTTCCAATTTTTGCAATATATCCCAATATTGGTAAACTATCTTCTTTAAATTAAAAATATAAATAAAGTGCATGCATTTTCTTAAGGGTTCTTCTGAGTGATGATCTGATATCTCAAGAATAGAATAATACAGTGGATGTTTCGAGATCTATACAAGACCATAATCAGTACAAACAATGATTTTGTACTGATGAAAGGTTTTTATACGGCTCGAAACGTTTATTGTATCAATTGATTTTATTATGTCATATTAGTATGGTGTTTTACTTACCCATGATACGTAGTATACACTGTAAAAAATGACCGATGTTTCTTATTTTATGAAAATATGCTATAACCACGAACGAAAATATAATATAATCTTCTGAGTTATTCGAAATTTCAAATAGCATGTTACATTGTCTTTTGAATCCCCAGAAACGAATACAACTTAAAAATTTAAAGAATAATTTATAAAAACAAATTATTTTTAGCTGCCCGAATTTTCCAGAAACGTTTCCGAAGGGTTTTTATAGTGTATTAATTAGTGTCCTTAGCCTGGAATACCTGTTTTTCGAATGCTATCCATTCTGAAGTAAACATTTTCATGCTAAAAAAAATGTTTAACAGACAAACATGCAAAATTAACAGCGTTAATAATAACATTAAAATTAAGATTATTTATTTACTCTTTCATTTATAAATTAACTTATGCGGCTGAAAACGTGTACTTGAGAATGGATAACATTCGAAAAACAGGTATTCCATCCTGAGAACACTAGTTAATACACTATAAAAACCCTTCGGAAACGTTTCTGAAAAATTCGGGCAGCTAAAAATAATTTGTTTTTATAAATTATTCTTTAAATTTTGACGATGTATTCATTTCTGGGGTTTCAAAAGACAATGGAACATGCTATTTGAAATTTCGGATAACTCAGAAGATTATATTATATTTTCGTTCGTGGTTATAGCATATTTTCATAAAATAAGAAACATCGGTCATTTTTTACAGTGTAGGGTAAATCTTGCAATCGTTTTGAAATCGAAAAAAAAAATTTGACGGATTTACACGATTCAGACACTGGAAATTCCGAAAAACATATTTTTAGAAAAAAAATTTTTGCCGTCCGTCTGTCTGTGTGTGTCTGTAAACGTTCTATCTCCCGAACAAATTGAGATAGAGACTTGAAATTTGGTATGTACTTAGTATGTAATAATGGGAAGAAGCTTATGGAATTTCAGTAACCTCGATTATTCGGAACTATTTTTTTCGGACTCTCGAAATATTCGTTCTGATAAAAGGTATATAAAATTTTTCGAAATTGTTTATTTCAAGGAGTGAATATAAAAGACAATAAAAAGAAACAGAAATTTTGCATAAAGAATGAAGTCGATCGGAAATGAGTTGCCGAGATATTTGTAATCCTATTTTCAACACTCTTCAATTTTTAATGACCCTGTATTTCATCAAAATTTCAATTCAAAGATATATTTTAATTGGAAATGAGACGCTTAATCCGACGCAATAAACGGTTAGTTACTATGATTAATATTTTTGGAGTTATAGGGATGTTTCTTTTACGCAATTCAGAAATAGAACATTTAAAGTTTATGACGTCATCAAGCCACAATTTTATTCGAATTACAATGCATTTTATAAGTAGTTTACACATGTTTTATTTTCATATTTTATGTTATGCATAGCATATCCATGATGGGTAAGTATTACGGTGGCCCCCAACGACTAGTTTTATTTTGTATTTTATTAAACGTGCGATTTTAAATATCTATTTTATAAAGCAAAGGCATGTCCGTGAGTAATTGTTATCTCATATTGAAGGTGGCAACACCTGACCAATAAATTTCGCTTTTAGTGCAATTTGTTTAACTTCTAAACATTGCACAATTTGAGCTTTTACACCGTCAAATACGGAAAAAATATCCTTTCAAATGCAATTTGTTTCAAAAATGTATCTCAATTCGTGAATTGTTTCTGGTTTTGAAAATAATTTTCAAGCAGGATTTTTTGTTAATCTATCTCTATTGCGTGAACCCCATTACGAAAGATTAATCCATTTGCACTTACAACAATATAAATAATTCAGCGTTTGTTTCTGGACGAACGAAGTTAAAACTTTATTAATAAATAAATAAAATAATATAAATAAAACACAAATTTATCAGACATGTTAATGGAACTATGCGGTTAAACCATTGAAATTATCAGAATCAAAAAGGTTGCTGCAAGTAACGATATTCGGCTGCGCACTCCTGGATTGAGGCTAATAAAAAATATCACATTTAATAAATTTCAAAATTTTATTTGAATGCATAATTGGTATTTTTCATATAAAAATATTTTTTGGTGTTCTTAGTGGCAATGTAAATAAATAAATATATATATATATTAAATGTAAAAAAATTATTAGGGTTTTGAATTTTAGAATAAACGTTTTTTACTAATGTTGTTTCACCTAGAGAGTCCGGGTTGGATCTGCTAGTCTTATCACGTTTTATCAAAGACACGTCTTTCAAGAAGAATTTACAGAAACTACTCAGATGTGCCAATTCCGAAACTTTTTTCTATTTTATACATCTTAATACTAATAATTTCGCTATCACAGCGCCAATAAAATCAATATTTTTCGTCATTCTGTTCTACGTCAGCTGCTTGCGAAACAACGGGTTATTTGGATTCAAAGCACCCTTCGCTGCACGAGCAGCCTATGTACAACACAACTACGAAAAATCGAGAAAAGCACACAAAATTAGCTATCACAGCACCCTCTTCTGGCGGAATATCTCCAAATTCAAGTGGAACCTGCCGGCCATAGTGAAAAACATACACATAAAACTTGGTTCAATTCTATGCATAATTGCATGCACTTTTCGATGATACAATAATAAAAATGGCACAAAAATCGCTATCACAGCGCCCCTTCCGGTGGAATATCTCCAAATCTTAAGAGCCGTAGCTGGTCATAGTGAAAAACATAAATAAAAGTATGTTCAATTCTGTACATAACTTCAAACAGTTTTTGATGGTACAATTATGAATACGACACAAAAAACGCTATCACAGCGCCCCCTTCCGGCGGAATATCCTCAAATTCAACTGGAATCTGCTGGCCACAGCCAAAAACATATAAATGACATTTGGTTCAATTTTATGCATAATTTCATACATTTTACGATATAAAGAGGGCAGGCATTTTGCAAAAACATATTTTTCGAGAACTCTGACCCTTAAAACGTGTAAATCCGTAACCGAAGATTCGTAAAACCGGAAGTCGAAAATAATTTCGATTACAATACTTTCTTCCAATATTGATAGACGAAAGTAAAAACAACATTTTTTTGAAAATCGATTTGTTTAAGAACCGAATCGAGTTCTCCTATAACTAATAATGCAAAGGGTTAGTGTCGCTCTGTGTATGTGTGTGTTGGGAATGGCTAGGAAAATCTATCAAACGTAGAGACCTACGTTTAATATTTTTAGAGACCTACGTTATATATGTAAAACGTAGGTCCACACGATATTAACTTCTTGAAACGGAATTTGTGGAGCAGCGTGAATTTCAGTCGTGTAATTTGAAGTGATTTTTAATGTAAACTTTGAATAATTTAAAATAGCGTTTCAAAAATGCGATTTTTGCTTTCATACTTATTTTAAACAAACATCTCAATTGTTTATTTAAAATAGCTTTCAAAATCATAGTAGCTATAAATAGCTATATATAAATTAAATAGTGAGTATTTTGCTATAAAGGAAATGTACTTATCTTAGCGAGAAACATCTTTAAAAAAGAAAACAGTGTAAAATTTGAGAGCATTACAAATATCGTAAAAGCAAAAAACGACAAAAAGATTAAGTTACCGAAAACAAAAAGAATATAAAATCATTCTTTTATTTATTAGCTTTGCGTCACAAGCACAAAATAAAATGAATATTTTAGAGTCTATCTAAAGATAGACTCTAAATGCTTTTAGAGACTATTTGAAGATTACGATAAATTACTTCATTTAAAGCAAGTGCCATTTCCTAAATAATAAATACTCTCTTGCCTTTACATAAAAAAACACGGAAAAATCATATTCGTAAAGCGGTTTTTTTAGAAAAAATGTTGTTCGTACATCACTAAATTAATTCCAATAGTTAAGATAGTCCAATAATATTTTATAGTTTAGCGTTTTTGTTCAATTCGTTATATTACCGCAGTGTAGATCTGTAAATAAAAATTGTTCAATAAACTACTTTATAAGAAATAAGTGAAGGGTAAGTAAGATTTTAAAATCAAGCACTTTAAGTTATTAGAGAAAAAATTACTTCAGTTGACGACAAATAATTGTATTTCGTTCTCAAGTTATTTCCTTGCTGTCTCATGGAATGGCAGTAAAAATATATCTTGAAAAAAAATAAAATAAAAATAAAATGTTATGACTGAATTAAAAGAAAAATATGACACACTTATTTAAACAAAAATAATTAATTAGTCTTGAATTAGTTTGCAGGGGAGAGTGGGACACCTTGGGAAATAGCCCATTTGAAACATCTTAATAGTTGTGCGTTGTTGTTGTGTAGAAGTACTAACACTTAAACAAAAAAATCGTGATTGCACTAAATTGTATTAACCATACACTATAGTTGCACCTGTCGAAATTCGACGGAGGAAAACATATTAAATAAGTACAATTTACGCTTATGAATAAAGCAAAAATGTACTTAGAAGAAAATATTAATTTTATTCAATTTTATGTAAGTATGGAATCACATTTCATGCCAGTTCAACGATAGGTTATAAAAATCTTTGTAAAAATTGAAATTTTGTGTTTGAAAATGCATATGTTTAAAAAATAACATCATTTTCATAAGCAGACGATTTGGCTTTTAATTTCAGCGCTGATGGAATGAAAAACTTGGAAAGTGATGTAATTTTTACGAAAATATATAGGAAATTTTATCTTAAGAGTCATTGAAGCAATTCTTTTTAAATTTCTGAGTTTCATTAAATATTTATTATAACTAAGCGGAAATGATGCAATTTTCAGAAATATTTTATTTTGTGCATACCAAGGATAATTAAATAAATAGCAGAAGTTCTGTTTATTTAGATGCAGGAATAAGAGTCAGTGAATATAACGTCATACTAAAAAAGGATTAGAAAAATATTTTATAATCATGGAGGAAAATTCATCTTTTGATTTCCGAATGACGTCATTTTCCTCATCGGAAACATTTTGTTTTACATATATATTATGATATATTATTTACTGTTATTTTATTTTCACAGATTACTTAATATTATTTCTCAACAAATAATCCATGTTCTGCTCTTTTGTGAATACTGCATAATTAAACGCAATCATTTTAATATGTTTACATTTTATGAAAGCCATTTAGATTTCTCTTTTAAATATGAATACATTTTCGTTGATGGAATCACGCATCTGACTGGTAGAATGTGATAAGGCAAATTAATTTTATAAATTTTATGTTTTAGACAACTGACGTCACACCCTAGCAACAACCTTAGAAACACACGTGGGCGTTTTGTTTTCCCCTTTAATTTGTTTGATTGTGATTGGTTGGCTCATAACACAGGCTGCAAATTGACGATTGTGATTGGTTGAATAAAAATTGGTGGGCTGGCGGTCACGTGGTTGAAACTTATCTATCGCCACCATTTTGAAGAAATTTCATAAAAAACTTTTTAAATTAAAATCGAAATATAAAAATGGGAATATTTAAAAAAATATCTAGTGCAGGCGCATTTATAAATGAACAGCTTTCATTTTTAAAAAAATTATCAAAATTGGTTCGGTAGAAAGTTCAGTGTAGATGACTAAAAAAACAGCCTTTTGTTTTAAATATAGATTTTTAATATGGTGGACTTTTCAATAATCAGAGATTCCTGTACATTTTGAAATTTGAACAAGCAAAAATAATGGTTACTCTACCGCTAAAAATTGATCTGGAGCTTTTTTAGAAACTATATTTTATACTGGATGTACTGAAAAGTTATATTCCATCACACATTTTTGTTATCGTTTTTTGTAAGTAAATACTTATACACTGTAAAAGAAATTGCAGTAAAATTACGGGCAGAGGCCGGCAGCAGAGATTCCAGTGATACCCCGTAAAAAACAAAAAAGAAACAATCCATGCCCATCATTTTGTGCAGCCCGTAATTTTACGGTGCAAAGTAATATAGCATTATAATGCACAGGATATAATGCACTTTAAAACACAATAACATTTTGCTTATTGTTCCATAGCACGTAGCACGTTAGATAATCATCACAGAACCGCTGTTTTGACGGGTTAAAATTTTCAAAACACGAGTAAAATGAAGGGATACACACTAGCGGAGGACAATGTATGGGGTCGTACCGTATTTTTGCTAACATATGGGCTAGAACTGTAAGAATATGTGGATTGCTCTTAATTTTCTAAGTATCTAAGGGATAGGGACGCTCATTTAGTGGATCAGAACGTTTTTCATCAAATAAGACTATTGCCCGTGAAAATTGAAGGGCAAACGCTCATAAATTTACAGTTTTTTTCTGAGAGTGTAGTACACATATAGATGCATGTAAATTTTTATACTACTGAATATTTAATTAATACTTATCTACGAAGTAAGTTCTTAAATATTTCAAAATCACTAAATACATGAAATAAACGTGGTCAAAGTGAATAATTGATAACCATATTTCAATTTTTAAAAAATAATTATCAAAATCAGTTAAGTAGAAAGCTCAGGGCAGATGACTAAAAAAACAGCCTTCATTTTTAAATATAGATTTTTAAAATAGTAGACTTTTCAGTAATCCGACATTCCTGTAACTTTTGAAATTTCAACAAGCAAAAATAATGGTTACTCTGCCACTAAAAATTGATCTGGAGCTTTTTTTGAAACTATGTTTTATACTGGATGTACTGAATTTTTTTATTTGATCACACATTAGATATTTTTTTAAATTGTTTTTTGTATGTAAATACGTATACACACATATATGTAAATACATTTTTATACTACTGAATATTTGATTAATACTTTTTTATGAAGTAATTTTTTAACTATTTCAAAAACACTAATACATGAAATAAAACTTCAATTTTTAAAATAATCATGTAAGATGATTTTTTTTAAATCAAGCATCTCCATTGCTTATTAAGAAAAATATTCGAAATCGTAAAAGATATAAAATAGCAATATATCTAAGACGGTTTTTTTTGTTATAAAGTAAAATTCGTAAAAGCTCAATAAATTTAGAAAAAAAAGTAGAAAATTGACAGCGTTGCAAATATCGTAAGAACAAGGAACGTGAAAGAATATTTAAGTTATCTAAAACAGAGAGAACATAAAACCATTATTTTACTAGCTTCACGTCTCGAGCACATAAGAAATAAATATTTCATAAGAACTGTTTTTCAAACTTACTGGAATAGCATGTAAAGCTTTTGGAAGCAATTTGAAGATTACGATATACAGTACTTCATTTAAAGCAAACGACTTGCCTTGAATAATAAATATTTTCTTGCCATATTACATCAAGAAACATGAAATAATAAAATAAATAATAAAATGGTTATATTAGGGGGAGAAAAAGCTGCTCGTGTAAGATTAGATGTAAGTCAATTGGAAATTTCATTATTATTTTTTATTCTTTATTTCTTTTTTTTTTTTTATGGTTTAGCGTTTTTATTTTATATATTATCCCATTATGTGTTTGCGTTTAAAATATGCGAAGTAAACCGCTTTGTAAAATATAACTAAACCATAAATAAGATTTTTGAAACAAGCACTTTAAGATAATGGAGAAAGATGTACTTTAATTAAAGTCTAAAAAGGCATTTTGTTCTAATGTTTATAACACTTTCCAACCTAGTTGAAAAGTATTCACGACTTCTGTTTGTCTGGCCGTCTGCCGTCTGCCGTGTGGCCGTCCGCTCCCAAATTGAGTGTGTAGCACTCATAGTTTTTTTACAGGAACAGTGAAAATATTCCGTTAGATTACAGTCAATGGGAAATAATCGTTTGAAGTGCATTTTGATGATGCTAGTCCATTTGAAACATGATATATAATTATGAAGCGCATTGAAACATGCATTTTGTAGGATATGGGAAGCAAAGCCTTTATTATTCATTTACAGAGTCAAACAAAAAATTCTGTTACACATTGTTCTATGGAGAATAATCGTTTGCAGTGTAATTTAATGATGCTTCACTATTTCAAACATAATGAAAATTATATGCATTACTGAGGTGCAAAATAAATCGCTCGCTTAAAAGTATCGTGTGCATTGCGTTTACGAGGACACACAAAGATATCGATTACAGTATACGTGCGATAATTACAGTCGATGTGTGATAAGTGCATTTTCAGCTTTGGTTTGCGTTATTAAGTTTTACTAACTTTTTGCATATTACGTGGTGCGTATAAATTCGGTTGATCTTGTACAGGACTACACAAGGGAATTCGTAAGTATCACAGACTATGGGAGTGAATTGCTTAAGAGTAATTTTTTATTGTGTTACGCATTTTCCTGATGAACTATATTTAGTAGACTAATTGAAGTTTCTAGAATATAAATAAATTCATATAGAGGGTTACGCAAAGAACAAGGTACATTGTCGTTTACGGCTGGTAATTGGTGGAAGTGAGTTTTAAGTTACCGGATGCGTTTTTTACCTGAATGCGTTTTTTTTACCTTTTAGCTGAATATATGGTGCGTACAAAAGTCTTTAGATAATAAACAGGGCTGTACAAAAAAAAAAAAAATTCGAGTGCTTTTCCATCGATTGGCGAAAATTGCTAAATGTGAATTTTCTAACTGAAATAAATTTTATCATGCTATGTAGTATCTATCTAAATCTAAGGATCATATACAGGGCTGCACAATTTAATTCGACTACTTTTTTGACAATGGATGGCAATTTCGTCAATGAGTTATATGTTTTCTAAACTATTTACTTGCATATCTTCTTTCACCTTATTTAAAGGTGAAGTTTCGTTACAGTTTTCTGGATGTGTTGGAAAGTGTTTCATAATCTACGCTTGACGCATGATTTTTCGTTCTTGTATTTTTTACTTCTGTTCAATGCAGTAGCATGTAAAATACAACTTTTAAAATAAAAATAATTAAATATTATTGTCTATTACAAATACCATTTTGTCATTACAAGAAAAGTATAATCCACTTAATCATATATATTAATTCTGTTGTCAACATCCCTTTCTCTATGAATTTACGATTGACGCAACAACGAATGAAGTATAATTCGAAAGGATTTTGAAGCAGCTTATGAGATAGTAGACTAATATTTCGTTCAAACATGTTTTTTGCTTAAAAATTGCAGTTAATTAAAAATTAAATAGGCATTGTCTTCATAATTGACATGAAATGTTTTTTTCCAATCAGTGTTGCCGCAAAAATAAAATACCGTATTATATCCTGCTCAACAATGATTATAAAAAAATAAATAGTAAAAAAAAAAAAAAAATAAGTATGATTTCTCCGCACGGGTTTATTTTATATTTATGACTAAAAAGCATTGAAATGTCATATTTGTTATATTAGATTGAATTATATTTTATAAGTATTCAATCCATTTTTCTTTGTCCCATGTTTTTCCAGAAGCAGATGACGCACTGTCTAATGTAGTTAAAATACCGTTGTTTATTTATTTTATTTATTTTTTGCTATCTTCGATCAGTTTTTACTGTAACATTCATAAAGTAAATGAGATGATATTCTGTCTTGTCTAATGTTGTTTGCAGATATTTTTTCCTTAATTTTTCTTTAAAAGTCTAAACCTGCATATAAAAACATTAGATATTGCTAAAAAATATTAGACTGCAATGCGAAATCCTCGCATGGGTCTTCTGGTGATAATATGAAATACATTTTATTTAAAATTTTATTTCATTAATCGTGATTTGTTTTTAAAAAATCTTAGTTTAAATGAAATTTAACAAAAATACATTTAAAATTGTGATTTTTTTTTCATAAACGGACACACTTGTAACTTTGGATAATTTAAAAATCGAAATAATTTCTAATATGTCGCTACAAAAAGATCTGGAATTTTCTTTCAATTATGCTCAATTCACAAAAAAAGAAAGAAAAATCATATTAAATCCGTTGTTATCACATTTTCAGTACAGCAGTATACATGCATATAAGCCTACATCTATACTAATAAAAGAAAGTTTCGCTCTGTGTGTGTGTCTGTGTGTCTGTGTGTCTGTTGGCGATGGCTAGGAAAATCCAGTCCACCTAGAAGGCTGCAAATTTAGATATAGGTAGTCCAAACAATCTCCTGGTGCACCATTACGTCAGAATTTTAATATTTTGAAAATTAAAGTAGTTATCAATTAAAAACTGATCAAAGATCACAAATAAAAACGTCATTATTCAAAAGCTAGCTGGCGCATGTGCAGAAACCAATATCCGTATCTTCCGGAAGAGAAGAAAGAGAGCACAACACATCCCGTTTTTGTTTTAAGTTTTTCTAAATTCGCCATGGGCAAACGGTTAGAAATACGGAAAAACCCTCTACATATTCTGAAAGAAAATACTTTTACGTCTCAAACGATCTGGTTGGTTTGAAAAAAATTTACATTTAACCCTTTCAAAAAAAATAATCAAAAAGCATCGAATTCATGTTTTTTTTTTATTTTCTCCCGTTTTCCGAGCCTTGCATCCACCGAAATACAAAAAATACGGAAAAACGAAGGTCACCAAATTAAAGAACTGATTTTGTCCTTTCCAAAGCCCTCTTTGGTTTTAAAAAATACAAAAATTAACCCTTCTAAAAAGTATATTTTCTGTATGCCGTTTTGTGATTTTTGCGATTTTGCCAATTTTTAAAAATTCGCATCGGCGATTCAGAGAAAGGTATGAAAAACTAAAAATACCAGACAATATCTACATTTATTCTTTTTTCGATATCTGTATTTGTTTTTGAAAAATAAAAATATTAACCCTTCAAAAAAAATTCGTGCGCAGGACTCTCTTTTGCGAATTCCGATTTTCTATGATATATAAAATCTGGCATCGGCTTTCTAAAATAACCAAACAAAAATCAAACACACCTAAAGACATCTACGTTCTGTCGGATTTAGGCAAAAACCTTTAGTTTAAAAATAAAATCACGTTAACCCTTTCGAAAACGTTTTTTACCGTAAGTCAATTTCGCTTTTTTAACTATTTCCTCTATCTTTAAAAATCCGAATTGGCGTTTATAAACAAGATACGAAAAACTAAAAATACCTCAACTAATCTACTTAAAATACCTCAACTAATTCCTTTGTTTTTTTAAAATCTGGTATCCGTTTTGAAAAAAATTAATTTTAACCCTCTGAAAAAAAAATCCTTTCCAAAACTCACTCACGCGAATTTCCTTTTTTTGGTCCAGATTTAAAAATCGGCATCGACTCGGGAAATGCAAGTACGGACAAACAGTAGACTCCAGATCATAGACACGTTCATTTTCTTCAAAATGCACGGTTGGGTTTTAAAAATATCTACATTAACTCTTTAGAAACCGATCGATTACGTAACCCACTTTCGCGTTTTCCGCTATTTTGGCAATGTTTACCCGTAGTTAAATTTCAATTCTACTAGGAAATTTGGTTGGGTCAAGTGTTCTGAAAAGGCCTCTTCCAGAACAGACTGCGCCCCCTGGCGGTGGAAAGTGGAACTATAGGAGTATATCTGGTTCTATGTACCCGATTACGACGGTGTTTGGCTCATTCGACTTGATATCTATAGCCTTAAATATTTTAGCTGCACTTTCGCCCGCCAGGATGTGCTTTCCGATCTTGGGTTTTATGGGCCCGATTACGACGGGGTTTGTCTCATTCGATTTGATTTCGATAGCCTTACAGATTTCAGTCATATTCGTATAGAACAGATTATTAATATTTCGGGCCCGGGCAACGCCGGGCGGATTAGCTAGTACATATATAAAACACATACACATACATATAAATTTATATAATAAGAAATTTTTCATTCTTTTCTGTGGAATAAGTTCTGATATATTTTAAAATATCTAATTTCATGAAATAAAACTTAGATGTTTAAATCTACTCTCCATTGTCTATTAAGAAAAGATTTCAAAATCATAATAGATATAAGTAGCAATATATCAGTTTAAAGGCGGTTATTTTGTTACAATGAAAAAATGCGTATCTTAAAAAAAAAAAAAAAAAAAAAAAAAAAAAAAAAAAAACTCTTTAAATTATGAAGCAGTGTAAAATTCGAGAGTATCTTATCTATCGTAGGAATAAGAAACATAAAATAGCGTTTAAGTTAATCTGAAACAGACATAATGTAAATCCATTACTTTATTAGACTCGCGTCAAGAGCACATGAGAAATAAATATTTCATAAGAATTGTTTTAGAAACTTAATGGACTGGCATGTGAAGTGTTTGGAATCTATTTGAAGATTACGGTAAACTACTTCATTTAAAGCAAACGACTTGTCTTGAATAATAAATATTCTCTGGCTACATTGCGTCTAGAAACGTGAAATAATAAAATAAATGGTATAAAATGGCTATTTTATAAAAAGTACTGTTTGTGTATAAATTATTTTTTATGGTTTAAGATTTCTATTTGTCTAATTATATTACCACACCATGGGTTTTGTGCATAACAAATTGTTAAGTAAATTATCTTATAAAATAAGACAACTGAGCTGTGAGATTTTCAGTGCAATAACTTGAATGTATCAGGATAAGATATACCCTATATTTTCCGGTTAGTAATGCGAATATACATCTAATTCATTTACAAATGACATTTTTACTTGAAAAATTTTTTTTTGACGGATTTACAGGTTTCAGACACTGGAGATTCCGAAAAACATATTTTTAGAAAAAAAAAAATGCCGTCCGTCTGTCTGTGTGTGTGCCTGTAAACGCTCTGTCTCCCGAACAAATTGAGATAGAGACTTGAAATTTGGTGTGTACTTAGTATTATTATTATTATTATTATTAAACCGCAGACCAGGCCCCTACCTGCCGGGCATTATGTCCAGCTTAACGAGTTTGTATACCTGGCCGCGGGGCGAAATTCGCCTAATCTCCTCATAGCGGAGATCCACGTGATTAGCTCCTTGGGTGTCCTTGGCTGCAACGCTATTTCGTGAGAGTTACTTAGTTACTGTGTTGGCCGGTTCTAGCTTGTTATTAATTATGAGTTTCTGAGTATGTTGTCGAATAAGGAAAGGGGCTTGCTTTCGGGCCATATTCACACTGACTATGGTTGCTAATATAGACAGGTTTATATAATTCTAAATATTTGTGTTTCTGTTATGTGTTACATCTTGTCTGTAGTGTTCTCTAGTGGTTTGCTATGTAATAATGGGAAGAAGCTTATTGAATTTCAGTAACCTCGATTATCCGGAACTATTTTTTTCGGACTCTCGAAATATTCGTTCTGATAAAAGGTATATACAAATTTTCGAAATTGTTTGTTTTAAAGAGTGAATATAAAAGACAATACAAAAACATAAATTTTGCATAAAGAATGAAGTCGGTCGGATAATGAGTTGCCGAGATATTTGTAATCATATTTTTCCACACTCTTCGATTTTTCATGACGCTGTATTTCATTCAAATTTCAAATCAAAGATATATTTTAATTGGAAATGAGACGCTTAATCCGACGCTGTAAACCGTTAGTTAATATGATTATCAATTTTGTGGTTATAAGGATGTTTCTTTTATGCAATTCAGTAATAGTGCATTTAAAGTTTATAACGTCATCAAGCCACGATTTTATTCGATTTGCAATGTCATTTATAAATAGCTTACCCATGTTTTATTTTCATATTTTATAATATCCATGAAAGTATTACGGGGCCCCCCAACGACTAGTTTTTTTGTTGTTGTTGTTCTTTAACGTTTTATTTATTTAATTATATTACCACACTGTGGGTTTGTGCATAATAAATTGCACACTAAATTATCTTATAAAATAAGACTGAGCTGTGAGATTTTGAATGCAAGAACTTTAAGGTATTAGAAAAAGATATATCCCGTATATTCCGGCGTATAAAACGTATCTACGAATTGAGTGTATTTTTTACTTTTAGGTTTCCGTACCTAAAAATTAAGAAACGGAACCCTTATATTCTCTCTTTGGAAATCCCGATTATGGAAAATCATGTAATAAATTTACATACAATTATAAATAAATGATTTTAGGATTTTTCCCTTTACATGGTCTATGAAAGCTTCATTTGTGCTAAATTCAAAGGTCAAAAGGAACTACTCTGTAGGTTTAGAGAGTACAATATATGGGATACTTTCGGTTGACCTACAACCGTGAAATTTGGCATGAAGGAAGGTCTTCTAGCACATGTAAAGAAAAATAATACGAAAATCATTAATTTATAAATCTGTGTCGATTTATTACGTGAAAACTCAGGATCAGCACTAACATCAAATTAACGCATTGTAACGTAATTTTTTGTAATTTCTATGTTACATAATGATACGGAACCCTCAGAATGCGAGTTCAACAAATACCTTCCACAGAAAGAAAAGTACTCTATTTTTTCAGTCCTGTATATAATCTATAAATGTATATATACGCTATATAGTATGCTTGCTACAATTTAGTTTATTAAGGAAACACATAACACAGTTGAAAATTCACCTTCAGAAGTTTCTACCATTAAAGGGAAACATATTTGTATTCTTTTGTATTTTCTCTCTTCAGCCCTGTATAATACCTTAAGATTTTTCTACACGCCACATGCTAGGTTTTAATCAGCTATGGTTTAATTCAGGCAAAAACACGCTGAAAACTATTGAAATCACACTTCCAGAAATTATCATACTAAGATTTCTCTACACGCCACATAATAAGCTATGGTTTAATTCAGGCAAAAACACGCTGAAAACTATTGAAATCACACTTCCAGAAATTATCATACTAAGATTTCTCTACACGCCACATAATAAGCTAAGGTTTAATTCAGGCAAAAACACGCTGAAAACTATTGAAATCACTCTTCCAGAAATTATCATACTAAGATTTTTCTACACGCCACATATTAAGCTAAGGTTTAATTCAGGCAAAAACACGCTGAAAACTATTGAAATCACACTTCCAGAAATTATCATACATAGGGAATTAATCCAGCTTTTTGCGTGGCCCTATATATGATTTTATTTATATTCTACAAACATCTCTTACTGTAATAAATATAGTTCACTTTCAAAATGCAGAAATCGGTTAAGAAAACCTTTTCAAGCAATTTATGCTGATGCACGGTAATGCTTACGAATTCTTTTGTCTAGCCCTGTATATGATCTACTTATAGCATTTATGCACATCCCATATTATGCAAAAATTTAGTTAAATATAAGAACGCATACCTAACTAGAAGCGTACTTCTAACAATTGTCGGTAATGGACAGTACTTCGGATACAGTACTGTATCCGAAATCCTTTGTGTGTCCCTATAAAAGGACAATAAGTGCTATGCACATCATATTATACGACAAGTATCTAGTAGGAAACTTGAGTAATATATAAATTTCATTATATATGAGAAGCATAATTAAAATACGCTGCAAACTGTTTTTCCCCGTAGACCATTATCAAACCGATCGCTATTATGCGGTCCTGTAAATGGTTTATAAATGCTTTACACTCCATGTTACACAAAAAACATATTTTAATGTACCTCAGTTTAATTGATATCAATTTCATTGTTTATTATAGTGTAAAATTATTAAAATGCCCAGCAAAAGACTTTTCTCCATAGACCATAATATAACGGATTTATTTTGATTACCCCTGCAAGCTAAATATAAGTGCGACACATATATATGATAGTAAGCATCTTGTAGTGTACTTCAACGATGTATATCAATTTCAATATATTTGAAATATATAAACATCATTAAAATACACTTGGAAAAGGATTTTTCCAATTAGACCATTATGTAACGACATTCTTTTGAGTGCCCTTGTAAACGAAGTAAAAGTACTACATATTTCATTTTCAATGCCGAACATACCATTGCAAACCTCAATAACATATATCAATTGCTTGGAAATCTTTTGATAATTTTTTTGTTGAAAGAGAGTCGTACTGGCGGTTTTCAAATAAGATCTAAAGGATACATATAAAATTAAAATTAAAAAAATTGAAACTTAAATAAAGACAATTTGTGGAAAACCAGCTATTGTCCAGCTATTTTTAGAAAGCAACTGTAATTCAGCTTTCACTATGGGCGGTATCTTTCTAAATTTTCACTATATTCGACTGGACTGGTCCTTTTATATGTGTTGACTACCGAGTCATGAAATAAAAATCTTTGGTATCGTTTGCACATCAGTAGTTAATAGAAATGCTAATATATTTCATCCAATATTTTAATAAATCTATATCCTAATTGTACTATGTTGTTTTGACTGTAATTTATCAAGTTTTCTGAAAGTGGCGTCAAATTTGGTTGAAAACGCTTCATGCTATAAACAAACAATAGGAAAAATATTGTTAATTTTTTAAAGAAACGTCTTCATAAATATACATGCTAGTACATGTATATGCCATATATACATGCTATTACACACAAATGTTGTACAATATCCGCATAGTCACGTTCTGAAGCTGCAGATCATTTCTAGCATTTCATTTTACAGGGTGATCCCAAATATTATTTGTATTCTTCAATTTTCTTCAATTCTGCCATTTTCTTTATATTCCTAAAGATCCAGAAGAATTCCTCAAGTATTTTACTAGGTATTCGACAAAATGTGTGAAATCAAAAGTTCTGGTGATTTTTGACAATATAGTGTACATCACTGGTGAATAATGCTCCCCGATATAGGCTTTACCACTAATTTTTCTGTGTAATTTTGATCGCCTTATTTAATCATAAAAACTTCGTAGAAAAAATATTAGAATAGAAGAATAACTAGCTAATACCTGCGGGAAGAATGATTAGAAGGATTCGTCCCTGATATATATACATCTTTAAATTAAAAATTTGGTCAGATTTAATAAAATAACTTGTTCGTTGTATTTTGAATTCAATGGTATTATATATATGTATATATATATATACTAAATATATATATATATATATATATATATATATATATACCAAGCATCGCAATTGTTTATTGTTATAAAACACATATAAGAAGATATATAACAGTTTAAAGGAGGTTATTTTGTTATAAAGATAAATTTCGTATCTTAAAGAGAAAGTTCTTTAAATTAGACAGAAGATACATCCGTTACTTTATTAGCTTCAAATCTTGAGAACATGAGAAATAAATATCAATTAAGAACTGTTTTAGAAATTTAATTTATCAGCGTGTGGAGTGTTTGGAAGCTATATGAAGATTATGATAAACCACTTCATTTAAAGCAAACGACTTCTCTTAAATAATAAATAAAGTTTTTTGCTATATTACAGCAAGAAACATGGAATAATAAAATATTTGATAAAATGGTTATATTACAATATAATAAATTATAACACCTTGTAAGGATATATTACTTTTAAATGCTAAAGGTGTAAAATTAACAACATAATATAAATTAAAATAACTTTATTAGTTGTTTTACATATTTCGACTCTTTCCGAGTCATTTTCAAAAACAAAATTTGTTTTTGAAAATGACTCGGAAAAAGTCGAAGTATGTAAAACAACTAATAAAATTTATTTAAATTTATATTATGTTGTTAATTTTACACCTTTAGCATTTAAAAGTAATATGGTTATATTAAAGAAGTTGTTTGTGTAAATTGCTTTTTTTGTGTGTGTGGTATAACGTCATTGTTTCACTGTTAGTTTTACAACTTTATGGGTTCGTGTATAAACAGTAAAATAAATTACTTTAAAAAAAATTATCAGTAAGTAAACTTTAAAAAACGCAAGCATTTTATGGTGTCAGAAAAACATACAGTTCAGTTATAATCTATCTAATGTAGTATTCTAAATTAAATTACCATTATGAGAATGACAGCTATATATTATATGAACTAATATATAATATACATGTATTTTAGCATTGTTGTTTCACTCTTGGTTTTATCACATTATGGGTTCGTGTATAAATAGTAAAATAAATTGCTTAAAAACATGATCAGTAAGTAATTTTAAAAAAATGAAGAATTTTATGCTATTATATTAGAAAAATATACAGTTCAGTTATAATCTAGCTAATGTAGTTTTCTAATATAAGTTATCCATTATGAGAATGGCAGCTATATATTATAAACTAATATGAAAAATGCATGTGGTTTAGCGCTATTGTTTCATTACTGGTTTTAGCACACTATGGGTTCGTGTATAAGAAGTTAATTAAGTTATTTTAAAAATAATTATCTGTAAGTAAAGTTTAAAAAGCGCTAGCATTGTATGGTATCAGACAAATATACAGTTCACGTGTAATCTAGTTAATGTATATTTTACAAAATAAATTACTCATTGTAAGAAAAGTTGTTGTATAATAAAAACTAACATGTAATATACACATTACTAAAATTGTTTTATATTGAACATGTATAAAAAAAACTATTTTGGAAGTTAAAGAATCAGTTTAAACAGATTAAAAAAAAAACTATTTAATATATAATCTCAGTTGTGTATGTATAGATGTGTATGACGATATAATGATATGGGTTTTTTTATCAAGACGTTCAAAGAATCAAGTCACTTCGTAACAACTAATAACAACTAACGTACTTTCTGATTTTTAATATTAAATCTATGCCGCTCGTTTGAAACTTTGACAAAAACTTTAAGAAAAGTTTAGAGTTTTTAATTATACTATAGCATCCAACCTGGGATTCCCGGGATAGAGAATATATGTGAAAACAACTTATTGTTTTTGTTACGGAAAACTCTGATAGATTTTTTACATTTAATATTTTTTTAGATTTACCCCTAACAACAGCAAAGAGTATTTTTATATGAAATATGTCAATTATATATTCAAATAAAATTTCGAAATTTATTAAAAGCGGTAATTTTGTATTGGCCTCGTGCCAGAAGTTAGCCGAAGAAATCGCTAAAAATTTCGTTATCTGCAGAAGTTTTTTTTATTCTTATATTTTCAGCAGTTTTAAGCGCTTATTTCAATTACATCTCTGATAAATTTGTGTTTTATTTATTGCATAACGAAGTTTTAATTTCATTAGTGAATATTAGCTGGAAACAAATGCTGAACATTTTATATTGTTTAAAGTGGAAACGGATTAATAATTTGTAATCGTCTGCAAGCGATATAGATTTTTAAAAAAATCATGCTTGAAATTTTATTTAAATGCTATAATATATGAGTAAATGGCGTTACAGTTTTCAAATAAATTGCATTTGAAAGTAGATTTTTATTTCCTATATAACGATGTAACAATTAAAAATGTCTATGTAAACAATTTAAAAAACGCATAATACATTTGAAAAAAAATTCTGCAATTAACATCTATAGTCGGAAAAATAGCTAAATTATTTCGTGCTGTCCTATATATGATCTATATATTTGTATATGTATACTACATAGTGTGCAAAAATTTAATTTAGTTAGGAAACGCATAGCACAGTTGAAAATCTTCTTCAGCAATTTTCGACAATAAATGGAAATGTACTCGAATACTTTTGTGCAGTCTTGTATACGATCTATAGAATTTATATACACAAGGTAATATGAAAAAAAAAAAATTAAAATGACATACCACAAGTGAAAACGCACTTCTAGCAGCTGTTGCTCAGATACTATAAAGGAATCTTTTGTGTGCCCCTGTATATGAACAATAAATCCTATACACCATTATCTATAAAAATAAGCATCTCGTAGTGCTCCTCGGTGGTATATATCAATTTCAGTATGTTTTACATAGTGTAACATCATTTAAATACATTTCAAACCATTTTTTCCCATAGACCATAATGTAACGGAATTCTTTTGAGTGCTTTTGTAAACGAATTTTAAATGCTACACTTCATTTTCAATACTGAACATGCCATGATAAACCTTAATACCATGTAATAATTACATGATGACCCGGATATATTGACGCATGCTAGAGCACGGCCAAACATACAGACGGCCAGACAATCCGAATTTTTAAACACTTTTCAACTATGTTGGAAAGTCTTAAAAAGTGAAAAATATTGGAAAGTTGGTATGCCCATTTAATTCTGTTGCAACATTTTCCAAGCATGCTCATAAATTCTTACATAGTCCAGTGTTATTTTAATAGTACTGAAAATAACTACTGACATTTTTATTAGATTTTAGTAAATTTTAATTTTTTTCATTGTTAGTTTTACTTTAGGTTTTTGAAAGTAAATACAAATTTTCTGCCCCCCCCCCCCCCCACACACACACACGCACTCCAAAAAATATTTAACACGAAAGGTTAAAGACTTTGATAAGTCTAAAACCTGTGTGTAAAAATTACAAAATCTGAAAACATCACAAATATTATAGAATAAAGAAACATGAAAGTCATAAAGTTATCTCAAATAGGGAGACTATAAAAATATCATTTTAATAGACTCCCGTCTTGAATATGTAAAAAATAAATATTTCACGAGAACTGTTTTAGGAACTTATATCAACCAGCATATTAAGAATTTGGAAGCGATTTGAAGATTACGCTAAACAACTTCATTTAAAGTAAAAGAGTTGCGTAGAATAATAAATACTCTCCTGCCATTATTATAGCAAGAAACAACCAATAACAAAATAAAAGGTAAAACTTTTATATTAGAAAAGGTTGTTCGTGTATAACTAGATGTTATTCAGTTATAAGTTGCTTTATTGTTTTTTTTTTTGTTTGTTTCATATTTAGTATTGCCACGGTATAAGTTTATGTATAAAATTGGTAAGTGAGCCGTTTTATAAAATTTAATTGAACTTTAAGGGGAAAAAACATACATTTTAATGTGTGGGGGCTTTTTAATTTTATAAATGTGGCTTATTGTAAGAAATGCAGCCATATATTAAATACTAATATACGTATTGATTTATTTAAATAATATAGCTTCCTTATAAAATGTTCCAAAAGAGGTTTTTAAAGGTAATATTTAAACAAATTAAAAATTATTTAATTTTAGACCTGTTATACAGGACAATTATTTTTATCAATACCTCTTATTTTGACAAAAAATAACAAAAATGTCGAATTTCTGATTTTAATCCTAAATATTAATCCTATTTTTAATTAATTAAATTAAATTTATATTTAATTCAGATATAAATCCTATTTTTTTCTGTTATTAAACCTAAATATTAATCCTAAATATTAATCATTTTTTTCTTAACACCTCTATAACATTGTGCTTAAATTTCTTGACGATCTGATAAACAGTACAGAAAGTATGGTTAATTTTAAGTATCTCTCTTAATATAAGTTTTTTAAGTGCATTCGTAATTATATAAATACATAGCACCTGGTAGCCGTCGTCTGGTCTGTCTGTCTGTCCGCATATAATAGTGCAAAAACTACCCAACCGAATGGTTTGAAATTAATCGTTGCAGAATTTTGTCGAGTCATTTCAAATTTTATGAAAATTGAATCAAAATTTAAAAAGAAATTAATAAAAATATTTATTAAGTAATTTGAATTTGTAAAAAATCGGTATTCCTTCTTACCGCAGAGCTTCTGAAGATTAATCGTCAAACGACCGAGATGTATCGCCAAGTTATCTGACATGTATGACGTTATAGTCATAAATGACGTATATGGATATGCATCCATATCCATTTATATCCAATATACACATAAAGAAAAAATTACAGCACTAAAAATTCTAACGTAGTTTTGATTAACAAAACCAAAATTCTCTACCGTCAGTTACAAAAAAAAAATATTAATGAATAAATTCATATACATTTATAGTCCAAGAGAAATATTTCAAGAATTAAAATTGTGTATGTTCTTCTAAAAAAACTTTCATATAAAAAATTTATCAATAAATGAAAATGACAGATTAAGGACTGCTAAAATTAGAAACTACAATTCCAAAATTGTTTCGCTTTTGAGAAAAGCACAAAGTGCGAAAATGTTTTTGTAATAAACGACCAGGAAGAGTTGCTTGCGAAGATTAAAAATTAAAATTCCAAAATAATTTCGCTTTTGAAAAACGCAGATTTGACATTCTTGAATAAAAAGAAAAGAAAATTAAACTATGCGTTCATGTCTCTGTTTATTAGTCCATGCTTTGGAAACTTGAAAAATAGATATATTGTAAAATAAATATTCGATGAAAAGAAGATAGCAATTTAAACGCACCACTGCATACAGCTTGTAACTCCTTATGATATTAAAAACAACTCCTTCGGTGAATTCATCTTGGTTATTTGTTATCTGTTTTTCTAAACAAAACTAAGTGGCTCTGATCCCTGCCAGCTACTCTCACGAACCACCATTCATCCTCCGGGGGCTCCAAAAACGGGTTAATTTGTTTCATGTGTATAAACAATTTTCATTTAAAAAAATCTAATCTATCAATAGAAGACTGTAATTTTAAATGAAGAACAAGGAATGATATACAATTGACTGAAACAATACTATTTATTTTTCGTACAAACCTAAAGATATTCGTATAAAGTTTGGCATACTTTAGCGAGCAACGGATGGCACACATTTGATTTTATTTTTTTAACCTGAGTTTGTTGGGTTTGTAAGAAGCGTTTACACTGAAATTTAAATATTTGACTCCATTTTTATATAACTTCTATTTTTAAAAATGCATAAACCATTTTTATATCATTTACACTTGAAATTAAAAATTTGCTTCCGTGACTACTCCCTTACACTTGAAACAACATTGCTACGAACATTGCTCGTGCTGACGTCATGCGTATACGTTATTGGCGTTAAAGCGCATTGGTTTGCGATAAATGTAAAATCGAAAACGTAAATAAACAAGTGCAGTTATTACAAGTACAATTAGATAAATACTTTATTTTCATGTCCATCTTTTGATGTCCAACTTTTCTTTCGAGAATGGCGTCATTTTCACCACCGGGATTAATCCACGCGTCCAAGATTAGGTCATAGTTGAACGCAATCGTTTTAAAATGAACAACGTTGTGTTTTATTGATTTGTCTGGGCGGCAGGTTGGGTTTTAGGTAGTATTTTCCGTAATCGGATGTACTACTACCGTTCCGGGTAGTCTTGCAGGAAGGGGCCGCCGATTCTGTGAGAAATCGGCAGGTCTCAGGGGTTCTGTTCCTTGCGAGCTATGCTGTCCAACCCCTGTACAGATCCCACAATGATAATGATATTATAAAGAACAGTGACGATCTTCTGTAATCGGATTGCCATGCATTTCCCATCACTTGGCTACTTTTTCGGTTGCCATGGCCCCATTCACCGTTGTCGTGACAGCTGATGGCTGTTTTCGGGATTGATAAGTATGGTCAATTACACACTTGAAAACAAGCTTCTATAATATAGTTAACTAAAAAATATCGCTATCTCTCGTACTTTTATAACGATGCTATGGACAGTATTCTTCATTTGGTTTCGATGGTACAAAAATTCTCTGCTTGGGGATAGAATTCAGAACCGCGGCATTGAAAAACGCTAAGTTTAAAGCATTTACGCTTATATTTTATGTTTATATCGAATTTTAGATATTTTTAGGAACAGTATAGTTTATGCATGAATTCTTATCTCTATTTTAATGCACTTTCGTGCATATTTTTCATGTTATTTTTAAAATGTAAATTGTTTATTTTAAATAATATGTATATACGAATTTTCTAATATGGATTTATCAAATAGTAATTCGTACAAAGTATATCTAAAGTATTTTAAGCATGCATTTACCTGTATTTATGCTGCATCAAGGGATGAAATATAAACAAACTTGTAAGCCACGCTACTTTTACTCCACGTCAGTCACATTCTGACTTCACATGAATATTGTCTATAAAAATATCGTTTTAATATATGACGTAATTTTCATCAATAAATGCGTCTTGAGTCTAATATTTTAATTATTTTAATGCTTCTTCCTTTTTTTAATATTCACATGTAACTACATTTTTTATGACTTAATTTTCCACATTTACTGCTTTTAACGCGTGATCATTTTATTACTTTTTTTAAATTTTCTTTCTGTTTTTAATAGTCACGTTTAAATACATTTTTTAATTGCAAGGAAATATTATTTTTTGCGATGTTTTGTAATTTTGCAACAATTTAAAAAATAAATTACCTTTTCTATATATGAAATAAAACTCTATTGAAATAATAAAAATTGGAATTAAAAAACAAAACAATCCCTAAAAAATTAGTCACCTTAAAAGTTTAATTATCCATTGCACATAACAAGTCTCTCAAGTATGTCCCTGCAAATATTGTTAAATTACTATGCATAGTTTTTGTTCCTATAAAATTTTCTTAATGGAACTATTTTGACTGACTTGAACATTAAAGAGCTCATAAAATATTTTTTCGATTAAAAACCTGTCAATTTCAACATGTTTATCGAACATTTCTCTATGAAATTATAAATTTTCATATTTTTATATGCAATAATTTTCTTAATATTAGCCAAGAAAGATCAAAGTTACAAAAAATTCATTTATGGTAGCAGCGGAGACAACGTCGACAGCTTTAGTTACTTTTTTTTCGAATATAGAGATAGTAATAACAAAACCTTATATCTTTCTAAAGACGCTAATGAAAAAGGAAATAAATAGTCAAAACTGTACGTTCTTTGTCTTTACATTATCTTTTTAAAAAAAATCATTGTTTATCTATTTTGCTTGTTTTGGGATACAATGCTATTATTATTTCATATTAGTTCAAAAGAGACATATTATTTAACTTTAACCCATTAACGAGAACATTATTTAGTGGTGTATTAGTGTGTATTTTAATTAGTCTTAATAAAATTAACAAAAGCACTTTCCAAAATTGCAACGTATAAATTTCTTTATATTTTACATACAAAAAAACTACTATAGTGTTAAAATGGCTTACGAATTTTCGATTAAAAATACTACGATTATTTTTAGAGAGATGGTATTTACAAAACCACACATCTTTCTAAAGAACCTAATAAAAAAGGAAAAACAGTCAAAACTGTATGTTACTCATTAACGGCGGCATTATTTAGTGAAAGATATTCTGTGGTGTATTAATGTGTATTTTAATTAGTCGTAATAAAAATTAACAAAAGCATTTTCCAAAATTACAACATATAAATTTCTTTATATTTTACAGACAGCCAAATACTATAGTGTTAAAAAATCTTACGAAAATTTGATTAAAAAATAAAAAAAATTAATTTCAAACTTTTGATCACATATTCTTAATTTGGAAAACTCAAGAAATAGATTAAAATTTCTGTTAAAAAGTAATTATTATTGACAAATATTTTTCAATATATTCTAATACACATTCTCTACTGAGAGTTACACAAAAAATGTTAATGCATATATACATTTCTAGTCCAAGAGAGATATTTCAAGAATTAAAATTTTATATGTTCTTCTCCATTAACTTTCATATACGAAAATGTTTTTATAATAAACGAACGGGAAGAGTTGCTTGCTAAGATTAGAAACTAAAATTCCAAAATAATTTCGCTTTTGAAAAAAACGCAGATTTGACATTTTTAAATAAAACATAAAGGAAATCAAACTACGTTTTCAAGTCTCTGTTTATTAAATCAAATTCTGAAGAGATGAAAAATCAATATTTCATGAAAAAAAGATCGGAATTTTGTTTGAAACCTCTTATGATATTAAAAACAATTGCTTCAGTGGGTTCATTTTGGAGAATTCTTTTCTGTTTGTTCTAAAAAAAAAAAGTGTAACAATAAAAACCTCACATCTTTCAAAAAACGCTAATAATATAAGGAAATAAACTGCGAATGTAGTACGTGCTTTGCCTTTACAAATTCTTTTAAGGGGATAGATCGCGTTGAGCAGCCTGAAAATGACAATAATTAAACCAGTGCTAAAAACTCTGTAGTTTTAAAAACAATGAATGAAATATATCAATTTCTTTTCTATAATTTCTATTAATTAATTAAATGATAACGACAAAAATGACTTTTTAAAAATATAAATACTAAAATATGCATTTTGCGCACAAGATAAAATTTTTTTACTGCAGATACACACTTAATATTTCATTTATTTTTACTTATATTACTACATTTTACACTGAACCTAAATTTAAAAGTGTATTCAAATTCATTAGCATAATTAATGGCTTTTAAAATGATATTTACTAAAATTATCAAAAATTTTAAGATTTAATTTTTCAATACAAAATTTTCTATGACACAAATCAGACTACATTTAGTTTCAGCATAAAGATATACATGAAAATTAATTATACGCAAAATTTCAATGTTCTATGATAAATAGTTTTCAAATGAGAGTGCACGTAATGCCAAAAAGTCCTCCCGGACTGCACCGGGAGGAAAAGGTAGCTTCCATATTCCATGTTTTTAAATATTCAACTCATTTTACTCAAACACCCCAAGCTAAAATGCTTGGAACCCGATTATAGAAGATTCAATCTCGGTTATCGTTAACACTGAATTTGAATGGGGATTTCAGCATGAGAGTTAGAGCATAACAAAAATCAGATTGTTTCAAAATGTCAGCCCCCCTCCCAAGAATTTCAAACAGCAATTTTTTTCAGACATTTTTTATGATAAAGCCAACACAAAAAATGTTCCGGAATCCTTGTATCACGATCTAACACTTAACACAAACTACTTTTTCAATTAAAAATTTTTTATACACCATTTTGAATTTTTTTTTTAAGTAAAAAATTTATTTTGCCACCATTTTAAAACAAGATGGCGAATGAAGCTGGTCAACGAACTCGGTTGAGACCTTGGTATGTTCTGTATATATGATCAGTCACATTCATATCGGTTCGTAAATACAAGAGTTACAGCATAACAAATGCCAGATTGTTTCAAAATCTCAGCCACCCTAGAATGTTCAAACTGCCATTTTTTAAGATATAGCAAAAACAAAAACTGTTCTTGAATCCTTGTATCACGTTCTAATACTTATCAGAAACAATTTTTTCAATCTAAAAATTTTTTGCACACCTTTCTGTATTTTTAAAAATTTAAATTTTCTAACTGACCGCCATTTTCAAACAAGATGGCGGATGAAGCTGGCCAACGAACTCGGTCGAGACCTTGGAATGTTCTGTATACATGATCAGTCACATTCATATCGGTTCGTAAATACAAGAGTTACAGAATAACAAATGCCAGATTGTTTCAAAATCTCAGTCACCCTAGAATTTTCAAACTGTCATTTTTTAAGATATAGCAAAAACAAAAAATTTTCTTGAATCCTTGTATCACGTTCTAATACTTATCAGAAACATTTTTTTCAATCTAAAATTTTTTTGTACACCTTTCTGTATTTTTAAAAATTTAAATTTTCTAACTGACCGCCATTTTCAAACAAGATGGCGGATGAAGCTGGCCAACGAACTCAGTCGAGACCTTGGTATGTCCTATACACATACTCAGACACGTAGAAATAGGTTCATAAATAAGAGAGTTACAGCATGACATATGTCAGATATATATATATATATATATATATCAACATTTGAACGGAGGGTGGTTTGGGGGTCAAGGGGTCATGATTGGTGAAAATCTACCAAAATGTTTTAGAATTGCTTTTCTCCGAACGTCTGCAACAGGTAGCTTTTTGTTATGAAAGCTACCTAAAAATACAGTTTTGTGAAAACGGGCTCCAAAGGTAATTTTATAGCATGACCGGAAATGGTTTTTTACAAGATATTTTCAGCTATAACTTCTGTTCTAATTGGATTTTTCGTAAAATTCTTTTTGAAATGTATTTGTAACATTTCAAGGTATCCATGCTAATTTTTTGAAAAATCGATTTTTTTTAACCTTCAACGTTATTTTCCTCCTTATTAAAGAGTCATTGTTTATCTATTTTGTTTGTTTTTTAATACAATGTCATTATTATTCCGCATTAATTCTCTCTCTCTCTCTCTCTCTCAAAAGTCTATATTCTTATTTTAAATAATTCATGGCATCATCATTTATTCAATTATTTCATATTTTATTCAAGGCATTATCAATAATAGCATTGCTCTAAGGCTAGTTTAAAATGTAAATAGAGTTACTGTGTAACATAAAACATGGCAAATTATATGAGGGAAACGTTTAAACTCATTTAAAAACTAGTAGCCTGAAGTAAAAAAATAATCCTATGGTAAAACATCAACTTCGATGGAATATGTGATCTAATTTACATTATATTGAAACAAAAATTGGTCTAATTCAGGGCAAATTATTTTAATACTAATATTAATAGTTTTAATGCTGAAATATAATTTAATGGCAATATTAAACGACTGTTTTTACAGTGCGATACAAATATTTAAATTTTATTGAAAATATTTTCAAAATAAATGAAAATTAAATATTTCAACAATAGTTGAAATATATTTTAGAAATGATTAGATCATAAATTCATGAGTTTTTTACAAATATATATAGACCAAGAGAAATATTGCAAGAATTAAGGTTTTTCTAGTTTCGTTTCGATAAGCTTTCATATTACAAAATTCATTTGCAAAAAAACGTACACGAACAGCCTGCCTGCTGAAATCACAAATTCTTTTAATAAAGATATATTGTTCATCTCTTTTGTTTGTTTTTTAATAGAATGTCATTGTTATACCACATTAATTCAAAAGTCTCTGTACTTATTTTAAATAATAATGTATGAAGTATTTTATTCAAGGTATCGTCAATTGCTCTAAGGCAAGTTTATAATGTAAATAGAGTTACTGTAAAACATAAAACATGACAAATTATATGATAGAAACGTTTCAACTCGCTTAAAAACTAGTAACCTGTAGTAAAAAAAATAATTCTATGACAAAAAATCAACTACAGTGGAATATTTGTTCTAATTTACATTATATTGAAACAAAAATTGGTCTAATTCTGAGCGATTTATTTTAATGCAAATATTAATCGTTTTAATGCTGGAATAAAATTTTAAGGCAATATTAAACGACTGTTTTTATAGTCCGATACAACTATTTAAATTTTATTGAAATTAATTTTAAAATAAATGTAAATTAAATATTTCAACAATAGTTAAAATATATTTTAGAAATGATTAGAGCATAAATTCACGAACATTTTAAAAATATATATACCATAAGAGAAATATTCCAAGAATTAAGATTTTGTAGTTTCATTTCAATAAGCTTTCATATTACAAAATTCCTTTGCAAAAAAAAAAAAAAAAAAAAAAAAAAAAAACCGTACACGAACAGCTTGCCTGCTAAAATCACAAATTTAAATACCGAAATAATATCGCCTTTGAAAAAAACGCAGATTTGACATTTTTTTAAAATAAAAAATAAAGAAAATTATGCGTTCATGTCTCTGTTTATTAGTCCATCCTCCGAATACTCGAAAAATCAATATTTGATGAAAAGGAGATAGGAATTTAAACGCACCACTGCGCACAGCTTGAAATCTCTTAAAAGATTATGATATTATGAAGAAGTGCTCCACTCGATTCATTTTGAAAAAAAAATTAATCCTTTTTTCAACAAAAAATAAATAAATAAACGTCACATCTTTCTAAAGAAGCGAATAATAAAAAGAAAATAAACGGCGAAAGTTGTACGTTCTTTGCATTTACACGATGTTTTAATATACAGCCATTGTTTATTTGTTTTCGTTGTTTTATGATACAATGTAGTTATTCTTTCCTATTAATTCAAAGATTTAGTTTTTATTGTAAGCGATTTATAAAAAAGGCTTTACAAGAAATCTTTATTCCTGATATATGGAAAATAAAGCCTCGTCCAGAAATACTGAACAGATTTTTTTTAAATATATCTTTAAAAGTAAAAGTTGGATACTTTTAAATAAGCATTTCAAATTATCTAAAGCAAATTGTTTAATTAAAAGGGTTAATTTAAAGTTCAATTGTGCGTTTGCTCTCGTTTTAACAAACTGCAATAACTTCAAATAACACATGGGCTAATAAGTTCACGGTCTAATAAAGAAAACACAACTTTTTAACAAAACTTTATAATTTTATGACTTTATAACTTTAATAAATAACATAACTTTAATAATAATAATAATAACTTAATAATAATAATAATAATAATAATAATTTAATAATAATAATAATAATTTAATAATAATAATAATAATTTGATAATAATAATTGAATAAATAAATAATAATAATAATTTAATAAATAAATAATAATAATAATTTAATAATAAATAACATAATTTTATAACGAAAAAGCTCCAAACAGTGCTCAGAATCATCGACTCCTTGTTGTTTTTGGTCAAAGGTCAACACGCGCGGCAGCCACTTTGACAACAGCTTTTTCATAGACAAATGTTCATTCAAAATAAAACCTACACGTTGCTTGGATATCTTCAGAGTCTGAGCTATCTCCTGCTACTTCACTTTACAGTTCCCCAAAACGAATTTTTGCACTTTTTTTTATGTTTTCTGGAGTAACCACCTCTTTTGCGGGGTGCATCACTGCTGTCCGTAAGACCACGGCAAAATAACGTTTATATACGGTTATTAATACACGGTTTAAATTCAGCAAAACAGTCAATAATGGTTGATTTACCTGGTTCAGTGTCCGGATAACGCTTATCAAGCCAAGCTTTTGTTTCAACGGTGTTTTTTCCCATCAAATAACAATTCTTGAAATTCTTGTTTATCCATTTTTTTGTTTATCAACAAACTTGTTCAAATAAAACCACTCTAACGTTTTATCCACACGGCGAATCGTCATGACATTTTTTCTGCGACTTTTTAAAGGTTAGTATTTACTAAAAAAAAAGCATCGGTTTGGCGATTGCAACGCCATCTGTGTGCCAGACCGGGAACACATCAGCCTATGTGTTAGAAGTTCATAATAGCATGCAGTTAAAGGTACCTACATACATATATTTTACATGAATTGTACAGTTTACATTTCTTCGGCCAGCATAATGGCATTCACCTTTTCTTTTAAGTGAAGAAATGCTTGTAAGTGAAAAATGCATGACTAACGTTCTGATGACAATGATGATGTTAAAGATGCCGTACAACCGGCAAATTGCACAGGCCCACTTAAATTCCATCTATGATGATGCTGGTATGCAAATACCTGTACAACTTTATGATAAATGTCATAATGTACTGCTTGATTACATGAAAAAATAGCGTAATGTGTTTAAATATTTGGGTCAGTCCATGGTAACTTACGTTACATTTAGAATAATATTCTTTAGTAATTTTCATAATATAACACCAAAAAATATTGAAAATGTAATGTTGATATGATTTGCTAATTAAACCTATCCAAGGCGAAATTTGGATGAAAATTACCTACCTTTAGTGCTATTTTTTGAACACTGGCCATTATATTTATTATGATAACTTACGTTTTTTTGGTCAGAAACGTAAGTTACCATAGTTAATATAATTTTTAGCGTTTAAGAAATAATACTAAATTTAAATATTTTTTATCCAAAATTACCTTTGTTAGGTTTAATTAACAAACCATATAAACATTACATTTTGAATATCGTTTAGTGATATATTACTAAAATTACTGAAGTCAATTATTCTAAATGTAACGTAAGTTACCATGGAATGACCCATTTAATAAATATGTATTTTCCTACATCGGATTCTTATTGGTCGAACCCATTTGTGAAACTTTCTTTACGAATGGCCCTTGTATATAATTATCCTTTTTTTCACCAAATCATATATTCTAATACGAGCAAATCTTGTGTGTGGTTATATATATATATATATATATGCAAATTTTATCTTAAAAACGGCTCTAACGATTTTGGCGAAATTTCGTATCCTACCGTTTCGGGGCACCAGAAAACCATTGGGCTAGGTCACAAGTTCCAGAAAATTCGATTAGTGGGTCACTTTGGGTCATTTTGGGTCATGGTCTAGCTAATTGTATCTAAAAAACGGTTCAAACGATTTTGACGAAATTTTGTATCCGACCATTTTCGGGCACGAGAAGACTATTGGGCTGGGTCACATGTTCGAGAACTTTCGATTAGTGGGTCATTTTTGGGTCAACGCGGGTCAAATTAATTTTATCTAAAAAACGGCTCTAACGATTTTGATTAAATTTTGTGTCCTACGAGTTTCGAGCACGATAAAATCATTGGGCTAGGTCACATATCCGAGAAAATTCGATTAGTGGGTTATTTCTGGGTCATTGTGGGTCAAGATCTAAAAAGCGGCTCAATTTACACTAAATTTTGCATCCAATGGTTTTCGGGCATGAGAAGACTGTTGGGCTAGGTCACATGTTTGAGAAAATTCAATTAGTGGGTCATTTTGGGTCATGGTCAAGCTAATTGTATCTAAAGAACGGTTCAAACGATTTTGACGAAATTTTGTATCCGACTATTTTTGGGCACGAGAAGACTATTGAGCTGGGTCACATGTTCGAGAACTTTGGATTAGTGGGTCATTTTTTGGGTCAAAGCGGGTCAAATTAATTTCATCTAAAAAAAGGCTCTAACGATTTTGATTAAATTTTGTATCCTACGAGTTTCAGGCACGCGAAAATCATTGGGCTAGGTCACATGTTCGAGAAAATTCGATTAGTGGGTCATTTTTGGGTCATTGTGGGTCAAGATCTAAAAAGCGGCTCAATTTACACTAAATTTTGCATCCAATAGTTTTCGAGCACGAGAAGACTGTTGGGCTAGGTCACATGTTCGAGAAAATTCAATTAGTGGGTCATTTTTGGGTCAACGCGGGTCAAATTAATTTTATCTAAAAAACGGCTCTAACGATTTTGATTAAATTTTGTGTCCTACGATTTTCGAGCACGATAAAATAATTGGGCTAGGTCACATGTCCGAGAAAAATCGATTAGTGGGTCATTTCTGGGTCATTGTGGGTCAAGATCTAAAAAGCGCCTCAATTTACACTAAATTTTGCCTGCAATGGTTTTCGGGCACGAGACGACTGTTGGGCTAGGTCACATGTTCGAGAAAATTCAATTAGTGGGTAATTTTGGTTATGGGTCATTATGGGTCAAGCTATTTTATCTTAAAAACGGTTCAGATGATTTGAAATCAATTTAGCACCCTACAGGTTTAGGGAACAAGAAGACTATTAGGCTAGGTCACATGTCCCAGAAATTTCGATTAGTGGGCCATTTTGGTCATGGGTTATTATGGGTCAAGCTATTTTATCTTAAAAACGGCTCAGAGTATTTACACTAAATTTTGCATCCTATAGTTTTCGGGCACGAGAAGAATGTTGGGCTAAGTCACATGTTCGAGAAAATTCAATTAGTGGGTCATTTTAATTTCATCAATTTAATTTTGACCGAGCACAGCTCGGTCTTCCTTGCTCGTGAAAGTAATGAGAGACAAATCATGAAAAATCTTTTCTTCCGTCATAATGATTTAACAAAAACTTAATAAATCTATTAGGTTGGTGCAAATTAAAATATTTAATGACATTTGCATAATATTACTTTAGAAATAAAATTGTTTTTGATTTTAAGCGGATCATTTGAAAAAAAAATATTTTATGTGAAAAATGTTATAGTATATATAACGCTATTAGTGCTATAATGTTAAGTATTCAAAAATATATCTTCCAAAATCAATAATTATATGAAATAACCTGGCAACCTATATTGTTAGTAAGTTTACCTAGAAGTAATTTGTTTATAAATACTTCATAATTTTCTACACGATTTTAAAAATGGAAATTTTATCAGTTCACAGAAGTTTTGTCAGTAGTTTGTTAATTGTATCATTCACAGTTACAATTTAATAAGTGCAAACATAAAAAAAATTATCATTATATTCCAGCAAAATAAAAATTTTATATTAAAAGTTACATGCAAAGAATGATACAGGGAAATCCAATATCCTCTTTTATGGGACGTTTAAATTTTTTATCTGATTATATTTCATGGCTTGATAGAGTTTAGGAACTTTGTTTATAAGATACTATAAAAAAGCTGATTATCTGTATTATTTGCTTTGTTAACTTTTTAACTAAACTAATTACTTCAATAAAAAAAAAAAAACCTTTTTAAGTAGAAATTACTTAGTATCCTAATAGATTTTTTTTCTTGTTAAATAAAGAAAATTTCAAAAGATAAAATGGGGATATTAATAATATATATATATATAAAAGTTATTTATAAATAACTTTGTTGTTAAAGTAAAAATTCTAAAAGAATACTGCGTGTCAAGTTACTATGAATTATCAATATGCTATTGTGCATTTTCCCGTTTATTTTTGTTGTAAAAATATATTATGTATTTAAAAAAAATCTGAGTTTCAAATAGCCTGAAAAATAGGTAAATATCTAAACTTACAAAAACAAACTGTCTAACTATTAGTAAATGTTTTGCTAAATAAATAAATATGAGCTTTACTAATGTATGTCAATATTTATGTAAGGATATTTTAGCTGAGGTAGAGATAGTTTATTTTAGTTTACTTTTCTAATTTTTTAAAGCCTTTTTACAAATTACCTCATATAAAAATGTACTTGTCGGTAAAAAATCAACCTTGGGGACACTGAGGAGAACCTGAAAAATTTAGTTGAAAAATTCTAAATGTCAAAAATCTGCAATCTGTTGGAACCGAATTATCGAGAATAGTCAACATTACCTATTATGAAGTCAAAAAATAAATAAATAGGGTTCTTGAAGTCGATCAAAATGGAATTACAACCTTTACTCTGCGACATTTTGCATTCTGTATAGAATGAAATATATTGCTAGCAAATTCCTTGGATTTTTAGAGACTGGATTTTTAGAGATGTTTTTTTCTGCCTATTGTATTGTATTATTTCCGTAAATCCATTATTTTAAAATCTGACTTTTTGTTTGCATTTCACAACTTCTCCGAGAATATGGAACGTCGCGGTGAAATTAACAACAGTTATCTGTATGCATCTGAAAGTGTCGTATAAGCTCTCAGAATTTTAAAATTTGAACTATTTTCAGAGATATTAATTTTTTTGTAACTTTTAACGAAGTTTCTCTAAAAATGGCAACTAAACTACTTCATATTTATGAAAAAAAGGAAAGAAAAAAGATAAATAATGGGATATCGTCTGCTATCCAAAATGGTGAACAAATTTCTTTCTTTCTTTCTTTTGTTGTTGTTGTTGTTGTTGTTGTTTGAATAAATCAATTTAATGATTTTTAGTTTATATCCCCTGTAACAAAAAATGCAATGTCTCCTATGACTTACTTCTATAACTACTAAAAATATTATCGAAAAGCTGAAATGGTTTAATATTATTGATCCGAATCTTTTGTGTGTCCCTGTAAATGAACGATAAACACTATGCATATCATATTACACAACACATATCTTGAAGTAAAACTCAGTAATATATATCAATTTTATTATATTTGAATTAGTGTAACATAATTAAAATACGGTGCAAACAGTTGTTCCACGTAGACCATTATGTAACTGAATACTTTTGTGTGACTTTGTAAATAAATTATAATTCCTTTACACTAGATATTCTACAGAAAGCATGTTTTAGTTCACCTCAGAAACTGATATCAACTCCATTATGTTTGCAATTATGTAACATGATTAAAATGCATCGCAAACGATTTTTCCTCATAGACCATAATATAGCGCAATTCTTTTCAGTGCCCCTGTAAACTTGCTATAAGTGCTACACGTACCCTATGCGATAGTAAGCATCTTATAATGCACTTCAGTTATATATATATATTAATTTCAATATATTTGAAATAATGTAATATCATTAAAGTACATTGCAAAGGATTCTTCCCCATAGACAACAATGTAACGGCATTCTTTTGAGTACCCCTGTAAGCAAAGTATAAGTGATACATACTTCATTTTCAATACTGAACATGTCATTGCAAACGTCAATAACATATATCAATTACATGACAATCCGAGTATATTTTCGTGAGTTAGAGCATGAACAGACAGACAGACGGCCAGATGGATCAAATTCATAAACACTTTTCACCTATGTTGGAAATATTTGAATAATTAATAGTTTCTTTTCAATAAGTATTAGCTTCTTTTCAACACAGTTCTTAACTGAATGCATTTTTTTATTCTATTTCACATTGAATTTAGGCGTACTCGCTAAAACTGTAAAGTATACTATTTATAAAACCATTTTGATTTAAGCACGTGTAAAAATTTATCTTTGGACATACTTCAAATACATTTTATAGTAATTTCCGGAAATGTTTCGAATAATTTCTGAAATATCACGGTTAGTAAGTATTTATTTCAGCGGCTGTTCTTTGTTTTAATTTCTCAGCAGAGACGAAATAAATATTGTGAATACTATTTAGGATTTGTTTAGTACATGTTATAAAATAACTAACATTCAAACTATTTATCCGAAACTATTTTACGGTATGTTTATTTTCAAACGATAAACTATTCAGCATATCAGTGTTCATAACAGGCGATAGCTGTGAAACATTTTTAATTAAAGGAATGCATTCAAAGAATGTATTTACCTTGAATGATACTAAAAGATAAAAAGGAATAATAAATAGATCTTTTCAAAACAGCTTCTAGTATGACTTTTTGTTTTGTTAACCTGGATAAAATGTAGTAATGGGAAAATAAATTAAAATCTGGAGAAGCATGAAGAGAGGGAATAGTATTTTTAAGAATAACTTGAATGTGCTATAACATAGAATTAGAAAATATTTATGTGTATAAATCTTACACTTAATATGCAACAACATTCTTCAATGGCAAAAAAAAAAAAAAAACTTTATTTCCTTCCCTTGTAGTTTTAAAATCACACAAACGTAATGAAGGAAATTTAGTTTATGAGGATTTCAATATTAGACATGTGATTGACTAATTTGCATTATTTTATTAATACCAGGGGATCCTTCCCGGCCTTCTCAGGGATACAGAATATACTGTCCGGTGTACAGAAAATAGATGAAAATCATTTTTAGAGTTTCATTCATCTCACGAAACTCTATTTGTCCTGCTACGTTGTCTGTCCATCACAAAGCCGGTTCTCAGAAACTATATAACGTACAGACTTGAAATTTTGTGTACTTATACCTGAATACCTACTATGAAGCTGAAAATAATAAAATTTAAAAAAATCGTATTATTTTAAAATAGAGAGATAAAAAACCAAAAATCTAACAGCCTTTTTCTATTAAATTTAAACATTTTTCGGTATAGAATTTGCCAACAATTAAAAATCCACAATAAAATTCTTTCTACACTAATTAATTTTCTATTGAAAGATTTCCATATTAGAACATACTGTCCGGTGTACAGAAAATAGATGAAAATCATTTTTAGGGTTTCATTCATCTCACGAAATCCTATTTGTCCCGCTACGTTGTCTGTCCGTCACAGAGCCGGTTCTCAGAAACTATATAACTTACAGACTTGATATTTTGTCTATTTATAGCTGAATATCTACTATGAAGCAGAAAATCATACAATTAAAAACATCTTATTATCACAATATAGATAGATAAAAAATAAAAAATCTAACAGCCTTTTCCTAATAAATTTAAACATTTTTCGTTATAGCAGTTGCCAACAATTAAAAATCCGCAGTAAAATTCTTTCTACAATAATTAATTTTCTATTGAAAGATTTCCACGTGAAAAATGAAAATGAAATAAAAAGTGTCACCAATTGAGAAAAAAAAAATATTAATATGACGTAATATGAAGTAAAAAGTTTCATCAATTGAAAAAAAGATTAATATGACGTCATATTGGTAATAAAACGGAAATTTTCTGACATTTCTCAATAATACAAAGAGTATGAGTATGTGTAAATACAGAAAGCAGCTTAATATGATGTCATTAGAGAATTAAAAATAAAATTATTCTGACGTCATATTGGAAGTTTAACGCACTTTTTCAAATGTTTAAGAATAATACAAACAGACTATCAATATGAGTATTAGAGAAAGCAAATAGATATGACGTCGGCAAATGATTCTAGCGTCATATGAGTTTGAGGAACGCATTGAATTATGATAAAAACCCGAGTATGGAAATATTGGCATATTTTAACATTTTTGAAAATTTTTTTGAACATACAACATGTTTAATTTTGAAATTGATTTTTTTTTAATACTGCGTTTAGTCCACATGACAGATATTATTATGACAGAGTATAATAGCGGGCTTTTCCCGCTATCGGACCGGTTCAGATTTTCGAAAAAGCGAGAAAAACAGACCGGTAAATTTTTATTTTATAAAAAACATGACTATTTTTTTTGGATTTATTAAAGAAAGGATAAAGTGTTTTGAAAGGAATATTAAAGGAAATCCTTTGTGTGATTCTCTATCACACCTATCCACTTGTTTTAACACTTTCCAACATAGTTGAAAAGTGTTTATGAATTCAGGTTGTCTTTCTGTCTCTCCATCCATGCCATAACTCGCGTAAATATACTTTTGGATTGCCATGCAATTGATATATATTAATGAGGTTTACTTTGGCATGTTCCGTATTGAACATGAAGTATGGAACGTTTATAGTTCATTTCCAGGAACACTCAAAATAATTGCGTTACATTACGGTCTATAGCGAAAAATCATTTACCGAGAATTTTAACGTATTTACGGTATTTCAAACATGTTTAAATTGATATATGCCACAACAAGAGGCTTACCTTAGAATATGGTGTGCATAGCATTCATCATTCATTTACAGGGGCCCTGAAAGAATTCGGTTACGGTACTATCTAAGAATAATAATTGCTGGAGATGCGTTTTGTTTTAAATTGTGGTACGTTTTTAAATTAAACTGATTGTTTGTCTATTACTTGGTGTGTATAAATTCTATAGATGATATACACCCCCACCAGTGGCTAAGAGGTTCTGCTCTCGAAGCTGGTATACGGGAGGTGCTGGGTTCGATCCCAATCGCGCCCGTCGGCCTAATCGTTCGGAGTTTTCGTGGTTTTCTTCGAGCCGTGGATTTATCCATGCGTAAATACGGGTTACGTTCCCTTAGAAAGATCCCCACGAAGGGCACTCTCCCCGGGCCTATATCCCAAGTGTAGATAATTGGCCGTCAATAATCAACCCAACCCTATACAGAGCAACATAATAGATCCTTTCCAGATATTGATGGAAATGGATAAAGGGTAATTTACAGCTGTGCTATGTGTTTCCCAACTGAACTAAATTTTAGTATACTATGTAGTATATATTCAAATCTAAATCATATACAGGGAGTTAGGTTTTCAATTATGTTATGCGTTTTCCAAATTGTTTCTTTAGACAACATCTTTCAACCTTATAAAGGGCGAAGTTTTCCTAAAGCATTCTTAAAGCTTTGGAAAGTGTTTCATAATCTATGCTTGGCACATGATTTTTCGTTATTGTTTTATTATTGAAAATTCTAATGGCTTTTTTACATTTTATATATTTAGTTAGATTGTCCATCAGCAACACAAAAATACATTTTTTATGAAAAATATGAATTATGTATTCAAATAAAATTTTGAAATTTACTAAAAGCTATGATTTTGTATTAGCCACATACCAGAGGTTAATTGTCGAAGAAACGCCGAAATATCGCTACTTAAAGCAACCCTTTTTATTTTCATTATTTCAGTGTTTAAGCACGTAGTTCGATTACATATTTCTTAAATTTGTGCTTTATTTATATTATTTTATTGATTTATTGATGACGTGTTAATTTCATTATGGAAGATTAACCAAAAAAAAAAAAAAACACTGAATCATTTAGATTGTTTTACGTGCCTACGGATTAATTAACCTTCCATAATCGAGCTGCGAAAGATAGAGATAGATTATTATTATTTTTTTAAATCATGATGGAAAATTATTTTACCAGATTTTACTGTACACAATTAACTTACTGAGTTTATTTGGTACAATAAAACCTACTAAGAAGAAATTTCAAGTGAACAAAGAAAGATTTCGTTTTAGATAGGTTTCCGTCTTAACAGGTTTAATTGCATCGTACTTCTTCTGTATGACTGTGAATTCGTTATATATAAGAAAAGATTCCGATCTCATACACTGGTTCCATTCTCTTAGGTTTCACTCTATTTTTATGTCCCGCTTTTTTACCTCATTTTCCAACTTTTCGTGACAGTGAATCTGACAACTCTACATAGGACTCATTTGAAGTATTCTATTTAATATTCACAATGAAATTTTTAAAACTGAATTTAAATCTTATTTTACTTCATATTCTTTTAAATGTCGGGAACACTGCAAAGTATTTTATTCGTAAGTTGATGCTTATTTAGTCAAGTAAATCTAAAATGCGTGTTTTACAGTGTTTGAAAACACCGAAAAACTATAAAATTCTAAGTACTATGACTTGGTAAATTTTGCTCATAAAAGGAATGAATTGTCATAATGAATAGAGGAAAGTATTTCAACTAGGCAAATTATATCCAATGGTTGGAGTATCATAGTTGAGATTTTTTAAAACAGAGCGAAAATACGCCGGGACCAGGACTCGAACCTGGGTACTTTGGTTTGCCGCACCAACGCTCTCCCTACTGAGCTATGCCAGTCCAGGATATCGTCGGGATAGCTCAGTAGGGAGAGCGCTGGTACGGCAAACCAAAGTACCCAGGTTCGAGTCCTGGTCCTGACGTATTTTCGCTCTGTTTTAAAAAATCTCAACTATGATACTCCAACCATTGGATAGGAATGAATTGTTTTAAAGTCCCCCTTTGGCACAGGAAATATTTGTCTAATCATTATTTTCAAGAAAAAGGAACCCGATAAAAATAAATTTTCGTATTTTAATATGTACTAGCTGGTGTAGCAACCCGACAAGTTCTGCACATGTATTACATGTGATGTTTTAATTTTTTGATGGAAAAAAAAAGAAATATAATTTTATTCTACAATTAGAAAGATATTTAATATTAATTTCATTAAATTTCTTGTTGTAAGCAAGAAATCATGTTTACAATGTAAATAAACTGAAAATTGCGAAAATTACATTTTGCAAGTTACGTGATTTTGATGCAATCATAGTAGAAAAATCTTTATAAAAAATGACGACATACGAACAATTAAATTTTATTAGTCGAGGAGATTTTGGATAAAAATTTGAAAAGTTTGTCATTATTACCGAGCTAATGTTTATTTACATGTTTAACTCGTTTAAGCGAATTCGTCCAGAGTATCGTCAAATTCTGCGGTTCGTGTTGTTGTGGATTGGACGAAAACGTTTAATCTGAACATATGCCCTGTGCGTTCAGACTTCATGCTCAAAACTCCATGTTCTATCTGAGTCCATAAATTTATATTTTAAACAAATTCGGAAAATATTATTTCATACGGATCAATAATATTATAATCTTTCATCTTTTTTATAATAATTTTAGTAAATGGGAAATTAAGTCATGTGAATATTATTTACATTGCATTCTGTTAAAGAGACAAAATAACAAAAAACCACTAAATCTATTTATTTAAACAAAATCACTATACGTAAAGATATTTGTTCTATATTTTGAATGACAGACAATACCCAATTATTTACCTTATCTTTCTTTTCTTTGAGTAATTTAGTTGCCATCTTTAGAGTAACTTCGTTCTCTGTTATATAATAATAATAATAATAATAATAATATCATCTCGAAACTAATTGAATTTTTTTTTTTTTGAGAGCTTATGGGACATTCTTGGATCCATGCGGATAACTTTGTTAATTTCATCGTGCTGTGTTTCATAGTCTAGGAGGAGTAGTTGTGAAATTCCAACAGAGAATCAAATTTTAATATAATTAGGGCATCCAACCCGGGCTTCCCGGGATAGAGATTATAGGTGGAAAACTTTTTTTTTTTTGAAAACTCTAATAAATTTTTTATATTTAATAATTTTTTTAGATTGCCCCTTAACAACACTAAAGAGCATTTTTATATCAAATAATGTCAATTATATATTCAATTAAAATTTTGAAATTTATTAAAAGAGGTAATTTTGTATTGGTCCTGTGCCAGAAGTTAATAACCGAAGAAATTTCGTTATCTACAGAATTTTTTTTTTTTTTAATTCTGGTAATTTCAGTGGTTTTAAGCGCCTAATTCAATTACATGTCTGTTAAATTTGTGTTTAATTTATACTAATTTATTTATTGCTTAAAGAAGTTTTAATTTCGTCATTGAATATTAGCTGGAAACAAATACTGAACATATATTGTTTAAAGGGCAAACGGGTTAATATTTTGTAATCATCTGCAACAGATAAGGATATATTTAAAAAATATAATAATCCTGCTTGAAATTTCATTTAAATTCTATAATAAATGAGTAAATTGAGATACTATTTTCAAATAAATTGCATTTGAAAGAAGATTTTTTTCCCTATATAGCGGTGTAAAAATTGAAAATATGCGATGTTTAGAAATTTAAAAAAAATGCAGTAGCAAAATCGCAAAACCGAAATTTCATCGTTAAGTGTTTCCATTCACAAAATGACGTCAACGTTACGCACGGACACGTTTGTCCTTTATAATATAGATAAATACAACACTTGTTAATACCGTACCTATTATATGTACTTGATTAATATATTTTCTGTAATTGAAAATATTATTCTCTGATAAGCGGTTTATCCGATAACCGCCATTACCTTTATTTCAAATTACTTCACAAAAAAAAAAAAAAAATGGAAATAGCCGTATTTGATTGAAAATTGTGTCTGTTTTGATTCGGAAGTCGTCTTCATACTGGAATTGTACCAAACTCTGAAATTTTCAAAACGGTTACATAATTTTGACAGCATATTTCGTTTTCTTGGTAAATTTTATCGTAAGATACCTAACGGGAAGCCATCCGGTCAAGTAGTTTAGGAATTACGAATGTTTGAAGTTTGAAACTGCTAATGTTAAATTCTTTGGCAATCATTTCGCAATGCGGTTAGCGTTATTAACATAACCCAAAAACTACTTGACGGAATGAGCTGTAATTTTGGATTCGCATATTTGAGGCCTTTGAAAATCGATTACTGTTAAAAAATTCATATGTTACGATTGATAAATTTTCCGTAAATCTATTTTAAATACATATATATATATACATTTGTAATTAATTTTTGGAAAAATATAAACTGTAACTAATAAAATTTATGTAGGAGCATAAGTAATTAAAGAATATGTGTAACTAAGGACGTATACTAAACGTGAAAGTAAATTAAAGATTTAAAAAGTATTTAATAATCCTAACCATTGACGCAGTTTATCTCTATACTTAAGTTTTTGTATTTTTATTAATTTTCTAATATTTAAATATTTCAATGTTAAAAAGTATGTAATAAACTAAAAGAAATCATTGGGGTTACTCATATAACCTAAAAATAATATATTAGTTCAGTAACGTTTTCTTCAAACATGTAATTATTTAGTATTTTAAAGTAATTAATGTTTATATTTTACTAGTTTATTCAAATGACCATTCATTTTTAAAACTGTATAAAATTAAATTTATAATATTTTTAAAATTCATTAACTTATGTCAAAAATGCAAAATAAAATACTCTAAGTCTTTAAAACAAAATTGCATATTTGTTAAAAACTGCTAAAGGATCTAAATAAATTAAGCTCTTTAAATACATAACTTCATCTCTTATGATTATTATATTAATTTATTTTAAAAAGGATTTAGCTATTTAATTAAATTTTCAAAAATAATGGGCTATACTTATTATCTAAGCAAACAGAACATTTCATGCAGCAAAGAATACCTAAAGAATATTTAACTTTACCGTATTGAATATTTAACTATACCGTAAATTGCCTTTATAGATATACTTCAATTACATGTCAGTTTAAACGAAAAACAAGAACGAAAAATCATGCGTCAAGCATAGATTATGTAACACTTTCCAACGCTTCCAAAATAATTTTACAAATCATACCGTTTAATAAGCTAAAAGATAACATCTAAGTAATCCGAATACTTTTCATCAGCCCTGTATAGGATCTATAGATTTGTATATATACTACATAGGATGCTAAATTTTAGTTCAGTTAGGAAACGCGTAGCACGGTTTAAAATTCTCCGTCTGGAGTTAAATAATACGGAAATGTGTTCGCGAACTTTTGTGCTTCCCTGTATAGGATCTACAGAATTTATACACACCACGTAATAGACAAAAAGCGAGTTAAAATTAAAATCGCGTTCAGTAACTTAAAACGCACTTCCAGGAATTATTGTTAACAGACAGTAGAGAATTCTTTTGTGTGTCCCTGTAAATGAACGATGACTGCTATACACACAATATTCTGTATTAAGCCTCTTGTAATGCACCTTATATAAATTTCAATGCGTTTAAAATAGGGAAACATTATTTAAATAAACCGCAGACGATTTTTCTCCATAGACGTAATGTAACGGAATTCTTTTGACTGTCCCTGTAAAGTAACTATAAGTGCTATGCACACACTATTCTATATTAAGCTTCTTCTAATGCACCTTAGTGATATATATAAATTTCAATCCGTTTAAAATAGTGAAACATTATTTAAATAAACCTCAAGTGATTTCCCCCCATAGACCGCAATGTAATGGAATTCTTTTGAGTGTCCCTGTAAAAAAAGTATAAGTGCTACACACTTCCGTTGAAATAGGGAACATGCTATAGATAACGACTATAACATATAAAAATTTCAGAGCAATCCGAGCATATTTGCGGGAGTTAGAGCACGGACAGGCGGCCAGACGGCAGACGGCCATACGGCCAGACAAACCGAAGTCATAAACACTTTTCAACTAGGTTGGAAAGTGTTAAAAAAGCTTCGTTATTTTCAAAACTACTTGCATGTGTTTTATTTTTTTCTATAAGAAAAATGCACAATTTGTTTCTCATAAAATGTATTAGTTTTCCAATTTCTATTTCGTAAATAGTAAAATTGTGAAGAAAAAATAAATGAACACTTTGTATGAATTTTGTATTTCTCATTAGAATGAATTGTTTAAATACTGTGCATTGTTTAAATAGTACGTGTACTAACTGATCTTCCACATGCCAGTTTGGGATTTAAGGGGGGAGTCAAATCTAAACCCTTCAACAAATTTAATTAAAAAATATATTAAAGAGTAACAATTTCTGAACACTTAAAAAAAATTAATAGCACCCTTAATAGTCGTTAAATATGTCATAATTTCAAAGAGAGAACTTTAAAGTAATTTTTGTCAAAATGTGGTGATTTTGGGGCATTGTGCGCAAGGTAATTAAAAAACCTTTCAATATTATCTTTTCATGAAATTGTCATAGTCTATGGGAATAAAGAGAACTTAAATGATCATCTTTTTAACACTTTCCAACCCAGTTGAAAAGTGTTTATGACTTCGGTTTGTCTACCGTATGGTCGTTTGCCGTCTGTCCGTTCTCTAACTCCTGTAAATAGGCTCGGATTGCCCTGCAATTTTTATATGTGATTGTTATCATCTATAGCATGTTCCATATTTCAACTGAAATGTGTAGCACTTATAGTTTTTTTACAGGGACACTCAAAAGAATTCCGTTACATTACGGTCTATGGGGAAAAATCATTTGCGGTTTATTTTAATGATGTTACACAATTTCAAACACATTGTAATTGATATATATCACTAAGGTGCATTACAAGAAGCTTAATATGGAATAGGGTGTGCATAGCACTTATACTTACTTTACAGGGACAGTCAAAAGAATTCCGTTACATTACGTCAATGGAGAAAAATCGTTTGCGTTTCAATTAAATAATGTTTCACTATTTTAAACGCATTGAAATATATATATATCACTAAGGTGCATTACAAGAGGCTTACTACAGAATATTGTGTGTATAGCAGTCATCGTTCATTGACAGGGACACACAAAAGAATTTTCTACTGTCTGTTAACAATAATTCCTGGAAGTGTTTTAAGTTGCTGAACGCGACTTAAAATTTAACTCACTTTTGTTTATTACTTAGTGTGTATAAATTCTGTAGATCATATACAGGGCAGCACAAAAGTTCACGAACACATTTCCGTTTATTGACAGAAACTCCAGAAGGAGAATTTTAAACTGTGCAACGCGTTTCCGAACTAAACTAAAATGTAGCATCCTATGTAGTATATATACAAATCTATAGATCATATACAGGGCTGAATAAAAGTATTCGGATATTTTTCCGAATATTGTATATGTTGGAAATTCCTGAAATTACGTTTTTAAATATGTTATGCGTTTTCCAAATTGTTTACTTAGATGTTACATTTCAGCTTATTAAACGGTAATGATTTGTAAAATTATTTTGGAAGCGTTGGAAAGTGTTACATAATCTATGCTTGACGCATGATTTTTCGTACTTGTTTTGTTGTTGTTGTTGATAATTTCGTGGACAATTTCGTATATCTAAAATTTTGAAAATTTTGTGTAAGCAAGATACAGTTATGTTTTTAAAACATACACACACACGCACGCACTTGCCTAAGTTATTACGATATATAAATATATATACAGGGTGATTCATAAAAGATGGGCAGAACTTTAAGGGGTTATAGTACACTTAAAGACAAATAATATTAAATAGGAGACTAAGGGTCCCAGACGTATTCCCAAGGAGATAGGGGGCATTAAAGTTTAGGGTCCGAAATTTCAAATGATTATAAAACATGGAAAAATTGGTCGATTCGTTTGCGGTTTTTGCAAAAAATTTTCTTTATGCCAGTATTTTCTTGAAATAAAATTTTAAAGTTCAATTTCAAAAAATGCCGATAGGGGGCGCTTTAGACTTTGGAGTAACAAACAACTATTTTTTAACGTTATTTTTTGTATTTCTTTAAATGATTTCGAAAGCTTAGACTTAAACTTAAATTTTGATCTAAAAATCTGAGTCCTAACGAGTAGTTAAGTAGCGTAAACTGAAATTTGAAATTTGAAACCCTTCTCCCCCCAGAACAAAAATCAGTTATTCCCGATCTTTGTGTCGTAGATTAGGCTCTAACTACTGCCGCGTTTTGCTAAAATTATTCTTTATGTCAGTATTTTCTTGAAAATAAATTTTAAAGAAAATTTTCAAAAAATTCCGATAGAGGGCGCTTTAGACTTTGGAGTAACGAACAACTATTTTATACCGTTATTTTTTGTGTCTCATTAAATGCTTTCTAAAGCTTAGACTTAAACTTAAATTTTCAGCTCAAAATCTGAATCGCTGAGCGTGGTTCAGTAGCGAGGGGAGGGGGTTCAAATTTCAACTTCTGAACATAGTTCAGTTTGCACTACTTAACCATGCCCAACGATTCTGTGCTGTGATACGAGACACCCATTGAATCCCCCGAGGAACTGGTCGCCAGACTTTCCGCCGCTGTAGGGGAAGTGCTCGAAAAGCCTGATGTTTTCGCGAATGTTCGCCGTTCCATTCGTCGCCGTTGTTCTGCGTGCATAACCTCTGGTGGTCACAATTTTGAACATTTATTGTGATTACATGTTAATAAATATGCTTTGGTAACATAATCCTAATTTGTGTCTTTTTACCTCGTATCACAGCACACAATGTGTGGACATGGTAAACTGAACTGTGCTCAGGAGTAGAAATTTCAAACCCCTCTCCCCAGAAACTTAACCACGTCTAACGATTCAGATTTTGGGCTGAAAATTTAAGTCTAAGCTTTAGAAAGCATTTAATGAGACACAAAAAATAACGGTATAAAATAGTTGTTCGTTACTCCAAAGTCTAAAGCGCCCTCTATCGGAATTTTTTGAAAATTTTCTTTAAAATTTATTTTCAAGAAAATACTGACATAAAGAATAATTTTAGCAAAACGCGGCAGTAGTTAGAGCCTAATCTACGACACAAAGATCGGGAATAACTGATTTTTGTTCTGGGGGGAGAAGGGTTTCAAATTTCAAATTTCAGTTTACGCTACTTAACTACTCGTTAGGACTCAGATTTTTAGATCAAAATTTAAGTTTAAGTCTAAGCTTTCGAAATCATTTAAAGAAATACAAAAAATAACGTTAAAAAATAGTTGTTTGTTACTCCAAAGTCTAAAGCGCCCCCTATCGGCATTTTTTGAAATTGAACTTTAAAATTTTATTTCAAGAAAATACTGGCATAAAGAAAATTTTTTGCAAAAACCGCAAACGAATCGACCAATTTTTCCATGTTTTATAATCATTTGAAATTTCGGACCCTAAACTTTAATGCCCCCTATCTCCTTGGGAATACGTCTGGGACCCTTAGTCTCCTATTTAATATTATTTGTCTTTAAGTGTACTATAACCCCTTAAAGTTCTGCCCATCTTTTATGAATCACCCTGTATATATATATATATATATTTTAATTTATGTTAAATTTAAATATTCTTCAAATGTCACTTCTTTATGGTACATGCATCAATAAATGTACCTATTTTGCATTTTTTTTCTACTTTTGTGACGAGTGGTTTCGGCTAAACGTTGATATGAAAATTATTGTCGGTTGTCCGATTTTTCTGCGAATTGCATCAGAAATATTGTCATAATTATATAACCAAACACAGCAGAAAAATCAAACGAATGGAAATTTTACAAGTGTGTGAAACATTGCCCAGGAAACCTGGAAATACATACAAAACCTCTGGCTTAATGTGCCAACTATCTCCCAGTTGGACTATTCTGTAAGACTCCAGCCGACAAATTTCATTCAGACTAGTGGCGAGTCTTGCTATTGAGTATGCTTTTTTCCGCCATTTTTTCGAAACGCTATGTTTCATCTTATTTAATGATAAAAAAATTACTATAACAAGTTGGAAAGAATTGTAGGAAGGAGCATCCTCGGTTGGTATAGTACGATTCGTCCTTGACATAGACAATTTTTTGGCAATAACATCCTGTCTGCACTATTTCACAGTACAGCAGAACAAACAACAGCTAAAAGAACTCACTTAAACGTTGAGCAATACGCATTCTTAAGTATTTATTTATTCATTATGGAGTTCATTAATATAGTTCATTTACGTTTGTTTTTTTCTGTTAAGCTGAATATTATTGCAGACCAGATGTTAATGCCTGGCGGTTGACTCAGGTTGGTGTGTTGACCAGAGACGTCCAATATTGCTCAGTTAGTAGAGCGTGGGCACGTTAATTCGAAGTTCCTGCGTTCGACTCCTGGCCCGGATATTTTTTCCCCTCAGTCGAAACTTTTTAATTTGTAGGATTGTTTCTTCATTCAGTATGATGGAGATAAAAAAATAAAAAATATCTGTTTATTTTGATATTCACCTTATTAAAAAATCCTCGCAAAGTTACCTATGAATGGAGGCAGCTTTGAAATAGGTGCTACAGCAGCTAAGTTATAAGTTAGGCCAATTTTCCATGTCAAAGTTCATTATACAGGGTGATTTTGTTTAAAGTTGTGAAAGTAAACCCATTAACAAAAGAACCACTGATCCAAATGACCTGAAATTTCACCAATATGCTCCCAAAGCAATGGGAATTTTTTTGGCGTGATTAAAAAAAATCTTAAAATTGCAGCCACAGATGGCGCTGTAAGTTAACAGAAACAAAGAATATCGTCAGTGGGAGGAAAACAATGGACGGTACTTTGAGAAAAATAAAACTTTATTACGCATATCAAAAACATACAGAATGCAGTAAATGGGAAAAGGAACTGCAAACACCTTCAGAAACAGAACGAAATAAAAATATGGAGTAAAACATTCGTACCGAACTGCGCAACTAACGCATAATATTTTCAATGTGCTGTCCAATGCTTTCAGCTACGAGTTGGAAGCGTGAAACCGCATGTTCCACAACAGAGTGAAAAGTATCTACTGTACGTGTGTCTTGCACAAGCTCCTCTCCTGACGTTACTGTATATACAGCGCCATCTGTCGGTGAGATTTTAAGTTTTTTTTTTTTAACCATGCCTAAAAAATTTCCATAGCTTTGGGAGCATACTAGTGAAATTTCCCGTCATTTGGATCAGTGGTTCTTTCGTTATAGGGTTTTACTTTCACAACTTTAAAAAAAATCACCCTGCATGTAATAAATATAACAAGCCTTCTATATATCTTATATAACCTTATATAACCTTCTGCATAGAAATGAAAGAAACTATTGGAGATTCTATCATAATGCTAATTCACATCAAAACAAGCACTATAACAATAGTCATTATCAAAGTATCATAATTGAACAAAGTTTTTTTGACGATAAAAAGCAATAAGAAACACTGTCATTTAACAATTAAAGATATTATTTTTCTTTTCTTTTATTACAATGATTTTCACAATCTTTTTATACTTTGGATATATTTTTTTCACTTCCATTGTCTATTACGCTTGACTATTTTGATATGTGTTATATAATTAAAAGTTATTATTAAAGACACTTACAATAAATCCATAAATTCGTTCAGTATACATTTTCTTTCAAAAACGCCGCATTATTTAGCATTTTAAAATGATTAATGATTACATGTTTAATAACTTAACCAAATGCCATTTGATTTTTGATGCAGTTTATATATTATATTATAATTTTTTATTTCCGTAAAATGCATTTACGTCTTATGATAACATAAAAAATAATTCAAAATCTGTCGAACAAAATTCTAAATTTGTGCTGACATCTGTCAAATGAACTAAATATGTTAAGCTTTTTAAGAATTCTACTTCAACAAATTAATTACTATGAAAATTAATTTCAAACCGCATTACTGTTTTATTGAATTTTAAAAATTGCTATTCAACTCTATATTCAATATCTTCCAGCCTCTCAAATCACTTTCTGTTTAATTTTTTATATATAAATAACCCGGTTAAGATGCGTACAAGTCATAAGTGTCATAGACCCAACGTTAAAAGCTTAAATTGAAATCCACAAGCCCGATTGTTTACATTAACAATCGATCGAAGACTATGCTACGATTATTCCGGATATATTGTTTTAATGTCAATAACTTGAAATTACAATTGATTGGTGGCAATCGTGTGAATATTCTATCGTATTGGAGTCAAATTTTGAGATGTAGGGAAGGAAAATATTTAAGGCCCTATAAGTATAGAGTTTGGTATACGTAAAAATCTTACGGTTGTTTTTCAAGTATGAAAAGTCGAGTTTCTGATATGCTTGAAGACAAACTTATTTTCGACAACTAATGTAATATCGATGTTAATTTCAAAAATTGGAAATTAACAATGTCTGTATGATGTGACTATTTGCAAATGAACTTCGTCGGTTCTATTTTGTTGTTTTTAAGGCCGCGCATGCATTTCCATACTATTGTTAAAGTAGCAGCACGGAAGATAATAAAATTCCTTGTTATTATTTCAAAAATAATACTTTCAATACAATATTATTTTTAACAATCTTACTATTTCGCTCTAACAATCTAAATATTGAAATTACTAAAGTACGTAGGAAATAGTGCCAGTCAGGTTTAATTTTGAAACTTTTTTTACATTTTTCCGTTCGTCTATATACATAAGAAGAAAGTAGAAATAGAGAAAATTTTCGACTTCCGCTTTTGATGGATTTATACCTTTTGGGATTTCTTAAACACGGATTGACTGATGTCTGTTAACTTTTGTGTGACACGAATTTTGTGGGCGCACTATCTGAAGAATTAATGAACAAAATTTAATCAAACTTCATATTCAGTTACACTTTGACATGCATAGATAGTGATTATGTTTGGATGAATATCGCCCGACAGGTGGTACTCCTATGCTACGTTTTTCACAATTTCCTCGGTAGGTATATCTCAAAAGCTAAGGCACGGAAATTCATCAAACTGCATATTCTGTTAGAGACTGACGAAAATAGATGCGAATTAGATTTGGGTGTATATGGTCAAACAGGTGGCGCGACCATGCTGTATTTTTTCACGATTTCCCCAATAGCTATAACTCAAGAATTAATGCACTGTCCTTCAAGAAACTACATATTCTGTTAGATCTAAAAAAAGTATTGATTAGGTTAGAAATGCATCAGATATTATATTTGAGTTTAATAATTAAAAATGTATACGTTAATTTTATATTTAATTTTATTTTTCAACTGGGGGCGCTGTTGTTCTGTTCTTCACTTCATTGACTGATCATTGTAACTCTGTGTTAAATTCGAAAAAATGAATTAAGCCTTATATTCATAATCGTTGATGCTATTATAAATTAATATATTAGAATGGAAGTTTTTTGATGGACACAGCATATTAGTTGTATTTGCAATGTAATGAGGTTATATACACAAAGTTTTATTACTTACAAATAAAGTTTTGTTTAAACACTATGCTTTTAACAATTAAAAAATTTACTTTTTTAAAATTTACATATTAAAATTTAATTCACTTCTTGCACATAAAAATAAAGTAGTACATTTTGATTTACAATTTCCAAAATGTATTATATCTCACTTTTGTAGTCTGAATTCGATCCTCTGTTTAACACTAATTAAATTGTATTTAAGCATATGATTGATCTTAATTAGATATTTAAAAAATTGTAAATTCATGCGACTCAAAAAGTGTTGAGTTATCCTGGTTTAAAGTTTTATAAGTCCTACGTAATGGTATGTATCTTATAAATTTAAAAATCTATTAACTTTGTCTCTTCTCATTTTCTTGTGGAATAGTCCCCCCTCGCCCCCATTACACACACACACACACATATCCAGCCGAATTTTACTTTTCTCATTTAATCTATAATTCGATTGCAAAATGTAATAACAAAACGTGAAGAAAAAATTTCTGAAATTCATTAAAATGCTTCCTTTTTTCATGGGTGTACGCTTTTTAACTTTCTTTGGATGAAACAGAAGTATTCGAGTTAAACAGACCGAACTTTCTAATTACGAGACATCAGGGTATTTCGAGTTCTAATCGATTTTGTTTTCATTTATTTTGAACAGCCGTATATTTACTGAAGACACATACTTTGAGTAGTTGAAACATGTTATAAGGCTTAAAATATAATAAAATGTATCAGAATTGCAATAGATTGAATATAATGAAGATTTTTACTCAAATTTCAACTCTGAAAAAAAAAAATTATAGTCTAGATGTCTAATACAAGAAAATCCGTAACAAATTTAAAAATTGATTAAAAAAAGCTCCAAAATATGGTACGGAAGTGCGATTTACAATAAAAAAGCATTTTCAAGACGAAGACATTTTTTGAAACTGTATAAATAACTGTACTTCGAAACGGGAAGCTAACGAGATAATATCTTCTGAAAGTATGCAAATAAAGATGATTTTAAAGTAACTAATTACTCTAGGGATCCTATTCGCCTAAAATATCAATTTGGAGTGTTTAATATGTTATTCCGCACGGAGGTCATTTTCTTCATTAGATGTTTATGCAGTCGGATTTTCGAAAACAACCATTGCCGCATATTCGTTTACTAGCTAAATATCCAACATTCGCTCAGTAACTGTCGTATGTAGGCAATTGAGTATTTAATCGAATAAAACATTCATCGAATAGAATGAAATGAGCAAAGAATTCATTTTGAAAATTTCGACCATAAAATCATTTAAAGAAGAATATGATCTCCGGTACACTGTAAAAAGAGGGAATTGTTCTTGATCTACCAAGAAGGTTTAAGAAAATATAATATAATCTAGTCCGAGCTACCAACAATTCTGAAAAAGCATTCTTTCATATTCAAAAAATAATGGATTTTGGAATTTTAAAGAAGCATTTCTGTAACAAGTTTCTTTTGCTGCCCGCAATTTTTCGAGTAGTTTTTACAGTGTATTATTCAGTTTTATCGATCCGGGCTCAACTCGAAACATCATTTATTCAGACGCTATCACTTTGCAAGTAAGCATATTCATGTTCAATAAACTGTCAGAAGAGGAAAATGTTTCTTTATCTAGAAAAAAGGTTTATAAAAATATACTATAACTTCTCCGAGTTACCATTAATCTGAAAGGCGTTTCTTTGTCCTCAGAAACCAATAGATTTCTGAAAGTTTAAGAAGCGTTTCTGAAACAGATGCTTAATCTAGCACAAAAAGCATCTAAGTATTTTTCATTCAAACGAAAAAATAAATTTAATTAACTCGCATAAAAATGATTTGCAAGTCTGTCTACGGAAGTTTCTTATTACATTTTTTTAAAAGTGTTTGCGATGCATGTATTTGATAAAGATATCTTTCTACTGAAAAATAGCATAGAAATTCATTTCTAAATCTTAATTTTAAAAATATATGTGACTTTAATCATTTAAAAGCAGGAAATGAGGAAAAAGTAATATTTAATTCAATATTAAAATTTATTCGGGTTCTGAAGTAAGTAAAGTGAAGAAACTGCTTTTCAATGAAACCTATATACACATTTTTATAATATGTTATCAAAAAGAATGTTTACATTCTTGGAGAAATTTACTTTTTTATGAAATATGTTCACAAAAATTATTAAATAATTAGACGTAAAAATCATTTTAAAAAGCCTTTTTGTGAAAACCTTTTTTTTTTTCCTTGAGAACCCTTATTGTGATAATTTTAAAGTAATTTTTTGAGCCTATTTCCAAATACTAATGTTGAAATCATATCGGTTTTTTTAAATAATTATAAATTTTTAACTAGTATGCGCATTTCTTGGAAAATATATTTCTAATATAATTCAGAGTTCCGCAAATGTTCAATAATAGATTTTGTGAAGTAATGGTTACATATGTTTAAAACATAACGCTTTACTTTATCTATAATTTTGCACAAAATTTTGATAATACTGTGGAAAGATTTAGGCAATAGTCTACTTACATTTGTTACTGTTATGTTACTCATATTTGTCTTTTTCCTGTTTCGTACATATCAAATTTTGAATAATTTTTTTTGTTGTTGTTGTTTCTAATCCTAAATGATCTATCCAATAGGCTAGACCAAGTCCATGAGCCCAAAAATTGAATTAATTTAATTTATTTTGGTTGAAGCAATTTGTTATAACGATTTCGTAAAAGTCAACAATATCTCAACAATATTTTCGCAGAAACACGTTTTACGCAAATTTAGTAAATGCATATAATTTCTAAAATTTCTACTTTTTTCATTAACATTTCAAAAATAAAGCTTTGTTATATACATTTCATTAACTATTGTTTATATATATGACATTAAATATTCTGATTTTTTTTTTAGTTACATATTAAAAAAAAATAATAATAATTTTTCATTGCATAGGATATCATTTTTGATTTATTAAGAATATTTCCTGGAGATTTTAGACAAATATGAAATTCAAGTATTTCCTTATTTAAGCTTTTCTTTTATGCTTAAAAAAACACACAAAAAAGGAATGGTTTCAAGTTTTCATTTAAAAATACATAACGTGTATCAAATTCTAACTTAAATTAAGAAAAAAAATAATCTTAGCTTTTAATCTGGTGCAAAAGGCATCAAAGAAATTTTCATTTCAAAGGAAAAAGTAAATCTAGTTCACTCGTCTCTGCATGAAAATATTTTGCAAGTTTGTCTACTCCAGTTTCTTATTACTTCTAGAAAGCGTTGTTGAAGTGTATATCTTTGATCTCGAATCAAAATCAACTCACAATCTTCACACTCGCAACATTTTAATGCAGGAAATAAACGAAAAAGTAATTTTTAATTCAACATGAAAAACTTTTGGGTCTTAAACGCAAAACGTGAAGAAACTGATGTTCCATGATATACTTTATAAAACATTTTTGTAAAATTTAATCAGAAGAATTTTTTCGTTAAAAAAGAAGTTACTTCTTTTTTAAATACAGTTGTTTTTAAATACTATGAAATAATAAAATGAAAAAAAAAAAACCTTTAAACGAGAATTATTTTGAGGAAGACTTTTTAAGAAATTTTAAGTCTCAAATCACAATATCAAAATCATACCGATTTTTTAAATTAATGTTTATTTAATTTATAGGTGCGTTTCCAAACAAATACTTCGAATACAATTCAAATTTAAGTTAATTTTTAATAAATACTATTCTTTAGAAATATTGCCTACATATATTGAAAATATAACGTCCAATTTTGATTGATTACTATAAAACATTTTCGAAATACCGCAGTGATATATAGTCAATATTTTACCTACATTAATCTGTAACAATTAATTATATTTTTTGTCAGTTGCATGCTGCGTAAGTATCAAAATTTACGTTTTTATATACATTAAAAAAAATATATTTTTATTGAAGTTATCTTTCCGAAAGATGTTGTAAATATCGGAAATATCTTAATTTTGTGTAAAAAAATCATTTCTCTTGAAAAATCTGTTTTTATTGAATTTTATCAAATGCGTATAACTTCTAAAATACTTCATAATGTGTTAATAACATTTCAATAATTGTATTAAGCATTTTCATAAACATGGAGATAAGGGTTATGTTATTTTTTTCTTTTAAATATGTGAATAAAAAATGTTTTTGTATTACATAGCATGATTTTTTAAATTATGAAAAATAATCATGAAGAAGTTAGACAAACAGGAAATTTAAGTGTTTTCACATGTAAGCTTTTCATTTATTCCCAAATAATACTTATTTAAAAAAAAAAAAAAAAAAAAAAAAAAAAAATATTTTGGAAGGTTTCATTTTTCCTCAAATAATCATTTTGAACAACGCGAATCAACTTATCCTTTAAATGGCGAAAACATAATCTTAGCTGTTTAATCTAGCACAAAAGTTATCAAAGAAACTTTCATTTCAAAAGGAGAAGTAATTTTAAAATTCACTAGTCTCCGAAAGAAATGTTTTGTAAGTTTGTCTACTCAAGTTTCTCATTACATCTAAAAAAAAGTGTCTTTCAGATGCATATTTTGGATCCAGAACTTTTTCTACGGAAAAAACAGTAAAGAAATGCATATCGAAATCTTAATTTAAAAAGGTAAGTGACTCTCATCATCTAAAAGCGAAATAAGAAAAAAGTGGTATTTAATTCAACATGAAATACTTTTGGGTGCATAAACTAGAAAAAAAAAAGAAGAAGAAGAAAGAAAGAAAAACTTTTCATGCATGATATACTTTAAAAACATTTCCTCCGAAATTTTATCAGAAATAATTTTTTCGTTAAGGAAAAAGAAATACACTTTTTTATATTATATTTGTTTATAAATGGTATTAAATTTTAAGATTAAATATACTTCAAAAGATAAATTTTTTGAGAAAGCATTTTTATGACAATTAAAAAAAATACCTTTTAACCTATTCTTTAATTACAATATCGGAATCATATCGGATTTTTATTAATAAATGTTACATTTAAATTAACAGATGCGTTTTTATGAACTTACACTAACATTTTTTACTTTATTCTATATACATGAAAAAAACTTTTGGGATATAAGTGAATATCTTTGACTTCCGTTTTTTGATGGATTTACACGTTTTGGGATGTAATGAATGCAATTTGATTATCTGTGATATATTTTACTCCACGTTTCACACCGCCACTCGTGAAGATAAATATGTTTTTTTATATCGTTGACTGATAGTCTGCCACCACCATTATAGAGATGCGTGATATCGGATACGATGTAAGTTCGCAAATCAGTTCACTAGGACACTTTCAATAAATATTAAATCAACATTTAATAACCACACACTTTATCATTTACAACAAAACAAAATATTTACATTTACTGGCAAGGTATAGCAGATCCGACACTCTATTAAATTACACTTGGAATACTCCGTACGCACCCGGTTAAAACGCTATTAAAACACTGTCCTCATCTCTTTTAGTCGTACTCCCCTAATTTATCCAATATGGCGACAAACACGTTACCAGAATAGCAGCGTACCTTTAGGCCTTTTTCTTACAAGGCACTTCTACGAAACAAGACGCAATCCATAGGAATTACCGCAGCTAGACCGCCCACCACCCTCAACTGTTCTGCACTGAACTCTGGTACGATTCTTGGTATGCCCACAGCATCGACCACACTCGAATTTGAACTGATTATCCTTTCTCGCACACTGCACTCTCCTTACAATCTACGGGGTCCCTCTTTCTCTTCCCACGGACAACTCACGTGTCACACTTGACCTCTAGTCACGTTATCATCTAGTGAACCTGCTTATCTTCTGCTCGTGAATTGTCTCCTCTCTATTGTCAGGTACATTCCATAGGATTATAACCAATTTATGAAATTTCCTTTCAGATTACTTAGTTAAAATTCGTAAATAAGGAATGCGTATTTAACCCAAGTATGTAGTTATGAAAATACAGCTAAATACAATATATGAAAAGAATTCAGTTAATTAAACAGTATGTTACATAATAAATACGCCTCATTGATTTCATAAGCATAGAATCCTGGCATTATCTTCGGAAAGTGTCAATCTCTGTATGTAATAAACAAATAATGTGGCCAACTCGTGACTCAACATTGTAGCTCCGTGATAGTTATGTCTCTGCATCTAACTCAAGAACATATAAACATAATTTCATGAAACTTCATATTCAGTTAAACTTGGCATAAATTGGTGCCATTTCTATGTTGTGTTTTTCACGATTTCTCTGTTGGATATATCTCAAGAACAAATGGACGAAATTTCATTGTTTTAGGTTAGAATTCGACATAAATTGGAACTGATTATATTTTGATGTATATATTGGTGAAAAAACGGGGATGTTATGCTATGACGTGTTTTTCACGATTTCCGTGTTTGCTATATCTCAAGAACTAATGCCAAAATTCATATTCTGTTTGAACGTGACATAAATTGGAAAGGATTATATTTTGGTGTTTACTACTCGAAGGGTGGCGCTGATGCTATGCTTGTGTTTTACGTGATTTCCGTGAAAGTTATATCTGTGCATCTATTATATCAATCGTACGAAATTTTATATGTAAGATGCCTTTCCTGAAAAACTATTCTGATTTAAATGTTTCATTGATCATTCAACAGAAGACGCTGTAATCCTTTCACTGAGAAAATGTTTCATAATTGGGTCAGCTGCTAATTAGCATATTTAAGCTAGCGGAACTCGAAATGTACTGAAGAAAACCGGAACGATAGTTCGGTTTTTGAAATTATGACAAATATTGTTCCGGTTCGGGAAATTATGGTAAATATCATTCCAGTTAGTGTCATTTTTAAAACATATTGTTGCAGTTCATGAGAAACATTAATATTTTCGTACCGGTTCAGGTCCATTCGAAAAAATGGATAAAATATGCGAGTATGCAATTAACAACACTGTAATATTCCACCACCTATACCCACTGGTATGAAGCGATTACAATAGTTCCTACTCCAAGTGAACGACTCACGAGGCAGATAACTGAACTCTCCTCGCCTTGTTATTTTCTGACCTGACTACGAAAATTTAGTTGTTGATTTGTCTGCCGTTCTATCTTACATCTTATCTCGTGATTTCCTGTTGAATAGTTGAAATTTGGACATTGGATTTAATAACACTGCACGACTGGTGCATATATCATTGCAGTGTTTTGTGATACTTTTATAGTATTTAAATTTATCATTAAAAAGTTTGTTTCCGCAATCATTACACCACGTGTATTAATGGATGCTGATAAGATGATGACCGAGACTGACTAAAGTATCTTCAAACGTAAATAACGTGCGTACTAAAAATGCCTACTCTAAGTGAAATAAACAATGTAAAAAATTGGCTAAGAACCGCATCAAGCAGTAAAAATGATTTTCAAACTGAACACCCTGCCGCAAACAGCAAAGATAAGTTTCAAATTGAAATTGAAAATGCTGCAACAAGTAGCAAAAATGATTGTTATGCTGAAATTGAAGCCACTCCACCAAGTAAGAAACCCAAATTAAGAATCGGTAGTTCTCGCTACGGGCTCGGCGACATACACTAAAGATATGAGCAGTGTGGAACAAGTAACTGTTGATGTTTTGTTTACATTCGGCATTCATATTTCATACAGTGATCATGATCCTACATACAACCTTTTTAAATTTTAGTGAGGCCACAAATCCAAGCTTTTTAATTTTAATCTTTTGATATAACGAAGATGGAAGCAGGTTGAATTTATGTCTAATCGGAGATACGTAGTTTGTTTACATTCAACTTGTTGCTATCGGCAAAAGAGAAATTAATCGCTATTTTCCGTCACGTAAACGTAGTGTTTTATATATATATAGATTATCGTTTTATACTTATAACTATCTGTAACTTTTTTATTATTATTTAGGGTCTTAGAGGCATTTTTTAAATTGTTCTTGCATAACTAAAAATAAATTTGTCGATACTTTCAAGAAAATTTTAGTCAACAATAATTTTGAAATAGCATTCCGGTTCGAGAATATTTCCGTTTCGAGCCCTGAGCTAGCGTGTTTTGACATTTAATTAACTCCATTGTTCTTATCATTGTTATAACTGTCATATACGTACATCACAATGTTGTCAGAATTGCTCATTTTTAACGTTAACTTTGGAAGTGGACTTTGTGTTACGGAATATTCTGCGTATACTTTTTGCAATGAATGTCATAGCTGTATCTAGTGTTTCCAGCTCCACTGTCACAAAAAGCAGGACATAAGAGTCAAAATCGAAACATAAAATTACAGTAAATACTATGAAAACGGAACCTGGTCACAACGGAACCCTACCTTAAACGCAAAAGAATTACGGTCCCTACAGAAACAATGCCATACAATTATACCTGCTAAAATGGAAATATGTCTAAAAGGGAATCTTTCTCTGGTTATTTGAGATTTCGCTTTAGTAGGTTTTACTGTACTAAATATTAAACACAATAATATTATGCAGTAAAATCTGTGGAAACGTAATCGCCAGTAAAAGAATTTTATTCCATTTTAGATAAGTTTCGACAGTTATAATTGTGTGGTATGCCATCCGTAGGGAATATGAAATTTTTACATGTTTAATATGTTTCATACAGAATTCCGTCATAAACAAGTTTTGTTTTCATAGGTTTTAGTAAACAAAGTACAGCAAAATCTGTAAAAACAGAATTAATAGGCATTGATCCGTCTTAGAAAGGTTTCCGTCTTACACGTAGATATTTGAGGTATTCCTTTCAGCGGAATCATACAAATTTTCCGGTATATATAGCTTCTCTTTTTACTGGTTTTACTGTATTAAGTTCCATTTGGTACAGACTAGCAAATAGCATGTTGTTAAAAAAATAAACAATTTGTGTATCGTGAAAAATCGGGACATTTGGTGTCCCGCCTAGTGGTTTCGTGGGACGGTTCTTGAAACTCCTGAAAATCAGTACATCCGGTAACACTAGATGTATCTCACTTGCGAATAAGCATAAAAGTTTATCAGATTTGGTTTCATAGCTGTTTATATCAATTGTCAATAAATCTTACTTTCTGAAGCCCGTTGCGCCAAGTTTTTCCAAAAAACGCCAAGGTCTTCCTTATATTGAAAAAGTATTTATTTTTGTATTACATAGTATGTACTTTTAAATTATGAAGAATATTTCTAGATATGTTTATACAAGTATGAAAGTTTTCTTATCTAAACATGTAAGCCTAAAGAATATTTTAGCAGAATGAAAATACTCAAAAATGAGCACATAGAAATCAGTTCATACTCACTTTTGAAACATGGACATACTCTAATATGAGCACATCATGTTTTATTCTTGAGTGTGTGCATGTTTTCAGAAATGAGTATTATACATGTTTCAAACTTCAGTAATTTTGATTCGGAACCATTTTGACTATGCGACATACTCAGATTTGAGTATTTTTTCTCAATTTTGAAAATGTCGGTTTTAGAGTGCATTTTTTTTTTCAATTTATTATTCTAAACGACAACACATATCAACTTCATACTTAAATTATGAAAAAATAATCTTAGATTTTTATCTAGCACATAAGGCATCAAAGAAATTTTCTTTTCAAAGGAAGAAAAAAAATTAATTGACTTTTCTCCGCATAAAAATATTTTGCAAGTTTATCTACGTAAATTTCTCATTACTTCTAGAAAGTGTGTTTGAGATGCATATCTTTGATCTTGAAATTTTTCAGCCAAACACAGTAAAGAAATTTATCTCTAAATCTCAATTTAAGAAATAAGTGCATCTCATCATTTTAAAACCAGGAGATCAGAAATAAGAACTATTCCATGGTAATCGTTTAAAACATTTTTCTGACATTTTATAAAAGATATTTCATTTTCTTCAGAAATGCTCTAATCTCTTTAATAAATCTTGTTTTTTAATATTATTTATAAATGAGATTATTAAATGCTAAGATAAAAAAAATTAAAAGAGGAATTTTAGAGGAAACCTTTTGTTAATAATAAATATTAAATCTAATGGAAATCGACAGTATATAAGACCAAATAATTATAATACAATGCAAAAATGGTATATCCAAGTATGTATAATTCACATATTGAGAAACAAAAAAGGAAAAAATAAATAAAAATATGAAGGGAAAAAATCCTACCAGCAGAATGTGAAAATATTACAAGTACATGGAAACTTGCATTTCTAAACATTTTATCAAGGACAATATACCAAAATACAAGTAAATCTTAATTGACATCTGTCTGAGTAAAGTAAGCCGTTAAGCCTAATTTATGTTGCTTAAATTTTCCGATCAACCACGATATCAGATGTTAAAAAATTTGTAGATAAATACTTAAAATCAAAACATTAAAGATGCAGTATCAATTACAAGGACACATTAAAAATCCCAAACTATTACAACGCAAAGATTATCGGTCAAAATTTGGTTTTCGATCATCATTGGTTTTCGATCAAAAATAAAAATAGAGAATCTAACGAACCATGTCAATATCAACGTATCAGCAAATTCTATCAATTTTGACATGCACATGGAATGATTACTTAGTTACAGTTACAGTTAAACAAGTAAAAATTATTTAAAAATATTATAAACTAAGCAAAAAATTACAATACGTTCAATTTTAAAACTCTTAAATCTAATAAAAATTATTTATATATATATACGAGAATTATTTAATAGTATAACAACTTTATCACAATAGTGATTACACTTGATTTGAAGATGATAATAAACATTCAATAAGATACAAATACATGAAGTAATAAATAATACACTGGGGAACAAAACGATAGGAATAATCACTTAATCGACTAAATAATAAATATAATTACAGTAATCAACATATAAACCATATAAAATTATTTTAACAAACTAAATAGGAAATATAAACACAAAGAAAACTTTCTAAAGCAATCGTTATTATTACAATATAAAAAATTGCATTATCATTAGATATGCAACAGGAGAAAAATTGTAAGAAGGGAACCGATTATTTTAAATTACAGAAATATGACATGTCAATTGTATTTCCATTGTATTTAATAATTTAATGCAGCGTTGTGGAATAAGGTTTACATTGTTTCGAATATGTCGAGGTGACAAAACACACCATGCTTCACAAATGGCAGATTTTATTGCTGCTATTGAATTATACTGGGACCATTTGAGCATGTTTTTGGTAGATATTGCGCATTATAAAACCCCAAACGTTCTCCACGGGATTTACGTCCAGACTATTGGCCAGGTAATCAAGTGTGAGAAACATATTATCCTCAAACCAATTTTTTTTTGTCTTCCGCAGAGTGAATTGAAGCATTGTCTTCTTGAAAAATATAATTAAGGCCGAAAATTTGTTCACGCTGTCCAACAAATGGCATATTAACATGGGAATGTCTCTATGTCTATTTTGTAGTCCGTCTAGAAAAGCAATTGTAAGCTTATTTCCTGACGAAAAAGCAGCCCAAATCAGTAGGGAGCCTTCACCTAGTTGACTCGGGGAAAAGACGCCCTTTTCCTTTTGAAGGTCATGCCAGCAAGAATGTATACCATCTGGACCATCGAAACATTTTTTTTCATCATTGAAAATCATTTTAGATCAATTTGTTTGTTGCTTCAGATGTTTTTCTGCAAATTGAATGCTGCCTTTATTTTGGTTGAGATGTTAAACGCGGACACCGGGTTTTACACATTTAAGGATCTCTGAACTTGTTATTGCTCTTCTTATAGTCCATACAGATTGGGCGGGGCTTGTTTAGCTTAAGCCTTACGGTAGGCCTTCCCGCCTGGCCAAACCAGTCCACACTGATGCTGGCGTCTTTATCTGGCTTCCAATTTCTTTTTCTGTCATTCTTTTGCTTGCGACCATGGGAGCAATCAAACTTTTGGATCGTCCCGAAAGAATTTTCGGCCTTCCTGTAGATTTTCCAGTACCATAAGTAGTTGAATTCTGTAAGGAATTAAAAATGACAGTTTTTGATCGTTTAATATTATCAGAAATTCTTTCAAGTGATATTCCGATGTTGTTATAAGCTAGAATTTGACTTCTTCGAAAGCAGAAAGCGATTTTCTTCTCTCATCGTAAAAAAATTTCGAAATTTTTTTTTTAAATGCTTTATAAAATGATATACAAAAATATCCACTAATTGCGAACCGTGGTTTCGAAATATCTACGGCGTTCTTATCATTTTACACCAGCGAAAAATTATTTAAATACATATTTAAAAAATATATTAAATAGATATTTGTAAAATTTTTGTAAACGATTGCTTTAATTGTGTACTTGGGGTATCATCTACTTAATTGTAACATAAAAAATGCACATTTGCATTGCAAGCGCGAGCTGATTTTCTTTATTTCGCGTCGTTCCTATCATTTTGCACCCCACTGTATATAGCTGGATAGTGGGTTAATATAACTTAAAATGGCCATATGCCAATTTTACAGTCTTAATATGACAGAAAAGCACTTTTTATTTTTGCCATTGAATTAAAAAAGCTAGCTATCTAAGCCTTGCATAAAAAAAACATCTGATTCTTATGAAAATTGTTCTAATAATGACTTCGACTATCACCATCTTGACGTGAATGGATCATTTCTCGTGAATCTTTTTAATCCATCAAGTTGGGATGCCAAGTCGTTTTTCTCACATTTTCTGCTGTCCTGACAATCTGTCGATCTCGACAGTCACTACTTCAGCTCATAGAATTTGGATAGAGGATTCTTCATTATATCCTCTATTCTTTGGCGAAAATTACTTCAAGTCGACTGTTAACGAAATCTTCATCATAATCTTCGGACTTAGCGTAGTCTTAAATGTGATGTCATACTGGACCTGTAATAAAAAAATAAAATAAGTGGATCTCTTGGACACTAAAGAGGGCGTGACTCTACATCTCCATATGTCTACAGAATTTGTTCTTCATATTCAAATTCATCACCTCGTTCCTTTTTTCTATACTCAAAATTATTAAGTCAAATAACGGCTCATGTTTATCAGGCTTTCTATTACACCAAATGTATAGATCTCTAGGAATCCAACGTTCTTTACGCAATTCATCCTTTTCTTTTTCAAATTTTTCCATTCCTGTTTCTCTCTGCTGTACGTGTGAGAATCTTCTCAGATATTCACGATATCTCTGACGTCTAGCAACAAAATTATTTCATGCATAATATGGTGTTACTTCATTTGAATAAATTTAATAACGTTTCTTAAAACTTCCATGAAATCTCTTTTAATTTTTTTTTATTTTTTTCAATGTTATTTTCTTCTCTCATGTTTCTTGATTTATAAAATATTTCAACTTTTATCATATCTTTTATTTTCTGATTTGATCTAGTGAGTTGAATGGTTTTTATCATCTTTCACAACGCGTGCCCTAGTCATCAATTTCTGAGGGTTTTTTTTTTTTTAATTTATGACTTCAACATTTGTCATTTTGCATACGTGAATTATTTGAAGCTGATATATTCTTCTTATTATGGGAATTGTCAGCATAATTTGAATTTTTAACGGAATTTTCAACAAATCTAATGTAACCTACCAGGCAATTATTGCATTTACCAACAATTTTAATTCCATTTTCATTTTGTGCTGAATTTAGCTTTTTAATCACATCGATTCCTGAGACTAATATCATCTGTAAGAGATTTCAAAACATAAATATTGTAGAAATAGCAAAATAATCATTTCATAATCCATACGGAAAATAATCTTAAGGATACACCAAGTATATAATCTTTACCAATACCATATAATGAGACATTGTGAAAAGATAATTTTTAGCGACCAAATATTTACATAATTTTCATAGCTTATTTTGCTTAAATGAGATTCTATATCGAATAAAAGATTTACTTCCTTGCCTTCAATATCAATTTTTCTTTCCATCTTGATAGAATTATATTTACTTTTGGTTTGAGTTGTATTAAATTTGACTTGCTTCTGACTAACTTCAATAATTTGGACCAGAGTGTTGACCGCAATCAATGTAATCGATTTCAATTGAACCGAATCAGTGTAACCGTTTGAAAATTATTTCTGTTCTTAAATTGAAACGCTACGTGTTCACGATAGTTGCACATAAAACATTTCATATGCGACTTGTTTCATCTGTTTAGACCATAAGATTCATGTTTAGTATTTGGGTCGCCTACAAACTTTTTTTTTCATTCAATGTGATAGATTTTTTTTCGCTTTTGCTCATTTCGAGCTTTTTATTTTGAAAATCTCATCAATTTATATTTATTATTTTAAGATTCTATCTTCCAGCTTCATAGTCATCTAATTGTTTTACAAATACATCAATATTTTTAACCGTAGGGAGATCGTCAATAAAATGCTGCCGCATTTCTAAAGGTATCTTTTGTTTAATCTGTTCAGTTATCATCAGTTCTTTTAACTCTTCACTCAGAAAAAGGAATTGATTAAAACTACAAAACATTTTTGTTGAGTACATTTTGGTTGTTTTAGCAAAATTGGAGTAAAATTGAACCATTTTACTTCAATTAACAAAACATTTTTGCTGACGATACAATTTTTTTTTTTTTTTTGGAATTGGAAAAAAAAGTGGTTTTCAACAAAAAAATTTTTTTTGTTGATTCAAACAAAATTTCCATTGACCTATATTTAAACAAAATTTTTGTTTAAATATGGGTCAATAAAAATTTTGTTTGAATCAACAAAAAAATTTTATTTTCACAATTCCAAAAAAAAAATTTGTATCGTCAGCAAAATGTTTTGTTAATTGAAGTAAAATGGTGCAATTTTACTCCAATTTTGCTAAAACAACAAAATATACTCAAAAAATATGTTTTGTAGTTTTAATCAGTTTCTTTTTCTGAGTGTTAAAAAATGGATATTTCGAGACAATTAACCCATTCTTCAAAGTAATTTCTTTATTCAAAAGCATAAAAGCGCACCATGACGATGAAAATTCCTTTTTCTGTGATGCAAATTTTTGCTTCAATTGTGCTTCATTTTACAGCGTTTAACGAGTAAGCTTTCTATGCAATCGTAATTATTAGCTTTTGGATTTGGTTCTTTGGCTACAATATTTCAAATTTCTAGTGGAAGCAAACTCAACACATGCCTGTACCAATTTTCTTTTAAAATATTCATTCTATCAATTTGTTGTTCAAATAATGCCAAATAAACGCAATATCACCCGTACTATCGAAATGTGTCATTAGTTTTAGCAATTATTGGTGTTTGCATGAACTAGATGCCAAAGAACCGCCGCGCCGTTTGAAATTTTGAGTTTATTTTTAAGTTACATTTTTTCTTTTCAATTCATATTCTCTATCCTCTATGCGTTGGCGACAATTATTTCAAGCCAACTTTTAACGAAACCTTCATTATAATCTTCGGAGTCAGTTATTAATTTGATTAAATCAGCAATTGTTGGTCTTGGGGGTTATCCAGTCCCAAGTTATCGCATAATTTTCATAAATCTATTTTTCTAGCTATATTCAAAATTATATAGTATATTTTGTCTACTTTACAACGATATAAAAAATATCAAAAGTTTGAATGTAAAAGCATGTCCGTGAATAATACTGACGTCATATTAACGGTGAGAACACCTGACTAATAAATTTCGCTTTTACTACAAATTTTTTTAGCTTCTAAACATCGCACAAATTTTACTTTTTACACTGACGAAAAGGAAAATAAGTTCTTTCAAAAGCAATCTTTTTGATATTGTGACACCATTTAATGACTTTTTTATGGTTTTTAAGATAATTTTCAAGCATGATTTTTAAAAAAATCTACCTCTATCGCGTGCAACCCGATTACAAAAAATTAACAAGTTTGCGCTTAAAACAATATAAGTAGTTCGGCATTTGTTTTCTGCTAATATTTCCTAACGAAATTCAAACTCTATTAACAAATAAAAATAATATTATAAACAGAGCACAAAATATATCATCACAATTTTTTTTTCTGTACGATAGTACCACTATATCGAGTTACAACGCAGAATTTGAGCGCGATCTGTAATTTAGTGCGTTGACAGCAACTGTATTTTTATCATACTTTTGAGTGCTCGGCGATTTTTGACAATGGAGAAATTAGTTGATGAAATGTTGCATTTTTTTTAAACAAAATTTCGTGTGTCGAACATCTTGAAAATCTCTAAATTTTCCTGTGGATTTTGTGCAAGAGATTTTGGCCAGAAACGCAAGGAATGTCATCGACCAAGCATCGTACTCGTCTGATGTGGCCCCATTTGACATTTTTCTGCTTACGAAACTAACATTACAACCTTGAGGAAGGCGTTTTGGCTCTGAGAATTTTGACAATAGAGAAATTAGTTGAACAAGAAATGTTCCTTATTTTTTAAAATTTTAAACAAAGTCTCGTGTGCCGAACATCTTGAAAAACCTTTAAGTTTTCCTGTGGATTTTGTGCAAGAGATTTTGGCCAAAAACTCAAGGAATGTCATCGGCCAAGCATCGTACTCGTCTGATGTGGCCCCATCTGACATTTTTCTGCTTACGAAGCTAAAATTACAACCTTGTGGAAGGCGTTTTGATATTTGAAATTATATTTTTGTGTTTATTTAACAATTCCGGATACTTTTTACACAGAATGTATCTAATAGGCTTGTTTAGGAACTAATGGAGCTGTTGATATCTAATGAGCACTTGCTGATAAAACCAAATGCTTTTTATAAGTTTACAGACTTTATTTTTCCTTTTGACTCGTAAAAACGTTGCCTAAGTTTATTTTCCCGTTTACCATAACTTGTAATAGATAAGTAGTGGCATTTTTTTATATTACTAATAGTTTTAGAATTCTTGTGTATGAAAAAGTTAAGGCATTATTGATCCAGTGCGAATGCCTACTGTAACAGCAAAATAAAACAAAAAAATCCTTTAGAATTGTATTTATCTGTTTCCGTAAGTAGCGCAAAATGGTTGAGCCAATGTTGACTAATTGCTGTTCTTGGTTGGTTCACAATATTAAACGTCCCTGCTGTACCATTGCTCAAGAAACTATTTGCAAACAAGGCCCAACAGTGCCCCCACCATTAGGTGATCAGAATCCTGCTCAGATATGCTTCAAATTGGAGTGGCCCTTGTTTGCTTGTTCGCATATACACCGTACCATTTTTTCTTGGTTTCCACAAACCATCAACGATGGGACAACAATCTATTCTACTGTTTAACCGCACTACTGGGTCATCCGGTTGGCAGAATGCCAAGTCGATTCCATTCACACTATAGGGAGAATAGCCTAAGCGAAAGAGGCGGAAATTTCCGCGCTTTATCCAAGATTATATGGAAACAGTGTTCAATATTATTTGCTATTTTCTGCTTTGAATAAAATTTTATTTTAAATTAAATAGATCGTGCACCTTCTACTTCATATCCATTATTATAATATATTGTGAAGAAAAAAAGTTGTTATGTTTAGTTTTATAATCATATTTTTAAACCATATTTTTTTACTATATTTGTCTTTTAATAACTTATTTTAATATGATAGGATTACAATATAATATTTTAAAGCATATAATTATCTGACAGAAACAAAAGGGTATTCGCCAAAAAAATGTGACATGTCTGTGATATTTAATAAGCTCATCCCGAGATGGTACGAACTTCCCCATTTTCGACATGGACTAGCCATTTTCGCCCATGCGCAGTTCGCTCCAGGTTTCTATCAAACGTGGTGCATCAGTACTTGAGTTATTTAGAGGATAACTAACTAAACACAACTGAAAAAAATGAAAATTAATCTAATAGATTCTATGTGGAAACTGGAAGATTTTTGTACTTTACTTTAATTTGTCTTCTTTATTGCATGCTTTGACTGCTTTTCATTAAAATGAACATGTCAACTTTTGAGTTGTCGCTGTTTCTGTGCCCTAAATTTTAATATTTTAATTTTCTGTTCCATTACATAATCGTTTTCATATTTCCAATAAAAATAACATACACTAATATTCTTTTAAATAAACTTCATTTATCCAGATGCACATACAAAAAATTATTTTAATCTACAACTTTGTGTCCAAGAAATGAATCGTACTAGAAATCTTTTGGCTTAAATTGCCTATGCTCTTCCAATTGAGCTGCCAGGAGTGATAACCAATATAGTTTATCAGCGGATTATTCTGTTGAGCCCTCGAGTTGTTTAATTTGTTCATTTTTCCTCAAAAATTTGTCCGGTTTCAATTTTCAGAGGTTTTTTTTTTCCTTTCTACCTGGCTTCCGCAAGTGTCTCGGTATAAAAGGGACGTAGCAAAGGACCAGAACGCTAAACGCCGCGCTCCGCGAATTCTACGGCGATTGTCCCAGCCCACCCACCCCCGACCCCCGACCGCCGCCCGAGACGAACATAGAGCTCGAAGCCGCAAGGGTCGTTCGGTAGCTTCAGAACCCCGAGCCCAACTCTTCCCGCTTTTCGGTATGGCAGACAGCATACGTTTGCCAAAGGGTTATCTGATTGAATTGTATCCCAAATTGTCAGTTGTCGTCCGAAGTAGATCAATTGGAAGAGCATTGGTAATTTAAGCCAAAAGATACTGGCTTGGACACATTTTTTGGAAGTGGAGAAGCTTTAGCGACAATCTACTTATAATAAAATGCGAAGGCAAGAAAGTGTCTGTAACCATTCCGGGGGGCACCACTCTGGTCTGCGAATCGACCGTAGTTAAACGCCATGTTAGGGTTAATGAAAAACCTATACTAACATATGACAGCTAAATGATAATATCTGCTACTTGGAATCATGTCTATTAGCATATGTTTCCTATAAACCATGTATATCATATCCTATTATAATGTTTTAAGTTGTTAATTAAAAATCCAGATTAAACATCGAAATCCCAGATATAAACAAACGAACACTGTTGCCAACAATATTGTTTTGGCGCCATCTACCGGCTTTAAAATGTACTTTTCTACAATACAAATCTTTCAATAATAAAATTTTCATGCTGTTTGTTTGTTTGAAGTCTTATAAAAATGGAACGCAGATCAACAATCCGTCATTTTTGATGGGGTTATATACTAGTATTGATAGAGTTATGTTGTTGTTTACATATTTGCTTTTTCTCGCTAATTTTACTTCCAAAAATAAAATTATTCATTGATTTCCAAATTTATATCCATCATAATTATGTTTGGAATAAATAATAACGCTAATACCAGAATCTTGGAAAATATTTTTAGATATTTAATTAAAATTTACGAAAAAAATAAAGTTTTTTTCATAAAAGTTATATAAAAATTTTCTACATCAAGAACTTAGCTGTTTTGAAAGAACCATAATGAATAATATTCGCAAAAAAATAAATTACGTTAAATTTTAAAAGAGTTGGGTTGGGTTGATTATTGACGGCCAATTATCTACACATGGGATATAGGCCCGGGGGGAGTGCCCTTCGTGGGGGTCTTTCTAAGGGAACCTAACCCGTATTTACGCATGGATAAATCCACGGCTTGAAGAAAACCACGAAAACTCCGAGCGATTAGGCCGACGGGCGCGATTGGGATCGAACCCAGCACCTCCCGTCTACCAGCTTCGAGAGCACAAACTCTCAGCCACTTAAATTTTAAAAGAATAAGCATACACACTTCAGTGATTCACATGTATTTACTTTAAATCAAAACTATTATTTTTCATTTGAAATCTGTCTGGATTTAGCGAAAAAAAGTTAATTAAAATTTTATGCGATTTTATTTACTCTCACAGAACACATAAATGTTTCTCCCTGGCACGTTTCACTGTAAGTTAGGAAGTTTAAAGACTGGAGAAACTTTTGAGAATATTGATTTAGGTTTTTTTTTTTTTTAAGTTTTTTTACTAATTTCACTAAGAGAAGTAAAATTATCCGTTGATTTTGGAAGCATGTGTATTATTTATGTTATCAACTGCGCTATTTCTATGCATTTACTAAACGCACAATAATGAATTATGTATCATTCGAAAGTTTTTGAACCGGCTTCTGACTTAATATACTCACATTTCGTTAAAACATGTTTTTATTAAAAACTGCAGTTAATTATAAATTAAATCAGCATTCTTCTCATAAATGGAAATGAAAGGTTTTTCTGAAATCAATGTTGTCACAAAAATAAAATACCGCATTATATGATGCTCTACAATGATTATATATATATATTAAAAAAAGAGTACCAAAAAAAATAAACGAGCGCACGGGTTTATTTTATATTAAAAATCAAATTTTAAACTAAAATGTTTAGAGGAAAAAGACGCCATCGATCGATCGAAGCAGTGGTATTTCATGTATAGCCTTAAAGATATGTTTGATTATATTACATTAAATTGTATTTTATATGTATTCAATTTATTTTTCTTTGTCCCATGTTTTTCCCGAAGCGGATGACGTCATCCTCTACTGCTGTTAAAGTACACGATTGTTAATTTTTTTCTCTCGTGTGCATTTTGCTATCTTCGATAAGTTTTTTCTGTAACTTTGATGGAATAAATGAGACATATTCTGGCTGGACTAATGCTGTTTGCAGCTATTTTTATCTTTAATTTTTCTTTAGACGTATAAACCTGCATCTAAAAAACATTAGATATTGCTAAAAAATATTAGACTGCAGTGAAAAATCTTCACACGGGTCCACTGGTTTATGTTAATCATAATTAAATTTCAATAAATAATAACACTGATATTAGAATCTTAGAACTCTAATTATGTAAAATATAATTAGAACTTACTAAAATAAATAAAGAATTCATTAACAATATGAGAATAAAAATATTCTATACATGAATAACATAACTGCTTTCGAAAGGATCATTATGACTATTATTAACACTAGGGAATCGAACCTGGGCTTCCCGGGTTACAGAACGCAGGCGAAAACCATTTTTTTCCCTAAATCTAATAGATTTTTCATATTTTTATTTGTCAAAGTTGCTGCATTTAGTGATTTTTTTTTACTGGTTTCTTTGCTTTTCTTGTGCGTGAAGCGCTCATACATGCGGTATCCATCCAGTTTTTTTTTTTTTTTTTTTTTTTTTTTTTTTTTTTTTTTTTTTGTACTAAGCGTTCATACATGCGACATAGTGATCGCGACATTAACGAATTTCAAGGGTTTTGTTAATTTTTTATTTTTATGGTATTATTAATACAGGGAGTTCGCTGCATCCAGTGATGCTTCTTTGTTAATTTATTATTCATCATCTTATGAATGGTATATAGTGATCGCGATATTAACCAATTTCATGTATATTCGTCTTTTCCAACTTCGCAATGACCGTTAACATTATTTGTAATATTGATGAAATATGAATTAAAACGTTGTTTATTACTGCTCATATTAACTTTTTATATGCATTTTTATTAAATTTGTGAAATAATTTTTCTATATTTTATTCATAAAAATGCAATAGCTAAAACAATATCTTCTGTTTATATTATCTGTTAAAATATCCGATGTTTGTTTATGGTGTAAACAAATAATTTTCTTTTAAATTTTTAAATTATTACAAAGCTTCCTTTTCTCCAAAATCGTCTGAACTAACCAAATTTTGTATTCGGTATAACGCTACTCTCATATAAAGGCACCCTATTCTTGTGACGGTTTTATTTCAAAATTCATTAATTTTACTACTTGTAACTATTTAAAAATTTATAATGGCAGCACTCTTCCATTAGTTTATTGGGCGTTTCAAAATTCATGCTTAAAAATTATTTTATAAGCCATAATATATCAGGCAATTAAGATATAGTTTTCAAACAAATTGCATTTGAAAGTAATTTTTTTTCCTCTATAACGGTGTAAAAATTGAAAATGTGCTATGTTTAGAAATTAAAAAAATTGCAATAGCAAAAATCACAAAACCGAAATTTCATCGTCAGCTGTTGCCATTCGCAAAATGACGTATGCGTTACGCACGGACACGTTTGGCCTTTATAATATAGATAGATAGATAGAAATGATTCTGAATTACTATTTTTGAGGTAACATTTAATGATTCACATTCACTTAGGAAATAATACTTTAAGCCAAATATTTATTTTTGTTTTAAAATTCGTCTGGATTTAGCCTGAATAATTAATTAATATTCTGTGCGGTTTTATTTACCGTCACAGAACATAGAGAGTTTGGGAAATGTCTCTGACATATTTAATGATAAGTTAAAAGGTTTAAAGTGTGGATAAGCGTTTGAGTTATACTTATGATTTTTGTATTTTTTTAATATTTGAAGTTTCTCCCTAATTTCATACAGAAAAATGAAAATTATTTCTTGATTTTAGATAGCTTTCAATACAAAAAAGTATACATCTACCTATTGCAGCTGTTCGGAGGAAAGCAGATCCGGAAAATTTCGATATATTTTCACCGATCATGACCCCCAGACCCCAAAACCACCCTCCGTTCAAATTTTGATTTATATATATAGATATATCATACATACATACATACATATATATATATATATATGAGCTATGTCATACGATAACGTTCGTATTTATAAATCAATTTTGATGAAACTAATTGTGTGTATTAAGCTCACTAATGTGTCGATCGAGTTCGTTGGCCATCAAGATGGCGGCCACTTAAAAATTTAAAACTAAAATAAATATACAAAAAAAATAATAATTCAAATTTATTTTTTAATTACGTGTTAGGCCTTGATACAAGGATTCCAGAACATTTTTTGGTTTACCTCTATCTTAAAAAATGGCTGAAATAGAGCAGTTTGAAATTCTAGGGTGACATTTTGAAGGTGACATTTTAGGGTGACATTTAGGGTGACATTTTTAGGCTGACATTTTGAAACAAAACAGCACATTAACGCGATTACTCGTAAATTATTTTATTTCATTGTTGTAATAATTTTCCCAATCATACGCATAAAACTATATATTCATATCCATTAGCTCCAAAGTTTCGCCAAAATTGGCGACATTTGGCGAAATATCGTCAAATTTGGCGACCAAAATAAGTCTTCATAAATGAAGCCAATTTGGCTATTGCTCAATAATTTGGCGAATTTCTTATTCAAATTCTGTATTAACGAATCTTTTGTAAACATTTTCTTTGCATTTTAGCTTGCTGTTTTCGTGTAACATTGGCTAAAATTTTAAAACGAAGATATAGGAAAGCTACCTTTTCCTCCCGGTACAGGCTGGAAGGACTTTTGAAAATTATATTCATCATAATTAAGTTTTGAATAAGTAATAACAATGATATCAGAATCTTGAATTTTTTTTAATTATGTAATTACGACTAGTGAAAGTAATTGTGTAACTTTACATTAACGTTATCGCAATAAAAATATTCTCCATCAAAAGCTTAGCCATTTTTAAAAGGATTAAAGTGATTAATTTTTGTAAAAAAAAAAATATATATTAAATTGTATTGTATAAATGTTCTATAAATGTTCATTAAATAAATTTGGTATCTTTTAGGTAGCTTTCAATACAAAAAACTACATATTGCAGCTGTTCGGAGATAAAGCAATTCCAAACAATTTTGGTATATTTTCACCGATCATGATCCCCAGACCCCTAAACCACCCTCCGTTCAAATGTTGATATATATATATATATATATATATGTCATGCTGTAACTCTCTTATTTATGAATCGATTTGGATGTAACTGAGCATGTGTATAGGACATACTAAGGTCTCGACCGAGTTCGTTGGCCAGATTCATCCGCCACCTTGTTTCAAAATGGCGGCCAGTGAAAAAATTTTATATTTTTTAAAATTCGAAAACATGTAAAAGAAAATTATAAATTGAAAAAAATGTTTCTGTTAAGTGTTAGAACGTGATACAAGGATTCTGGAACATTTTTTGTTTTTGCTATATCTTAAAAAATGCAGAGATATGGTAGTTTGAAATTCTAGTTTGGATGACATTTCGAAACAATCTGATTTTTGTTATGCTGTAACTCTCATGCAGAAAAGCGCATTCAAATTCCGTATTAACGAAAACAGGGATTGAATCTTCTATAATCGGTTTACAAGCAATTTAGCTTAGGGTGTTTGAGTAAAATGAGTTGAATTTTAATAAACATGGACTATGGAAGCTACCTTTTCTTTCCGGTACAGGCCGGAAGGACTTTTTTCAAATGGTGCAATAATTTTAGCATTTAGGCGAAATTTCTATCAGTGACATGCATTACTTAAAATGGAATTTAATGATACCGCTTTCAGAAAATATTCACCTTTAATTGTTATATCAATTTTATTGGGTTATTTTTATTAAACATAAACAATTATTTAGCGAGGGTTTTAAAATATGAAATTTATACAGTGTATTAAGAACGATAATATTCCGAACGCAGGCTGCAATTTCGGTTCTAAATGATGCAAGCAAAAAAGTAGTATTATTTTAATGTTATGGAAGGCTTTTTATTAATACTTAAGGATATTTTAAGAATACTATTTAAAAAAGAAAAAAATATCCTAGGTTGCAATAAATATCAAAACTTTCGCGTAGGCTCAATTGTCACTACCCACAAAATTTAGTTTTAATAGGTAACTTAAATCATTTCATTTTACAATCGTAACAAAATCCTTTTTGCACAATTGATTATTATAGTGTACTAAAATTTGCCGAAATATGCTATTAAAAATCATTTCTATAATATTTTAGTATCGCAACAAATACTTTCTGAAAAAATCTTTTTTTTTTTTTTTTAAATAAAAGAAAATAATTTAAATATTTCATGAAAATAACACACTTACACACACACATTGTGATTTCCCAATCGCCTGTTTGCTGCACTTTCTCAAAAAATTCTCAAATGTCAATGAGATTTGAATATGTTATTGAGACTCCAGCATGCTTCCTATTCAAAGTTATTGATGCTGTAAAAGTATTTCTCTCCCTTGAGGTCGTATTAGAAAAACTGAAATTTGTTTAACGCATATAACCAGTGCTTGAGGGTATCTAACATCATTAAGATTCAACCCAGTTAAAAACATCCATATGCAGAAAATTTCAGTTTTGCTAATACGGCTTCCAGGGAGATGTACTTTTACAGCATCGATACCTTTGGATAGGAATCATGCTGGAGTGTCAATAACATATTCAAATCTCATTGACTTTTGAGAACTTTTTCCGAATATGCAACAAACAGGCGATTAGAAAATCACAAATTTGCAATCTTTTCCCACTATGCTAGAAGTATTTAAATAAAGGCATATAAAAATCAATCTCATATTTAAACTTTTTGCAGGAAAAGGAAGTACTTTAGTTTCATCGACATGGACGCATAAATTTAAAAATAAATAAATTCATTCATTCATTAATATATAATATATAATATATAAGTTAATACATTATTCAAGTATAAAAGATACCTCAATATTAATTAATTTTTTTAAAACAAACGTACACTGATTATTTAAGAAATCATATTTGTTATAATTTTTCCAACTGAGTGAAAAAGGTGACAGGCAGGGACTAACGAACCCAGTACTAACGAATACTGGCCTGGACCGTTTTTCACCCAGTTGGAACAATTACAACTCGTATGATTTGTTAACAAATCAGTACGATTTTGTTAAAATATTAAGTGTAATTACGTATCCAATGTTTATTAGATTTTCTTTATCTGCGTGGAATTCTGTTGAAATATTTCAAATAACAGACTAGATCTTATTGCCCAAAGAATGTCTGAGTGAAATATGTCCGTCGAATTTGTCCAGGATAGCTTTTCTGGAAGAGTATTGGTATCTTAAGTCAAGATCATGGGTTCGAATCCCGTCCTGGACAATTTTTTTCTCACGTCAGTTGGAAAAGTAACGAACCGTATGACCCCAATTTTTATCACACTCCCTTCGGAATTGTAAAAAACCTCGGGTAAATTTCGTTGTAATCTGATTATGAACTGTATTTTCTGTACATATGCATGTATTTTTTCATAAATCAACTATAATGACTAAAAATTTAAATATGTTTTTCATATGGATTACGAAATTTTCATTTGAAGACATTCATTATGACTTTTTACAGAGTTGTTTCAAAACTTTATCAGTATTTTATAATACACTAATGCTTAGCAATGGAATCAATGGATCGATTATAGTTATTATTTTCATATTTTATTCTTCATAAGTAAACTAGATATGAGTATCTATTCATTCACATTCCAGTATACAGTAATTTACATCTTAAAAAATATTCTGGACTTTCTGGTAAAAAGACAGGTATTTACAAACAGAAACCAACCCGTATTAAACAACAAAATAAAACGATAATGTTATGATTCAAATCAGTTTAAAAACATACATAATAGAAAAATTCCAACTTTTTAATAGGACTTTGAGGAAGAAATACTTCTACAGCACACATAAATTTCAATGAAAAACGCTCTGGTGTTGATAAATTATGTATTCAAACTTAAATGCGATTTGAGAATATTTTCAAAATTTCAACAAACAGTCAGTTAAACAAAATGTAATTCAGCATGCTGTTTAAACTTTGTTAGGGGTTTACAAATACAAGCATATAAAAGTAAAACACATATTTAAACTGCTTCCAAAAGAAAAGAAATAATTCAATTTGACCGAATTATGCACATAAATATAAATAGTATTGCATAAATAAATTGATTAATATATTAAATTAGTTTACGTATATAACAAGAAAATATATCTAAACATTAAACATGTTATTTTCTGTTTGAAAGAGTTTTGTTATTTTAAGTATCATTCATAAATTTTATTATAATATGGTTAGGAAATACATTTTCTATCTATCCGTTTCTCAATTAAATATTTTTTGGTTCAATCAAAATTTAAATATTATAGAGGTAAATGGCATTTTTTTTTTCTTTTGAAAGGAATAATTATGACATACATATTTATTTTTACGTGGATATTAAAGAAACAGTATTATTATTACTTTTCTGTTTGTTCGTGTTTGTCAATGAGCATACATTAATTTTTGTTGTTTAAAAAAATAAGTTTTGTTTGAAGATGTTCTAAATAGTTTTATGCACTTAAACGTTATGGCTTGGCTATCTATTTGTCCATTTAAGACTAAACGTAATTCACTTCCTGTAATAATCATGAGAAAAAACATTTGTGAAAGAATATTATGTTGCATTTAAAAAAAATTCTAAAACACCTAATTACGTAATTAAATATTCGTGGTCTATGTTTCCCCGTTTGATGTCAGCGCGGTCTGAGCCAGCGTTTAAGGATTTCAGGGTTTTCCTTCTACAAAATCTGTAATTCGGCTCCCTTTCAAAAGTAAAATTCCTCCATCCTGTCCGAATATGGCCAAAATTAGCTGGTGCTTCAAAATATATATATACATATATATATTTTTTTTCTTCCACATTTTTAATAATATAATAACAAAGCAATCTTTATTTTCAAGCGAAATATTTAAAAAATTTATTAAAATATCGCCTTTACAGAGGTTTATGTAAGTTTGGGAAAATGTAAATCATTAAAATGACACGCTTACACATATATAAATAAGTTTGAGAAAATATACATCATTAAGGTTCCAGTCAGTTAAACAACATTCATAGGCGAAAAAGTTCTAGCTTTTCCTAATACTACCTCAGGGAAAAATACTTCTGTAGCATAGATAAACTTCAATAGATGCGAGTGCATATCAATGATGTATTCAAACCTCAATGCAATCAGAGAATACGTTTCGAAATTTCAATAAACAAGCACTTAGAAAAATCGTACTTTGACGTCTTTTTCAACTATGTCAGAAGTTTTCAAATAAATATATTAGAAGAATAAAACTCACGTTTAAACTTGATTTCACACGAAAAGAAGTAATTTAATATGACTGACATATGCACATAAACGTAAATACAGTTAATGATAAGTAAAATAAAGAAATAAATACAGTCGGATCCGGTTAAGAAGCTCACGGTTAATACGCGATTCCGTTTAAAACGCGGATTTTTTCAGGTCCCTTGAACATCGCTATTAGACGAATGTCAAAATATCACGTTTAATACGCGAACGGTTATTACGCGATTCCACTTAATACGTGATAGAATCCTTTGAGGCAAAAAATCTCATTTAAGACGCGAATTCATAGACCAAGATGTGAGTTCTTTTGTCTTTTCCAGTACTGACAATTTAGCGGATTTTTTTTCCGATAAAAACCACTGTTTCCGATTAATAATCTTAGCCTTATTTGGTGACAAATTACTACGGGCTTATATTTTTAATCAGAAATAGGTGTATCTATTTGAATACAAAAAATCTAATCCCTCTAAATTAGCAATATTGCAACTTTTCTTTGACCCCTCGTTCTAACATTCTTTGTATTTTGCTTTGTGCATGTTTTTACTGAAATATAGAGTTATAAGCAAACTTTCGTCATTTTTGTTACTTATTCTTCTTTCTTTGCATGGTGTATGCGTTTAATGTTTTTCAATCTCGTACAATGTAAGAAATAAAGCGTACCTAGTACTGTATAGTTTTAAACGCATTTGAAACGCATTCTTTCGTTTTCAGTTCTATTTTTTCATTATTTTCTGTTGATGACAGCCTGCTCCAAAAGTTCTCGAGTACATTTCCATTTATTGACGGAAATTCCAAAAGTAGAATTTTAAACTGAGCTACGCGTTTCCTAACTGAACTAAAATTTAGCATTCCATGTAAGTATATATACAAATCTATAGATCACATACAGGTCTGCAAACAATAAATCGTATATTTTTCCGAATATTGTTGGTAATTCCTGAAATTGGGTTTTTAAATATGTTATTCGTTTTCCAAATAGTTTACTTAGATATCATCTTTTACCTTATTAAACGTTAATGATTTGTAAAATTATTTTGGAAGTGTTGGAAAGTGTTACATAATTTATGCTTGACGCATGATTTTTCGTTCTTGCTTTCTGTTGAAAGTAACATATAAATTTATTGAAAATTTGTGAAAGAAACATATTTTAAAATATAACATGAACCGAAAAAAAAGTGGTCCGTGTGAAGATATAAATAAGAAAATATAATCATGCATCATATGGAGATCAGTAAACACTTTCTTGCACTGTCAGAATATTGTTACAAAACTTTATTTTTAATAGTTTCCAACATAGTTGAGAATTGTTTTTAACAGTTTCCAACATAGTTGAGAATTGTTTATGGATTCGGTTTGTCTGTTCGTCTGCCTGTACTCTAACTTGCGCAAATGTACTCGGATTGCCATCTAAATGATGTAAATTATTGAGGTTTAGCATGGCATATTCGGTATTGAAAATGAAGTATTTATACTTCGTTTACAGGAGCACTCAAAAGAATTTGCTTGCATAATCGTCTATGGAGAAAAACCGTTTGCAGTATATTTTAATGATCTAACACTATTTCAAAGATCAAACATATTGTTATTTATTTACACCACTAAGGTGCACTACAAGATGTTTGCTATAGAATATGGTGTGCATAGTATTTATCGTTCATTTACAGCCATACGTGAAAAAAATTCGGTTGCAGTACTGTCCAGGAAATGCGTTTTCCGTTGTGGTATGAATTTTTAATTTTTTTCAATATGAAAGACGATGTCTAAATAAAAAAATATAGAGAACAAATAACTTATATGAAAGTCCATTTTCAGCGATTACCACCAATAAAAGATAATCTATTTAATCCAACAGAAAAAATGAAAGGTCAGTTAAAAGATTTTTGTTGTTTTGTTTAACTCCTTGGGGGTCATATATCCTATTTATGAGTACTAATATTTCCCTTATAAATCGTAAGTAATTTTATAAAAAATTTCAAATGATTACTATACGAAAATAGTGCTACTAAAAATATTGACCATTCGGACCTGACGATCTGAGTTCGTTCATAGTCACTAAAAGATTAAATAAACACATAATACCATAACATCATAAACAACATAAACACATACTCCATCTGAAATATGTGAGTCTTGTGAGAATTGTAGCCCTTGCAAAATTATAGACGAAAGAACGATGATTCTGCATTTGAAATTATTGCACATCATCTGGAATACTCCATACATATTTGCTTCTTTGAAAATGCGTTAATATTTATTCACCTTCTGGCATGACATGTTTAAAAACAGTTGTTTACAAATTTTATTGATTCCTCCCTACCTTACAGTGTGGAAATTATTTTGACCGCCTAATATTATTATGTATAGATCTATCCCATGGAAACGACGAACTTTCCGACAAGGCATATATATGAAAAAAACATTAATAACTTGGTAATCCTAATGCAAGAGTAGAATGCACTCACAAAATAAAACTTCTTTTATAAGCAAGGAAAAATATGTTTATAAATGGATGTAATATAAAAAATACAGTAAATGCGATTTATGATTTTATTTATTTTTTTATTTTTTTACATCAACGAGAATTTTAATTTATATTAGGGATAACATTTATTACATTTAGCCTCAAGCCACTTTTTTTTACAAAGTTTAATAACACTATTTTCACATTTTCACTATATTTTCACAATGACACTATTTTCACATTTTTCACAAAATAACCGTCAAAAATAGAAATAAATAAATCTCTATTTTTGACGGTTATTTTGTTTCGTTTAAAATTGTAATATGTTGTGTTCATTATAGTATTTTCACAGTTCATTCTCAACCTTTTTCAAAAACATAACAATACATTAAAAAATACATTAAAAAACATAAAAAACATAGGCAGCAAGCTGCTGGAACACCCCTGTCATTTTAAGTGATTTTTCTGTTATTTGATGAAATTTCCGTCTTTTGACTGGAGGATTTCAGAAATTTTAGAGCTTAGGTTTGAACAATCTTCCTGTTTTGAGGGAAAGGGGTTTCTGTAAAAATTCAGTTTATAATACGAAAAAGACGCAGAACGTTTGCCGGAACATCCCTGTGATTTGCAGCTTCAGATTGGAGGATTTCAGGTAATTTTTAAGTTAGGTTGGGGTATTTCTGTAGTTTGGGAGGAAATGGGGAAATAAAAGTGAAAGTTTTCATGTTTAACAAAATACAATCAATGGAAAAATTTGTCCAATACACGGATTTTTATGAAAGTGTAGATACAATTAATAATACATTTTTCAACACCTGATCGATTGCCCCCTAACCCATAGAAACATCGCCTGTGACCCATATTTCGGGAACTTTTGTTTTAAAATACAGTTACCGAAAAGTCTTTTCTGGTTATAAAATTTATTCATATCCGCTATATGTAAGTTAGACATGGGGAAACTGGTGCCAAAATGTTGCAAAATTAAACAAGTTTTTTTTGTGGCAGATTTCCGTAGTATGTTTTTAGTGTAACAGTGTCGGTATCCAGGAAATCGAAAATGTTCACAAATCCGGAAAAAGCTATTTGTGTCCTCTGGTATAACGAAATACTTTTGGCATGTGTAATTCACGTGAGGCCGTACGTATTGATTTCTTGGGAATTCACACAAAAGACTGTCTCACTTCTTTCACCCTTTCACCTGAGGTTGATAGTCGGCTAGTTGTCTGTAAGTGATCCAGTTTCCTGGATACTGACATTTTTACACTACTGCCACGTTAAGGAAACCTGCAACAAGAAAAAACTATGTTATTTTATCAACATTTTTGGCATGTGTTTCAAATGACTCTCTTATATATTGCGGATATGAATAACTTTAGCGATCAGGGAAGGAAAGAATTTTCTGACACCCTGTATATTTTGTTTTATTTTGATCTTTTAGATATCATGTCAACAACATACAGTCATGTTTAAGACTCACATAATTACAAACTTTAATAAAATACATCGTTGAGCCTTCTAAATATATATTAAATAATTTAGCACGTCTACTGTTCATATTAAGTGTTACCGTTAAACTGTCTACATGTTGATTCTAATATCTTACGCTGCTGAACATGTAACATTATACAAGTTATACATTGCGGATGAAATGTTAATATCATTCATGTCAGACTTCTATCTCTATGATTTTATAGTGATAAATCTATGTCAGTGTTAGCCATATCGCCGAAAAACTAATTAGATGACAGCGCTCCAAGTTGCTCAGTTTCTGTTGCTGGGCGCTGTGATACGATATATTTACTGGATACCTGCCAACATTAAATTAGAATTCCGATCGTCCATTGCTTTCCCATTCATTAGCTAAAGTATTAGAAAATTAAGAGACAATGTATTTAAAAAATGAGAAAATCAATCAAATTTATGGATGATAACTATCCAGAAAATCATTATATGATTTAACACTTTAAGACCTGACATTAATTTAAACTATCATTAAAAAATCGTGTTTTAAAAATCATTTAACATATGAATTGGCAGTAATACAGTTTAAGATAAGCTATAGATTCTTTGCACTGTAAAAAAAAAAAAAAAAATGTTTCGAATATATTACGAAATTTAAGACGGTTTACGAAAATATAATATAAAACTTTCCGAGTTACTCACGATTCCGAAAAGCGTTTCTTTATTTTCCGAAACCACAGAAACGAATATATTTTTGAGATGTAAATAAGCATATCTGAAACAAAAGTTTTTTATAAAAAATAAATTTAATAAATTTTTTTTTTTTTCTTGCCCCCTAATTTTCGGAAAAATTTCCGAGTAGTTTTTACAGTGTATTAATCAGTTTTCTCAACACATAATATAGCTTTTTCAGAAGCGATCAATTTTCAAGAAAACATTTTTGTGTTCAACAAACACTTTCAATAGACAAATATGCTAAATTAACAGCATTAACATAAACATGAACTTTTTGTGTTACTCATGCATGAGAAATTTCTGCTATTCAGTTTAAAATATTTACTTGAGAATTGATAGCATCCGAAAAACTGATATTTCGTGTTGAGAAAACTGATGAATACACTGTAAAATCTACACAGAAACTTTTCCAAAAAATACGGGCAGCAAAATAAATTTTCGTTTCAATTACATCTCCGAAATGTATTGATTTCTGTGGTTTCGGAACATATGTAACCATTTTCGAACTCATGGGTGACTTGGAAAAAGTTATATTATAATTTCGTGAACCGTCTTAAACCTCGTAATATATTGGAAACATTTGTCTTTTTATACAATTGTTTTTATTATGTTCTAAAAACATTATTTGTTATACAAAGACAAAATACTTTTAATGAGTAATTTCCTTTCCAATTTCAATGTTTATATTTCTTGATGTTGAAAGACATGGAATTGAAAATTTCATTATAGTTTATAATAATATACCAATTCCATGAGACATTATCATATAATGAGGAGAGAACAACATTTGCACTGTACGAAATATTACTAAACATTTGTACATTTGTAAATCAGCCTCTTTTATATTATTTTTATTTTAAAATATACTATTTCTCTTTTTCTAAAACATTTTCTGTCTTTAAAAACATACGTTTGTCAGCATTCTTTTAAAAAAAAACATAGTTTAGCCACTTAAAAAATACATAGACTCAGTCTGATGTCTTGTAGTATATAATTACATACATATTATCTTATAAATTCAAGTATATTGTAAAAAAACTATTAAAATCCTTTCACTGATCTCTTCTATTTTCATTTGCAAGTCCTGAATGGCCATTCAGTTAGAAAAATTCACAAAATTTTATAGCCGGTATGTACATAATACTTCCATATCATGTTGCTCGCTTCGAAAAACGTTTTCACCTCACCCTTAGGCTTCTTTAGTTCGAATGATGTTAATTTTCCTTTTTCCTTTATTGTGGCTTGAGATCGAAAGTTCTTACCTATTTTCCCTCCACTCTCTCTCGTTCTTCAAGCATTTTTCGCCAACGGTTATCAACGGTTGATTGGGTTATGTCATTACAAACTTTTTCTCTTGCCATGTTAATTTCAATTGTTTCTCTCAGTAGCGCATTATGGAGGCTGTTATAGCTTGCCATTGTTTCTATTGTAATTGAATTTATTTTTATGAGGGTTGTTATGCTAGCTCTTGCGAGAGCTGACGTTTAATTAATATACTCCAAATCGCGCATGTGTTCTTTAAATCTTTCTTCGATTTTTCTTTTTGTCATTTCTATACAAGATACTGAAAATTTTCCGTTCTGAAAAATTTCTATATTTTATTGCCAGGATATTACAGTTGTTTATTTTCAAATTCTATAAAACATTGAAAAAACATTTTAAAGAAATTATTTGAATAGACGTGTAAATATAGTACAAATATATATAGTTTTTTTTTTTTTTTTTTTTTTTTTTTTTTCTAGTAGACAAAAATGTTCGAAAATTTATTTAATGAATGTACAAAATTTGTAACGTATTTTCGAAAATTCAAGAAAACTTCTTTGAAAATTGAAATTTTCATTAATGGGAAGTTTCGGACATAAAAAGCCAAAAGCTCATTGAATGGATTATCCTGCACAGTAATTTTTAACATTTTATTTTCCATTAATTTTGCCCAAAACACAAAATTTTACTTTTTTTTTATTAATAAATATTTTCTACTCATTTTTAAAACATGTTTTTATGTTTGTATTCTTTTTTATATGTTTAAACTTTTTAAAAATAATAATAAAATTTGAAAATTAAATATTATAAATAATCAACATTTCTTTTATCTAAAAAAAAAACTTTAAGCAACCTAAGAAATACATTAAAAATTGAACTTGAGGTGACAGCTGTGATTTTCAGATAAAATTGCGTTAAGAAACCTTAACTTTAATTTAGAAGTGAAAATCCAGTGCAATTTGAATTTACGAAACTCGTCCATCTGCAATAAATAAAACACAAAGTAATGTTTTATATTCATCTATGATATGGCCCACGCAGAAATAGATAACAGACGGCGCCCTATGTTATTAGGAAAAAGAAAAATGGGGATTTTCAACAGACTGACTGACGAAACAGAAAGCATAATATAAGTGACTGAAGATGCCTGAAAACGACAGGTGAAAATATTTTTACTGTTTTACAATTTTTAACAGATAAACTAGTTTTGTGTAGTTTTAAAAGTATTTTTTAAGACTTTTAGACATGTACACCGCTTGGTTATGTGTTTGTAAATAAAATGTCTGTAAAAAATAGGTAGTACAAAGAATTATTATATATAAAGGATTATTATATTCATGTATCGTTTACCCATTAATATTTCTCCGATTTAAGTAACTTTTTTAAAATCAAAGGAAAAATGTATTAGTAGAAGTTAAAATAAAATCAATAGCTTAATATAAATGATTTTAATGCCCAAAAATGTAACATAAGTACTTGATGCATTGTTTTTATTTCTTGCCAGATATTCCACTAAAATATAAATTGTACAAGATATCTTTTATATGATGAATTACTTGAGCAATAAATAAAATGATAATATGCCACTAAGAGGCTTTTATTCTTATGATTCTGACAAAACATCAATAAATCTATGTTATTGAAAGCTATATAGAAGAAAGGCCTACATAAAGTGTAGCATATAGTATGTAGCTCTGAATTCTATTCCTTTCTTCCTAAGCTAATCTTTAGATTGGATTCCTGCCAAGACGGCATTGCTAGGTTTTTTCTGAATTCTTGCCTCACATCAAATAAGAAACAAAAAAGGAACGAAAAATGTGAAATATCAGTATATTGGGTAAATTTTTTCTTGCCATTTAAAAATACTTAATTTTGGATATTATTATTGCAAAAGTTTAGAATATTTCAAATAGTTGATTAGTAGATAGTATAAGAAATATATTCACAAATCGATTCTATACTATATTATTAAAAAGAAATACATTCATAATTGTAATTTTCTCTGAAAATGTTTTTCATATTTATCTCATATACATGTATATACTATATATATATATATATATATGTTTAAAATTAAATCACATGTGGGAAAATCAATATATATGTATATATATAGATAGATAGCCGCGGGTTTTGATAGTTAAGAATAACGTTTAAAATAAGAATAACAATTATTTACTTATGGAAAAGAAAATATGTTGCCATTAATAAATCTGAAATGTAATTTTTCCTTCCACTTTTTTTCGAGATAAAATTTATGAAAATATTTGAAAAAATGTCAAGGGAATTAATGAAAAGAAAAATTCCAGATGATTTTATTCAAATAATGTTATTTTTCGAGCTATACACATAACAGATGTCAACAATTTTTCTCTTGGAATTGCTTCTGCCGTATTTAAAATAATCTTATTTGAAAGATTAAAAAAAAATGTATATTTTTTCGAAAAGTAAAATAGATGTGTCAGATAATGAGATGATTTAGTCTTTCAAAAATTTCAACACTTTTTTATAGATATACAGTGTGAAACTAAAGGTAGGATACAATCTGATAACGTTTAAACAATAAATTATAGCTGTGGAACAAATATCCACCTAAAACTATCATGCTCTGTTATATAAAATATCTCCGGCACACCTAGTGGCGAAATTTGGATGTTATGCGGATGTCGAAAACTATGCGAGATATCAAAAAGAAGTTGATTGCAAAAATGAAGAGCATCCATGATTAAATGAAATCATACCCTATATGTACATTTAATTATTTTAGAATCCCTGAAATGCAAGTTTTATTTTATTATATCTAATCCCCTGCTTAAATACGTTGTAATTGCGTTTAAAATTATAGGGCAGACCCAAATTTATGAAAAAAAAAATAACACATGTTAGCAAGGTACAATTAATTTTGAGATAAACTACTTTTATCCGTTCAAATGTTATTTGATTATATTCGGTGTAATGTTTGCATCCTATATTGAAAAAGTATTTACTTAAAAATGGAACAGAATATGTCATACATATGCCATATATATGTCAGTTATATGTAAAATGATTATAATCCGCTGTTTAAAGTTCCTGGATTATTTTATAGTTTGGCAAATATGAAACGCATGTTCTTTTCACTTTTGCAAAACTCAAATATTTACTGATTAGAATTTTTTTTTTCAAATATACAAAAATGTTATAAATTCTGATTTACATTTTACTATAAAAATATAAGGATACTAGCCGGTCGTTTCCGAGTGGGGCCCAGATACATAGTACAGCGTACCGCCCTGATTTCGCTTGGGGCCCAGAAAGTGCATTTTATATGCAACTAGAAAAATACAAATAAAATACTTTAAATTAAAAGTATACGAAAATAACTAATAAGATTATAAAAAAAGCACTTAAATAAAGATTTCGCGAAATATTTTTTTTCTCATGAGCCATCTGATAAAATACTATTGGGCCCTAACCGTGATTATCTAAGAGTGGGGCTCAAGTAGTACTTTGTATCTAGGCCCCACTCGGAAGCGACCGGCTAGTATATAATAAAAAATCAGCAATAGTTCTGTTTTTCGTTTAATCTTCCGCAATCGGGTTCATAGCCGATGTTGCTCACAAACTCGCTAGCTCTAAAATCGCTGAAATACATGATTAACTACTTTTTTTTTGTAGACTTGTAAAACGGAGTTTCACATTCTTGCTTAAAACTGCTGCTGAGATATGGCACAATTACCTAAAATTTTCGACACACAGTGTGACTCCCTTGATGGATTATTATCTAAAATTGCTGAAATGCATAGTTACCTATTTTCTAGTACATTTGTTATCCTAAATTTCATGCATCTACCTATTACTGAGATATTGCAAAATAACATAGGAAATCCGATAACCATTTAACCCTCTTTAGTGACTGAATTTCTAAAATCACGGAAATACATGTTTAACTATTTTGTAGCAGATATGTTATCCTGAATCTGTTATTTCAAGCTCATAACTAAAAATGCTGCGAACATTCGAAATGACCTAAAATTTTCGACCCCCACTTATCCCCCCCCCCTTAATGGATGAATTTATAAAATCACTGAAATATGTGTTTAATTATTTTTATAGCAGATTTGTTATTCTAAATTTCACGCTCTTATCCAAAACTACTGATGAGATATGGTGAAAAGGTGAAATCATAAAAAATTATCGACCCCCCCCCCCCTATAACTCCCTTAGTAGTTGAATTTCTAAAATCGCCTAAAATGCATGTTTAACTATTGTTTAGTAGATTTGTTATCCCGAAATTCACGCTCCTAACTATAACTTCTGCTGAGATATGGCAAAATGGCGTAAAACTTTTGACCCCCATTTAACCCCCCTTAGTGTTTGAATTTCTAAAATCGTTGAAATACATGTTTAACTATTTTTTCAGTAGATTTGTTATTCTGAGTTTCATGATTCTACCTATAATTTCTACTGAGATATGGCAAAATGACCTAAAATATTTGACCTCCTATTTAACCCCCATTACTTGCTGAATTTCCAAAATTGCTGAAATATATGTTTGTCTATATTTTTAGTAGATTTGTTATCTCAAATTCTGAGCTCCTAACTAAAAATTCTGCTGAGATATAGTGAACAGGCAAAATGACCTAAAACGTTCGACCCCCCCCCATTTAACCCCCTTAATTGATGAATTTCTAAAATCGCTGAAATATTCGTGTAATTATTTTTTTAGTAGATTTGTTATCCTGAATTTCACGTTCCTATCTAAAACTGCTGCTGAGATATGGCGAAAACGCGAAATGACTAAAAACTTTCGACCTCCATTTAATCCCCTTAGTGGTTGAAATTTAAAATCGCTGAAATATGTGTTTAACTAACTTTTAGTACATTTGTTATCTTGAATTTCGCGCTTTTAACTAAAACTGTTGTTGAGATATGGTGAAAAGGCAAAATGACCTAAAACTTTAGACCCCCCATTTAACCCCTTTAGTGGTTGAATTTCTAAAATCGCTGAAATACGTGTTTAATTATTTTTTTAGTAGATTTGTTATCTTGAAGCTCACGTTCTTACCTAAAACTGCTGATGAGATATGGTGAAAATGTGAAATCACCAAAATTTTCGACCCCCCATTTAACCCACTTAGTCGTTGAATTTCTCAAATTGCCTGAAATACATGTTTCACTATTCTTTAGTAGAATTGTTATCCCAAATTTCAGGCTCCTACTTTAAACTCCTGCTGAGATATGCCGGAAAGACGAAATTATCTAAAACTTTCGACCCCATATTTGACCCCTTTATGCTGTGAATTTTCAAAAATCCTTTCTTAGTACGTGCCTACATTGGGTAAAGAACATGTCTTCCAAAAAATTTCATTGTTCTAGGACAAACGGATTATGAGAAAATCAAGCTACTCGTTTATAAGTACATATTTTAAGAGGTTTTTATTTTCGGGTCATAAATATCTGCTCTAAAATTTGCCTCGAAATTTTTGAGTTAATTATCCACTAATTCTTTAGCCGATAAAACACGTGACCAAAACATTTCTGATCACTTTTCTTAACAATGATACATTTGAGTCGGTTATTATTGAAAGGAACTAAGTCCATATTGTAATAATTCTCATTTTAAGATGGTTTCAATGTTTTTTCATGTTTATTGACCGTTTTGTAAAGAAAGGAACTCAGTCCGGGTATGCATGTTTGGAAGGAAGAAATTTAAAAGTTGAGTGTTGAAAGGCCCTCAGTCCATGACTTGGAAAATGTTGAAAATATGGACTTACTTCCTTTCAACAATCACAGATTCATTTATAAAATAATTACATGTATTTAGATTGTAAAACGAAATTGTTAAATTATTTTTATGAAGCATAAAGATATGTAATTGTAATGTTCTAAATATGCTTTGAGATTTATTTTTGTGCTTTAATATGTCTTCTATTTTTTTTTTTTCCATATTATCGTATATGCTGTCATTTTTTTCCTTTCTGTGCCTCTTTTGTATTTGATTTATCTAACATTCATGTTAGAGTAATCTTCTTTCTCTAACTTTTAATCGAATGGTCTCTACAGCAAAATATAAAGGAAATTGTGGAAATAACTGTATAATTTTATGTTAGTTTAATTTTTTTACTTTATCAGCGTGGATAATCTGAAGCTCAAATGTGAAAGCAATATATATATATTTTTTTTTTAATGGAAGGAGTTGAAATAATATTAACATAGGAAAATTGCTGAATTTAATCAATACAATGAGAAGTCTATATTTAATTATTATTTCATTTTTTTGGAATTTATACATTAAAATCTATTTTTCGTACAGATTGTTTCCATTTTCATTTATTTAATTTCCTTTTCTATCATTGTAGAATACAAAAAACAAATATTTAAAAAAATATTAGAATTTAATAAATGTAGCCAAATTGATGATATTTGACTATTTTTCAAAATTCCCATTCAAATGGAGTAATTACGAAATCTGGGAATCTACTATAATCGGATTCCATGCATTTTAGCTTAGTATTTTTGAGAAAAATTAGATGAATTCATGAAACTAAGGAATGGGGAAGCTACTTTTCCTTGGGGTACAGACCGGAAGGACTTTTTAATTTTATTTTATTCATAATGTATAAATACAAAGCATTTTGCACTGTATTTGTTACTGTGGTTTAAAACACGTGTCAGAATGAATGTGTATTATAGAAATACGTTTTCTTTCCTTTTTGTTTTACATTCGTAAATTTATATTAAAGATTTGGTCAGATTTAGTAAAAGAACTTGTTCGTTGTCTTTTGAATTCAAAGATATTATATATATATATATATATATATATATATGAGATAAATACGTATAAATAGTCACTTTACTAAACCAATACAGCAAATAATCGATGAACAACATAATACTAACTTTAATTTCACATATATACACTCCTGGTTAAAACTATATAACAACAATTTAGCTTACAAAAATCCAGCCAGGCCTAACGGCTATATCCATTTTACATCTCGCTTCATAATAAAAATTAGAACACTGGCTCTTAGCCAAATCTCGCGATTCAAACCATTTATAACTCGTGCATAGTTAGTTCATTTGATGAAGTGAAGTTTCTAACCATGGGTAATAACACTAGAGAGAGAGAGTCAGTTCATATCGTTTACATGAAGTGCTCAAACTGGAATCCTACAAATCGGTCATCCTGACGTGATGGCGTCTCGACATCAGCATCTTGATTTGTTAGATTTTCTTTTCTTTCTGGATATTTCTCTCTGTCTTTAGAACCTGCATATCTAATATCTCTGTAATTTCTTTCCGGATATTGCTCTCTATTTTCAGAAGCTATATACCTATTTCTTCTAGAATGATAAGAATTTGAATAATCATCTCGTCCACTATCGGCTCCTTTAAATCCGTGATGAGAATTATTCTTACGTGACGGTTGCGAATATCTTTGTTCATTATAACTAGCTTTGCACGATCGTCGGCCACCATAATTATAATTATTTCGACCATGATAGTAGCCTCTATTCATGTATCTAGGGGAAAATTTTGGATTATATCTTGCTTTTGAATAAGGTGAAGCATCTTCTGTTATGTCTTGAGGTATCAAAGAATTTTCAGTCTCAAAGTTTTCAGGAATCTCAGACTTATTTTGGTAAGAATTCTCGGAACTCTGTTTCCCATATCCATATTTATTGTAATTTCTATGGTTAAATGATTGTTTAAAATATCTCTGGCCATATCTATTATTGCTTCTGTTGTCAAATGGTCTATTAAAATTTCTGTTCTTTCCCTTATAATCAAAATTCCTATTGCGATCTTTCACATAGTCTTTTCTACCATGTGCAGGACTACTACTTTCACAATTTTCTTCTGGAGATGCATTCCATTCATCGGATAATCCTGTATCTTTTGTTCTATTCGGCTTATATAGTTTTATTAATTTCCTTATTTTCTTTCTGTTCACTAAATTCGTAATCTGAGTCAAATTCCCCCGTCATTTACGCAGTCGATTTTAACCATATCTTCACAACCTCGATTATCGTTGTTTATACTTGCTTCATTAATTTTTGTCTGTACTTCGTTAATTTTAATGTATCCTACTCGAACTTTGTTGCCGCTTGTTATTCTAACACTATCTTCCGTTACTTTTAACGTCATGCCTTCTACTGCTTTCCTACCTATTATTAAATCGCAGTCCGCCTCTTGTACCACGTAAAATTTATCCTGGATTTCTGTTTCATCCACGTAGACTTTATGCCAGAAAAAACCTGTTGGCTTAATTTCTTCTCCACCTATGCCTGATATGTATACATTGTCTCTGGTTAGTTTCGGCGCGTTTATTGCTGTATGATATCTTGAACTGGCGATTGAAATATCGCTTCCTGTATCAATTATTACGCTTGTTTTTATTCCGCTAATATCTAAGATTCTTCCTTTTTTACCATTTAACATGCCCATATTAACTATTTTTCTTTGCGCGTTTTGGGTCTCATTTTGATATTTTGTTTCTCGCCAATCTGGATTACGTTGCGGGTAAAAATTTGAATATTCTTGTTCTGTATTATTCGCCATGGCACATTTCGCACTCACGTGACCAGGGTTGCCACACGCAAAATAGATTATATGCGACTCTTTGCTTCCATAATTCATACTGTGTCTATTGTCAATTTGGCGTCTTTTCAAATTGGCGTAATCAGCCACTCGCGATCTTCTGTCATCAAAATCGCTACTTGTATCCTTAACTGATTGTTTATTGTAAACCCTTTGTGCTGTTTCGTAATTATCTAATTTATTAACTAAGTCATGAATTTTCTTCATTACTAATAATTCCTCTATGAAATGTGTTTTTGTTTCCGTAGGTAAATTATGCCTGATTTGATTAACAACAATTAACTCCGCCAAATCTTCAAAGTTATTTACGTGAAGGCCTTCAATCCATGAATATACACCTTTATCTCATAAGCGAAATCTCGCCAATTGGCTGATGGCTCCTTTTTAGTTGAGAAAAATTTCAGCCTAAATTCCTCTGGTGATAGCTTGTAGCGTTTTAGTAGTATATTTTTTATGTAGTTGTAATCGTGAATTTCAGGTTCGTTTTCCCTTGTTATTATATTTATCACATCTAACGGCATTAGATTAATTAAATAATTTACCCATTCTTTTTTATCAATGCCTGTTTGCGCCATTTGCCTTTCGTACATAGATAAATATAAACTAATATCATTTGAGCTATCATATTTAGTTAATAATCTAAGCAATTCGAATTGCTTACCTGGATTTGTCCTTGGGTTATCCTCAATGTGTTCTCTTGAATTTTCTTGTATCTGCATTTTCTTGATTTCAAAATCTCTTTCGCTTTCGCGGTCTTTTTGCTCCATTTCTACTTTCCATTTTCTTTCTTCCATTTCTGCTTGTAATTTCTTCTCTTTCTCTTTCTATTCTCTTTCTTCTTTCTCTTTTCTACTTGCTATCACTACTTCCAATCGATCTCTTATAAAATCTTCTTCATAGCTCTCCCAACTCTTGATCAGCTTTATTAGGATAGGTATTGTCGGTTTTTCTGGTGCCTCAATTCCGCATTCCTCGCAGAGGTTTATTAGATCAATTCTCTTGGCTTTATTTAGAGTTCCCATCTTTCAAAAATTGTGCTTGAAGTGATACGTTTACGGTTTGACCTTGCTAATTCGTAACCAAACTTTTGATACTGGCGTTTTACAACACTTTATGTTTGGTTTCCAATTCACTACTAGTGGCTTTTACTTTTTAATAATCCCGGCATTCCGAACCCCCAAAATGTGAGATAAATACGTATAAATAGTCACTTTACTAAACCAATACAGCAAATAATCGATGAACAACAGAATACTAACTTTAATTTCACATATATACACTCCTGGTTAAAACTATATAACAACAATTTAGCTTACAAAAATCCAGCCAGGCCTAACGGCTATATCCATTTTACATCTCGTTTCATAATAAAAATTAGAACACTGGCTCTTAGCCAAATCTCGCGATTCAAACCATTTATAACTCGTGCATAGTTAGTTCATTTGATGAAGTGAAGTTTCTAACCATGGGTAATAACACTAGAGAGAGAGAGTCAGTTCATATCGTTTACATGAAGTGCTCAAACTGGAATCCTACATATATATATAAGCTCTCTGTACAATTATACCATTGAAACATAAGACATTGACCAAATACTATGAAATCACTATATCAAATAGTAGAGTCAAATTACAAATTAAATTATGTAGTCCTAAGAAATTAAATATATAAAATTCAAATGAAAAAACAAGAGTATAAACAGATATGAAATCTTATATTGTAAATCACGTCTTCAAGGGCAGGGGATTTACAAAGATAAGCAAAGAACAGCCGATTTCTATAAAGACACTAGCTTTATACTAAAAATTGTGTTTCTCTCTGCCCGATCGACTGTAGAACAAGATTAATAAAAGAAAAAATTGAACATTGGAAAAGAAGAAAAGCTTTGAAATGTAATATAATAGAACAAAAAAAATTACTTCTTACCCTATATAATTACTATATACACACGCACACACACACACACACACACATATATATATATATATATATATACAGTCGAACCTCGTTAACGTGAACACTCAAGAGGGAAACTTTTTTTGTTTGTGTTAAAAGTAGTTTGTGTTATCCAAACTTTAATATTTTACACACAACTGGAAGAGGCAATCAGAAACCGTTCGTGCTAAAAGTAATTCGCGTTAAGCGTGTTCATGTTAACAAGGTTTGACTGTATATATCTATATATATATATTGTATTCATGAAATTTTACAACTTTCAATTTTAGTCGGATTTACACGTTATGTGATGTCCTAAATACGGCTTCACTAATTTGAGAAAATGTCAGTCATTGTATCTTATTGTGTGTTAAACAAATTTTGTATTCACCCTAAGCCAAGAATTATAGCGGCACGGAATTTCTTGAAACTTGGTAATTAGCTATATGTTAATGTTTATTTCATTTAACTATAGACTACCCAAAATCTGGCGCTACTGTGTCAGGATTTTCAAAATTTGCATGATAATTAAATCTAAGCATCTGTGGGATAGAATTTTACTAAACTTAAAATGTAAGATGTCTATTATGAAAAACGACTCTGGTGCAAGTTTGGTTTAAATCACGAAATAAGCATATAAAATGTTTGGCTATAGAAACATGTTTACCTTGTAATTGGGTAAAGCCAATGATTTCCCCTACATTAATAGAATTTTTCATAATTTTACAAATAATGAAAATTTTTCTAAACAGTGAAGTCAAATCTCATTTTGAAAGATAACTCTTTCTAAATCAGTAGAGGTGATTGGAAGTTGTAACTTAAGAATACCCTCAAGAAAAAAGAAAAAAAAAAAGACGACGGTGCAATAGGTTCATCCAAAAGTTGTTATATATGTATGCTATGCGTACAACATATATATTTACCATTTGCGTATTCTGAATAATTTGTTTAGGATTGTAAAACATTTGATTAAAATTTTCCGTCAGGTTATTTAACAATAGATTTTTTTGTATTCTGTTTGAATCGAAGTACTGAATTAGAGCTAATATTTAAAAATATTTATATAATTTATACTATTAATTACTGAAACTAGTTAATTATTATTTTTTTGAAACTTTCAGTCCAATTATTAAAATGTGTTCGATTACACTCGATGAAAAACGGAAAATTTGACCATCCAACAAATTCAGTGGGTCCACATCCCGCAGTTCCTATTTTGAATATATATATATATATACAGGGTAACATGTATAACAAGTTCCAATTAATTATCTTATACATTTTATATCCTTAACTAAAATACCATTTGAAGTAAAAATATCTTCATTTAATTTATTTACAATGAAACTTTAATTTTTTGTATTTTTTATAAATGGTTAAAAATCAACATTAACTTGTAGAAAAGACTTGTAACATACTTCCATCTTGTGTACATTACGAAAATAAGCCACCCTGTGTGTGGCTAAAAGATTTTTTAAATGTCAGATCTTTCACATCGTTAAACATCGCCAGTTTCTTCAAAATTAAACTGTTGAGCAAAGGTTCCCAACATGGTCTTCACGACCGCAGTAAGAAAAAGAAATGGATGATTTAAAGATTAAGAAACAGTCACCATCTTCTGAACTTGATACAAGAAAATTGTGCGAGAAATGCATCCAATCAAGTGTGTTTGACTCACCATTTTAATGTTATTTTTTGAATCTTATCGCTAATGTCACCAACATCTATTGTGATGTCAAATGTTTTCATTCTTTTTTCTTCTTTTTCTCAACTTTGTAGTATTTAAAAACACCAAATAAAATAATTTAAGACAGACATGAGTACACTTAAAATAAAATTTATAAAAAAAAATACTTAAAAACAGTTAAAAATACAAATTAGTAGACGTTTCGCCAAGCGACACGCAAGGCATCATCAGTACAAAAACAATCTATTGCATAACAAACCACTGAACAAATCAAGGACAGTTGAAGTTATTTTAAAAACAGATAATATTCATTGGGGACAGAACGAGCTTCATTCAACGTCTGCGATCGCAATTGAGTGAACCAACCCTCAAGGAGTAATCGACCATGGTAGCTGTTACAACCTGATTTCAAAATACTGGCGTTCGCAATTAGCGGGATGTGATTAGTTTGAAGTGAATGCTGGACAATTTTTTAATTCAAATTAGTATTTTTTAAAGCACTAGTATGTTCTTTTAGGCGAATCTCCAATGATCTACCTGTTTCACCAATGTAGACACTATTGCAATCATTACAGGGAATAATATAAACAACACCGGGTAATTTAGACTTATCATATTGAAATTTATGCTTAGTGAAAAAGGAACTCACTTTATTAATTGGTTTAAAAGAAACCCCAATATTAAATGATTTTAGAATGCCAGAAATTTTTTCAGAAATGTTCTTATAATAAGGGATACAGATAAAAGAGTTTAGTTTACTACGTTGAAAGGGGGTGGGGGGAGTAGAATTCACAAAATTTAAAGTATTTTTAAAAAGTTTTTAACAAGACCTATAGGATAGCTATTATTAATTGTAGTATTTATGTAAATTTCAAAACATATTATATCTAATTTATTTCATTGACATTAACCCCTTCGCAATGAACGTCCTTTACAGAATTTTTAATCTTTTGCCACCGGATTTTCAAAACAGAAATTTTCGCCTAATTGAATCTCAGAAATGCTGTCATTAAATAAGGCAAAGTTTACAATAAAAAGTTACTGGTGGGAATAATCGAGGATTCTGAGCACCTTATGCGTCACGTATACGTGTCGCTCGTCCCCAAGGAGTTATGCAGTTATTTTCATGTCTCATTATTTTACATCCCTTGTTATCCTGTATCTATTTTTTCCTTCCGCAACATTACTTCTAAACTCAATTAACGTGTATGACATAGAGTATGGTAGGCCTAACGTGTTCTGCCCGCGCGCCGTAGGAATGAATTCAAATAAGGACTGCGCAAGTCAAAAAGTTGGAAAATCATTGGTGTAGAAATTCAGCATAAACCAAAACGGGCATTTTATATTAATTATGAAGTATTAAAAAAAAGAAAAATTTAAAGAAATAATTACAATACCTAAAAAATAGGAAAAAATTAATAATGTCCTAAACAGAAGAATTCATTTCATGTGTGTTACGATGCAATTAATTTTTATAAGATACGGTATCGTGTACTTAAGACCGATATTTTTGTTAAAAAAGAATTAAAAATGGCGCTATATATTAAAACGAGTAAGGACAATTTCAGTTAAAACAACGAATAATATATTAGACCAAAATTAAAACAAAGGGATGTTACTTAAGATAAGATCCCCGAAATTAACCAATAATAAATAATTTATAAATTAAAGATAATAATAATTATAGAATATTAATGAATAAAGAATAAGAATAAGAATAAATTTTCTATCCAATACAACCACAGTATTGTTTCAGAAAAAAATAAGATTTAATATGAAAATTGCAAAATAATTCATACAAGCGTTTGAAAAATACACAATATAATGTCAATACTGGCTTTGAAACTTATCCAAATTAACTCAAATATATAATGTGCATCGGAAAATTTTACAATGTTACGCCTCTAGCCCCTCGTAATTAGTCAAACATTGGAATTTAACATTATTAGTAATATATATTATAGGTAACATTTTCAAATTCTCAGCTTTCATTTCCCATGTGTTTCGAATTTTCGGACGACAATAATTTTCTGCACATACAATTTTTAGAAGCTGAATAACAATTTCCGCATTATCAGTTGTTTTTTAAAACTTTTTTTTTCTGATTAAATGTTTAATAATGTTACGATCAATGTAATTTGTATTCGGTTAATTATTTTCACGTAAGACTTTTGAAATATTAGAGAACATGACAGACATTACAACCACATTTTTCTTTCTCTGTTCAGCATTTTTTTTATATAAACACATTTTCATAGACAGTGTGGCATAAATCATGGTCACCTAAAATGCCTCCTTTTCAACCATTCAGCGGGCTCACAGACGCACATTTTACGACAAATCCGGTATTCTTTTCACGGAAGATTATCTGGCTACCCTGTCTTCCCTATGATTTCTAAGGTCAAATTGCGGCTACTTCGTTTGTTGAAGAATGTTTTAAGCGACTTTCGTAAAATTCAAAACACGCACTCACTAATGCAAGTAGATATATTGATTAATTAATTAATTCGCGATTTAAAAATTAGTTTCTGCAGTAAGGTAATTGATATGTGTTACGCGGGGTTATTATTTTGTTTTCCATAATAACACGGTTAATGTTATCTAGAATTACTCGATTCTCGATACCCAAACGACGATCCAGAAAAATTAATTGAAGATTTAAAAAATTTTACTGGCAAAAATTAAAGCAAAAAATGACGTAAAATAGATTATGAAACCTCTCAAAAATGAAAAAGTTGTACATAGTGAATGTTTTAACTGGCATAAAATATTTTGTGAAATTTATAGGAGATGACCTGGGATATTCTTTTTTTTTTTAAATAGTACATATTTTTTGAGAAAAATCAATTTTCTTATTTTGTCTTCTGCATTAAATCATACTTGATTTTTTAAAATGAAATATTCTTATTGGTTCATCATTAATAATTGGCATTTACCTTTCTTAAACGTATATTTCTGGATGATTTCTCTGTTGGTAAAAATTTAATTTTCTTCTATTAATATTCATAAATGCTTTTTTCACTTACCTTTTTTTTCTAACTGTTCTGAAATATCTTGCATTTGTTACAGCGTAATTCAAGGAAACGCTTGTATCATAAACAGTACGACACGCGCCCGCTGAAAAGTTAATAGAATCCTACACAGTCGGGATATATCAGACCCGTAACCGAAAATTTCAACAGAAATCGATCCGAAATCAACAAATAAATTTTCGTTGACCGAAATCCGACCGAACTCCACAAAATATTTCTTGCCGATCTGCTATCCAAAAGGAAAGAAAATTAATACTTTTTAAAAATACAATTACGGTAAAAATAGAATACAATTGATGGTTCCTTTAATATAAGTTTTACCTTTTTTGTTGAAAAATAAATTTACATTTACTAATTCATTTACAAACATAGATTTTTTTTTGAAAAATATTTAGAACTTTCTTTTGAAAAATCCGGTTAATCGAAACCGACCAACAAGTGTTAAAAAACAAACCCAAACCGGAAAAAAATCGAATCAAACCGACCGAACCGGATCAAAAAAAAAAATAGCACCAACTTGAACTGAGTCGTGTGTTGGATCGGGTTCAGATAAAACTAAGATGCCACACCCGATGCAGGACTTATTTTTTTTAATCCTTATCATTTATTCGAAGATGTTGTCCTTTCCCACTAAATTTTTTGAATCATTTTTTAATGATTCTTGGCAAAAGTTCTAAATTTTTCCTTCTTTTCTTACATTTGTTTTATGCTTTTCGTGTCTTCTTTCGTTTGATGATGATATAAAAATATTCTTTAAACATAAACTCATTAAACCTCAAAAATAAAACGCAAATTATTGACATATATCTAGTTTAAATATTAAATGCTTATTATAATTAAGAAATATTTTTAAATGTATTTTTTAAAGTTTCTTAAAAAAGAAAACTGTTTGAAGAACGGCTGTGATAAGCATGATTAAAGAGGATTTAAAGTTTCAGAATTAAAAATATTTTATCGGCGTACAAAATGAATGTAATTAATATATTTCGCAAATTTTAATTAAATAAACAAATGTTAATATTATAAATTATCTGGTTTAAAAGAACTAAACTTTTAAATTTAGGTTTGGAATATAATTAAATGTAAGTTTAAGAATGATAAATTTGTTAAGTAATTATTTCTTAAAAGAAGTTTTAACTCCGAAAGAAATTAATGTACAATAATAATAGGGCTCTGTGCGACTGAATATTTAAATTGTTAGTAGATTGCCGTTACCTGATTTTAGCATACTTAGGCAAAGTTAATTATTAGAAGCAAAAGTAATTTTTTATAATGATGGTAGATAATTATCATTTATTAAATCTCACATGCTTAATTCTGATATTAATATTATTTAACAAATATATTCATGCTTTTGCTTCGCAACTGAATTTCAACTTTCAAAGATCATCAATAAACAGAACTTTTTTTTAAATCATAAATAAATGTATATTTATTACCTCTGCTACATTTGAATGGAATAAATATTCTGAGAAAATATCCAAACACAAAGGTGCACCATTATTTTTTAAACATTTTCTTCGCTTATTTTAATCGCATATTTCAGCGATTATTTAAGAAGAAGAATATTTTTTCAGACTTTATATGTTAGTGATTTTAATTAAATTCTTCACTTATTCTTATTTAAGATTAATTTGTTGTACTTTCTATCTTTTTATTAACATCGCGCGTCAGATCAATATATATACATATATATTTCAAATGTTTTTAGTCAGGATGCTGGGTTTGAATTGTGCTACATAATTTTCTTGGTTTATGAGTAAAATCAATCTTTATTATCTATCTTTCAAGGGTATGCTTTTACTCCATTCCTTTACTTCTATTAATGCAATATTTCTGGCATAAATATATTGATCTTAGCATATTTGCCAGTATATTTTATAAAATATTGCATTATTTTTTAGACATGTGCAATGTTCTGGCAAATTGATGATTAAATACTACACATGTCTTTTTTTTCATTTCGAATTCCATTTTTAATTTCACTTGATATCCAAATTCAAGTTTTTCTTACATTATATGACATCTTATATCATTATACATATTTATTTTCTAAATTGTCTTGAAAACTTTTGAGTATGTTTGTCTGCGTGCCGTCAATGAAATGACGCATCGGTAATCTGATGTTTGAACTTGTTAATTATATGTATTTATATGTAATTATAATTTATATGTAATAATATGTATTTATAATAATTATATGTAATTATTTGTATTCTGTACACACACCTATCTTTAAATAGGAGATTTGATTAGATTTGGTGCAAGAATTTGTTTAATGTATTTTGAAATTCAAAGGTATAACAGTTATATATATATATATATATAAAATTGTACCCCCCTACCTCCATATATATATATGGAGATAGGGGTGTTGTTAAAAGGCTGATCTGCAAACTAGTAAATTAAAATTTAGTTAAATAAAAGAACAATTTTTTTATTCTATTGATTACTCTATATTTTTAGTTTAATAATGTTCTTTGTTATATTTTTTATCAATTAAAGTATCCCTGTTTTAAAAACGGTTTGCTTTTGCTCTGTTGTTCGAAAATGGCTTTAATGATTTTAATGAAAATCACATATTAAGGGGTTTCCGGGTCTAGAAAAGGATCTGTCTAGGTTTCATCTTCGGAAAAATTCGTTTTGAGGAGTTTTGTCACCGATCTTTCAACAAGCGGAAAACATGGCAGAAGCACATAAAGTATACAAGAACGGGCAAAATCTGAATTGAAATAACAAAATATTCCAAATACATAGTATGGAATATGGAAGATGCAGCAACCTTTATTAACTAACTCAACAGAAGACACATAAATTGTACAAAAATAATTTTCCTACTTAATATAAATACAACGAAAATTTTATTTTTCTCCTAGCAATTTAAATAGCTTTGATTATAGTAACATAGAGTATTATATGATTGAAACTAGAGGATACAGCCCGGTCTTCCCGGGTTACAGACCGTAGGTGAAAACCTTTTTTTTTTCTAGCTCTGTTAGAATTTTTACATTTGATATATTTTTTAGATTGCCCATTAACAACATCAATAAACATTTTTATAAAAAATATTATCAATAATGTATTCAAATAAAGTTTTGAAATTTATTAAAAACTATATTATTTGTATCAGCCACATGCCAGGAGTAATAGCCGAAACAATTCAGAAATTTTGACCTTATAGTGTTTTAAGTCCTAACTTAACTGCTTCTTTTGAAATCGGGTTGCACGCGATAGGGATAGATTTTAAAAAATCCGTGCTTGAAATGTATTTTTAAAACCATAACAAATCAGTAAATTAATATATATATTTTTTTAATTGCATCTAGAAGTTCATTCTTTTGTCTATTCGACAGTGTAAAAATTTTAATTGTTCGGTGTCCAGAAATTTTAAAAAATTGCAGAAAAGCGAAATTATCTGTGGCTAGGTGTTGACACAGTCAACAGACCGTCAGCGTTAATAACGGATATGATTTTTACTTTATAATAGAGATGTAGATTTGTTGAGACATAATTGTATGTGCTTTCATAAATTGAAAATGTTTAACTTTAAGCTTTTCCCCCCTACGAATTTATCACCATCTTAAATTGTAGTAATTGCTTAAAATCAAAGACTACGCGAGAACTGTGGAAACTACAGTCCCCAAGTTTGACGACAGTCTCGCATTTCGTGGACGTTTGGTTACCCTAGTAATGTTATACTTCATTCTGTGAAATTAATTTGGACGTTCGAGTGAAAACTTTCGTGGTGGAGATGCAGTAAGTTGCGAAACTGTTCTTGCTAGATATGTTTTGTAAAATATATATTCAATTCATACTTGAATTTAAAAATCAGCATTACATAGTACAGAATAAAATTTGACAATGTTTTAATAAAGTACTGATTAGTTTAAATTACTTTTTTATCATATTATACGAGTGGAACGCAATCTGTACTTATAAAAGAAAGTTTCGATCTGTGTGTGTGTCCGGTGTCTGTGTGTCGGCAATGGCTAGCGAAATCTACCGCACCTAGAAGTCTGAAAATTTCTGTGAAGATAGTCCAAGGCCTGTGCTGGTGCACCTAAGAATCAGAATTTTAATATTTGATAATTAGCCAAAATATTAATTAAAAACTCATTAAACATCGCTTCCAAAATGCCATATTTTTTCCCCTGAAAATGGTGTAAAAGAAATGTCAAAACCGCAATACAGGATCTGAGTTGCGAAGGTCAAGAAATATTTTGGGTTTACAAGAAAAAGGCTGGGTTACCAGACTGACTTATGCCTTTTCTTGATCTATGCCTTTTCGAAACATATCGAAATAACAAAAATCATTAGGTCTATCGACAAAAAATTTGCAGATCTAGATAAAGAAAAAAAACTCGATTCCGATAAACCAAAATTCAAAAGAATTCATCGGTAACTTCTCCATATATTAATTAACGTCATACAAATGTAAAATACATAAAATCATACAAACTTGAGGTTTGTTTTAATTTATTATCGCGGGCGAGTCAATTGGTAATTTAATAAAAGGTGAAAGTTTCTCAAAATGAAAAACAAGTAATGAAAATAGAATTCCTGTAAAACAACTATCCTCTCAAACATTTAATCTTGAATCAAATGTCACCTAGTTTCCGTCTTTAGCATTGGGTCGTATTAGATTTCTCCAAGAAGTTTTCAAACTGCAGGTTTAAAGTGAAAAATAAAAGAAAGGTCATACTTCATTACCCTAAAAAACTTGAAGCCAATCTCTAAAGGGCAAGAATGTGTTTTCTTACGTAACAAAGATATCTAAAGAAAGATTTCTCCACTCATGGTCTTCGAATGAATATATTTTCAATGGATTTATTTTTTCTACGTGTTAGAATTTGTTCGTCTAAATCCTTATTGTCGTTCATGTGGAAACTTTTGTGGGTGAAAATAAAATGCAGTAAGTTGCAAAACTATTCTAAATCACACTTTTCTATAAAATGCATCTTAAATGTGTACACGGACTATTTTGTTTCTAATTTTCTATATTTCTATTGTATGTAATAATTTAATTTAATGCAGTATTTGTCTAGACATTTCAAAAATGCACTTTCATGAATTTAATTACATTAATTCATATCAAGCAATTGTCATTGCTGCAGATTTGAACTTTCGGATATATTCCTAGAAATACATTTACGTATTTCATATTTTCATGAAAATTTATGTTTTTAATTTTTAAACTAAAATCTTTTCTAACGGAAATCCAAACAAACTTATGTCAAGATTTTTTTAAATTATTAATATTTTACTTTTGATATTTTTAAACTTCAAGCATAGTTCTGAAATAATGTATAAAATTTTTTGTCTTACATTTCCTATAAAAATGTGTTTAATTGACCAGAAAAAAATTACAAATAAAATATCTTATTAATGTTTGATTTGTTCTAAATATATTAATATATGTTAAGTTGTGAAATACAAAATTTTTTATCATTACCAACATCCGCCTTTTACTTTAGTAAATGTGCAATTAATCAGGTGATACATAAATATATTTAAAACAGAATATTATTTCGGTTTTTTCTTGCATTTGTAGCATAACTTTTTACCTTGTAATTGTCTACAAAAGAAGCTAAAATATATCAATAAAAATATTTATTCATTTATTATGATAGTATTGAGAAAGTTCAGCAGACTATTTCTTCAAAAAATAATTTTTATATTCATCGTAAATTTTATATCGGATCGGTAGACGATTTTTGCAGTTGTGTATCTATCTACATTATTAAAATCCGTGCGCGTATTTATCTTTGTAACCTCAAAAACTCGGAAAACACAGCTTGCAGAACTACACAATTTGGCACATGGGTTGCTGGTAGGGGGCCCATGAACGATTGGAGAAAAACTTTAAATAGATTTTTTTATTTTATGTTTTTGAAGAATTTTTGCCTTTTTTATTATGTTCCACACGTGATTGCGCGAGTTCTAACCAGTTCTAAATGTTTACTGCGATGTGAGACACACATATTACGTACGCCATGCTTCAGTACTAAGAAGCGGTAGCGGGTATTACGGTAATTATTTTACCTCGCATGCAATTAGAGACTATTTAATTGCGCTTAATTATTACCTTTAAAAAAAAAATAAAGAAAAACATTTTATCATAAACATCAACAAAACTTTTTATTCTATTTATTCCCTTATTACAAAGATATCGTTTTATCGTCTGCTGCCAAAGCAACATGATAAATTAAATTTCATTTTTAAAAAAAAGGCACAGTAGTAGAAAAATATTTTTCTAAATCGAATAGTTGAAGAACTCAACACTTTAACAGGAGAATTCTTATTTCTTATTTAGATATTTTAAAGTTGTTTGTTGTCATTTTTATTTTTGATTTTGGTTTTAGAATTTAATTTATGAACTCCCGTGCGAAGAATGGGTAAAACTGCTATTTTGTTTATTATTATTTGTTATAATGAAAAAATAATTTGAAATGTTAATTTATTAATTTTTATTCGTGCAAAAGAAAAATGTTTCTGCGTTTGAACTTTACAAATAAATGTATATAGAGGACATTAAAAAATTATACAACTAGTAAACATTTACATATGAGCATTACTGCTTTAATATTTTATTACATTTTTGAAGATATACTATTGGAATTATCTAAATATAAATACGCTTTTCATATTTGACATCTGAAATATCATTTATAACTTATACAAAATAATATTAAATATTCATTTAAAACTCCACAAAGTAAAAAATAAATAAAATAATAATAAGATGTATTATTTCAGAACTGTGCTTAAAGTATAAAAATTATTATAATAATAATAATTTAAAATATATAAACAAATATCTTAGATATAAATTAGTTTTGATTTGCGTCAGCAGAGATGTTAGAAAAAAATTACAGAAAAAATATAAATTTTTATGTAAAAATTAAAACGTAGATTTATTTTTTTAAAGAAAATATCAAAATATCCAAAGCTACAGAACTTCATAACTATGCTTTAAAGTTTTCATGTGTCAAAAATGTAAAATTAATAAAAATTAAAAAAAGGTCAGAAGGCAGGACAAAATCCTTGCAGTCTTATCAATAGAAATTTACAGAAATCACAAACTCGTGGACAGCCAACGGTGAGGTATAGGCTCAAAAAGTCCGCGAAAGTAAAAAAAAAAATCTACTACTTACCGGACCACAGCCAGGAGAGACCCAGGAAGTAACGGGCAAATGAAGACCCCCCAATCCGACCTTGCCAGACCCCCGAGAGAGTCTGACAGGTACACGGTTGGTCTCCGTTCCGATGACGAAATTAAATTGAATGTAAAGATATATGCAATATTAAGATACATACAAAAATAATCACATGCGCTGCCCAATTCGCCTATGGCTGGGCGAGCGAAATTGTAAGTTGCACATAGATCTTGATGTAAGATTTCAATATTTTGATACAAATTTTATTAGAAAAGCTGTAGTTAATAAGCATTTACACAGTATTTACTAATTAAAAAAATAAATTATACTAAAATTTCTAGCAATGGTTGCAAAGTTTAACAAATTTGCATATTTTGAATATTCAAGGACAAATAGCTATTTACAAAATTGCTAAGATGTGCATGAATTGATATCAATAACAATCCATCTGTCCATAAAGCAGCAAGAGATTTTAAAGACAAAAGAAATTAATTATAGTGATATTCATAAGCAACTACACTTGTACTACATCAAACACTAATATCAAAGTTCATCAAAATTAACAAGTCCAGTATTTATATTTCCATATTTCAACTGTATATTTTAAAATTCACTTTAACTAAGTTTAAAGTATCCAGAGAGATTAAAGTATAATTATACAGAAATTTTAATTCACACGAATTTTCAAAAGTTAGAAGCAGAATTATTGTTCAGAATGAAAAGGCAATGGTATCTAAAATTAACAGAGAATCAAATGAATTTGAATGTTATAGGATTTTGAAATATAATAGTTTATGACAGTTTTTATAAACTTTTAGAGATATATGAAAAGTTTTTGTTTAGAATATTATAGTTCTCTGTGAGATTAATATAATTGATTGGATCCAAGAGAGTTCTTTGTAAATTCTTTCTGAGTGTTTTGTGAGCATTCTACCTCGATGCCACCAAGACCGCGTCGAGCAGTACAAACTAATAGGTATTTGAAACGTAATAGGTGGTTGAAACGCCCTCCAATTTCTCAAAATCTAAGGCCTATTTAAATAAAACCCTCCGCCAGTATAGTTAGGAGTACAAACTTTACAGCATACTTTAAAATCATCAAAATCTGTGTGCACCATGTTAGGTGGTCCTTTTGTAGGTTAAAATATAAATAAGTTAATTTAAAAACTGTGTCCCTAATGTTCGAACAAGAATTACGGTTACTAAAATTGTAATATTATTTTTACCAAATTAATTACATCTGTTACTTACTACTGCTTTTTACAGGTAATTTAATTATTATAAATTCGTAATGCAACATTGGCTTTGTGTTTGCTCTTCGTTTTAAAACATGAGTAAACAAGTTGGAAATTGTACGTTAAACGTGACAACTGAGCAAATGTCTCCGATATTTTAAATTATTTTCTTGTAACTTTAAAAATCTGTAGGGATATTAAGTTTTTTTCACAGAACAGCATATTTATTTTTTATGTTATTATATTTGAAAGGCTGTAGATTTTCATAAATAAAATAACGTACATTTTAAAATTTTCTAAAATAATAGCAGATTTAATTTTTCTGTTTTGTGAACTGAATACAAAATTTAGAAAAAATGATTACCAAATTTTGGATGTGCTTTTAAAGTAGTCGCTGTAATATAGATATTGAAAATATGATAAACATTTCTAAAAAGACTTAAAAGAAGTTGAAAATAAAATACCAACATATTCTGTTTTCTGAAATATTTTATAAGTTACATTAGTACCTTGATCGTGATAAATTAACCGATACCGCATTTGTGAAAGTTGATTTGATAGTTTAAGAACAATGATATAACAGATTACATTCTTTTTTGCATAACATGTGTAGGACTAATTTCATAACCCTTGCTATTGATTTTACTAAATAAAATAATACATACAAATTTTATGGTTACTTTTAAAAATGCATAATAAAATAAGTTTTCATGCTGATTTTAATTAAAGTTGTTCTAACATGATTTCATGTATTAGATATAACAAAAGAAAAATATTGTAGAAGTTGTATATTTATGTAGTTTAGTTTAGATTCGGATAAGAAGATTCATTCGAATGAAATTTTGTTTTTATTTCTTTATTTTTGTAACAAAATGAAGTATTATTAAAAACAAGAAATATAGTAAACATTGAACAATGATTATTTAAATCAATTTCAATAAATGTTTTCAACAGTTTAAAAAAAAATAGATTATGAACAACAAATCTGTTCAAATAAAAGTAACCATTCATACGTTTATGCACTTAATTTTTTTTTCTTCGTTAATATAAGACATTAGATTAACATTTAAAAAAAATAAGAAGTTGAAAAGTTGTTTTGCATCATTTTCTTCCAAAATCTATAAAAATATCAACTTACATTTTTCATATAAATCAGGAAGTAAGTTCTTTTAATTTTCGGAAATACGTGAATTTTAAAAAAGAAAAATGATACATTACTGAGAAGAAAGTTTTTAAAAGTGTTTTGTCAAAGAAAGAATAGTTTTAATAACTTTTTATGACATTTTAAAGCATATATAAACAAGAACGAAAAATCATGCGTCAAGCATAGATTATGTAACACTTTCCAACGCTTCCAAAATAATTTTACGAATCATACTCTTTAATAAGCTAAAAGATAACATCTAAGTAATCCGAATACTTTTATTCAGACCTGTATAGGATCTATAGATTTGTATATATACTACATAGGATGCTAAATTTTAGTTCAGTTAGGAAACACGTAGCACAGTTTAAAATTCTCCGTCTGGAGTTAAATAATACGGAAATGTGTTCCCGAACTTTTGTGCTTCCCTGTATAGGATCTACAGAATTTATACACACCACGTAATATACAAAAAGCGATTTAAAATTAAAATCGAGTTCAGTAATTTAAAACGCACTTCCAGGAATTATTGTTAACATACAGTAGAAAATTCTTTTGTGTGTCCCTGTAAATGAACGATGACTGCTATACACACAATATTCTGTAGTAAGTCTCTTGTAATGAACCTTATATAAATTTCAATGCGTTTAAAATAGGGCAACATTATTTAAATAAACCGCAGACGATTTTTCTCCATAGACGTAATGTAACGGAATTCTTTTGACTGTCCCTGTAAAGTAAGTATAAGTGCTATGCACACCCTATTCCATATTAAGCTTCTTCTAATGCACCTTAGTGATATATATAAATTTCAATGCGTTTAAAATAGTGAAACATTATTTAAATAAACCGCAAATGATTTTTCCCCATAGACCGCAATGTAACGGAATTCTTTTGAGTGTCCCTGTAAAAAAACTATAAGTGCTACACACTTCCGTTGAAATAGGGAACATGCTATAGATAAAGATTATAACATATAAAAATTGCAGGGCAATCCGAGCATATTTACGGGAGTTAGAGCACGGACAGACGGCCAGACGGCAGACGCCCAGACAAACCGAAGTCATAAACACTTTTCAACTAGGTAGGAAAGTGTTAAAAACAAACTTTTAGACATGGAAAAAAGAAGAAAAAAAAGACATACAAAAATAGAATTGGGGTATAGAGCTAAAAAGCATTTCCTAAAACTCGACTGAAAATTTGAACTTTAGTACAAAAAATACCACTGAATAATATTAGTTTTGTCTAAAAAGGTTTCAAACATCAGATTTATCGTCGAAAGTGAAATGAAAGCCGTATGTCTGTGCTTTAAAAATTGAAACAAATCATTGAAGGTCAAAGAGGTGTTTTCATGCAGAGCACGAGTATTTAAAGAAAAAAATTCCTATTCTTGATCTTGGAATGAAAATACTTTCTAGACATTTACTTGTGTTAGGCATTATTCTGTTAAATTCATATCTATTAACGTTTGAATAGAATATTTTTTGATGATATCAAAATACTATAAGTTGTTACTTCATTGTTAAATCCTTATTTTCTATAGAATTATATTAAGTTCATCTATTGGCACAGATATTTCTGTTTTTATATATATTTATATTTTGTATTTATTATTTTAATCCAGTTTTAGAGTAAATTATTTTTAAATTATTAATTTTATCAAAAGTTATTTGAAATATTACATATTTTTTCGATGATGAAAAATAAAAAAAGCAAATAAAAATGTTGAAATAAAATCCACCTTTCACAAGTTGATGCAGGCGCCCTGGGAATGCAATCTTTAGGTATTCACAGGTCTCGCACATCCGGGCTCTGGTGGATCTTTGCAATTTTTTCTATTCCCTATCCCTTTCTCTTATCTTTTGTTTTACTCTCATTGTGGTTTCCTGTTCAGAGGGCAGGGCGATTCTCCATGAATCGACATCAAGCTCTTTATATTGACTTATGGAAAATTTAAAACCACCCACGAGTTTGCCGTGCGTGGCGAATTCGTTTCCTTGGAATCCTGGTAGTTGAGGGACAACGCTTTGGCAACTGGTCAATGCTATATGTCCGCAAAAAGCGCTTGTTGTTCCCGTATGCATCAATCAGCTGATCAGCTGACTTGTCATTGGCTAGGGATCAAGTAAACGGTCATTTACTATAAGTCATCACGTATAGGCACCACGTTAAAGGTATAGAGGCTGTGATCGGCTTGGCAGTGATTAGCAGTAGTACAATAATGGGCAACTCCTTGTTGGGCTCGGTAGTGTGCGGTACAACCGGCATCTGAAATTATTGTTGCTTTTATTATGGATGGAAGTACTTTACTTTCTTCTATTTCTCTGTCATGTGGTGAGCTTCAAAATGTTAAGATCAATTGCTTCACACTTTTTTTGTTATTAAACGCATAAAAGTATTTCTGATAGTTCATTTAAGAACAATTCACCTTTTCTCATAACAAAATCTTTTCAATCCGTTCTTGGTGATGCTTACTTAGTCAAAAAACTACAATCTTGTGATTTGCTGGCGGAGGCTTCGTCATCCCATCAATCACAGCTACTCTCAATTTCTAAAGAAATAAGTTCTTTATCTGTATCTGTGAAAGTAGGTACCCCAAACTCTGAATACTAACCGTAGTGTAATTTTTAACATGATCAAATATATTATACAACAGAGAACACCTAGAAAGCCTAAAAGATGAAACTGTTGTTGATTTACGCTGAATAACTATGCGTCAGAATCAAAAAGTACCTTTAACAAAGAACCTCATTCTGACCAATATTAGCTCAACTGTGCCAGCAAGAATACAAGAATCCAAGCGGCGTACCTTAGCTTTGCTGTTGGACCTTACATTCCTAACCTTTTTCTATGTTTTCAGTGCCAACATAATGGCCATACCAAACTAACAGTAATTATATTACACCGAATGAAAACGAAGATGCTATTTTCAAATCGTTTTTCTAAAATTATACTATAAACAATTTTCGAAATTTTAAAAACAAAACAATATTCATGTAATTAATGGACAGAACTGACAGAAGATAACAAATCTATCGAAGTAAATTCCAATTAATTTTTCAATTAATTTTCCAGGAGTGAAATTCGCCTGAAACTAATGAGTAAACAGACAAGTGGATTTTCATTGCTAAACTGAGCGTTAATCCGATAGTGTGTAAAATGTCCCAATGTTCTGAGGTCCCGGGTTCAATTCCCGGTTTGGGATATTTTTCACTCTGTCGGCTTAACGCTCAGTTTAGCAATGAAAATCCACTTATCGGTTCATTCTATATAGAAGTATCTAATATAATAGATTTTTTTCCCTATCTAATGAGAAATGCAATAATTTAAATGGACCAAAGTATCTCAATTATTTTCTCAAAGCCATTAAAGATATTAAAATTTCGCATTCTTGGATAGTAAATAAGAAAGCGTTACAAAAGTTACCAGAGCCTCATTATTCAAAATCAGAAGGTTATTCAGAAGAAGAGGAAAAAAAACCGTTTTTTCATAAAAGTGAAACGAAGAATGTTCAAAATACTTATATTCCTCGCAACGCTGTGCAAAATCGATCACGCAGTAGTCAACCAAATTCAAAATGGTTGGAATATTAAATAAATAATTTAAAAAAAAATTTATGTTATTATAATGTTGAAGATCCTGGATCATTTAGTGGCATGCACAAATTATCAAAATGATTTTTTTTTCTTTTTAACTGTGTATCTTTTAGACAAGAACAACGAATATACAATTTTCTTAAAAATATACAAAGCGATAGCATGTTATTTTTGGAATTATCCATGAGACACCATAGAAATTTTATGAATGAAGAAAAAATATCCAGATAATTTTACTATAAAATGTTAACACTATCTCATAAGTTAGGCGATTGCCTGGCAGTTAAAAGTCTCTTGAATAGTTACAGGTATCGTCTCGAATCAGATGCAGTGTCCCTAAAGAGATCTTGTGCCATTAAACCGTATTCAATCAATCAATTGAAACATTCTATTGCTATTTTAAAAAATGGAACGGTTTCAAATAAAAATTCCGCAAACTTCCTGCATAAAACCTATTAAGGTGTAAAAATTTGAAAAATAAAGCTCATTACTAAGGAAATAAGAAGGTTTAATTTCAGCTTTAATATTACTGTAAATAATTTCAGCTTTAATATTACTGTAAATAATTTCAGGTTCTGAGAAAAAAAAAATGTTAAAGTATTTCATACTACAGGAAAAAAAACTTAATATTCTTTTTCTAAATAATTGAATAGTTTAAATTACCTTTTATCAACATATTATATACTACGAAATAACTTAATAAAAGACAAAAGTTTTCTAATATTTAATAATAATAAAAACTCTAGCAAAATCAGAAGTGTGATAAATACGCTATCCACTGTAACATTGAAAAGCATTTTCCGAATCTCGACTCTAATGTCAACTAGTTTCTGAATTTAGTAAAAAACACAGCAAGGAATAGAAATAGATTTCACTAAGAAGGTTTTCAACAGCAGGTTTAAAGATAAATATATAAGAAAGGGCATCACTTTGTACTCTGAAAAATTGAAACCATTCACTAAATGACAAATATGTGTTTTCATGTGGAACAAGAAAACTAAGGAAAGATTTTTCAATCGTGGTCTTGAAATGACTATATTTTCTGAAGATTTTATGTTAAACATTATACTGTTAGATTCATGGCTATTGGCGTTTGAGTGGAAACTTTTGTGAATAATATAAAAGTACTGTAAGTTGTGAAATCATTCTTTGATTCCCATATTTTATATTAGGTTTAAAGATAATGTATAAGAAAGGGCATCACTTTGTGCTCTGAAAAATTGAAACCTTTCACTAAAGGGCAAATATGTGTTTTCATGTGGAACAACAAAAGCTAAGGAAAGATTTTTCAATCGTGGTCTTGAAATGACTATATTTTCTGAAGATTTTATGTTAAACATTATACTGTTAGATTCATGGCTATTGGCGTTTGAGTGGAAACTTTTGTGAATAATATAAAAGTACTGTAAATTGTGAAATCATTCTTTGATTCCCATATTTTATATTAGGTTTAAAGATAATGTATAAGAAAGGGCATCACTTTGTGCTCTGAAAAATTAAAACCTTTCACTAAAGGGCAAATATGTGTTTTCACGTGGAACAAGAAAAGCTAAGGAAAGATGTTTCAATCGTGGTCTTGAAATGAATATATTTTATGTTAAACATTATAATGTTAGATACATGCCTATTGGCGTTTGAGTGGAAACTTTTGGGAATAATATAAAAGTACTCTAATTTGTGAAACCACTCTTTGATTCCCATATTTTATATTAAATATATACATCTTAAACTCATGCACACTTAGGTAGAGATAGAAAAAAATATATAAAATTAAATGTTCCATAAACCATACTAAAGTTCTGATATGCAGATTATTTTTTATAAATTCAGCAATAACGATTGCTGTGCAACAAAAAAAAAATTATTTAATAGATGGAAAATAATAAAATGCCTGTATATTTCACTTGATTTCAATGAAAGTTTTCAAAATGCTAAATTATTTTTAGGTGATTGTTTTGTGTGATGAAAAGTGAAAATTATTCATTCGTAGGTTTGTACAGTTTAGATGTAATTTCATTAATATCAGGTATTGAATTGGCCTTAAAAAAAGAAAGATTCAATTAAAGTTTTCGTACACCGTCCTTTCAGAATTCATGAAAAGAACTAAAATAATTATAAAAAATTCGGTACTTTCGTGTCATCCGAGCTATGACGATGTACCGCTAACAATGTCAAATATTAAAAAAAAATTAATAGCTGAAATAATGTTTAAAATACTAAAAAATATATTACTCTCATTATTAAATTAAAAAATAAATAAAAACACATTATCTTCACAAAGGGTGGTCATAAAATGTTTTGCCGGTATATCGGTATATGACATCCTTGTGATCGATCCGTTCAAAGAAACAGTACGTTATTTGGGATGTAGGTATTTAATCGCACCGGCTGGGGAATGTGGTAAAGAACAGCAATCGAGCTCTCACAATTTCGGTTACAGTAACAACATTTCGAAAATTTCAAATGTCATTACCGCTTTCTTCCATCACAAAATGACCTTGACAGTGAAAAACTAAAAATGGCGTTTAAAAACCAATTTTAGCATTAGAAATGGCGACATAAAACAAACACAAAGAAGACGATTTCGTGCTCCATGTGTCCTGAAAGAACACATTGGCGAAATTGTCATCTACCGCCATTTTGCGTTTCCGTCAAAATAGCAGAGTAACCTGAATACACCTCAATCGATTTTTGTCTCTTGAGGTGCTTAAAATACTGGGTATACCAGTCAAAACTGCTAAGTGAGTCTGACATTCAAAACGCTATCAAATCTGAGTTTCTGAATTGTCTTCATGTGGTGATTTATTGTTGCTCACAGACTCCTGCATGCGAAATATCGCAAATACTTGAAAAACTGTTATCCGAATAATAAGATTTCTTTTTGTCGCCTGTGTGGACGCATTTTTTTTTTATCTTTGTTTTGCTCTGCGTTAGCTTTATATCGCCATTTCTACTTAAAATTGAATTTTTTTTAGTGCTATTCGTGATTTTTCACAATGAATATCCTTTTCCGATGAAAACAAGTTGGTGTTGCCAATTGAAAATATCACATTTTAACACTGTAACCGTAAATGTGAGAGCTCGAAATTTTTTTTATCTCCTTCTCGGGTCCATACTGTAAAATACCAACATACCAAATGGTATCCTGTTTCCTTGGGCGGTATGGGACAAAAGCGTATTGGCAAAGTTTTTTTTTCTGATTACCCTGTATTTATATACATATTTACTTGCATTCTTATATACAAACATCGTACATGATTATATACATTTTGCTACATATATACATTTTACAAAGTAAACTAAAATTAATTTTTATTTACATATCCAAAATACACATTTTTGTAAAGATTTTGACTTTATGATAGAAATTTAAATTAAAAATAAAGCTATACGATATCAATTTGGAATATGTTTTCATTATCGTCTACATCATTAGAAATATACTTTGTTTTAAAATGTCGATGAAAATTAAACAATGTATCGAAGGCTATGTATTTGTGCTTTACGCAGAGAAATACTTTTATTGGATCCTTAAAAAAATATGTGAAAAGCATGGTTTTAATATTTGTACACATGAAATAAATGGATTAAAAAACTTTTCATCACATTATACAACATAATAATTTAATAAAAGACTAAAGTTTCACAGAATCAAAAATAATAACTGTCGAAAACAAAATTGAGATAAATTGGCTATCCTTAAAGTGATATTACACGAGGCGACAAGTCGCAGCTACTTCCAGGCGACACCCATATTAATCTATGGTTTCAAAAGAGTAGCTCGAAAACAAACCAAGCAACTTTTTATTGTCGGAGCAATTTTGTCGCCTGTGGTTCTTCTAGCTTTTATGTCCTACCAATATTGCCCGGAACAGACAATCAAATGCTTGAAAAACTGACGAGTCGCTTCAAATTATCACGTGTAACAGCACTGTAAAAGTGCTATTCAGCTTTCCAAGCATTTGATTGGCTGTTCAAGGAAAGGCTTTTCCCTCGTCAGTTTTCCAAGCATTTCATTGGATGTTCCTGGAGACCCTAAAACAAAGAAGCACCACAGGCGACAAAATTGCCCGACAATAAAAAAACATAATGAAAATAGCACAAAAATCGCTATTGCAGCGTCCCCTTCTGGCGGAATATCCCCAAATTCAAAGAGGACCTGCTGGCCATAGTCACAAACCTATAAAGCAAATTTGGTTCTTTTCTATGCATAACTTCATACAGTTTTCGATAATACAATGAGGACAGGCGGACAGGCAGACATTTTGTAAAATTATGTTTTTCGGAATCTCTGACCTCTAAAATGTTTAAATACGTCGAAAAGTGGAAGTCGAAAAAAAATTCGATTAGAATACCTTCTTCTATTATAGATAGAAGAAAGTAAAAATCGTTTACTGAATTTTGAAATAAATGTCACCTCTATTCTGACTTTAGTTAAAAAATATCATTGAATAGCATTAGGTTTCTATAAGATGATTTCATACAGCAGGTTTAAGAAAAGAAAGTTTTTCACTCTCTTAAAATTTTGAGTCCAATCATTTAGAGGCCATTGCAGAAAAATTCTATCTGAGGAAAAAATTTTCTAGGCTCGTGGTCTTGAAATGACTATATTTTCCGCAGATTTGTGTGTGTGTGCTGGGCATTATCCTCTTAAATTCATGTCTAAATGCATTGGAAAGCTTTGTCGATGATAAAATACTAGATAGGAAAACATTCAGATTTCGAGAATCTTTATTCAATTATCATCGACTGTACCGAGTTTAGAATAAAAAATAGCAATGAATCTACAAAATATATGAAACAAATTAAAAAAATTAAAAAAAATTTCGCCGTTGGCCTCATTAAAACTATAATTCTGCGTAAATCCCATTATTCTAAATTATGTTCTCGTTCAAGTATTTCGATTGTCAAAATTCCACCGTGCTAAAATACTTTATTCTAAATTCATTCTCTTAAAAAATGGATCTAATCGCGCTGTTCTATTAAAATTACGCACTTTTGTTTCATTAAATAAATGCATCCTAGAATTTAATTCTTTTAAAAAACACCAATCTCCCAGCTAAAAATATTTTAACTCTCTTGAAATAACAACTTATATCTTTTTATTTTCTTATTTTTATTTCCCTATGTTTTCTGACAAAACAATCTTCTTTCTCAAAATTATGAAAGCTACTTCAGTCTCAATGTAAAATATCTTGGCATCTTGCCCATGCTCGATAAAACCTACGTATATTTTTCTTTCTTCTCTTCTTATTTATTCGAAGGAATTAGATTTCGCGGGAATGTTCTAGAAGTATTTGTATTCCCGCGTTTTTTTTCAGATTACAGTCATATAGCTTCGAAATCAGAGCGCCGAAAAAATTAGTCCTATAGCGCTGATTGGTCGAAAGACTGTTTAATGAAAATGTATTCTGGGGTTGTTCAATAATAGATATACGGAGAGTTTCCCGCGTGAGAGTCAGATTGCTCCTGGATCCGGTTGTAGATGTAACCCCGGCGCGTACTTCACGATCATGGAATTATCTCCTTGGCTGCCGATAGATTGAAAAAAAATTGCTTTAAGAACAAAAAATGTCTTCTTAATTATTAAATTAAGTCACCAAGTTTCCTCACGGTATTAAAATCATCATGTATGGATTTAGTATCGAAATGAGTAAAGCATGGCCATTTTCTTTCGAATAAAAAGTGCACTGGAACGAACTGCCTCTTATTTGCATTCTGTACGTACACTATGAAGTGAATTCTTGGCGCCCGTCTGCAAATTCCTCGGAGGAAGCCCTTGCCTGGATAATGATTCTACAAAAATTTATGGTGATACAAGTTAAATCGTGACATATATGTATATAATGCAAATGGGAATTTAGTTCCTGCCGCTTATAACTTGAGTTCTGTTGAATGGATTTTGATGGGAGATGAATAGTTAGTAGTATTTAGTACATAATATATCGTTCTACGTTGCTTGGTTATAGAATTATGAGGGACAGTATGTAATAAAGTTAACCCGATTATGAAAGATTAGCTTTTTTTAAACTGGGCGGATTTTGATGAGGCTTGCATTGTTAGATAATTTTTCAGGGATAATTTTAGCATATTGCATACCGTTAAATCGTTTATCAACTCTTTCTGTAAATGATCAGCTAAAAGAGTTGGTCCTTTACAGCCGAATTTTTGCCTGACACATTAGAAAATATAATAGCGCATTAAACTTCGTATCGTTTTCAGAAATGTGGAAGGCATTTCAGGTAAAGGTGCATGGGGTTTTAAAACACAAGGACAAACTTGCCGATATATTTCGTTTGGGGAAACGGACCAGCGTAGCGGGAAAAGTCTGCTAGTCTAATAAATAAGTGGAAATAAATGGCTAAATACATCACCCTTTGTGATTAGAATTATTTCAGTCGTCATATCTTCTGTATAGTGCTGATTACGATGTCTCTCGAGTGTACCTAAAACCAAAACAAAAAATCCAAAATTTCAAAAGTAATCATAAAAATATATAGAAAATATATATAATTTGTAAAAAGGAATCATATTTTTTGTTATAGCTTGAAAATTTTGTTCGTTTGTTTGTTTTTCTGGTGTACAAGTGTACCTAAAACCAAAAAAAAAATCCAAAATTTTAAAAATAATTATAAAAATATATTATTTGTAAAAATGGATCATATTTTTTGTTATAACTTGAAAATTTTGTTCGTTTGTTTGTTTTTCTGGAGTAGTTTGTAGAAAATTTAATTTCCTAAAAAGAAACATGTAAATCTTGTTCAAAAGCTATTGTGGCAAAATTGCTGAAAGACAATGTTCCTTGATAATTGTTTTTACAAATTTGCCTTCGCTGATACCGCCGATATTCACGGTGCAACGTTTACAGTTTGTAGGTACTGAATTTTAGAAATTTTACTGTTGAACCAATTGTACGGCATTCTTAAAGATTTAAACATTATTAAAAAAAAAATAATAATTATCATAAATATATTTTATCGTCATTTCAAAATTTCTTGGAAGGATAACCTATTTCATTACAAATATAGAATATCCATTAAAAACATGTTTTGTTTAAAGTAAGTGAGGAAATTCGATATTTAGTTTTAGAGATACAACATATTTTATCGTTATATCTGATTTTATCTCGTTACAACCGAGTTTTCTGAAATGTATTCATTTATTAGATCAACCATCTATATATTTAAAACGCTAAGCGATTTCTTTCGACAATCCGTGAGAACAAACTACTGCATCAAATTACACCATTCTTCTTTTCAATGAAAGATAGTTGGACACAGAATTTGTTATCGTGCATTCGTTTGTTCGAAAATTTAATTAATTAGCCGTAATTTTCAATTAAACTTTTACTTCTGCTTATGACGTCATAAAGTCGGCAACTTCCATTTTTGCGAGGCATAGAGTTTATTCTCTGAACTCTGTGGTTTGCCAATATTTTGACATTAGCTAATATCAACTAGGTAATATTTTAACACTGCAATATAAAATCTTAAAAAAACTTACTTAAAATTAGCTATAATATAATCATAATAAACTATCTAAACATAAACATGTCAATATGAATAACAAATCTCACGTAAAATGTTGATTGAAACAAATTGAAACAAGATTTGGAGAGTTATCTCTGTCGCCCAGCTAACATAAAAGTACCTATTTTATTTTATTTATTTACACACATATACAATTTTATTATAGAACACCAGGTTGCCATACAAAGCAAAAATCGTCATTTAGGCGCCAAAAATGAACCCCGGTGCGTCTGCGATATCTGTACCGATTTAATCAAAATTATTTTGGTTGAACCGCATATTGCAAAATTAATTAAATCCATGATTATTGTTTCTTTCTCAGATTAAAAATAAGAAAATTGGTACTTCTCTATTACCCCGTCGACCACTTTTCATAACAAAAAACTATCGCCAAACTGTAACGCCAAATAAACGGGAGAACGTTGCCATTGGAATATCAAAAAAATAAATAAAACATAAGGATTTAAGGACACGATTGTTATTTTAATTTATGAAATAACTGATAAATCAGTAAAACATAATGAAAAATAGACGCAAATGTCGAATTAAAAACCACTTGATGACGTAACAAACACGTATAATGCTTCTGACATCAAGTAAATCGGACTGCATTTTTGGCGTTTATTTTTACAGTTTGGCGAGAGTTTATTGTTATGAAAAGTGGTCGACTGGATAATAGAGAAGTACCAGAAAATTTAATGCTTAACGAAATTCAATTATTTGATCGATCGCAAATTTTGGTACTTTCCCTTTATACCGACACCATGCAATACATGTAAATGTATGCTTGGCGACAATGGTGTCCGTATAATGGAAAAGTACCCAAATTTTCCTTAGTTTGGGCTATACCAAAATCAAACATTTTACAGGTAACAAAAAAATCGCCAAAAATGACTGCTTCATCAGCAGTTATGACAACAAAGTTAGATAAAATAACCTGAATTTTACAACGTTTATGCGAAACACCACAGAGAACACAAGCTATTTTTATATAAGTAGGGTATATTTAAGAGAATAAGAGAACTAACAACCTTCAATAATATAATGCATGAAAAAGTAAACAAATAAGTGATTCCGCAAATCTTAAAAATATGTATTTCTTAAATTTAACTATAAAGTGCAGAAAAACATTCTGGTATCATCAAAAATATTCATTATCCCGTCGAAATTCCGTTCATTATCCCGTCGAAATTCCGTTCATTATCCCGTCGTTCCATTAAGAAAAAAACTATATGCAAATTAGGTACTTTTCGGTTAGCCGGCGCCAGTAATATATATATATGTGTGTGTGTGTGTGTGTGTGTGTGTATATATATATGTGTGTATATATATATACTACATATATATATACTTCACTGGCGCCCGGCTAACCGAAAAGTACCCCAAATAATTCGCCAAACTGTAGCACCCAATAAACAAACGGAAGAATGTTGCCATTAAATCTCAAAAATAAAAAAAATAATTAAGAAAAGCCCCATTTACTAAAGTATCATTTATCAGTAACTTTAAACAATAAAATTTACAATATATTAATGAAAACAGAATAAAAAATAATCTTGGATATGTATTTATTTACATTATTTCTCTTAATTATGGAAAAGGAATAATCATCCTGATTATGTAAAGGAACTGAAGAAACCATACAAATAAATTACACTTGAAAACATTAAAAATCTCCCTTATCTGCAGATTGATTTATTATTGTAAAAAAAAAAATTTCATCTTTACATAAAAATTGATTAGCTTAAAACAATGGATGCGTTTCAGAAGATATGGATTTTAAACGAACAATGATTAAAGAAGACATTTTAAAAATTTTGATCAAAACATTTTAAAACTTTTTTTAACGTCGAATTTTGACGGTGCATTTGGGGAGATGCAATGCACATGCGCATAGGAGCTGATTCGGTTGCATTATCACAGGGAGGGGGGGGGGCGAGATGTATGCTTTATTTACTATGTTCTTTTATTGCCTGAATATGAGATGGACATATATATATACTTCACTGGTGCCCGGCTATACTATTTGTATGATACTTCATAGATATACTTCATAAGAAGATATATTCTATATAGGGATATACTATTTGTATGATACTTCATAGATATACTTCATAAGAAGATATATTCTATATAGGGATATACTATTTGTATGATACTTCATAGGTCCATGAATTTTTCTTTTTTGCCGTGGGGAATATGGCGGTAATGTAAAACTGATTTGCATTTTGTTTACGGATTGTTTGTTTGGAGTTGGCATCGGAAATAGTACTGTAATTCACTGGGGGGGAGGGGGGAAAAACTGACTGTTTCATAAGCACCCCTTCTTATGTAATAAAGAAGCTTATTTTACTAATATTGTTATTGTAATTTTTTTCCGTCAAGTTTTGATGGGTTCCATCTAGTTTAATTTATTTTTCTCGCAGAAACTTGGTTCTCGTAACATTCGCTATAACCAAGTCCGACTGCAATATGGTTCCAAAATGATTCCTATATTGCATTCAATAAACCTATATGACACATGGAAGAAGTTTATTGTTTTTGAAGTAATAATAATTACCAGAACAACCTCTTTTCTTCTAAAGCAATGTTCAAATTTGTTCGATTGTAAACGCTAAATTAAATTCGTTTTAAATAATATTGTAGTGCAAAAAACAAGAAAAAAATTCCTAACGGCTTTGTTATGATGCGGTAGCTGGGACCGCCAACTTCGAAATATACTTGTGCCTGTAGTCAAAGCCAGCAGGGATTTTTTATGTTTTAATTTTTTTTTTTGCTGTAAGAGTTGGTCCTATAAAAAACTTGTAGATAATATTAAGAAGATTTTTCATAAATTCAAGCGGATTTGATATATTGTGAATTGACGAAGTTATGAATTTTTTTCTTCTTAAACCCCTAATTCCCCCCCCCTCCTTGGGGGCAGTAATAATGAAATCAAAAATCTGTCATGCATAAACTTTTCGCCCTTTTCCTAAAAGTAATAATAACTTTAAACGGATTCGATATGTGTCATAATTAAAAAGTAATGGCATTTTTCTGTTTTCACAAAAAGCCCCCATTTCCCCCCCTCGGTTCGATTTTGCCCATTAACGAACTTGACCGAGATTATATGCCCCTCGATTTTATGTGTCACTTTGGAAGAGATTTGTACAGAATAATGGAAGTTATCGCGTCCGTAAAAAAATGATATAGATAGATAGATAAATATGTAAAATTTTGAACTGATGTGGTTTTAGGTTCTAGGAGTCATGATCGGTGTAGATCTGTAAAAATTTTTCAGAAATTCCAATTTAGGGGAGAATTTAATAGGTAGTATTACTTACGAAATCTACCTAAAAGACAAATGTATAAATTCATTATTCAAACGTATACATGGTAGTTTACTGGAGTATTTTTAATTTTCTGTAGGTATTGACTTCTTTTGATAAAGTTCATTTTTGAGCTGTATAAATTTTATATGATATCATGTGATAAATAAGTTGTAAAATATGCAAATTCACAAGTTGTTTAGTAAATCATAATATTACAATAAAAAATAAATTGTTAAAAAGGTTCTATAATCTTACCGATCGACATACAAAAGTAAAACAACTTAATTATATTGGCTTCTTTACGCCTGAAAGAATTGAGACATTGATCGTAGAAATACTTTTCACGGTTATAAATTAATATACGTTCAACTAAACTTTATGAATACGATTTCTAATTTCTCAATTTTGTATCTTTTTTGGAAAATAAAAATGAAACTCGAAATTAATTTATTCATTCAAAAACTGCAACACTGTATAATAATCTAGAAGTAACTTGAAAATAATTTTTAAAAGTGTAGATTAAAGCATATTAATTATAAGCTACGACATCTTTATAATTCTTCTCGTAATTGAAAATTAACCCAAAATTATTTTTTCTCTTTATATATTATCAATATTTTTTACATAGCTATTATTAATAGATTTTTTTTCTTTTTCTTCGTAGTCTCCATGACTGCTGCTCTCAAATGCTTTAGATGTGGAAAGTACACGCCTGATGGGGCGGGATCGATCCTTCCTTGCTATGACTATAACCACACAGATCTTAGAGAATGCCGTAGCAGCGACAATTTTTGCCTCGTAAGTACAATACTCAGTCAAGTATATTATCTAGTATCGTAAATATAACAATGGCAGATTATAGTCTTCTCAGCATATTATTAATTTAATCACATGCTTTGTCAATTAAATATATATAGAAAATTCTATATATTTAACGTCACATTTACCTTAATAAGTTCAAATACGTAACATAAATACACTGATTTCATAATTTAATCGTTACTAAAATAGGTGCAAATACAATATTAAAGTTTTTAAATATTTAAACCATTTAAAAAAGCGCTATAGAACAACCTGAACAAAAACAACCTGAGCTAAACACTAGCTATCATCACAGGAGTTAAAATGAGACGAAATTTGAAGCTCTAAAAATGAGAACACTGGACAAGTAGATAGTTCCAATCCATAAACAATAAGTCGGAGGGAGGAAAGGAAAAACAGGCGATGTCATAGAAAGCAAAAAAAAAAAAAAAAAAAAAGAACGAAAAATCATGCGTCAAGCATAGATTATGTAACACTTTCCAACGCTTCCAAATTAATCTTACAAATCATACCCTTTAATAAGCTGACAGATAACATCTAAATAAACAATTTGGAAAACGCATAACATGTTTAAAAACATAATTTCAGGAATTTCCTACATATACAATATTCAGAAAAATATCCGAATACTTTTATTCAGCCCTGTATAGGATCTATAGATTTGTATATATACTACATAGGATGCTAAATTTTAGTTCAGTTAAGAAACGCGTAGCACAGTTTAAAATTCTCCGTCTGGAGTTTCTGTCAATAAATGGAAATGTGTTCGCGAACTTTTGTGCTGCCCTGTATATCATCGACAGAATTTATACATACCACATAATAGACAAAAAGTGAGTTTAATTTAAAATCGCGTTCAGTAACTTAATACGCCCTTCCAGGAATTATTGTTAACAGACAGTAGAGAATTCTTTTGTGTGTCCCTGTAAATGAACGATGACTGCTATACGCACAATATTCTGTTGTAAGCCTCTTGTAATGCACCTTAGTGATATATATAAATTTCAATGCGTTTAAAATAGTGAAATATTATTTAAATAAACCGCAAATGATTTTTACCCCATAGACCGCAATGTAACGGAATTCTTTTGAGTGTCCCTGTAAAAAAACTATAAGTGCTACACACTTCTTTTGAAATAGGGAACATGCTATAGATAACGACAATAACATATAAAAATTGCAGAGCAATCCGAGCATATTTACGGGAGTTAGAGCACGGACAGACGGCCATACGGCAGACGGCAGACGGCCATACGGCCAGACAAACCGAAGTCATAAACACTTTTTCAACTAGGTTGGAAAGTGTTAAAAAGGGGGGGGTTGACAATCGAAACCAAAAACACCGGTGATACCAAGTAAATTAACCCTAGAAATATTAACAAGAGGTAATAGTGCATGTAATTATGTATTATCATATCCTATACCACATATGGGGTTTAATTTACCGGTGTTTTTTGTTTGATTGACCTCCCCCCCCTTTTTTTCTGCTTTCTGTGATATCACCTGTTTGTCTTTCGCTCCCTCAGATTTATTGTTTATGGATTCGACCTTGCTACTTGTCCAGTGTGCTTCTTTTTAGAGCTACAGTTTTCGTCTCATTTTAATTTCTCTGATGATCGCTGGTGCTTAGCTGAAAGCGTTCAGAATATTTTTGACATTTGTGTTTTTTTTAAATGGTTTTAATATTTTAAAACTTTGATGTTGTATTTGCACCTATTTTAGTAACGATTAAATTATTTAATCAATGTATTTACGTTGTGTATTTTAAATGCTTTGTTTTTAGCCTGCCTGGCAGTCAAACATAACTGCGCAAAACAATATGAAATTTATAAACTTAATAAGAAAAACTTTATATAATAAGCTTCTATAGAATACGTAATTTTTTACTGTCTGTTTAACCGCTAGATTACACCCACCAACCAATAAATGACCATCCATACAAAATCTTAGAAGGTGTATTTGGCTGACATGTATAGCATGCATAAAATTGGAAAACGTGCTCCAGATAGAGAGTAGCATTCTGACAACTTAACCTTGAGTGCGCAGGATTTTTGTATAGTCAAATATCAGTAGAAGTGCCTTATTTGAAGTATTTAAATCCTATACTAGAAGAGAATTATCAAATAACATATTTTTTCTGCTCTTTTCAATTTCTGAATAAATGGAATTTTCACTTTGAGCCCAAGCCTGTTTCAGACCCTGGCACAGGCTGAGACGGTCTCATCTCTAAAGAGCACAGGATAAACGAAAATATAACCGTCGTTTCTATTGCGCTTTGAAGGACGTTTTAATAGGCAAAATTTTCCGGATACTTATTATAGAATTAAATTCTTTTATAGATTTCATCTTCTCTAAACGGCAATAGGATGTACCAACAAAGTTATACTTTATGAGACAATAACATAATTTAGTTACAGTGGTTTGAAGAAATGGAATAAATTCGATGTCCTAGTCTTTGAAACTCCAGATCTCAATCCGATTGAACATGTAACTAAGCATCAGCTAAGAGTTCACGAGAGAAATTCTGTTAATATATTGCAATTGAGTGACTGGAACATTTAGTACAGCCTACCTATGAACCGTGTTGCCAATTCAACCACCTTTTTTAACCTCCAATGTATCTACCAGAATATTGAAAAATCAATATTTTACTCTATTTAATCACAGAAAATCTGTTATTTAATTCAGCGAAGATTACTATTTGGAATTTCTGATAGGTGTTTTAATATAAATTCGTGATAAATTGATAAAGGTGACTATGGCCGCTTCCTAAAACACATTGACAAACTAATATTGCAGTTGCTTCATAGCGAACGGTGTATTAATTACTTAGTAAGGCAATTGTTATAATATTCTTGCTAAGCGATATGCATTTTCATGACAGTTTTATCAATTTCATACCCCAGTTACTACTGAGAAAAGCATTGTGTTCATTTTTTAACAATAATTTAAATAAAAATATTTTTCTTTGCATTACAAATTCGATTATTTAGCTGGCTATTTGCCACATGTTATAATAAATCTCAGGTGATTCAAGATCAATTGTAGAAAATTTATTCAGTCTAATTCAAATTCAGTTGGTGTGCATACTGTTTGAAACATGAGTATTTCAATTTCAATAACAGTAAAAAAGTTTGAATTTTGAGACACGGGGACAAACATTTAACTTTTAACTAATATACCGAGCAAAATATTTAAAGTAATTACAGAAATCAACCTTTTTTTTTTTGCATATTTTCCTAAAGTATAGTAATTGTCAAATATTTAAAAAGATTTTCAAATTGCTTTAGAGATCTTGCATTAGATATTTTTATTAGTTCGCATCGTACGTGTAACGGGTCGGAATTAAATCCCGGATATCTTGCTTTCCCACGAAGAACTCTAACCATTGATATTTTTTTCACATTACATAGCGAACGGTGTATCAATTACTTAGTAAGGCAATTGTTATAATATTCTTGCTAAGCGATATGCATTTTCATGACAGCTTTATCAATTTCATACCCCAGTTACTACTGAGAAAAGCATTGTGTTCATTTTTTAACAATAATTTAAATAAAAATATTTTTCTTTGCATTACAAATTCGATTCTTTAGCTGGCATATTGCCACACGTTATAATAAATCTCAGGTGATTCAAGATCGATTGTAGAAAATTTATTCAGTCTAATTCAAATTCAGTTGGTGTGCATACTGTTTGAAACATGAGTATTTCAATTTCAATAACAGTAAAAAAGTTTGAATTTTGAGACACGGGGACAAACATTTAACTTTTAACTAATATACCGAGCAAAATATTTAAAGTAATTACAGAAATCAACCTTTTTTTTTTTTGCATATTTTCCTAAAGTATAGTAATTGTCAAATATTTTAAAAGATTTTCAAATTGCTTTAGAGATCTTGCATTAGATATTTTTATTAGTTCGCATCGTACCTGTAACGGGTCGGAATTAAATCCCGGATATCTTGCTTTCCCAGGAAGAACTCTCACATTACACTGTTGGCTTTTGCTGAATATGTATCATGATTTTCACTCACCCCCAGTTTTGCTTTAAAAAAATAATTTAAAAAATCGTCGTCCACAAATTTTGCAAAAGCTTGCGTGAGATCTCCTGCTTTCCTGACCAGTTCTCTGACTCTTGAACTGACGGGTTATCTACAAGACATGTCTTGACGTGTTATCAAGACATGTCTTTTCTGTTTAATTTATGGCATTCAGAACGGATTCTACACCCCCGTCCTCTTAGTAATGGGGATGCGTCACGGCTACAGGTATTTCAATCAGGATTTTGCAGAACAAGAATCCTCTTTCAAAGTACATAAAAGAGTCCAAAAAACTGTGCTTCTAAATCGTATGCTTTTCGAGAAAAATGCTCAAGAATAAAGTATGACGTCATATTCAGAGCGCCGAAAATAAGTTTTATTTCACTTTATGAAATAGCAAAATGGATGAGAAACAGGATTTAAAAACAATTAAGAGAATCTAAAATACAAAAATTGTAGCCATAGGCTTGTTACAGGGAAACATTTAAAAAAGAAATGAAAGGTAGCTTTATGCCTAATATGCAATTGAACAGCCATCATTCACATCGCTTAAAAAGGATGCAACTTTAAACCTTTGGCAATCTTTGCATAGTGATTATTTGTTCCGTTAGAGACTATTGCAATATGCATTTTACTTTGATTCAGGATAACAATAATGTATTGCAACCTGCTAAGGAATTTGTGATGTCTTCTTTTTTCTTTGCATATTTCTCGAAAACTATGTTTCGTCGAAGTATGAATCTTTGGACAACTTTTATGCACTCATAGCGAGGACTGAAATTCTGCACAGTTTATGTGGAGACATCTAAACACCCTGTATCTGAGATAAATCGTTTAGAATGAAAAGATGATGTCGCAGATAACAATCATTGAAATCAGGTGAGCCAGAAATGAATTGGCTTATGGTCCCTAAGAACTTACTGCATACGCTAGATCATGTGAATGAAATATCTTCTTTTTCGTTCTAAAGACACTAGTAAAGTTCCAATAATTTCAAAAGTTAGCATATTTTTCATGTGATACGGATTTTTTCCAAACAATTGATCTTTTAATATTTACAAACTTGAAAAATGACAGCTTTGACATTTTGACTGTACTAGTTTTCTTGAAAATACAGATTTGCAGAAAGATAATATTTTTCAAATGCTTGCATATTATCTCTGAGTGTCACCAAAAAACATTAATTTTACTTTCTTCAAATTAATATCATCTAGGTGTAAAGAACGCAACCATAATGAAATTTTCTAAATATATCAAGCATATCTAATTGTTTTGATTATGTGATACATTTTTCATGTAGAAATACTTCGTCTTTACCAAGATTTCCCAAGTACTAAACCTAGTACCAAACCTAGTATTGCATCAATATTTTATATTTTGGAAATACTTCGAATAAAGTACAAACAGTGGATAAATGTTGATGCGACATTGCAAATATTTGCGATGTAATACCACTATTACAGAAACATTGTCTTTACATTGGAAATATGTGCAACGGCATGCCAATATTGCAGACATATTGCTTTTAAATTGAAAATAATGGCAATGAAATCGCAAAATGTTTCTTGCCACTATTACTGCAAGATTATTACACGCAAATTATAAATATTCGATGTTTTGCCAATATGCCATGTTGATATTACTAATATTGGCCATGCTAATCTCAAGATAAAGCCCACATAGCCAGCATATAGACAGCGCAAAAAAATATTGTCTCAAAATTATTTTGATATTAAGGTAAAGTCCTATAGTTAAAAAACTGAAATTATGTTAATATTTTTAGATATAACCTTCTTCCTTAATTTTTTCATTAATTTTCAATTATAGATTATACATAATATTCAGTGATTCATTAACTTGAAGAGCATTGCATGCTCATAATTACAAAGTATTCCCTAGCCTTTGAATACGCATCTTTTATGGTAAATTCAAACATTAACCAAAGTGAAGCAATAATTATTTCACTGGAGATGAAACAGACTATAAAAAATCTTTTTTTTTACTCCCCATAGTGCTGACAGACCACGAGTATAATTTCGAGAGCAATTATATGCTATCATCATCATCAGGTGCGATTAGCAGAGAGTAGTTATCCGGTAAAGTGTAAAAGATATTCTAGAAAGACGTTTTAGATTCATTGATGTATATCGCAGTCGAAAAAATAAGGGGCGGGGGATGAATTTTTTTATTGCTTGGGAGTTCATTGGCTTTAAAATATACATATATCGACATCAATATTGCCATAATTATGAGGTACTCGTTATTCTTCGTTAAATTAATAAAACTCAAGCGCTGTTTCGAGAACTTTTAAAAAAATAATTTTAAAATCAAAATCAAAACTAAAATATAACAGAATTATGACATGCTATATCAAACGTCTTTAAATCCATTTTCATAACATAACAAATAGAAACAACATACGCTCAGTATGTAGTGATTTAGAGAAAGAATGCGTGGATTTATCGAAAATATCCCACGGATAAAGCACATCTTACGCTTTAGCCTAAAATTTGAGGAAAACTTGTGCAATATATAAGCATAAATATGGTAATCTTTTTTGAAAATTCTCATTTTTCGTAGCTGTTTCAATTAAGTAATTTCAATCATTTGGATTTCAGCTATATTCAATATTTAACAATACTTTATGTAATAACTATTAAAAGAATTTTCGTAATTTGATATTTTCAAGTAATCAATTTACACTTTTTTTCAGAAATACTTAAACAAAGGCATTATTGTCAGAGACTGTGTGGAAAAGTGTGAATCAGGAGGTGAGAAATACCATTGATTATTTTACTATTTAAGTCGATGTCCATTTTATTGTAAAATTACACTGGACAATAATAGTTCTGTCCCACAACTGAAATCAGTTGATCCTAGATCAGTTTCTTGCGCTGATTCCAAATATAATTTCCGTTTTTCTCTAGGTCGTGCAGGATTTGAGAAATTTGTATATCAAAGTTAAGATTTTTGTGCCATTTTATGGACATTTTAGGTACAATCAATGTCAGATTGAATTGCCTTTTTTACATTATGATTACTGAACCATTTGCTTCAGATAAATGTCGCAGTCTGCATATTTTTAATATTCATTTATTCATTTCTGTCAGTTCTAAGCGTATTTTTCAATAGTGTAATGTTTACATTACTTTCAACTTTAAAGTAGTTACCACTGAATTGACGTAATGTTTTTCTAGACTAGATTTTTATCTTGATTTCGAATATGCAATCCGTTTCCTCATATCACGTACAGCTTTTGAGTAAAATGAATTTCTATTTTTATATTGCAATGCCACACGTTTGATATAAAATACTTTTTAGGGGTGGTACCTCATTGTTAAAAGCGTGAACAGTGTCAGATTCATATCAAGGACTAATCACCAATGGATATACTCGAAAGACAATTGAAAAAAGTAGTAGAACGTATCCTAATTAGCTGAAGTACATCACAAAGTAGCATAAAAAGCATTTTCTGGCTTTTTGGCCAAAAAATAAATTTTCACTTTTTTCAAATGCTAGACATGGTAGATAAAAACGGACACCAGATTTGAATCAGCATAAAAAACTGATTAAGAAACATATTAACGTACTCATGTGGCAGAAATATTTGGACATCAAAAAAAGTTATTAGAAAAAAAAAAAAGAAAAAAAATGTAAATTAGACACAATATTTCCCGGTCACATGCGAGTATAATCTCGGACATAACATTTTTGTAAAGTAAACTAGCCAGTAATCATAACATAAAACAAAAAATCCAGTCTGATAAAACTTTATGCCTAAAATTTGCAGATAACTGTACAAAAATCCCAAAAATTTCATAAATAAAAATAGGCAAATGTCTCAAAAACTGATTGTGCTGGAGAAATCTAAAACTGTATTTGGAATCAGTGAAAAAAAACTGAAAAAGAAACAACTTATTTTGGTTTGGGACAGAGCAAAAACTCCAATTCCTCTTGCCAATCTTAAATCTACTGAAATATAATTCATTCGTATATTTAAAATATCTTCTCAGGAAATTAATGTTTTTAACTTTTATTTTCTGTGTACTCTTCTTAAAGGATGTCTGATTTTTTCTTAGTTGTCAAAATATTTCTAAAATATAGGCGTAATTTAATATTTCGTGTGTAACTGAACGAGCTGTGAGTAAGACTTTAACACTTCAAATAAAATTAAGCACATACTTCAGAAATATTTTGATAACTAAAAAAAAGAGACATCCTGTAAGAACAGTACACAGAAAAAAGAAGTTTAAAATATTAATTTCCTGAAACGATATTTTCAATGTACGAATGTATTCCATGCCCATAGATTTAACAGTAGTCATGAAAATGTCAGAGCTTACTGACCGACAGCCTTAAGATAGAGTTCACGAATTAATTTCATGCTATATTTCTTTTCTTTAAATGAATTTAATATCTATCTTATTTAACTTGTTTTATTCTTTGTATTTTAATATAATTTTAAGTAAGAATTATTTTTATTATACATTACTTGCATTTTAATACATACTTTTAGTATATTAAAAAAGAAATCAATACCGTTTTACTTATATTTGTGGAATATTGCCCTTCCACGATATAAGTTTCAATTTGCTTCTTGCAATTTTTTAACCGTATGCACATTGAATTTTTTCTTCATATAACATTATTTTTTCTATTTATTTCATTTTGAGAATCTCACATTTGTGGATATATTTCTTTGTAATTTATTATAATTATTGGCTCTTATATTGTCGATTATTCATGTGATTTGATGGTTATGATGAACAAAAGTTTTATTATATATATATATATATATATATATATATATATATATATATATATATATATAATTATAATATCTATGAATTTCAAAAAACATATCAAGTTCTTGTATCATTCTACTTAAATCTCCAAAGAGATAAATAATGATAATGTGTAGACAGAATACCACATAGCTAATAGATTAACACGTGCAATCATAATATTACCATAGCTTGTGCTTCAATGGTAATTAGCCAAAAATACTGAAAACATGAAGAAAATTTAAAAAGAGAGAGAGAAAAAAAAAAAATAATAATTTGGAGTTGCTATCAAGTGAATACAAATGGATTAAGAAATGAAATATGAACCATATACAATGGAAAATTGGACAACAAAAGAATTAAATCAGAATTGGATATGAAAAAACACATGTAGATATAATCATCAGCCTGGATGTACCCACATGTGTTTTAAAAAATAATTCAGTATTTCATAATTCTACTGGCATATATGCTAAGATCAGTAGAATCACCCAGGTATACTGAATTATTACCAGAAAACAATTGGAAATATTAAAATTGGAAATAATAAAATTGGAAATAAAAAACCCGTAAAGAATAGATAAAATACTTTACTCTCAATAATTATCCAGAATCCTTAAACATCACAAGTTCTCCATGATACCACACGTCCACATGGCACACATCATGAAATATCTCATACTTGTTGACATAGTCGAGTTGAGAGAAATTATTTGAAAGACAAGTTGAGAGCACATCTTTTGAAATATTACCCTAACTATGATACCCCAACACAAATTGATTCAAAAACACACAAATTTATTCTTGTGATAATACACTAATAACAAAATTATATCCGTGAATATACAAATACTCCATTCAATTTTAATCCCTAAAAGTAAAATAAATATACAAGCGATAGCGCCCTCTATAGGTAAATTAAATATAATATTAACAATATTATCAACATCTACCTGACAAGTAAGGTGCCTCCACTATTGGTATGATAATTATTCAAAATTAAGATTGAGTTACATATCCACTATATTAGATTTAATTATATATATAAACATTAAAAAACAATACTCCTTGTAGTTTTACATTCAAATCGTACAAAATCCCACTATATGAATAAATTTACCCAGAATTAAATCCATCCTACACAGCATTTCAAATATTCTTAACAAGAGTATGTATTATGTAAAAGAGACATTTTTAATACAAAGTGCTGGTGCTGCCATCTGTGTTAATCCACTTATATATATATATATATGTATTATAGAATTTATATAAAATAATTAATGTTTTATTTTACTTCTACTTAAATATATTATAGAATTTAGAGATTGATTTAAATATCAAATTAAATATATCATAAACAATTTAAAATATCTCAAAATTTATTTAAAAAAAAAATTAAATTAATAGTATTACTACTGTGTTTCAATCTTTAGAATGCAATGCAGTATTTAAAAGACTTATTAAAATTAAACCTTCAAAAAAAAACAAAAAAAACACTATATATATATATATATTGAATATAGATATGTTTGTGATTTATAATCATCAATGTTATCCATGTATAATTTTATGTGTTTTTTTGTATAAGTTAATTTATATATGTTTTAAAACTGAACATCAGTAACACTTAAAACAGAGGTGATCGGCTAAACGCACTATCACAGACTATATAAAGTGTATATAATGTTCAATCAATTAATAAATGTCCTTATATGTTTTAATTGTATTTATGTATGTTATAATTGTAATTTGCTACATCTTTTGTTATATGTTATCGCACACTAAAACAATAATTTTTTGTTATATGTTATCGCACACTAAAACAATAAATGTTATTTAAAAGAGTTGATGATTGAATTTATCATAAAAATTAGATAACCATATATTTTTGCTTGATCTCGAATAAATCTAATATTTTTGTTTTTATTTATATCTGAGCATAGGTATTTTATACGATGAAGATAATTGATAATTATATTTTTATAAACTGATTTATGTAAACATGAAGCAAAATTGGTAAAAATATTTACTTTAAATGGAAAATCAAATCTCTTATCATAAATATCAAAAATTAATTTATAATTATCATTAATATTAATTTTTAAGTCAAGAAAATTTATATTATTATTAATTAAATCATTTTCGCTTAATTTAAGCTGATTAGGAAATAAAATTGAGTGGTGATGTGCAATTTTTATCATTGAAATAAAATATGATAATGTCATCAATATAGCGATAAAATACATAATCATTGTTCGGACTAATATTTCTTTCATAATAATATAAGTAAAGGTCAGGGAGAATATTAGAAGCGGTCCCGCCCTGCGGAATTCCCTGGCATTGCTTATAAATAATATTGTCATATATGATGTAATTATTATGCAATGTAAAATTTAGTAAAGTTTTAAAAAAATTTACGGAAATATGTTCTTTTAATTTTAATTGAGATTTAAATTCTTTAAATAATATACACATTGTTTTATGTAAGTATTTTATATCAATGTTATTAAATAAATCATTAAAATCCAATGTTTTTATGAATTTTACCGGATTGATATTATGTAATTATATATATATATATATATATATATATATATATATAACCATTAAAACAACACAGAAATATCATACAACATGTGGGGGGAGATATATACAGGGTGTTTCAGTTAAACGTTTCAGAACTTCTAAGAGGGGGAGGGTACATCCTGACAACTCGAAATCATATAGCAATGTGGGGTAGGAGATGCTTTCCTGAAGCGGTGTTGTACACAGAAGCACCATAAAGAAAACAGACCGTAAGTGAGAAATCGTTTTAATAATACATGAAAAGAAGCAAAAGGTACATGGATTAAAGTAAGTGTTCGAAGTTGCTTCCACGGGCTACAATGCACGCCTCACATCTCCGACGCATGGACATCCGAACATTCTGGAATATTCCAGGCGAATTTCGAATTTCTCCGGCAGCTACTGCGATTCTTGCAACCAGCTCCTCAGCATTGTCAACAGGGGTGTCATAAACTAGCGATTTCATATGACCCCAGAAATAAAAATCAAGACATGATAGGTCGGGTGACCGAGCAGGCCAATGCACGGGACCACCACGTCCGATGCACTGTTGACCAAATGTGACATCCAGGTAGTTACAAACAGCTCCGCTATAATGGGCAGGGGCTCCATCATGTTGGAACCACATTCTCTGTTGCGTCGATGCAGAAATCTGTTCATCTCTCAAAAGTTGTGGCAATACTTGCTGCAGAAAGAGCAAGTAGTTATCTCCGGTTAGACGACACGGTAACAGGTAAGGTCCGGTGAGGTGATCTCCCAAAATACCGGCCCATACATTGACCGAAAATCGAATCTGTGCTGCACGACGTGGTATTGCATGCGGGTTCTCGACCGCCCAGATATGGTCGTGTAGTAACTCCTGTATACCGACCCGATAAAAGATGGTGAGTGGTAGCGAGATCGGATCGTTGGCACAGAGAATTTCTCGCATAAATTAGAAAATAGAATTTTACTGTATAACAATGTTAATTCTAATGAAAAATATATACAAGACGTCAATACAGCATTTAATTATTTTCCGTGAGTCAATCGCTAATAAATTAATGTTCTCTTGACTCTGAGTGCAGCTCGATCAATCAAAAGTCTCAGGAAATTACTGTCTGTCGTAACTTCTAAAGAAAGTTCATTCGGAACAGGGCTCGTCCGTTCCTTCTCTTCGGAAAAATATACTAAATCACGATGCTTCAGAGTTAAAGAACTCTCACTATCGCACTTGTCGTGCTTTTTCACTTCGCTGGGATTTTCACCTGATACCTGCCGTATCAATTAAATAGAGGTCAGACCTCACTATTTCCAGAGAGTCACCACTCTCGTCCAGATCTATTCAAAAACTGTCCTCTCTCACTTTTTCATTCTCGCAGGAGAACTTCTTCTAGGGGCGGGGATTTTGTCGAGGCGGAACCCTCGAAACTCTCCAGCCTCTCAGCAGCCTTGAGATCCCTCTGTTTCGTTTTCACTAAGTCCGTCATTGGACGTTCTAAGACAAAGGGCAAAGTTTCGGGCGCAAACCTAAAAATCGTGTGCAGAGATCGCTTCTCTCGCAGATGCACTGTTTCCCACGAACTCGGCAAGGATCAAAGCATAAGACCCCTCTTTGGGTAACGCCTTACCACTACATCACTGTCCGAACTTTCCGCTCACAGTACAATAGAATTCGGCGTCTGCTAGTCTTCAAGGCAAAAATAGCGAGGGAAGGTATGCAGTTAAGTGTACTCACAGGAAATGCTAGAATGACACATCGCGCACCTGGATGAGGAGGCCCAATTCTTTACAACACCCCCTCCTCAAACGATTCTTAAGGGTGAAACACTAAGAATCTCTAAGAGTCGGATAAAGAATTGCAAGCTCAAATTACATCAGAGTGGCAAGAAATAAAACATACATGAATAAGATAATACTACCTTCCTTTTTTTTTGCGCGCTCTGATAAGAAATCATGAACATATAATGAAATAAAACACAGTGAAATAAAAAATAAAAAATCTTAAAATAATTATATACAAAAGTTTATCAAGAAATCTCCTTAAACTCGACTCAGACAATCAACATGCGGAATGTCTTTGCCTGCGCGATGAGAAATGGCATAATTATAAGGTTGCAGAGCTAAGGACCACCTTAATAATCTGGGATTATTTCCAGAATTTCTTTTTAGAAACACCAAGGGATTGTGATTGGTTTCGATAGAAAAGTTTTGTCCATCAATTTAATGCCTTAACTTTTTTATCGCAAAAATAATCCATGCACACTCTCTTTCAGTGGCGCAGAAACTTTTCTCACTATCAGTAAATTTTCGACTTAAATATATTATGGGGTGCTCTTCCGATCCCTCTCTTTGAGCCAAAACCACGCCAATACCTAAGTCACTAGCATCAGTTTGTACTATGAATTCTTTCTGAAAATTAGGAGCGTAAAGCACCGGTTCTTCAGTAAGTTTCATTTTCAAAGTCTCAAAGGCTTTTCCCATTTCGTCGCTCCATGCAATCTTTTCTTTTTTATTTTTCCCTTTAAGCGCCCTCGTTAATGGTTCTACAATCACTGCATAATCTTTTATGTACCGGGAATAATATCCAGCCATTCCCAAACATCTACGAATTTCAGTTTTTGATTTCGGAACCGGTAATTCCTTAATTGCCCTTACTTTCGCCTCAGCTGGCCTCCGTCTACCCTCACCTACAATATGCCCAAGATATTTTACGGTTTTCTGAGCGAACTTGCATTTCGCCAATTTGATTTTTAGTTTCGCGTCATTAACCTTTTTTAATACTATTTCTAGATGACGCATATTGTCCTCCCAACTATCTGAAAAAATCGCTATATCATCTAGATACGGTAAACAGAAGTTCTTAAGTGCGTTTATTTCCCGCGTTAAGATATCTGCTAACTCCGCACGTTTTCTGTAAGGCTTTACTAAACTCACGTGAGAAGTCTGAGATTTCTGTCGCCTCCCAGGAACATTCACAATATCAATTGTTTCCGTAATTATTGACTCCTTTCTTCCCGGCCCTATCCGACTATCTGACATTTTAATTGGCTTTCTGGTAGTTAACACTAAAACCTCATCTTTCACATTAAGCTTCCGTTTTACCGCCTTTCTGTCAAACCAAAATTTCATCTTTTCTCGTTTTTCTGACACATTTTCAATGGCTAAAACTCGACCTCTTTTTAACCTGTTCGTGAGATTAAACACACATCCCTTCACGAATTTATTTTCCTCCGTTTCTCTTATCCATTCTCCAAATACTAACGCTTTCAAAAGCTTTCTAACTTTTCGATGCCAACATGCAATACTATCGCTTATCGAATCTCTCATCTTAACACAGAACCGTTTTAGAAATGCGGTCTCTAAATTCATCAAACTTCTCCCAAAGTCAAAGTATCCTGACACATTTCCTTTAACTTTCCCTTTCCCTAAGTGTAATGACACTTTTTCTAGGCACGCGCCAAAAATATCCACCTGACAATGCAATGGGACAAGCACCTGCTTCCCCCCACTCACGCGATTGTCTCTGGCTTTTGCCACTATCAAAGAATCTCCTGCATTACAATGCGATTCTTCACCTTCCGTTTTTTTACTAATCTCTTTGAGGGATTGATCTCTGTCTAATTCAATTTGACTATCCTTCCCTCCAATTTCTGCTAAGATCGAAAATCCCTCACATATTGACAAAGGCGATAATCCCTTATCCACACTAACCAATTCAATAGGGCTTTCTAGATTTTCACCCTCTAGTTTTGAATTCAACGCTTCCGCTTCACTGCACTTGCGAAAAATTCCCCCTTCCTTTTCTTTTACTGAATTCAAAGTTTCCGCTTCAACATTCCCGCTAGAAATTTCTTTTTCCCCCTCGGAAATCATAATTTGTTTATTTACCGGATTCGGAGCTGGGCCACACTTTTCTCTCGTTTGAGCGCGTGTCAAAACTGCATTCATCAATTCGGGTTTTTTCTTCGCCTGTTCTAACAATTTCTGAGTGCGATTACCCAACAAATAGTAGTACATATCTGAATTTCTATTGTTAACTCCTGCCTTGGTTTCAATGACCCCCACGCCTTCAATTTCTAAAGTGACCTCTGCTATAGGTAAACAGTATAATTTACTGTCCAGCGGAGTTTTAATCCATACGTGATCTCCATTCAATTTATCTTGACTGACCAAGTCGTATGCGATGATATCAATTTCACTCCCAGTGTCAGTTAAAGCAGTTGTCTGAATTCCATTCACTAACACTTTACTCAAATAAGGGGAGAAGGTTTCTTCAAGTGTCGGTTTACTTATTAAGTGACCGACCCGCGCAACATCTCTCTTTTTAATTTCCGGACAATCTACTCTGTAGTGACCGCTTTGAAAACACGCGTAACACTTGACTTCTCGCCTTTTTTCGTAAACTCTTTCCCTTTCTTTATGATCATCACGATCCCTCCAGTTAAAGTTAGTCTCCGGATTTCTGTTACCGTTTCGCCCATTTTCAAAAGTCTTGGGTCTTTCAAATTTCTTCTCTAAAGGGAGTTTCGGATTCCAAGTTTTTTTAGACGGGCGCTTGATTGCCTCGTACGCATCTAAAAGCCTCACTAACTCTTCGGGATCTTTAATCTCCGCCCAGTTATCTATAAAATGTTCGCGCATTTCTGGTGACGCTCTCCGTTTGATTTGGTCCGTGACAAGCAAATTTTTCAAACCCTCAAAATCCGAAACTTGTAAGCATGACAGCCATCCTTCTAAAAAACTATTAAGTTCAAAGATCAGGTCCTTCCAAACTGAATTAGAATTTCGGGGATGCTGACTAAATTTTTGTCTGTACGTCTCTGCATTCAAACGATATCGTTCTAACAATTTTTCTTTCACATATTGAAAATCATCAATTTTGTCTTCGGGTTCTCTCAAAATTAACTCGGCCATTCCCACAGGTAATAATGATAGTAAGTTCGTCACCAACTCATCCGAATTTAGATTACATTTTTTTGCCTGTCTCTCGAATAAATTCAAAAACAACGAAATATCCGAATTCTTTTCATCAAAGCGATGCATAATTGTTTTTAGGGGTAAATGATTCGTTCTAACTGAGATGCTACTAGATGCGGTACTCCGGTCATCTGACTCTTGCGTCGCTTTTAACCTAGCTAACTCATGTTCGCGTTCTTTTTCTTTTTCTGCTTTCTCCCACAATCTTTCTCTCTCTAACTGAAGTCTATCATTCTCTTCCTTCTCCGCCAATAACTTATTTTCCCTGTCTTTTTCTAACAGTTTAATTTGCGCTAAGGCTAGCTCTTTATCAAATCCCTCTGACGACTCTATTTTTTTTTTATAATTTTCGGTACAGTATCATTTTCCTCTAAAATGACCTCAAATTCGTAAGCTAACGTTTGCAAATCAGCTTTCCTAAAATATTTAAGCTCCGACATTTTTAAAGTTTAAAATTAGAAATTATCTTTCCCACAATTATAAAACAATACAATAAGATTAAATGTAATTTCTACCAAGTGCACTAAAATAATACTGAAATATACACTCATAAAAAGTACGCATAACAATAATATATAAGAAATATGCAACATATAAAATTAAGCAACCCTATCCTATCGTCCACATTCACCTTGGTATTTGGTTATAAAATACATATGGGATCAATTTGACACAAAACAACAATTTCAATTTCAAAAAGCACAGTAAAAATATTTTAAATTGCAAAAGTCTCATTCAATTCCTTTTTTTTTAAATCAATGGTGGTCTTAATCTCTGCATCCACTCTTAAAAGATTTAGAATAATTCACAAAAAACATATAAAATCAACTCTGTTATCTTAAAATATGAAATGCGTTCGATAATTTTTTTTTTTTTTTTTTTTTTTTTTTTAATGATCTATCATTTATAGATTCAGCTAAAATTTTGTAACACTGCACAACTCTCAGTTTGCATTAAATTAATTCAACAATAATTTAATTTTAACTACAAAATTTGTCTATTAAATACGTTACAGTTATATCGGAAATATCTCATCATACTTTTTTTTCTACCGGAAAAATTTCTCAAAATATTTACTCTCACAAAAATAAACATACAACTTTCTTTTAAAGCCTACAACACCTATATAAACACTAATAACAATTAAAGCCACTCTGAGTATAAAAAGAGCTTACCTCCATTACTAAGAGTCTTTCAGGGCGTCAGAAGCACAGACAGGGGTCTCTATCACACTTTTCGGATGGGGACTCTTCCGGATGGGGGAACACTCTCCAGAATTCTTGGTAGATTTTTCTTTCTGATGGGGGAACACTCTAGAATTCTTGGTAGATTTCTCTTTCGGATGCTGTGTTGATCCACAGGGGCGTCTAAGGAGACTCAGGTCACAAGTCACAAGGAGACTCTTTCTTGGAGCACTTTGATGATTTAAATTTCAGAGTCCACTCTTTGTCTTTAGAGAATGTCATTAATTTTTGCTAATTAATCCATCACCGCAAGCCACCAGTTGTAGTAACTCCTCTATACCGACCCGATAAAAGATGGTGAGTGGTAGCGAGATCGGATCGTTGGCACAGAGAATTTCTCGCATAAATTAGAAAATAGAATTTTATTGTATAACAATGTTAATTCTAATGAAAAATATATACAAGACGTCAATACAGCATTTAATTATTTTCCGTGAGTCAATCGCTAATAAATTAATGTTCTCTTGACTCTGAGTGCAGCTCGATCAATCAAAAGTCTCAGGAAATTACTGTCTGTCGTAACTTCTAAAGAAAGTTCATTCGGAACAGGGCTCGTCCGTTCCTTCTCTTCGGAAAAATATACTAAATCACGATGCTTCAGAGTTAAAGAACTCTCACTATCGCACTTGTCGTGCTTTTTCACTTCGCTGGGATTTTCACCTGATACCTGCCGTATCAATTAAATAGAGGTCAGACCTCACTATTTCCAGAGAGTCGCCACTCTCGTCCAGATCTATTCAAAAACTGTCCTCTCTCACTTTTTCATTCTCGCAGGGGAACTTCTTCTAGGGGCGGTTATTTTGTCGAGGCGGACCCCTCGAAACTCTCCAGCCTCTCAGCAGCCTTGAGATCCCTCTGTTTCGTTTTCACTAAGTCCGTCATTGGACGTTCTAAGACAAAGGGCAAAGTTTCGGGCGCAAACCTAAAAATCGTGTGCAGAGATCGCTTCTCTCGCAGATGCACTGTTTCCCACGAACTCGGCAAGGATCAAAGCATAAGACCCCTCTTTGGGTAACGCCTTACCACTACATCACTGTCCGAACTTTCCGCTCACAGTACAATAGAATTCGGCGTCTGCTAGTCTTCAAGGCAAAAATAGCGAGGGAAGGTATGCAGTTAAGTGTACTCACAGGAAATGCTAGAATGACACATCACGCACCTGGATGAGGAGGCCCAATTCTTTACAGTCGTTATGCGAGTTGAAAATTCCTTCCCTTGTGAAGGATGCCTCATCGGAAAACAACACTTCAGCAGGAAAAGTAGGATTTGTAGCACATTTTCCAAGGTACCACTGTGCGAAAGCAATACGAGGTGCATAATCCTCCGGTTGCTGTGCCTGGACACGCTGCACGTGAAACGGATGTATGTCTTGTTCTCGGAGAATCCTCCAGACGCTGCAAGGGGAAACCCCGACTACGTTTGCTGGACTTCGTGTACTCGTTCTTGGATTCCTCTGTAAATGCTGCTGCACATTCTGTTCGACGGCTGGAGTCCGTGCTGTTCTTACCCTGACCCTGTCAGCTCTTTCAAATGAACCTGTCACAGCTAAGCTCTGGTGCAATCTTGCAAATAAATTATGACTGGGAATACGCCTCGTCGGATATCGTTCCGCGTACAAACGCTGTGCGGCTGGCCCACTACAATTTGCAGCCCCGTATACCAAATGCATATCGGCTAATTCTGCGTTCGTGTAATCATCCATCCTACTAACTTGGCGTTCTTGTGCGAAATGAAGATTCCCTGCACGAAAGCTCGGAACTTTCGCACAACGCCATCTACCGCGTCAGGAAAGCATTTCTGACTGCCCATTGGTATATGATTTTGGTTCGTCAGGATGTGCCCTACCCCTCTTAGAAGTTCTGAAACGTTTAACTGAAACACCCTGTATATATATATATATAGATATGCAAAATTGACAATTGACAATACGAAATAATTTTCTTCAATTAGGAAACGTATAACACAGTTCAAAGTTCACCTTCGCAATTCCGTCAATAAACGGAAATGTACACGAGATCGTTTGTGCAGCCCTGTATATGATCTATAGAATTTTTACGCACCAAGTAAATATGCAAAAAAAACCAGTCAAATTTAAAAACGCGCATTGCAAATGAAAACGCAAAAATGAGTTAAATATAAAAACCCGTACCACATTTGTAAACGCACTTCCAGCAATTATTATTCAATTATTATTGATTAGATAGAACTGTTGTGGCGTGCCGGTGCATGGTGAAACCTGGCTAGCTCAGTGACAAAGTCAAAAAAGTAAGTTTAAAATCAGCTTTTATTTAAAATCTTAAAAAGCGGATGGTGGGTGAGTCTCATTCATTGAAATTTGAATTCTGATTGATCACTGTTAACTAAATAATCCCACTCGAGCAATGTACGTACTACACTATAATATAAAATACTTGAATAAGACGAGCAAATGAAACTTTAACTTACACACAGATGAGATCTTACTTTACAACTTCAGAATTTTTTTTGCAGCGATGCGCCGCCTTCCACAGCTTCAATACAAGATGGCGAACTATCTAATTAAAACAGACCGTGGCCACAAAAATAACCTTTATTGAATTCAACAAAAATTATCTTAACAACTCAAGATTCAGCTCTAAGTAACGCCCAAAACTGGATCTTAACTTCCTTCTGGTGTTAGAAATAGTCTTGACTTCCCTTGGGACGAGATGTGACCAAATCCAACGACACACACTTTCATTTGCTTAAATACATTGCTAACTGACTAAAGAAGCCAAAATTTGCATAAAAGTGCTGCGAAACGCAGAAAACCCACAAATTCCGAAGGACGCATGTGTTCGTCGAAAGTTAAGAAAAATAGTCTACAGATGTCGCTGCAGCCACACATGTGTTATTTTCATGATACGATCTCAATCAAAACAAACGACTGCCTTTATGAGGAGTCGCCAATCCACTACACTGTAAACGAATTATTTATAATCCCTTGTAAATGAACAATAAATGCTGAGTTCACTATATTCTATAGTAAGCATCTTGTAGTGCGCTTCAGTGTTACATATCAACTTCAATATGTTTGAAAGTGTAACATCATTAAAATACACCGCAAACGATTTTTCCTTATATATCGTAATGTAACAGAACTCCTTTGTGTGTCCCTGTAAACAAACTATAAATACTACACACATCATTTCCGATACCGAACATGCTATAGTAAACCTCAATAAGACATCAATTATATGGCAATCGGAGTATAGAGCACGAACAGAGAGAGAGACAAACCCAACTAATGAAAATTTTTCAACTGTGTTGGAAAGTGTTAAACAATGGAATGTTTTCGTGAATGTGAAGTAAAGCAAAGTTTGCTCAGTCCCACAACAAATTTTGAATGTTCAACAAAAACATCGTACCAATCCAAAAATTTCTTGAACGTTGAAAAGAAGTCAGGAATAATAGCAAAAATTAAATTATTCATAAACTTGCTCATCGTGTTTGATTAAACATGAGGTTTTTTTTTTCTTTTTAGGGTTCCGTACTTAAAAAGTAAAAACGGGACCATTATAAGATCACTCCTGTGTCTGTCCTTCCGTATGTCAAAGCCCCTTTACACGTAAACTATGGGACGTGGGAAGTTCAAAGTTAGGAAAGTTGTAAAGCTTTTATACCCACATATTTTCAGATTATTAGCGATTCACAAATATGTTTAGGAAAAATTTAGTGGTATAATCAAGTTACTTGAATAACAAAATTTTTTGTTATATATATCGTGTGGGGTATCGTAAGAAAGATCTTGTAATATCGAAATCAAAAATATACTTGTTTTAATTTTGGGTATTTCTTTGAAATTGCACTGTAAAAATATGCTCCCTCCCCTCTATTTTCGAATCTACTGCAACTAAAATTATGAAAAAAATAGGGGTAGTAGGAGTTTATTTGCATGTCACTAGCCTTGCAGGTTATCTTGGGGTATCAGGGGATATTAGGGAAGTTACCTTGCAGGAAAACTATGGAGAGTTTCTGTGACCATAGTTTTTGAGGAAACATAGTTTTTTGAGATAAACTCATTTTCCAGTTACACACAAACTTTATCTTTCCGGCGGTCAGATGGGAAGTTGACGGGTGCTCGAGGTATGTACCGACGCAGAATCATTCAATGATATTTGATAATGAAAAAAAAAAAAATTCAATGATATTTGATAATGATTTTTGAAAAAAATGTCGATAATTAGCCGAGATTTAATTAAGTTACTTAAAAAAAACTTTCTTTTTATGTATCGTGTAGGGTATCGTTCGAAAGATCTTGTAACATCGAACTCAAAAGTATATTTGTTTTAATTTTAGGTATTATATTTTCAGAGATATCGTTGAAAGTAAACTAGAAAAGTATGTCCCCCCTACTATTTCCGAATCTACTGAAACTAAAATTATGAAAAAATTAGGGGTTCTAGAAGTTCATTAATTAATAAATGGCAATTAATAAATTTAATGTACAGATCTCTTTGAGAGCTAGTTATACGCGTACTTGACCGATTATATTTTCTTTTCTTTTTTTTTTTTTTTTTTTTTTTTTTACATTTGACGAAAGAAAAAAATGTTTATTTTCCTAACTTGTCATTCCCTTTTAATGAGCCAAACAAAATAAATATATAAATCAACCATTCAGTTAAAAATAGCTATCACCAACAGCAAATCGCAATGACTTATTTCGCAACCCAAAGCACAACATTTCAAAAATGCATTCAAAATTCTATCAATGGAAGACAAATATGTAAATAATACTTATTCTTTTTTTCAGTTCATGAGCTCTCGGAGTTTTTCTGTTGCGACGAGGATGGCTGTAACGGATCTCCGATCATCCAGATGGAATGGACAGTGTGGATACTTTTGTTCATTCTAATCATCTTCAAACACGAAATGACGTAGAACTCTCTCGTCATGAAGTGTCAATCGTATGGTATGAGCAAAACACGTTTCAACACTGCACAAGTGCCACCGCCCTATGTCTAACAAAAAAATTAAAAAAATGTATGTTGGGAAACAAAAAGTCTGTTCACTGTACTGTTAAAAGTAATTAGCGTAACCGAATCTCTTGTATTGCGAATTAAGTAGACCCCCTTCCAATAGCTTGTGTTTTTATTTCAGTGTAGCTTCCCTCATTTAGTGTTTCTAATCCATCATAATTATACATACATATTGCTTCTTTTCAATTGTTTTTAAAACTGCTACAGTAATGCGAATTCCAATCTTGCATTTACGTGATCCTTAAAACATACTATAAAGGGGAGTTCTAATGCTCACTCGTCTACCAGACTTCTCTGTAATGCAACCTAATGGTACGAAAACTTGCAGTTACATCAGTCTTAAATTTTTCATTCATCTGTCTCAATATTTTCTGTAATGGTATAAAAATTTGCCGTTTGTACAGTGTAAATATGATATCGTTTAATTTTCTACAATTAACGTAATTGTCTAATATTAATCATTAATATAAACGGTATTATGACAAATATAAAAATTATTACGATAAATATAAAAAAAATTATGATAAATATAAAAATTATTACAGTGTTACACATTACTTTAATCATATAAATAATCTCTTGTGTGCAGTGGTATAATACTTTAAAAATTTTATTTACAGTTTTTTGTTACATCTACTTAATTGTGAATTACTTTTACATTACTTTAAAATAATATACAGTTCATTTTAATACCACCACCCCCTCACACAAGTATATGTATATATACATTATACATATATATATTATATTCTGTGTAGGCTCCTGCTACTGATTGGGGACTAAGAGGCTGGAAAATTTCAAGGAAGTTCGACCACTTTTCTAAAATTAAAGTTTATTTTAATAGGATATTACTTTTCTTACTGAATTTGTATTAACATTGACTGTTTGTCGACATATTTGCAAGTCTAATTATGTGCACGAGTTTGCTTATGGTGCGCTGTAGATCTTGAATTTCTGGAAGTTCTAAAATGTTGATGCCTATGCTTTTTATTAATCAATTACATATTAACCAAAAACGACTGATTAAATTTTAACTCTCTTTGTGAGCAAATAAATTAAAATAATTAAGGATAATATATTGGAAATTCTAAGAAAAATTTCACACGCAAATTTCCAAAATATTGTGTGTATACCTAAAAATACACCTGAAGAAAGCAACTAAATCGTTTCTTAAAGGAAACTCCCGAAGAGCAGAATTTCACGTTTTCAGATATTCAAGAAAAACATTTTAACGAAGCTACAAGTAGTTATTGTTTTACGGAAATTTCACATATTATAAAATATGACATTGTACATCAAATGGTAAAATAATCTATTCATTTAGGTTTAGGGGAGGGGTGTGAGTGGGGTTACTTCGGGTTGTGAGTGGGATTAGGTGTTAGTCTTCATGAGGCCAGTTTTGACATTAAGATGTTTAATGATATATACAAAAGTTACAGAACATCAATACAAGACATGAATACATGATGATTAAATATTAATTGACATGGATATTCATTTCATATATCGAATATATAGCCGGCATTAGTCAAAGTGAATTATCATGACGGAAGACTTTTTCGTCCCCAGATATTCTGAATTCACTCAAATTCTTGCGTTATTTTAGAAGGGGGACGCTCAAAGAGTGGAAACTAAGCATACGCAATAGTCAAATCCACCCCCTTTTGATGACTTGATTTAATCATTTTGGACTAATAAAAATTTAGTAAGTGGCAATACAAAGCACATCATTAGTATAAAACATTTTAATATAGTAAATGAAGTTGTAAAGTTCTATAAAATTGTAGAATAAATATCATTAGGTGAAGTTCTGCTAACACATAATCAAAAGAAAATAAAATATCAAATGAGTCAGGTAATGAAAGGTTTTAGGTCCAATGTAATGCAAATAGCTCAGAGAATCAGCACGTCGTCGGTATGATGTCTGGGCTTGAAACAGCTGCATGGCTAGAATCCACCGTTGCAGGTGTTCACTTTGAGAAGCACAAGCTGTCAAATTTTTAGGAGATTATGGTCAGTTTCCACAGTTAATTGTGTGCAATAAATGTAGTGTTCAAACTTTAAAAAAAAATTCTATTTAGCAGTTTTGAGATATCTGCAATAAAATGCATTTCACCTCTATATTTTCATCTTTCAATATATTTATGATATTATAGAATCGAATTAAGAATAAAAAGTAACAAACCTGAGTTTTTTAATAAACTTCAACTTTATTTGGTCAGTTATAAAAACTAAATGTTGAAAAAAAAATGTTAGATGTCCCTGAACTTCAAACATGCTAAATAAACTGAAAAAAAGCGAATGAAGCACTTTTCAAAATATAGAAAATTAGCTTAGCAAAAAGCATTATGAACAGGCAAAATATTCTCTAATATAAAAAAATTTAAAGCCTCTAAAATACATATTTAAGCTTCTAACTTATGACGCTTGTGGAGCGTTTCCAGTAAACAAATACATCAAGGACGCGATATACCTAATGTTATTTTAGTGCCACTTTGCACAAATCGAAGAGTCATTATAAGCATTATAAGAGTCGTTATAAGCATCGTCGATATTAATAAGCATTAAAGCAATATTAAAGCATTTTCGAAGGATCTGCCAGTTATGGTATTTCTGAATAAGGCGATTCAATTTAGAAGAACAGTTTGGAAATTGAAAGTAAAGTCTGTATCAAAGACAACAAAAGTTATAATCATATTAAACTATGGGGCAATCGCTAAATTTTACTAAAAATAATTAAAGATTTAAAAAAAAAATCCATTCAAACATTAAATATTCCCTGTATTGAAATGTAACTAAAATATTATTTATCGCATTTTTCAAAACAGCATAAGAAATTAATCATTTATTTCAGACTATGAATGTACATACAACGCAAAAAAATTATCTTATATTGTTTTTCACGAATACATTAAGGTAAACATACAATTCGAACTGTCAACCTGTTGACATCCAAATGAATGAGAAAACTGAAAGCAAGAAAAAAGGGGTTAGTATTTCATATTTGGTTTTTTTTTTCTTGAATGGAATTTTCGAATAAATAAATAAATAAATAAATAATCCTCCATAGTATTGTACCTGATTGGAAACAATTGTCCGTAATCCGAGTAAGATGGGAAGTTTGGAAATTACGAAGTTCGTATCTATGTGCAGATTTCTTAATATCAATGTTGCTAACCATACGTTCAATTTTTAATTTTCGTCGTACACTTCTTGTTGACGAACAGTATTTGATCTTTTGAAGTAATTGTATGCAAATGATAACAGCTTTTTAGCAGTTCCAGAAATATTTAACAACAATGAGAGCCAGTATCTTCATTCAATTTTGAGTCAAGTTAGAAATTATGTCCTGTTCATTGTTAAACTGCCTTAGATTAATTCAAGGTATCGGATGTTAAGAGGATAATTAATATTAGTCAGTTATGCTAAAGGAGCTAGACATTTGAATTAATTAGTTGTTGTTAGTTTAAACAGTCGGATTTTATCTCCGGATGTAAAAGTTACAAATTTGAATAACATTTTTATTTCAGTGAAAGATTAAATTCAACTAGTTATACAGTTGGATTTAAGTCCCAAAACATTAAATGTGCAAAATATTGATTTAAGTTACGATTAATTAGAGAATTAGACCTATCCACTGCCTCTTACCCTTCATATTTTAACAAACTTTGCATTCATATTCATGTGTCATCCTTGAACTTTGGTTTAATATCATGGTGAATCCCGAGAATTACACCCTCCTTTGCATCAGTAGTGATGTATTTTTTTTTACCTTTATTTGCGTTAAGGCAATTAATATATCATTATGATGTAATTGCAAGTTTGCATCATTAGGGTTAAACGAGGAGCTTTTTTCCTATCTTCAAAACATTCTTTAAAAAGAGTGATTCTGGAACTATTTTATTTTTTCAACTTTTCGCTTACAACAAGGATGGTAGTTTAAATTTTTTATAAAATTTCTGCAGCTTCCATAATGTTTCACATATCATGTGCTATGTATATTTTACGTCGCTTCTGTTTAAACATTGCGAAATTTTTCGAATATAGCTATTAAAAAATACATCAGCTTAAATGTATTTAGTACTTAGCTGTTTATGATTCTTTTTTTATTTTTTAGAAAACAGTCAATTCTTTTAACTGTACAGAAGTGATTTTTACAGATATCATTAAGGTTGATTACTTAGTTATTGTAAAAAGAAATATGTCATTAAACTATTTAGGAGATTTTTAAACACCACATTCATCTTTTTTAAGTTGCAGTACAAAACACTGGTAATAACTTTGCATCGCCTTATTTCACCTGTATCTGTATAATATTAAAAAGTTGCTGGTTCTATGTAATGTTTTAACTTTTTTTATTCAGATATGTGTGTCCAATGCTGACAGCAACAATGATTTAAAAGGAATACGAAATTAGATCAACATTTAGTTCTTGAACAAACATTTAGTTTTTACAACATTTAGTTCTTGCTGAGGAAATTAATGATTTCAATAACATGTCGTAAAGTGCAGTCGCGAAAAAAAAAGGGGAACACTCTCGACTAACTCTGCAACAAACTATTGTAGAAGAAAGTTCTGTTACAAAACGATTGGAAATAAAGTCTACTTTTAAATGATGTATATAAAATTTTGTTAGGAGAGCATATATATAATCAAAACAAACCCAAACCTTCTTATTTCAATAGCAAGACCCAATTTTGATTAGATATTTTACATCTTCAGTTTAAACTATGTCTAGATCCAAATTTCAAGAAATTCCTACGATGAGTTTCAGAGAAATTAATTATTTTAAAATGAGCATATATTAGGGGCTGTATCCAAACTAAAGTTCGGTACTCGATTGCTGAAATGCTACAGAATGACTAAGTCACTTCTATTAATGTATTATGTTTTCCCAATATGACCATTTTACTGGCACTTAATGTGTTTCGACTATTGTTATATACGGTAAAATCCTTTTCAATATTCATTTTATGATGTTTACAAGCGTTGAATTATCTGGTTTAAAACATATAAGGTTATCTGTGATTAAAATAAGTTTCCAATATGTGAATGTAATTGGAATTGTATAGGTATTTTTATAATGCTTTTTCTCAGATTATGAATTTATTTTACTCGCTCTTTTTTAAATTTATATGCGAAGAATATCTCCAAATGCAAAATTTAGAATAAAAAATAGTATGAAGCTGTATAAGGAAATGATGTAGAAAAAAAACCAGACTAATTGCTTTTCAGTCTGAATATAAATCTCCATTCAATTGCTAATGGCATATTTTTAAAACTTTTACAGGAAATACACAACACATATACATTTATAAGAAACTTTACTTCAAACAGTGCAGAAAAAATAAAATAGGTTTATTACACTGCAGAAGAAGCCAGAAATTCAATTAAATTAACAAAATTAATAAGTAACATTTCTTTTTTCTAAGACAGGACTATTCATTAAAAAAAATGAGCTTTGTTAATTTAAAAATAAAAGAAAAACTAATTTACATAACTGACGTAAAATTATATCTCATGCAAATACGATTTACGTCATCTTAATAAAAAAATTAAAAGCAGACACATAAAAAGTTTTTAAAAAAATTCTTATTCTAATCAACAATAAAATGAGTAAAATATTTTGTCAAATTGTGTTTTTCTGGACATCATAGATAGCCCCTTAAACCAGCATATTTCCATTTTGTGAGCATAATTTGAAAACTACTTGGGAATTTTTTTTTAAATTTTAAATGCCCATAAAGTAGGGCATAATAAATATAATTACATAAAAAAATTGTAGATTGCAATTCATCATTTTTTCGAATATTAATTTCACAATTCATAATTAATATTGTAAAATAATTCAACGTATTTATGTTTCGGTTTTTTAGTATTATAAACAAACAAAAGACTAGCACATTAGGATTATAATTTCAGGAGATATTAATAAAAATATGAAAATGTAATTTAACATTAGTAGATATAAATTTTGAATGTTTATAATTCAAAAACTTAACAATCAAATGACTTGAAATTTGGTATTTAGGTATAGTTGGAACCCCAAAGAATTAAAATATTGTCTCAAAATTAGGTGTTGCCTTTGAAAAAACAATATTTGAGCTGCGTTTTATACGTAGATGAACCTCTAAGCAAATTTTATGTATATCATTTAAAAGCAGACTTTATTTCCAATCGTTTGGTACCAGTAACTTTCTTCGGCGACAATGTGTTGTTGCAGAGTTATTTGGGGGGGGGGGGGGGGGCGGGAGATTCATTTTTTATTTCTTACAATTTACAACGTTAAGAAGATGCAAGATTCTGATCTTAGTGTCCAATCACCAGCAAGGTAAAGGCATAATGTATACAAGGTACCGTAAGTCCAGGTATCGTGCTATCCTGATATACCTTTTTTTGTCTCCCTTGCTTGTATGTCGACTCCGGGATCAACTCTTACACGTTCTTCCCGTTATTAATTGGGTGCTTGTCTACTTTCCTGTCGACCACTTTCGAAAAAAATATATATTGTTGCCAAACAATGTCATTTAACACGAATAATGTTTGACTAATAATGTCAGGTTTGATTTGAAATGCAGCGCTAGCACGCGATGTATACGTATTCAATTTTTATTTATTTTGTGTATAAATAAGTTTCGTTTTTCTAAAGAAGGATATAAAATAACTACTATTTGTCTGTTTTCTTTCGGATAAAAAAAAAAAAAAAAAAAAAGATAAATATATGAGATTTTCTATCTCATATATTTATCTTTCTAACTTTATGCGATAAACTAATTTTAAGAATTATGGAATTATGCCATAAAAAAAAGAAAAAAATCCCTTTACATTAATGAAACACTTAAAAAATCTTAACAATAACACATACACAACATAACACAACACTTAACGATAAGTATACAATATCATAAACAAGATATTTTGATGCGAACTATTTTTTCTATCCTGTTTTAGAACTTTTCCTCCTTCATGCCTAGTAATTTAATTTTTCGCCAGCGGATCCATCCTGATAACCTTCCGTTGTCGGGATACACAGACGAAGCATTTGGTGACAGTTATTGACCGAAAATCGTGAATGTGTAACAAATGTACCTCGCGTTTATGCAATTTCGGATTGAAATCCCACTGTTTGGCGGCATTTATTTTTTCTCGAGAGTTATCGTCGGGAAAATAGAAAAGTACCGTAAATTGTATATGGAAAATTCGGTTTACTTAACTTCCTACATTGAAAAAAAAAAAAGTGATGATTTTACAGTATAATACTGCCATCCCAGCTGCCAGTTTTATACCGTAAAATTAACAGTAATGAACAGTAAAATAAACAGTAATACGCTGCCGCGCATGCGCGGTAGATCTGAAACAAAATAACATTTAATAATAATCTTAGACGCAAAGATTTTTCAAAATTGTTAAAAAACACGTAAAGTAAGGAGACGCAAAATTATTACCAAATTATCACATGCATCCTGTACAGCAGGCTGGTAAATGGAATATCACATTAATGTTTTATGAAGTGTTTGCGTAGCCACATGGTGGAACAAAAATGAAAGTTTAAAAAACAGTGGTTTCTAAATATGTGATATTAAAGGTGCTACAGTTTCCTTCGATGAGAGTCTATTATATTAAAAGATCTTAAACAACTGCATTAGAAATAGAGTTAATCAAAGTATGACTTTTAGACTTGATTTTTATAGGTAGCTAACCACTGATATTGTCTTTGGCATTTCATTCTTATTCTACTATACGGGCGCATGTATTTTATGCTATAACAAATGCTTAAAATTTTATGCTCATAATATTGAAAGATTCTTTTGATATTTATACTGTTAACTACATTTGCCTCAAATCTAGTCATGTCCCTTTACTTAAAAGTAAAGTTATTATTATTATTATTATTATTATTATTATTATCTAATTATTATTATAATTATTATTATTTTAACTAGTGTACTTTTCGTATCAAATTTTACTTTACGCGATGCAGCATCTTTATATTAAACAAGAAGAAAGAAAGGAAGTACAATTTAAAATGTAAGATATTGATCTTTATTTTATTAACTGGCACATGTATTTTATTCTATAACAAATCAATAAGATTGTATGCCCATAATGTCGAAAACTGTATTATAGTTATATCATGTTAGCTACATTTACTTCAAAACCAAACATGTATTTTTTAATTAAAATGTAATTTTTATTAATGTTTTAAATTTTTGATACAGGTGCATATTTCATCTTGACTCCATCTTTAAATGATGCACCCTCTTTATTTCCAAGAAGAAGAAGCAAACACATTAATTAAATTTTCAAGAGATACATTCTTTTGTTGAATATTTTATCTAAAAAGAAAAAATATATCATTTCAATGAAAATTCTTCATGTGTTTGTTTCAAATTAAGAGTTAACGACGAATGCAATTTGTTCAAAATGTTGTCGCATTTCTTCGCTTTAAAATAATTAAATAAAATTACAAAAAGCCATTCTCAAAACAATTATTGATATTTAATGAAAATTCCAGTGTCAAGGAGAAATCGACGAAAAATTCAAGAAATTTAATTTGCAAATTAAAAGATGAAAAATTTGTTGCTGCACAATTGCTGCGTCTGTATATCTGTAAAACTTATTTATTTGTTTATTGTTTGCATCATATAAAAATTCATATTGAAACTGAGATGTAATTATCATTGCAAAAGTATGGATATTTTTGCATTTTACAATTATATTATACATATTTTGTTATATTTCGGAATCAATTAAAATTTATTATTGTCAGAAATTTATTTTGTTTACAGACTGCACATCTAAATATATTGTAATTTATTTTTCTATTAGCAGTTACGAGGATACTATTACCATAATATTATATTTAAACAAAATTTATGTCTATGTAAATATTAAGCAATTTTTTACAATGCAGTTTTGATAAACAAATTTATGTTTAGAAACCACATTTCTTTTTAAGTTCTTATTCATATACATTCAACTACGTTGTTTAATTTTCTTTTTAACTTTATAAATAAAATTTGTTATTGTAACTTATTTTTCATTTAACTTTATAATGCATTTGATCTATAATATAATATTATTTTCTTGTTATACTTTAACACAAATATATAGATAGTTAAATTAAAAAAAATAATTTATACTATAATTCATCCTAATTCCTAAATATAAGATAAAAACTGATTTATATGCAAAGGTTTACATTATACATAAACGAAACAACAAAGGGTTACATTTTGTAGGATTCATATTAATTATGTGCTTCAATTTTGTTACGAGATTTTATATTAAACTTCGAATTTCAATATAAAAAAAAACTCTTAAGTGTTATTAATGATCATGTTTATTTATTTAATCATTAGTATATTTATTATGCTTCTACTTTCTAATGTCTAAACAATTGTATATATATATATATATATTTAACGTGTTATAAATGTTTATTTTCAACTATAGAAATTAATAAGGACATTCCAAGATTCTAAAAAAAATGTGGTGCATCTCCTTTCTATTTTTTAAGAACTTATTTCCCTTATTCTTTGATAACAACTAATTTGTATTTTCAATTCATTATTTTTACTACATGATAAAAGCTAAAGCTTTAAATACATTTACGGCTGTACATACTCATATATACCGCAATATGATTATTTTTTTGCAAAATGCTTATTTTCACTTTGTAGCTGTAATGGTGTAGTGATTCAAAATTTTGAAAATAAAAATATTTGTTTCAAAGGTATGAGTTTTTTATTTCGTGTGGTGTCTATTATCATTATTCAAACGTTACAACATTAAATAATTCAGTTAAACAATTACTAATAATTGCTTAAATGTTTTTTCAATTATTTGAAATAATTGCTTTTTTCTAATACGGTTTTTTAGAAAACATTCTGAAAAAACACACTAAAGAATGCTTTTTCAAAAACCATTTTCCCGCAATATTTCTTGCAAAATTTTAGTTTCATATAAAAGGACTTTTCTTATATTCATTGCAGAGCCTTTAAAGAAATTATATACATGATGATTCAAAAAAGATTTTAAGAGTTGGTACACTCTAAAAAAACACAAATATTTCAAAATTGATGAAAATATTATATAACCAGGAACGAAAATATACAATAATTTCTTTCGATTACCCAAATACGTTCTTTATCAATACACTAAAAAATAAAAAAATAAAATAAATAAATAAATAAATAAATTGATTTTACAGTATATTACTGACATCCCAGCTGTCAGTATTATACCGAAAAATTAACAGTAATAAACAGTAAAATAAGCAGTTATAAACTACCACGCGTGAGCGGTAGTGTATTACCGTTTATTTTACTGTTTATTACTGTTAATTTTACGGTATAACACTGGCAACGGGGAAGCCAGTATTATACTTTAAAGTCAACAATTTTTTTGAAGTGTAGAAACATCAGAAACAAATAAATTTTCGAGATTTAAAGAAGTATTTATATAAATGGAGTTTTTTTTTTTTTTTGCTGCATCCGATGTTCGGAAACGTTTCCGAGTAGTTTTTATAGTGCATCAATCAGTTTCAATATCTTTTTTAGGATGCTGATAATTTTCAACTAAACATTTTTAGCTGTTCAACTGATTTTATAGATGCAACAGTAAAACAATAATATTAATTTTAATGTTAATGTTAATGGTGTTAATTGTCGTTTCTCTGTAAAGCATATTTGTTAAAACGTTTACTTTAGAGTTGATAGTATCTGAAAAACCGATATTCCGGTTTGACAAAACAGATTAATACATTATAAAACTACTCGGAAACGTTTCCTAAAATCAGTAGTAGCAAAACAAACTTTGTTTTGTAAGTAATTCTTTAAATTTTGAAAATATATAGGTTCATGGCATTTCTAATGATGAAAAACGATTTTTGTCACCGTGGGTAAGTCTGAGAAGGTTATTGCATGTTTTCGTGGTTACGTTTTATTTTCTTTGATTAAGAAACAATTGACTTTTTTACAGTGCAGGGTAAACTACTAGAAAACGTCTTTGTATGGAGAACTAGGATAGTAATCCACTTAATTTAATCATAATTTAATCATAAATACAGAGTGCCTTATTCCAAGACGAACGTGGATTTCCGGTCACACATTTAACATGAATAAAGACATGTTATAGAAAAAAATAACAATTGAGGGGATCGGGGCAAAAAAGTGTAAAGCCACATTTTTGGTGAAATACATCTAACTCTGTAATCTGTTGCTTAATATTGTAAATTATAATATCCAACATATAATTTGTTTCTAATGTCACTTGGTGGCAGCATATGCCCCAGGTTTCGTTTTTGCCCCAGATGTTTATGCCCCCAATGAGGATAGCCAATTTACAGAAAACGTAATAGTGATGTCATTAAAGTAATGCCATATTGGTATTTAGAATAGCTCAAATATTACTAAGACATTGGCGAAAAATCTTTATGTTATATATCTTGATTTGAGTATTGTATCAAATTTCCAAATTGAAATATCTCAGAAGTTCAAAAATGTGGCTTAGCACTCCCTTGCCCCGACCCCTTCAATTATCTTCCTTTGTGTAAAATACGACAAAACCCCGAGAAGTACTTGAAAGTACCTTCACCCACGACTAAACAACATTGATATATCGTACTTGAAGCTGACAGTTTATGTAGCGTCACTCACCAAATTACAGAATGCTTTCAGCATTTCCCATCATGATTTTGCCAATTTTACAGAATGTAAAATTTCTTTTACACATCATTACCGTATCTTGATTAATATTACAGTTATAAACAAAAACAAAAACTGCTTTTTCGTAAAGACACGGGAGGTTCTAAAAGTTACTGGTCGTATTTAAAATGGAATAGCTAGCAAATTCTATTAGCTATTAAAGTTATTCTTGCAGGAGATTAACGTGTGAGCGTGGCTATTTCTTCAGAACCTTCTTTCACGTTTCCTTGTTTCAGTTCAAAATATCACTGACAGATGGCACTCATAGATTTTAAAACGCTAAAAAAAAACTGAGGTTTGTGTTTTTAAATTGTAAGATTATTTTGATGATTCTTACTGTTTGAGAAAGTGCCGGGATATCTGTCTAGGACATTTGTTACTAAAATAGGTAAGAATGCTAAAGAAATTCCCGACTTTTCTTACATTGATCTCCTGCAAGAAATATTTTAAACGCTACCTCCGTATGCCTGTTATTTCATTTCAAAACCCGTCAGTCCATTTTTAGACCTCCAAATTTAATAATTTAGAATACATGTACATGATTACATAGTATAAATGTTTTGCGATTTAAAAATATATTAACTCTTATGGAAACTATTTATTTTGGGCCATTCAATGCACTGCAAAAAAAATTGTTAATTTTACATTACATTACTGGCATACCAGCTGCCAGTATTATACCGTAAAAGTAACAGTAATAAACAGTAAAATAAGCAGTAATACACTGCCGCGCATGCGCGGTAGTGTATAACTGCTTATTTTACTGTTTATTACTGTTAATTTTACGGTATAATACTGGCAGCTGGGGTACCAATATAATACTGTAAAATCAACAATTATTTTTTGCAGTGTGCCGTGAATGACCCAAAATTAACATTTGTTAAACAATTTACAAAATTCTCACAATCGTTTCAGAATTGAAAAAATAGTCTCATTAAAATTCGTATGACAGAAAACTAAAAACAAAATCGTTCATTTCTGGCCATTGGTCTTAAGATATGAACAAATACGTAAAATTGACAATTTTATGCGATTATACTTCAGATAAAGGTTGAAAAGTAGCTTTTCATCTGTACCAAATATGATTTCCAAGATAGTTGCTACACTCGTTATATCATTATTTTAATAGTTTTAACCGCATTGTCAAACAATCTACAAAATATATTTATTTACATTCAATTTGTACTCCAACACATTTCTACTCATATTAACGTATTTTGTAAAATAGAGCAATAAAAATTTATGTTAGAGTAAATGCGGCATCACAAATCTAATAATGATAAAAAAATATACAAGGTGTACTAAAATTCGACCAAAAAATTAAGAGTGGTGATAGAAGGCATCAAGAGGATGAAAACTTACCATAGAACATGGTGTCGCAAACCACGTTTAATGTTAGAAAATCGCAAATATATTTATGAAGGGTGTGACGTCGAGTGGGACAAAAAGGGCCAATAATAAATAGAAAAAAAATTTATTTGACATAAACCATGATTACAATGCATTACAGTTCAACGTCAGAAAGGAAACGACGAGACATTTGTATAGGAATATGTTTTAACGCGTCCGGCAATCCTTCGTCCGTTGGTGTCAGCTGTGCAATGACTTTCGTGGCCCTCCGAATAATTTCTATAAAAATGTGTCATCGTCTCCTCTCTGATGTTGAAATGGAATACATTGTAATCATGCCGTCATATAAATCTTTTCCTACTTTTTACTGGCCCTTTTTGTTCCACTCGACGTCACACACTTTGTAAATATTTTTGCGATTTTCTCTCTCTAAGCGTGGTTTGCGACCCCATGCTCTATAGTAATTTTTTATCCTCTTGATACCTTCTGTCATCTCTCTTAATTTTTCGGTCGAATTTTGGAACATCCTGCATAGAAGTTAGTATTGAGATTTTCAAAGTTCACATAAAGACAATTTGTATACGGTCCCCGTCAAGACAATTTAAATCTAATTGCAGTACAGAAAATCACAAACAAAGAACGCAAATAACTTTATTCTGTGCCTTTTAGAACGGAAATAATTACTTGCGGCCGGATAAATTTAAAATTTTTAAATTTTTAAATTTATTTTTGCCTGTTGCACGTAACATGACAAGCTATGACTAAATTATTGTCAAAGTATTGCCTCCAAGGTATTATCTGACTTGGAAAATAGGTACAAGATATTTGGATGTCAAAATTATAAAACTAATAAAGTTAATGAGCACTTTTTTGTTTTTCAATGAAAAATAATTATGCATAACTAATAAAAACGCGATATATAAAGCCCTATATAATTAAATGCCTAATTCGATTACTAAAAGTTTAATATTTAGTAATTGTAGACACATCGAAATGACAAGAAATTCAATTCGTTTAAAATACAAAGCTGACGGTTTATGTATTTTCACAAGACGTTGCAATTTTATAGGAATGAAAGTATCTTTCAAATTTATTGATGACATAATATGAAAATTGCTTGCTGTAGAGTTTTGGATTAAAGATTAAGGTTTATTGAGATTTTATTCCTGAATAAATAAATAAAGAGAATCTACGTACCTTTGGATTTGTGTCAAGGTTTCGATTCCATTCATGATTTTCAATCTACACCGATTGAATAGAATATAATAATGAATAATCACAGAATGATGAATGATGAATAATCATTGAATTTATGAAGAATCACATAGCTGATATTCTATTATTTTAATATTTCACTGATCAAAACAGAAATTGTTGTTCCGCGCTCGTAACAAAGATTTTCCTTTAAAAACCAGCAGCATTTTCTTATAAGGAATGATGTCTTAAAATAAATTAACTGAGTCAGTTCACAATCATTACTTGAGAATTGAATATTTTTCACATATTTAATAAAGTAGAATGAGACTTTGAATTAGAATTAGAATTTTTACAAAACACTCAGATTTCAGACTCAAAACAACAGAACAACATTTCTAGGTAACAGTTCCGCATAAAAAACATGGCTCGCAGACTTAACAAAATCTAATAAATAAATGAAAGAAAATTAATAATATATATTACAGAAAAATAATGACAGAATTTTTTTTAAACATAATAAGAATTAAAGTTCTGGGAAATATGATAAAGTTAATAGAATGTCTTTTATTTAATTTCTGACGTAATAAGCTGCAATTCGAAGCATTGTCCTTTTAAAACTATTCTTTGGTGCTGCCATCTAGCGGAAAGAGCGCTACTTAAAATCGTACACTTGCAATAAAACTGTACATCAGGGGTGTCCAACCTGTGGCTCGCGGGACGTTGAGCTACCGCTATTTTTACTTAAAATAATTCGAATTATTTAATGAGAAAAATTTTACGATTTAATAAGGCGACGATTCGAATTCGTAAATAACTGTGTAAAACAGTTTTTCAGGAGGAAAAAGTTGGATTCCGCTACTATAGATCCTAATGAAAATTTGGGAACAACTTCTTTTTGGCACTAGAAATGAAGATCAGGTGAGTCCCCAAAAAATAAAGTTGTTTTACCATGTTTTGTTTTGAGGGGGGTGGCAAAAAGGGGGAGTGAATTTTAACTTTGGGAAGGAGAAATTAGTCAACCTTTTTTAGGTAGCCCAAGTGTGGTACAGTTTTTTATGAATTTTTAAATTCTGAATCGAATAACACCATCCGCAAGTCGTTCCGATCATTTGCTACAAAGTTACTGCAGGTTTTATGAAAAAAAAGTCAAATACTATATATTAGTACAGGTTAAATAGGGTTTTACAGAAATAACTGGTGACTATTCACAAAAATTTCGGAAGGACTTTGTTTTGGTACTAGAAATGAATATCCAATGAGTCCAAAAAATGAACTTGATTTACCATAGTTTGGGAGGTGGTAAAAAGGGTCATTTTAACTCATCGGAAGGAAGAATTCGACTTTTTTAAATAGGTCGAGTAGGGTATTGTTTACCACGTTTTTTTTTTTCTTTGAATCGAATGACACTATTCACAAGTCAATACAATCGCTTGTTACAATGCTTCTGCAATTTTTATGAATAAAAATTTCAAAAATATACTTAACGAAGGAGCACAATTTTATTACACTTATTTTACATTCAAAACATGTTCTTTATATCATATTAATAATCTTAAACTTATTAAATGTCCTCAAAATAGCAATAATCAAAATAAGGTCATGTGAGTCTTTTTTTAAGGTCATAGAATTTCTCCATGTTAAATAAGAGAAATAAATTTTGCTCTCTCATAAAGTATTAGGGGTGTTCAAATGAAAGTGATTCGAGGTGTGTATCCATGAGATGCGTAGGGACAGAAATGAGACAGATACATAGATAGAAACAACAATATTTAATAAGTGAAATGCATACAAAGTTTGTTTAAAAAAATCACCCGTGGCGTTTAGGCAGGCGTCTCATTGCTTAGGAGGGTTACGAATTCCGTCCGCAAAGAATGATGTCGGTTGATCATGGAACCAGTACAGAACTGCAGCCTTTACGTCCTCATCGGAGTGAAATCGTTGACCCTTTAGGCTTTTCATCAGTGGTCCAAAGATGTGATACCAATCTTTGAAGGCGACAGATGTGAAAGCGACAGATCTGGACTGCAAGGTGGATGTTCCAGGACTTCCCGCTTTTTTACGGGCCAGTGCCTCGGCACACATCTTGACAACACAGCCAGTATTCTGCGATGAATATCCACCAGCTTACACTCTTCCAGTGTTAAAAACGTAATTACAGCTCGCTGATACGTTTTGGACGCAGTTGCACCACACCAGCCACTTTTAACTGAATGTCAAGCACTTGCGAATGAAATTATCATAAATCTGCTTGCGCATCGCACGCGCACCTTCACTATCGCGTTTGTTTCATGAAAATACATTGAAAACTGTTCGCACGCGACGCTGCGAATCGCTTTCATTTGAACACGCTATATATATTTTTTTTACTTTTTATTTATAAAACCTGCCGTAACTTTGTAACAAGTAAGTGTATTGACTTGCAAATCAGAATTAAAAAATACATAATAACAATTACCTCCACTTGACCTATTTAAAAAAGTTTGAGTTCCCTTCCTGAGTTAAAATGCCCCCTTTTGACCCTCAAACCATAATAAAACAACTTTATTTTTGGGACTCATCGGGTCTTCATAGTGGATTGGATTTCTCACTCTATGGAGCGAATTTTCTATTTTCCGACGTCAATACATTTGTGACATAGAATTGTCGCTGTAGGTAGACGTAGGAGTCAGAGTCTGATTACCAACAAGGCAAACTTCCACCAGTAAAACAATAATAGAATTTTTTTCCTTATTCATGGCAGTAACTTAGCATGAATAGGGAGTTTTAATAAGACAAAAATTTCTATTACACTGCAAAAAAAAGTGTTGATTTTACAGTATTCATCTGGCATCCCAGCTGCCAGTATTATACCGTAAAATTAACAGTAATAAACGATAAAATAAGCAGTAATACGCTGCCGCTATAGCTTTAAAATAAATTTCAATGGTATTGCAATAAATGTCCTAATATACGCTGATAATTATTTCATTCAACATTTCACCAAAACGTAGTACAAAACAGTTGCCACTGTAAGATGATGAAATGATATTCAATATAATATAGATCAATACATTCTGTTACTGGAAAAGTTTTAAAATGTCACATCAGATTATCTTTTCAGCTCTTTGTTTAATCATGACAATAGGAAAATTTAAATCTAGGTTGTTCTATAGCTTTAAGATAAATTTAAATGTTATTGCATTAAATGTTATAACACACGCTGATAATTATTTGATTCAACATGTCACCAAAACCTAGTACAAGACAGTTGCCACTATAAGATGATGAAATGATATTCAATATAATATAGATCAATACATTCTGTTACTGGAAAAGTTTTAAAATGTCACATCAGATTATCTTTTCAGCTCTTTGTTTAATCATGACAATAGGAGTTTTTAAATCTAGGTTGTTCTATAGCTTTAAGATAAATTTAAATAGTATTGCAATAAATGTCCTAACACACGCTGATAATTATTTGATTCAACATGTCACCAAAACCTAGTATAAGACAGTTGCCACTATAACATGATGAAATGATATTCAATATAATATACAGAGTTGCCAAATCTCCGGCTTTTTGCACACCAGTAATGGTTTAGCGAAAATTGTTGTTCTTTCAAATCACAGAATGCTACACTTAAATAAAACAACACTTTTTGTACTAAAATACTGGTATCCAAAAAGCCGGAGACTTGGCAGGTCTGAATATAGATCAATACATTCTGTTACTGGAAATGTTTTAAAATGTCACATCAGATTACCTTTTTAGCTCTTTGTTTAATCATGACAATAGGAGAATTTAAATCTAGATTTTTCTATAGCTTTAAGATAAATTTAAATGGTATTGCAATAAATGTCCTGACACATGCTGATAATTATTTGATTCACCATTTCGCCAAAACGTGGTACAAAACAGTTGCCGCTATAAGATGATGAAATCTTGTTCAAACATTTTGTGCTCCAGTTGACCACACGCTTCTGAAGAATGAATAATAACCATCTAAAGGTTAAACCATGAACGGTAAAATGTTGAACCATCACTTGGTAAAATGTTGAACCATAAATTAGCTACAAATGTCCTTTTCAAACAATGACTAATCAAACCGAGGCTTCTGTCTTATATTAAATACAAACATCATTGGCGTCTGAAATGGAATTTGAAACAGACAACTCTTGACACTCAAGGTAGCTATCGTTCAAACCACAAGCGAAGCAGACGGATATCGTCTCTAAAGAAACATATTGAGAATGCATAGGGTGAAACCCCCAGTATCTGACACTTTAAGGATTTTTCTTGTTTAAATCACTATTACAAAGTTTTAAATATATTTTATACTTATCTATGTTTATGAAAATATAGTAAAGATACATTAAAAAATTGTTGTTGACAATATTTTGAAAAATTATACTTTTTATTACTAAAAATTAATTTTTTTTCATAAATATTGTCAATATCTCCAGTAACTGACACCATCCCTTTTTTGGAAATCCAATAGCTGAAAATAAGTCATAACAGTTAACACAAGTAAGTTACCGCTAGATGACATTACTTAGCAGACTTTTACAAGAAAATGCTTATTTGAGTTAGATTTCTGCTGCAGTGTCAGTTACTGGTTACGTGTCAATAACTAGGTGTTTCACCGTAGTATTATTTTTTTTTTTCAGATTGGCTGTTACGTATTACCGTAAGATGCTGAAAAGTTTAATCAATAGGGAAGTTTCACCATAACTAAATTTTTTGAAAAATCAAGTGAATCATGTTCAAATGGTTAAAATCTACCCTATATATATAAAATCCTAATAAAACGAATTTGTGAAACGATTTTATGAAACGAATTTATGAAACGATTTTATGAAACGAATTTATGAAACGATTTTATGAAACGACTGATTAAACGACTGATTTGTTTCAGGGCTATTTTTAATAAAATATTAAACGTTTGATGGTGAAATTAATACCAATTGTCCATAAAAATCCGCGGATGTCAAAACTGCTAATAGAATTTTGAAATTGGAATTAGTTTTCGAGATATTAATTTTTTTCTAATTTTAATGACATTTCTGTAATGATGGCAACTAATTACTCAGTTTTTTTGTGACAAAAAAGGGAAAAAATTGAAAAGGATCCCGACAGGAATTATTGATTTCTTTTTATTCGTCATTTTCAAATTGAAATTGAATTTATCTTTTATTTCAATCAATAATGAAGACAAGATTGTGATTAAATTATGTTTTTCAAGAAAATTTGAAAAAAAAATCACATTTCTATCGTCAGGATTCAATCGTCTGTCAGCATTTAATTTAATTTATAAACTGAAAATATTTTGAATGAATTCGTCCAAATGACGTCATTTATGTAAACGCAAAAGAAAGGGGGAGAGGAATTAATAGTAATTATTATTTATTGATATCATTTTGAGAGAACGAATTTATAAAATCACTAATTCGGATATTTGAAACGAATATATAAAATAATTATTGCCCAACTGAACGGAAGGAGAATAAAATATCCTGCTTGGTTTTCTTTCCTGCTTGGTTTTTTTCCGCCAAGCTTTTTAAAAAAGCGTCAAGACCCCTAAAATAGAAAAGCACCAAATGTTCACTGGGTTTGTTTTCATAACTTTTGGCAACAAATCTATGTATATTAACGAATCTATCCCTGTTTGAAGCTCGAATTACGCCAAACCTAAAAGCAAAGGATCCTATACTGGAAAAGTACCCGATTTTCTTATGGACAATATTAAGTGACATAACATAGTGTAAAATTATCGCGAATAGCAAATTTCTTTAAATATCTCATCAATTGATGCCGAATAAATGCAGGCATGCATGCACAAAATATTTAATTTATTTTGTATGATAAATAATTATTAGAAAATTCGTATATACATATTAATTAAAATATATATTTTACATATTTAAAATAACATGAAAATATGCATGATGGTGCACTAAAATAGAAAGAAAATTAAAACCTGTTACTGAAAATGTTTATAACATAGTACTTTTCAATACCGTGGTTCTTAATGTTATTCACAAGCAGATGGAATTTTTCTCATCCTTAAACGCAAAGGAAGAATAGAATACAGATCGTTGTTATAAAAGTCCGAGAGTAGCCACAATTTAAACCTAACCATTTTATACAAGCTGGTTTTCAAGTTGTAATTGATTTTACTTATCAATCCCGAAAACAGTCGTCAGTTGTCGCAGCAGCTGTGTATGAGACCATGATAATCAAAAAATGCCCCATTAAAACGTTAAAAGCATGGCAACCCAATTACAGATTTACCAATATTTTTCAAATAAAGCACGCTGTCATGTTTTTAGAGGCCTCGAAGTCTGAGCGGGGGTTGGCGAGCGTAGCTCGCAGGGGGTAGGCCCCCTAGTTGGAACATAATTTTTTTACAGAGTAATTCAAAGTGTTGCATAGATTGCAACATTTCTAAAGAATTATAGAGTTAACAATTCTGCATAATATATATTGTGGAATACATTTAGTACATTACATTAAAACATGTGTATTCGGTGTAATATATATGACATATATGTCATAAAAATCACTAGAAAACATTAAACAGCTCTAAATGTGTTAAAAATTTGACATTAAGCATAGTAAAATCTCTCCGTGTCACAGTAAATTTAAAGAAGCTTTCTGCAAATCTTGTCATTTCCCTTGAGCAAAAATCGACGCAAAAATCGAAAATTATTTTCGTGCATATTATTTTTCTCCAGTTTGTTCTGAGCCATTTTCGAAAAACAGCATGCAGCTGCGACTATTTTTCGCAAAGTTACAAGCGTTTGAATTTTGTACACAATTTTTCGGCCCTTAAATATACTTTAAATCTGTTTTCTTCAAAACTTATTTTTCAACGATTTCAGAATTTTGAAATGCTCCGAGCGTCTTAGTTTTTGATCAAGATTCACGAAATTGATAAGGAAGTATACTGATATTGTGTACAAGGAAACTGTACATGCATTTTGAAATTCGACTTCATTAAGATAGTTAAATTTGATTTTTAACTTGTTAAAAGGCAAAATTTTGATGAAAATCGATGTGAAATTCAGAAATAAATCTCTAAAAAATTAACTATACAAGAGATTAAAAAATCAACTCACAGATTTGTTTGTTATGTGGTTTTAAGTGATTAAAATTCAAAAGCACGGACATATCTAAAAGACACCCGGAGCATTTTAAAATTTTTAATTTTTTTAAAAATCTTAAAATTACAAAAAGTTTGGAAATTTCTTTTAAGCTGTTTTATATACTTATGATGAAATGTATATATGCAAAAAATTTTGTATCTCAATGATCAAATTAAAAAAAAAAAAATTAACGTCCATCGTCCCCTTAACACTCTCATTAATGGCAACTTTAATATGAGGATGCTTTTAAAAATAACTTCCACCTAACTTTAGTTTTTTTAATATTTATTCCTGTATCACGTATAATTATTATATGTTGCTCAGTAAACATGTGAAGTACAGTAATAGATAGCAGAGACATTTCCTTATCGTATATTCAGTTGGAAAGTCTGCCTTCGATGATATTTTTTCTGATCTGAACAAGAAACGTTTCTCCAATAATTTAGTCATTTTTTTTATATATTTTTTTTGTAGTAGGGTGTCCAAAGCTTTAATTGTCATAAAAAAATATTTAATAACTTTTAATAATATTTTTTTAATGTTTGTAAATGTTATATAAAGGTGGTTTTGTAACTTTGTAATAAATATATGAATTTTAAATATTCAAAATCATTTATTTGTAATATTTCACTTTAAATATATCGTAAGAGCAAAATATATTTTTCATCCTCTTAAATAATAGTTGATGCATGAGAAGGGTAAATCAAACGTAAAACTGAAATTAAATTTTAAATAACTTCAAGTAATGATTTTTCATCAAATTCAACTGCGCCAATCTTAAAAATTTCAAATTCATCAACAAATTAACCCTGTAAATTATCACTAGTGGTGTACATATATTTACGTGTTCAATTTAATTAACATCAGTTGTTACTAAAATTTTAGAAATATTTTCAGCAAATTTGTCAAGCTTTTTCTATTTTTCCCTTATTATTGGATTTGATACTTAAGACTTCAGTAGTTATTTTTGTTTATGATGTGGATATCCATTTATTTAAAAAATAAAACCTTCAATGTAGGGTCACTGCCCGAGTAGTTGTTTTTTTAAGAATATTTTTGGTTTCCAGAGCTCGTTTCGTCTATCCAGCTCATCGTAAAAAATGTTTACATCATTATTTTCTTCTTTTTTTAAATAAAATAATAGTCCATTTCGTTACACTGTGTCATTAACACGTGAGTGTAGAAATTCAAGTTTTGCTAGTAGTCGACTCACTGTTATTGCAGTCAAACCTCGTTAGTATGTCACCTGGATAAAACGTCATTCCGCATATAACGTCATATTTCAGAACTATGACCGAAGAAGAACCGACCATTCTTATACGCTTTTTCACATATTGTACTCAAATTATTGCATCACCTTTTTTCCTTCCGTTTAAGACATCAGTTTTAAGAGTGGGATAGGCAAACTCGGTTGAACTTATTTGTCAAAGTTGTCTCCAAAAACACCTCGTTTTTGTTAGGGTTAAAGAGATTTATGGTTCAGCTTATCAGCCAGACTGCAAAAGTATGTTCTTAGTGTATTCCTTAGCAGTGTTTAACCTATGGACATGGAATGCATCAGTATTTTGCCATTTTTTCCGGAAAAAAAATTATTATTATTATTTTGTATACAGAGAAAAGTAGGGTAAAAGCGGGTACCTAACGTTTTTCCTTTCTTGACAAAAGTGTAGAAGGGCGGGAAAATTGGAACACCCCACAAAACTGTATGGGAACATGTGGATTATTAAAAAACTACACCTATTTCAAAAGTAAAATTCTTCTCTACTTGGGAAAAAGCGTTTTCTAGGATCATCTGAAAGAACTCCGAATTTCGGTGGTGAGGCAAAACTGGATGCTAATCAGAAATTAAGTTTTTAACAAAAAGCGTTATTATAATAAATTCTGAATCAAACTTTAAAACATACATACGTTTTTAAGGTCAGTAACTTTTTTCCCGTTTTCAAGCAATTTTTAATGTTGTCATGTAATGGCTTTCTCAGCGTTTACTTCTCGTATCCGCCGCACTCCTCATGTGTCCACTCTTTGCAGACTGAACATTGTATGGGTACCCTTTCTTTCCCCAACAGACAATCAAATATCAACATGATCATACCTGGACAGCTGGACTTACACACTTCTATTTAGTATCAAAATATTGTCGAAAAGCTATCGAAAATATTGGTTTACTTACCTAACTTGATCCGTCAGACAGGATTTATTTGAAAAGCCAATGGCACACTTCTAGGGGATGCTAAAGGATCTAATTAAGACAGGTGTTGTCCATATAGCAGCACTAAGACTCCTATAATAGGAGCTGACGCATATCCATTTTGTTTCGGATTATTCGTACCCAGTTCAGTATCAATCTACCGCAGCCGGAGTTGGGGTTGCCAAAGACTCGGTTCTGATTGGCTGAACCGGTTCTGATTAGCTTGGTTTTTTGACTGGGCTCCAATTCGGGTGCAAAATCTGCGAGGATGCGTCAGCCTCTATTATAGGAGTTCTAAGCAGCACCCATCAGCGAGAAAACAGGTCATCCTGTTTGACCCGCCTACACATTTATAACCTACTCTCCACTGCTATTCTAAAAGGATGTTCTTTTTTTGCCTAATTGACAGAATGGTCCTAAAATAAACGCCTCATTTTAAAATCTTTGCGAAGCTTGTGTGCTCTAATTAAGATTTGAACACTAAAAATAAAATTAACTATGTATTTTTTAATATTTCGGTAATTAGTTAAGAAAGAACTGTCATCGGAGAAGTATAAATGGGAAATAAAAGTAAAAATATCTAAAAAAAAACACTCTTTTATAACCATTGAATGCTAATCTTAAAAATTACACCTAATTGTATGACTGCAATTCATGTGTTTCCCAAAATATTTCTATTACAATATGTTAATTTGGCGCGAGTACCGATTATGGAAAATTCACCGCATTTTTTTTACGCTTGGTAGAAAGCCTAAGCTAGTGAACTTATGAAAAAAATATATCATTTTTGCCTTGTTATTTTATTAAGATATGGCAACAGTAAAGAAAAAAGGGCATTATTTAAACCTAATTTTCAGGATTTATAAATTCATTTATTTCTAAGCGTATAACCATAATTTCATTAATAATAAACTACTAATTGATTAAAGTGTATTTTTTTAAAATATATATTACACTTTTTATTTTGCATTTACATTTTCTACTTTCAAGTGTTTAAAATATTTCGTTCTTGTAGTTTCATAGCCAGTTGCTTCTGTTGGCGAGCGTGGTGTGACTAAAAATTAAATCCATAGTTTCTGTAGCTGGTATAAGGTTGTAATCACAAAGTATATTTGGTGATTTATCTCCTGCGGCATGCTAACGAAAAAAAGTCTTAAAATTAATTTATTAATTTATAATTAAGTTCTAAAACTATATTAAAATGTTGTTGTATTATCATCTGAAGCACACCTGTCTACATAATTTGTATAATTTTAGCATATCAGTAAATGAATGAAAATTGGTTACAAAATTCCATCTTTCCATACAAAAACAAAGTTAAGTTAAATTAAAGAGTGAAAAAAGAAGTTGAAAACTTTAATTTTCTGATGTGAAATTTAAAAAGTATAAATGCATTTCATGTTCATAGGTTTTTAACGTTGGAAAAGGAAATTTGAGATTTGACTGAAGAAGCCTTGAAATAAATCTAGTTAATTTATAACCGAAAATACTAAAACAAATATTGATAAATATAACAAAGGATGTTAATTATCACTTACTACACAGTGTACAACCAACAAAGTGAAAAAATGTCTAGACCGGGGATCGAAAATGGAAACCCTTGGTATCACGTACAAATGCTTCACCATTTGAGCTATTCGGACGACATCCAGTCTAGCATTTTTCACTTTTATATGTTGGCAAGGCTGCAACTTTGCAGCACAAGATGCAAAGTCAATCATTAGCACACAACTTCAGTGGCATGCATGGGACGAATTAAATCACAGTACCGGTAAAGCGACTGAAACTGCCATTGCAGCCACTGAAGATGTAGGCCACTGAAGATGTGTGCTCATGATTGACTTTCTATCTTGCTGTGTAGTAAGTGATAGTTCATACCATTTGTTATATTCATTAATTTCCAGCGTAATTTTAGCTCCGTTGAAAATTTTAATTAGACGTATATTAATAGCTGTTGACATTTTCAAATTAAAAATATATTAATTTTGCTCATTTTCAAAATATACCGCCTGTATAATTTCTGCTTAAGTTATAGCTTCGATTGTTTATCTTTCTACAAAAAGTGTTTTCGGTTTACAAACTTATTTCAGGGAGATTTCTAAATACTTTGAAAACTTATTTCCTGGAAAAAAGTTTAAAAACCATACTGCACTATTTTATCACAAAATTGGCAGAGAGCGATGCGGGAGATACAATCGGTCGGAGATTGTGTGAACTTTACGGAAAGGAATATATATATATATATATGTATGTGTGTGTGTGTGCGTATTTAAAATACAGTCGTCTATACAGTGGTGGTCAAAAGTTTCCGGCCAGTTAGTTTCTTTTATTTGCTTGCCAGAACGTTTCAGAGAATAAGAAACGCAATTGTTCCAAATGTTAGGAATATGAAAATGACCTCTGACCACGTGATCATTTCGATTGGATACTGAAGACACTTGATGCAAAGGAGAGGAATTCGAAATTCACGTGTGCAAAAGTTTCCGGCCATTTGTCATTCGTTAGTTTTTGCTATCGGTAAAGTGTTGTTTTGGCCGTGTTTGTTAATCAGACAACGTGAATAACGTAGTTTAAATTCAAAAGTGAAAAGTTCAACAATTATTGTTCGTAAATGAGTGATTTGTATGTCGCTAAAGGGCCAATCCTTTCGTGGGATAGTGGCAAAGTTATCAATCAGAAAATCTACTGTGAACGAAATATTAAAAATATATAAAGATGATCCTGGCCTTCAGGACATGCCACGGTCCGGGGGAGCCCAGAAAACGACTATTCGTGTAGACAGAATTATCAGGAAAAAATCGAAATCAGTTGATCACCCGCATAAAACTGCCGCTGCAATATCTTTTCGATTTTTAGAGTGAAAATATTGCTGAAATAAATCGGTCTATCATGTCAAGACGCTTACTTGACGTAGAACTTTATGGAAGAGTTGGTTTTACAAAAACCTTTCATAAATAAAAAAGTATCAGCGGTCCCGACTGGCGTTTGCCAAGGAACACAAAGACTAGTCAAGTGAAAAGTGGAGAAAAGTTCTATTTTTCGACGAATCGAAGTTCAAACTTTTTGGGAGTGATGGTAGACACTACTTCTGACGACCTAGAAACAAAAGATATGATTCGAGCAAGTTATTCCTGCAATGAAGAATGGCGAAGGACACGTTCTGCTATGGGCAGTATTTTCTGGAAACTGTGTCGGACCGTTAGTTGAAATCCGTGGAAAGATGAATGATGCAATGTATAAGGATATCCTGCAAGATCATTTACTGCCTTATTGAAGGAAAAATTGTGGTCGCAATTATTTTTTTCAGCATGATAACGATCCAAAGCATACATGCAAACTCGTCAGACAGTGCCTTTCGCACAAAAAAAATCCGCTTTTGAAATGGCCAGCGCAAACACCCGATCTGAATCCAACAGAAAATCTTTGGGACGAACTTTACAAACTTGTGTGGAATTATAAATATTCTAATTCAGCCGAATTTACCCCAATTGCAAGAAGAGTGGAAAAAACATACCATAGACGATCTTCAACCATTCACTGAATCGATGCCACGTCGCTGCGCCGCAGTACTTATTGATAAATGTTTGACGACAAAATGATATTGTAAGTTTGGTTGATAACTGTTATTAGGTAGATTTCGCAAGAAATACTATATATTACATTCTCACCTAAGTTGGAATTTTTGAAAAATTTTTGCAGATCTACGCCGATCATGACTCACAGAACCCAAAACCACCCCCAGTTCAAAACTTTATCTATCTATCTATCTATCTATGTAACTTTTTTATGGACACGATAACTGCAATAATTCTGCACAAATCTCTTCCAAACTGATACATAAAATCAAGGGGCATAAAATCTCGGTCAAGTTCGTTAATGGGCAAAATCGAACCAAGGGGGGGAGGATGGGGGGCTTTTTGTGAAAACAGAAAAACCCCCATAATTTCTTAATTATGATACGTATCGAATCCGTTTAAAGTTATTATTACTTCTAGGAGAAGGTCCGAAAATGTATGCATGACAGATTTTTGATATAATTAAAAATGGCCCCAAGGGGGGGAAAGGGGGTGTTTTAGAAGAAAAAAATTCATAACTTCGTCAATTCACAAGATATCAAATCCGCTTAAATTTATTATAAATCCTCTTAATATTATCTAAAACATTTATATTGACAAGTTTTTTATATGACCAACTCTTATAGTAAAAAAAAATTAAAAACAAAAAAAAATTCCTGCTGGTTCCACCTGCAAACAAGTTAGGTTTCGAAGTAGGCGGTTCCAACTGCCGCATCATGGCAAAAAGGTCATTTCTTCCGCAATTCCCAACAAACAGGTGCCCCACGGCCTGCGTCTTCGAAATCTACCTGTGCCTGTAGGCCGAGCCGTCAGGGATTTTTTTTCTATTATAACACCATTTGTTTTCCAAAGTTGCCAAGATGGCCGGAAACTTTTGAGAACATGCGTTTTCCTTTGCAATTAATTTTGTCAATTAAATTTATTGATATTTATTTGTTATTCAATAAATAAGTTCCTAACTATTATGGCAATAAAACGTAAGTATCACTTTGAGATTCCTCTTCATATGGGTATACTTACAAATTAACCAAAAATTTTATGCTGGCCGGAATCTTTTGACCGCCACTGCATGTTAAAATTTGAACCAATTTTGAAATTTCAAATGGTAACATCCATTTTGACACCAAATTTGAGTTCCTTGGATCAAGGCAGCCCGGAAAAATGTATAGTATATAAAATTAATTTTATAGTATATAAAATTAAAGTAATAAAATGAAAAGTATTTGGAATAAGAAACTGATAAAAAGTGTCAAAATGTGTGTTACCTTTTGAACAATGAACTTTGATACAACTTTGATATCCCAATTTCAAAAATTGCTTTTATATATGGAAAGTAGACACAATTTCCTGTCCAACCTTACTTTTTGCATCTCTCTGCGAATATCTGGTGATGGAATAGCATAAGATGGTGCATATATTTATTTATTTTCTTTATTTATTATCAGGATTGTATAAAGAATGTATAAAACAAGACAAGCCACAACTTGGCTGCATTATAAAAGATTCTGTCAATAGAATTGTCATGTTTTTTTGACGAACCCGTACTGTAGATGTTCTTTGAATTGTGAGTCCTTCTTAATGATCTCATCTGCGAGGTCTATTAGATCTGTGTTTGGAATGATGCCACCGTAGTCCAGAGGTAAAAGTTCTGGTGGTATAATGGAATGTAAAGTTTTCCAGTCATTGTTAGTATGTAAAAATAGCTGAAATAAAACAGAAAACTACGTAAAAATGCAGAAATAATGTAACCCTAATAGTAAACCAGTACCCCAAAATTGCATTTACTGGAAATAGTTCCAATGAAATATCAATATTCCTCATATATTGGCTTTAGATAAGAAATTTTTTGCAATAAAAAGCCACTATGGCAGAAATATTTTCAATTAAATGTCAGTACAGCAGAAATATTGGCAATGAAATAGCAAAAAAGTTCTTGTCAATATTGCATCAAATAGTCGCAAAATATAAACTTACCGTAGTTACCAATCTTCCGGTTTTTACAAGTCAAATATATTTTGAAGAAACAAATTATTTAAAAAAGAAGCAACTGTATTGAAATGTAATTTTTTTATGATTGAAAATGTGTGTTTTCTTTTGAACAGGATGTCATTTTTATTGATAGAAGTATTTCGTCTTTGAGCAATTTGTACTCTTTGTAGTGTATTAAAGAAAATGAGCAATGACCCTTTCGCATTAATTTCGGTTCAGGAGGATTATAAAACCAATGTAACTTATGCTAATTTGTCACAATCATATTAAAATACTCGAGTTTTCTGAATGAATATGCACTTTTCCAGTCTTTTGCAATCGAATTTTATTTTTAAATTGACACCATTTTCACAGACGAAAGCAATTTTTTTTTATATTTGTTTTCTGTAATTTCAGAGCTGATAAAAGGAAAAATCTCTAAAAATGATGTCATTTTCGAGCAATTGTAGGTAAGAACATGTATTACAGTTGTATGAATTAATATACGTGAATGGCTTTATAAATAAAACAAGAATGAAAAATCATGCATCAGAAATAGATTATGAAACTCCAACACTATCAGAATATTGTTAAAAGATTTCTTTTTTTTTCATACATTGAAATAAGATACTTAAATAAACAATTTGAAAAAAAAATCATTGTAAGCATTTACTGACCATACAAGGTTCGTAAGCCTCAGAGGATATCAATACCAATTTCTTTGTGAAGACATATTTGTCTTCAGGAAGAAATTCTAATTCTAAATATGCCGGCCATTATTTTAAGAAAAATCTGGTATTAAAATTCCCTGAATCTCTAGAGGCATTCGAACCCTGCCATATCAGGTAATGCGTGTGAACTCTTTCGTGTAGCCCTGTATACTCTATAGAATTTCTACACATCACGTAACACACTAACATTGAGTTAAGTTTCGCACGTCCAGCAATTATCGCTCATAGTCAATCCTGCAACCTAATTATTATCTCTGTAAATCTATATAGTATATATATATAAATAGACGTGTGTGTACCTATATTTCACTTTGCAGCCACAACTACCCAGTGCAAACCACTGGTGTTTGAGTGTGGTAGTAGCCTCGAGTCTTCCATCGTGCACTATGGTGGTTGCATGTCGGTAGATGTGGGGGTGTGGGAGATAGGGTGGTTGAAAGTGGTCGACCTATGGCATTTTCTTATTTCGACCTAAGTGTTCTAAAAAATGTTTGGAATTTTCTTCAACGGGAATTTTTTCATTAAACTTAACATGAACTTTAATTAAGATATCGATAACTAAGAAAAATAATTGCGCGACCCCAAGCGGTGGAAAAGGAAATTTAACGACATTGCAGCGCGTGCGTAGCACTCCTGCTATACACTGCCCTAGGCAGTGGGGACAAGTGTTGGAGTTTCATTCGGAAAGAGGTTTGTTTAGAACAGAATGTGCGCCGAAAATGGCTCTTTTTATTGAAACCGCAAAAGAAAGTTACTGATTTACGGGCAACGAAGGGCGGAACAGCAAGTAAATAATAAATGCTACACACTCTATAATGTATAGAATGCATTTTGTGGTCCACCTCAAGGATGCGTACCAATTTCATTATATTTGAAGTATCATAACATCTTTCAAATGCACTACAAACGATTTTCGCCCAATTGACCATAATGTAACGGTATTGTTTTGTGCGTCCCTCTAAATGTACCATAAATGCTACTCATTCTATTCTTATAAAAAATATGCTGTAGTCTGATTCAGTGATATATATATATATATATATCAATTTCATTACGTTTGAAACAATGTAACATCATTAAAACACACTGCAAATCTGTTTTTCTCAATGGATTATAATGTCCCATGGGGATAATGCACTCTTATACATACCAATTTCATTATTTTTGAAGTATCATAACATCATTCAAATTCACTATAAACGATTTTTCCTCCATTGACCATAATGTAACGGTATTGTTTTGTACGTCCCTCTAAACGAACTAAAAATGCTACTCATTCTATTCTTATAAAATATATGTTGTAGTCTAATTCAGTAATATATATATCAATTTCATTACGTTTGAAACAATGTAACATCATTAAAATACACTGCAAATCTGTTTTTCTCAATGGATTGTAATGTCCCATGGGGATAATGCACTCATATGCATACCAATTACATTATTTTTGAAGTATCATAACATCATTCAAATGCACTATAAACGATTTTTCCTTCATTGACCATAATGTAACGGTATTGTTTTGTGCGTCCCTCTAAATGAACCAAAAATGCTACTCATTCTATACTTATGGAAAATATGCTGTACACTGAAAGAAAACTTATACAGCCTTCATCTAGCACGAATAAGTATTCTTTTTCTTAATCCCTAAATTAGAAATATAGATTTCCGAGTTATGCGAATAAGGTAAACAAATAAACTGAATAGACGAAATGATCGAGAATTTCAAGTCTATAGTTTTCTAAGTGATGAAACGATACAGAATATTATGAATCGTTTGAATCGCGAGAAATTATCACTTGATTTCTGGAATAAATTCATAAACTATAATTATAGTTACTTAAACCAACCTCTTGTGTTCACATTTATTTGCAGAGATTTATAAATAAGTTTGACTACGATAATATAGGAAAACGCTCTTGAATATGAAAAGGGGAGACGAGAACTCTCTAGCAAAGGAAGCTATAATTTAAAAGGATGACATGGAACTATTTTTTTCTAGAGCCACAATTTATTTTCGAGATGTCAGTGGCAGAATTGTTTTTCAGTGTAACATCAAAGCAATATCATTAAAATACTTTACAAAACTATTTTTCTCCATGGATTGTAATGTGACAGAATTATTTTCATTGTACCTGTAAACGAAATGTAATATCCAACACTTTTCAATTTCAATATGGAAAATGCTATAGTATACCTTGATATCAATAGCATGGTAATTCGATCACATTTAGACGAGTTAGAGCACGGACAGATCAACAGACTGACAAACTGGAGTCATAGAAATTTTTCAACTCTGTTGGAAAATGTTAAAAATGATGAGATTTCACTTTTACGGTTATTAAGCTCCTTTATAGTCCTAAGCACTATTTATTCAAATTTAAAATATTTTTCTTTCTAATTTAAATGAGAAAATATCCTCGATAAAGTTATAATATAGTACGGGCCAAATTATTATGGCAACTAAGTATTCTGCGTCCATTGTCTTGCTTTGTTATATTTGGTGCCACCCACAAACCGTACTCTGATACTGGAACATAAATGTGACCTTGAAGGCTTACTGTTTTCCATTTTGTAGCTAAACACTGTTGATTTTACCCTAAGGCTGTTAAGTTTAAATATTTAATCTGAAAACCTAGTGAAATAAGACTTGCATAAACATACCGTGATTCGTACAGTCAGGTGTCTGGACGAATCACGATAAAGGAAACGTCACGCTGTAGCAAGACGTAATACACTCGCGTACCGCAAGCATCATTTACAGATCTGTAAAAAGTAAGTTTTTCACGCAGGAACTGTCGTGAAACAACTCAACACGGCGAAAAATGCCGGTAGACATGTAAAATGAAGGAGGAAATAGCTAGTAAGAGTAAGTTAAATAAAAATATATTCCCAACACGTACTAGTCAGGTAAGTTGTCTTTGAAATCATTCTATTGCAAGTCATGGTAAGAGAGGAAACTTATTTCCACGAAAACGTGGGCATATTGAAATATAATTAAAGTGTACTGATACAAGTCAAACTACAATAGCACAGGATTTAAACGTTTCACAGCAGGTTGTATCCAAGGTAAAACGTTCACTTGACGCTGCATGCACATTCTCGCCAAATCTTAAAAACAATTGTGGGTGAAAGCGGTTTTGAACACATCAGGATCAACGTGTACTGCTAATATTACGCAAGGAAGTTAGAAAGGAATACTATGTTCATCTCAATGTAGAAACGAGGAAACGCGGCGTAAAGATGTCTGCAGGAACAGTTTGATGAAGGTTACTGAATTCCGGGTACAAGGCATACCGTCGATGAAAGAAGCCTAAGCTTACTGAGGGAATGAGGAAGAACGTCTACGGTGGGCGAAGCAGTTTCAAGATTGAACGGAAGAAGATTGAGCACGTGTCTGCTTTACTGATGAAATCATGAAAGACAACTCTCAATTCATGAGGAGGAAACCAGGTGAGGAGTTTTCACTACAGTGTGTGAAACACCCTGCAAAGGTGATTGTGTGGAGCAGGATCTCCATCAAAGGACCTGGTCGTCTGTATATCGTTAAAGGCCATATAAACCAGTACCAAAACCTGGATGTAGTGCAAATAAGAATGAAGCCACAGTTAAAACAATGGATCCCAGATGGTAACCGTGTCTTGATGCAATACTGTGTGTCCTTGTCACACAGCTGGCAGGATAATGAATTAATTTGAAGAGATAGGCATTGAAGTCCTGCCGTGGGTAGGAAACAGGCCTGACATCAACCCAATTTAGCAAATATGGCTGGACTTCATGACCATAGTCAACAAAATTGCAACAAAAAACAATGTTCAAATAATTGAGCTATTATTTCGTGTAATGCATCATAGTGATGTAATGGAACGACTGATCCAGAAGTACATTCAAGTGATGCCAAGACGCATAAAGGCATTAATAACTGCTAAAAGGGGACATATGAATTGCTAAAAGCTATGAGTGGGCATTATAACTATGTTCATTGTAAGTAATGCATATATATATATACCCAATATTAAATGTAATACAATAAACTAACTTCTAGGCTGATTTATGTGTAAATTTTCCTGTTACTATAATAATTTGGCCAGTACTGTAATCCCCTTTATTTAAATTTTTACAAGATTGAAGTAACCCAATTGCCACCATTTTGAAGAAATTTCATTAAAACGTATTCAATAGTGGAAGTATCACAGTTGAGATTTATTCCAATAGAGCTAAAAATGTCTGTTCCAGGACTCGAACCTAGCTACCTTCCTTGGCTTGTCGTGCCAATGCTCTTTCTACTAAGCTACCCGAACGATATACTGGCTGGCATAATTCACTCTTATTTGTAGGACATGGCTGCAAACTGCAGCGTTAATTTCATTCATCCGAGCTATAGCTAACTATAGCATTTATCATCTAGTATCAATAAATAATGTGTTAAAAAATAATAATCATAGTGTAAATACTCGTCCATAGTTTTTTGGAGTCTTTTTGCCTGCGGTTTATTCTGTTATGCTATTTCAAATAACAGTTCAGAGGTCATAGCCAGACGGCTTTTCTGAGCTAATATTGTGTTGGCTGGGAGGTGGTCCAGATAGCTTTTCCAGTTTACCTTTCTGTACGACATCCCAGACAACACAATATTCACTCAGAACAACCATTTGGTCCTGACATCTGGACTGTTATTTGAAACAGCACAACAGGATAAACCTCGGGTAAAGGAAATCCAGCAAACTATGGATGACTACTACACTATAATTATTTTTAACACAATCAAATGACTGGTAAAAAATTCATAAGAGTAATAATTTTCCCACCTAAACGAACTGCCATTTTTGGAGTTCCTTTATCTGGGGTTTATTCTGTTGCGCTGTTTCAAATAACAGTCCAGATGTCATGACCAAATGATTGTTCTGAGCTAATATTGTGTTGGCTGGGAGTTAGCTCAATAGGGCTGGGAGTTAGCTCAACTGGGAGTGTCCAGTTAGCTCAATTGGAAGAGCATTGGCAATTGAAGGCAAGGGTTCTGGGTTTAAGTCCTAGCCTAGACATATTTTCTCTCAGATGGGAAAATTACTAGTCGTATGAATAAATTTCCCATCAGCTGATTCTTAAAAAAATAAATAAAAAATAATTAAAGTGCAACTTTCATTAAGAATTTACACATTTTATTTTGTATTAATTAGAAAATCGTCTGAACTTACCCTTTTTCGGATTTTCGCAGTCGAAAATGGATAATACAAATTGTATAAAACTGAAAATAACTTTGGCACATTTATAACATTAATTGTCTTGTATTTGATTGGAAAAGAGTTCTGTAAAAAAAAAAAAAAATAGAAATTACTTCAAAGCACATTGTAAAAAAATGGTTTTTAATCCAGTACTTTTAATAATAATTCTTTTATTTTTATTAATGTTTACAAAAATATAATATAAACTCTTTCGAACGAACGATTCCGAAAAACTTTTTTTTTTATCCCCAGAAATCTCATATATCAAATAGATTTCAGACATTAAAGAAGCATTTCTGAATCAAAAATTTCTTTTGCTGACCGTAATTTTCAGAAATGTTTCCGAATACTTTTTACAGCATGATTATCAGTTTTCTCAACTCGAAATATCGTCTTTTTCAGATGCTATCAATTTTCAAGTAAACATTTTCATGTTCAACAAACTTAACAAATTAACAGCATTAGCATTAACATTAATATTAAAATTAACATGATTTTGTTACTTTTGCATGTTATAAATTCTGTTGCGCAGCTGAAAATGGTTATTTGAGAATTGATAGCATCCGAAAAACCGATAATCCACGTAGAGAAAATACATTAAAACACTGTTGAAAATACTCAAAAACGTATCCGAAAAAACGGGCATCAAAAGAAAATTTTGTTTCAGATATGTTTCTTAAAATCTCGGAAACTAGTCTTCGCTACTTCTAAAGGTTAATGAACGTTTTTCAGAATCGTGGGTAACTCGGAAGACGTTATGTTATTTTTTTGAAAATCTTTTAGAAAGATAAGAGCTATTGCATTTGTCTTTTTTTTCCCTTTTACCCTGCATACAAAAATATGAAAATATAATGTAGTTTTAAATTTGTTTCTTCTGCTTTAAACCTTTAAGGGGTAAATTAAAAATGTTGAAATGATTAAATGATGCTATAATTTACCAAGAAATTTATTTGAAAATAAGTAAAAGATTTCCTTCACGTACATTATAAATGAAAAATTTTATTACAAAAAACATGTGTCATTTTGTCATTTGAGGATTAAAATCAAGGGATATAAAAAGTTACCACCACCTTTCACTGGGGTTGAAAAAAAAAATTCCTCTTACATCCCCATTATCCAATTTGTCATCTTTAAAGCTGTTCAGAAATCCAAACTCGCTGCTTTCTGATGTCACTTTTATTCTTAAATGCATTCAAATTGTAGGTGATCAATTCAGATACTAATAAGAAGGGAAAATCATGCGTTGAACATAAATTATGAAAACATTGCAACATATCCAGAAAACTGAAACGAAACTTCACCATTAAATAATGTGAAAAAAGATATGCAGTAAACAGTTTAGGAAACATATAACACATTTAAAAATCCAGTTTTAGCATTTACTTTCCATAGTCAAAGAAGTGCCCGGGCCCGTAATAATAAATTTAAACAAACCTCAAGTTTGTATAATTTTGTCTCTTTAACACGATTTTGTATGAAATTATATTTTTAAATGAAAAATTCGTGAAAAAAACATTCATGTTTAGTTATAAAAACGCTCGTAAGAAGACATTGTCTTATTTTCTTACATAGGATCGTTTCATAGTTTAAAAAAGTTCTTGTTGCCCGAACTCTTTGAAATATTTATTTGTTGTATATAGGGTAAATGTACCAATAGTCGGCCACCCCCCAATAGTCGACCACATTGAGATAAAATGCCTTACGCATAGCTTATTTTTGGTTCTAAATGAAATATTATAATTTGGTTATATGCAGCCATCTTTCATAAGTCATAAACCATCACCAAAGAATTGTGGGTATTTTTATTGAATTTGTAATCAGCCATTTTTTTTTTAAAGATAGAGGTCAAATCGCCATTTTCCCTATTTTTTTGTTAACAGATGGCAATTTTTTTAAAAGGCAAGTATTAATTAATTTTTTATTTTTTTCTAAAATTAAAAGGGGCAGGGCATATTAGGGAGCAGGGGATATTAGCAGAGTAAATAAACTAATGTTTTTAAGTATAAAAAGTAAATAAATTTGTTGCTTTTAATTAATTTTAATGTGGCCGACCATTGGGTATTAATTTTGCTTTCATGTCTAATAGTCGGCCACCAGGAGCTGAATACTGAATACATAACTTATAATACTTTTTTCAGTTTATTTTTAATTGTTTGGTAGATATAACTTTATCTCTACATCTATAAGCATATTATATAAAAAAAAATCTTTTTTTACGTGTTTGTTTGTTTGTTTGTAGGAGAAACTACTGGAACTTCCGAAAGAATTTCAAAAGTAAAGGTGGCAGTCTCTACTCCGATATAGACTATATTTTACGTCAGAGCCACTTTTCGCAAGTGGATGGATGAGCAAAAAACATTCCAAACTTGCCCTTTTTGTGATATTGAAGGAGCTAGTAACTTGAAATTTGGCATGGTTGTTTTTTTCTAAAAAATTCAAAATTTAAAAGTGTGAAATGAGTGGAAAAAGTTCTAAATTACAATTTATGTAGAATTGTTAGGAATATAAACTTGAAAATTAACATGTCTGTTACTTTTAAGACGTAAATTCTGGATCAAGGCAGTTAAAAAAAGGGGGAATTTTCGAAAATGAAAAAAACTGAGAACATTCTAAAAACATTCTAAATTGCAATTTATATGGAATTACTAGGGATAGAAATTTAAAATTTGCCAATTCTGTCATTTTTAATATGTAAACGCTGGTACAAAATAGTTTCTAAAACAAAAAAAAATTCAAAGGGTACAGGACCAAACAAACGTTCTAAAGTTTCAAAATCTGTGATAGTTTTGGTGCTGGAAACTTAAAATTTGGCATGGTGGTTAAATTTAAGACATAAACGACCGGCTAAGAAAGGTTTCTAAAAATTTGGAAATTTAGAATGCTGAAATGAGAGGAAAATGTATTGAATTATGGTTTTTTTTTTATAAATTTTAGAATAGAAAGTTAAAATTAGACATGGATAACCTTTTCCATGCGTAAGTACCCGAACAGTTTCTCAAAAATTCGAAATTTAAAAGGAACTAAAAATTTTCTAAAACTGCAATTTCTGTGATACTGTTGGGTTTGAAACTTCAAATTTTGCATGGGGGTTTCTTTTCAGATGTAAACTCTTGCAAAGAATGGTTTCTATAAAATTAGAAATTTAAAAAATTGAAATTATCAGTAATTGTTGTTTATTATTCTAAATTAGGATTTATTTAGATTTAATAGGGATAGAAAACTGATATACGATATCGGGGTTACTTCTAAGTCGCAAATGCTCGCACACAGTAGCTTTTTCTCAAACAAAAATCTAAATTTCAAATGGGGAAATGAATAGAAAAGTTCTAAAATCCAAATTATTTTTGACCCACTAAACCGAATCCAATTTTTTTTCAGGATAACATTGTCACTCAGGAACGTAAAACACATGATGATTTGTGATTATGATTTATTTAGAGTTGATAGGGTGATTGCTAGATATATGAAACTTGACATGGCTTTTACTTTCAAGATGTAAATCCGCCGGCAGATTATATTCTAACATATTCGAACTTTAAAAGAGTAAAATGAATAGAATAGGGTTTACAATCACGATTTCTTTTGTACTACAGAAACGATTTCAAATCTTGTCCTGGGATAAAAATGATGCCGTTCGCCACTTCAAAATAGGCTATATTTTATCTCTGTAAAAACGACTTGATAAAATGGACAAAAGATTGCGATATTTCAGATTTTTTTTTTTTCGTTTTAAATAAACCAAATGGTTTAGACGATAGAAGTTAAAACAAAATTTCGAAGTAAATGCATTCTTCATACAAATGGTTCTTTATTCTCGTTCGCTGCCGTAAATCGAGTTCTAGACATGCGTGAGTACTGAAAGCCGACTAGCAAAGAAAGAGGTGAGTTATTGATAAGTTTTCATTAATATTTTGGTTAATTATTAAAATATTAAAATTCTGAGACTTAGGTGCATCAGGAGAGGCCTTGGACCAAAATGTTCAGACTTCTATGCGTGCTGATTTCGCTAACCATCGCAAACAGACACATACACACACACACAAAGAGAGAGATATATATATTTTATTTTGTTAGTACAGATAAGGAAATAAACGCATGAATGATTTGGATGTTTTATATAATGTTCCCACATTATATTATACAATGTTCAATATACATACGTATATATATAATATAATATACATATATAATATATATATATATATATAATATACATACAATATGTATGTATAATATACATACCTGGAATGTATCTAGAATCATTCGGACTCTTCCAGGAGTTTCTTGGAAAAGGTGCTGAAAATTATAACCAGCAAAGTCAAGAATGATGTGCACACCACACACTTGTGTGAACGGATTTTCGCACACAAAGTCCATGACCAAACATTCCATTAAAAACACTTCCTCATAAATCATTTTTACAGGATCGTGCATGTCTACAAATGAATTTTAAGAGATATGTGAGATATAAGAGACAATATTGTTTGATAATTATAAATACGAGAAAAGTTGATTAATAATAATAAATTTTCTGATTTTGTTTTCTTAGGAACAAATACAGAAGAATATAATCAGTTTAACGATAATTTTGATTGGAAACCTACTATATATATGAACTCGGTTTATGGAGTCAGGCGTCGCCATCCGAAAAATATATCCCATCATAAACGTCACCTGTAAAAAATGCAACCAAGTCTCTTGACTCTTTTACCGTATAAAGTTCTGAGGGCGTGTAAAGCCAAGTTTAGCTATCATATTAACTCTGAAATTTTCATTCACAAATCACTCCTAGTCTCTACATCTTTAGTTAATACAATACTACTTTTAGAAATCTCTACATATTTCGTCCCTAAATCTTTATTTTATGACTTGGAAGTTGCACAGCACAGGAAAGTTATTACATCTTACTAGATATCGGATGGAATGGTATTATTTGATTAAGAGTAATTATATACATCAAATTGTCATGCTACGTAATTGCCAAGTCACAAAATAATTATTAACTAACGATGTAGAGACTAGGAGTGATTTATGAATAAAAATTTCTGTAGTTAATATGATAGCTAAACTTGGCTATACACGATCTCAGAACTTTTCACGGTAAAAGAGTCACGAGACTTGGCTGCATTTTTTACAGGTGACGTTTTTGATGGGATTTCACTTATTTTTGTAAGTAATTCTCCTTTTCTTGGCTTTGGGCTCTTTTTGAACATAATCCGCTGGTTTTTGCCAAACTCTGTGCCTTTTATTTGAAGATACCAAAAATTTGGAGCTTTAGTTCCGTTTGGAAAATCCTCTAGATAAAAAGAAATTTCAGGTTCCTAGGCAAGCACTAAGTTATGGCAGGGGGGGGGGGAGTCAATTGCTTCCATGAAAGGTGCTATCCATCTGAGATATTAGTCCCAGCCCTCGATACTTGATATTTAGCATAAAAATACCGTTTACGATAAAAAGAAACACAAAAATAAAAATTCCGAAAACTTCCAATAAATCAAACTATATTCGATTTTTCGATCTTTTTTTTTCGTTTATTTATTTATTTATTATTTTTTTTAATTTCCGGATTTTTAAATTTTTCCTTACTTTGTATCCTAAACCCCACCTTTCTGCCAAATGTTCAGTTTCTAAAGGACTACAAAATTGAATTATTTTCAAACTTTTGATTTTTTTCTATATATTTTTTTAATTTACTTCTAAGTTTCCTGATTGCCCTGCCAATATAGTAATTCTTTGATCCGTCTTCTTAGAATTATTTAGGTTCAATTTAGAGATAAATCAAGAGAATCTTAGAGTCACCATGATTTTATTTAGAAACGACTATCAAGCCAGAACCAGCCAGTAATGTCGGGAGGGGAGGGAGAGCTGTGCAAATTTTTGTGCGGCTAACATCGTTTAATAATCCCATATTTCATACGAAAATTAAATAGAGTATAACCTGTGAAAGAAAACGAACCTGTCTATAAAGAAACCGCCCATAACGTAGCCAGTCTATAGCGGAATTTTCTATAACAAAATTCGTAAACGAAATAAAAGGAAAGCATAATCCGGGGAAAATAACATAAAACAATTAGGGGCGGTGTACTAGCTAATAAAAAAATTATCCTAAAACTCTTGTTTCTAGCACTACAAAATGGAATTGCTTTCGAATTTCCGATTTTTTATAGATATTTCTATTTTTCGATTTTATTTTCGAATTTTATACGAATTTTTTAATTGTTTCTTTTATTGAATAGTAAATAATACTTTGACACCAAATTCTAAGATTCTAAGACTACAAGATCGAATTTTTGTAAATATTTGATTTTTTTCGATTTTTTTTTTCAAATTTTCCCGATTTTTTTTCTTGTTTTGTATCCTAAATAATACCTTTATTACAAATTTCCATTTTCTAGCACTACAAAACGAATTATTTTCAAATTTTCGATCTTTTTCGATTTTTTTTTTCGAATTTTTTGTGTTTTAATTTTTTCTTTATCTGTATTATAAACACTACCTTTACACCGAATTTTAAGTTTCTAAGGCTACAAGATCAAATTTATTTCAATTTCAATTTTTTTCGAACTTTTCAATTTTTTAGATTTTGTTCTTTTTTTCTTTTTTTGTATCCTAAATACTACCTTTAATCCAAATTTCAAGTTTCTGGCGCTACAAAATCGAATTATTTTCGAATTTCCGTTTTTTTTCGTTCTTTTCGATTTTTTTATTTTATTTTCGATTTTTGTTGTGTTTTTATTTTTTTATTTTTCTGACACTACCTTAATTCCAAATTTTACGTTTCTAAGACGTTACTTTAGGGATCGAATTATTTTCAATTTCTCAATCTTTTTTAAAATTCTGAAATTTTCGAATTTTTATTTTGAATTTTCGGAATTTTTTTCTTTAATTTAGTATAGTAAATACTACCTTTATTCCAAATTTCATGTTTCTAGCGCTATAAAATCGAATTATTTTCAAATTTTCCTTATTTTTCGATTTATTTTATTTTATTTTTGAATTTTATTGTGTTTTTAATTTTACCTTATTCTGAATCCTAAACACTACATGTACGCCGAATTTTAAGTTTCCAAAAGCTAAAAGATCAAATTATTTTCATTTCTTTAAATTGTTTTCGACTTTTCGAATTTTTCGGATTTTTTTAATTTTTTCTCATTTTGTAGTATCCTAAATACTACCTTTATTCCGAATTCCAAGTTTCTAGCGCAACAAAATCGAATTATTTTCAAATGTTCGATTTTTCCATTGTTTGATTTTATTTTCGATTTTTTTTTGTGTGTTTTTTATGCTTTCTTTTTCTGAATTCTGAACACTACCGTCACCCCAAATTTTAAGTTTCTAGGACCAAGAGATCAAATTATTTTCACTTTTCAATTTTGTTGGAATTTTAGAATTTTTTTTTTTCGAATTTTACGGATTCTTTAATTTTTCCTTTCTTTGTATCTTAAACGCTACCTCTATACAAAATTTCAAGTTTCTAGGGCTAAGGTATGTACCTTATCTTTTTGATGACGGTGAGCGAGTGAGTGAGTGACAAAAAATCGAAACTTTGAGTTCATATATCGTTTGAACTAGAAAAGACAAAAACATGGAATTTTAAATTTTGGTTGTATGTGCCACATACTCTAGATAAACGAAGTTTCAAGATTTGTAGAAAATACAGCGCAAAGATATGGGAGGTGAAGAGTGCCCTGAGTTGCTTTCAGAAAAGGATGCTTACGGCTGTGCTTTCTCGACCTGGCGCAGGCATTGCCGTGCCTCCATATAGCTAAACTTGTCTTTACATTATTTCAGAACTTCTTTCGATGAAAGAAAGAATCACTAGACTTGGCTGCATTTTTTACATGTGAAGTTTTTGATGACATTTTACTTCTTTTTGTAAGTAATCCTTCTTGTCTAGACTTTGGATTTCTTTTTGGATATCATCTAAAGTTTTCGCTCAGCCCACACTACGTTGTGACGTCCTCATTGACTGAAAACCATCGCCTTCAAAACAGCTTCCTGGAATGTTTTTAGAAACTCTAATCGCGTTTGACGCGGTGGGTTCTGCGTCAATTCGTCACGCACAATTCATCACGGAACAATTCATCGCGCACAATTCGTCACAGCGTTAATTCGTCGCAGCGTCAATTCATCGCGGCGACAATTCGCCGAGGCAACAATTCGTCGCGAGCTCAATTCGTTGCGGCTCAATTCGTCGCGACGTCAATTCGTCGCAGCGAAAACGCACAATTCAGCGCGGAACAATTCATCGCGCACAATTCATCGCAGCGTCAATTCATCACGGCGTCAATTCATCGCGGGCTCAATTCGTCGCGACGTCAATTCGTCGCAGCGAAAATGTCTTTGAAGGCTATTATGATAAAAATAAAGATAATTCAGTAAAATTACTTAAGGATAATTTGTTTTTTAGATTTAGAGAATTGTAACTAACATTCTACAGGCAATAGGCCCCTTTTGGGACCTCTCCCTTAAAAATCGACCGATCCACTAAGCTTTTGTTTACTGATAACTTTTTAGGACTTCCAGCTACAAAATAACGACAAAATTTTCTCGGTCAAGTCCCGACCCTCCTGGGCACTTTAAAATTTTTGTGCCCTAAATTGTTAATAATTAGCCCCGTTTTTACCCGATAGCCTTCGTTTTTGGGGCTTTATCTCCATTAAGCTTTTCACCATTTCTACGTTCCAGTTAAGACCCTGGCCCCCTGGGACTCAGTATAGGGGCAACGTTGAAGGATTTTCTTCCCTGAATTTTTAATAACTTGCTGCCTTTTAATCCGATCCTTTTCGTTTTTGGTGCCTTTTCTTCATTTAGTTATTCCCACATTTCTGCATTCCAGTTAGGATCCTGGGGCCCGACTCGAGGCCCCTTGATTTTTTTGTGTGCTATGCATTTTCACCCCCCCATAATTGTGTCACCCTCTTACTAAGCGACTTTAAAGTTTAGTCTTGGACTACTTTCCCCGGGTCACCACGCTTATATTTTTATTGGGGCCCTAGGGCTCTTTTTAAGCATTTCCTTAAGTTTTATTCTAATGATTAATTAATACCCTATGCTTAATTTTGACTAATTGAAGATCTAATGTGCTAGCAGCACCTTTTAAGTTATTTTCCTCTTACAGCCCTGCGCAAAACTATCGGTTGGAAATTTTTGGGCCCCCTGGTATAGCTCCCTTAAAAAGCGTCCGATTCACTAGCTTTTTTCTCGCAACTTTTTAGGACTAGAAAAATTACAAAAAAAAAAATTATTTATTGACATATGCGTACACAATGTACAAGAGAGACCACCACCAAATTTTCAGACTTCTACGTGCGGTAGATTTCGCTTGTCATCGCGCACACGTACACAGAACTCAGACAGACAAACACTTTCCTTTTATTAGTATAGATGAAATAAATGAAAAAACTTATAAAACTACTTAATGAAATTGCATTCATGCAGCAATCAGTTCAGTCGCAATCACAAAAAGTATTTTATGTTTACATCTCTCAATACTTTTTTTACTTCCTAATTCTTTCAAATATAAGGGAGGGGGGTGTTGTACTCTGTGTACACATATGTCAACTAATAATTTTTTTATTTTTTATTTCTAGCATTTGTATTCGTCATTTTTTCATGATCTGGGTGATTTTATCCTAAATCCTTCGCCATTTTTTCGATTATCTAAAGCAATATTTATTCTATCTCTAATTTAAATAAGAAATGACTTGCTCTTATTCATTAAACTTTCATGTTCACAATAAGCAAATTCCCAAAAAAATCACTTATAAAAAAAATTCCTCCGAAATCGCCTTTAAAAGGTTAGTTATAATTCTGTGTATCTAAAAAACAAGTTATCATTAAATAATTTTACTTAATTATCCTTATTTTTATCATAATAGCCTTCAAAGACATTTTCGCTGCAACGAATTGATACCACGACGAATTGACGTCGCGTCGAATTCACGCTGCGACGAATTGTGCGCGATGAATTGTTCCGCGATGAATTGTGCGTTTTCGCTGCGACGAATTGACGTCGCGACGAATTGAGCCACGACGAATTGAGCTCGCGACGAATTGTCGCCGCGATGAATTGACGCTGCGACGAATTGACGTTGCGACGAATTGTGCGCAATGAATTGTTCCGCGATGAATTGTGCGAGATGAATTGACGCGACACCGACGCGGTGCATAGCTGGAGAAGAGGAGTGATTTGAATGGGGTTGTAGGCAACACAGGATATCTATAAATCATATTCGTTAGGAAAGACAGTCTCCGAAGTTTATGATTCTAGTGGTATTAGATGGACTACTCTAGTTACATTCAGTCGACCATTTTTTAAATGATAATTATAATCTAGTGATTCTATATTTTATGTAACAGCAGAAGTAAAATATAGTTTTCTTTTCTTTAATTTCAAATAAATTTGAGATAGCATTCAATATGCCTAAAATTCTTTATTAATTATTAGTCTAAAAGTCTTAAAATAAAACATTAAGTTTCTTTATAATTTACCCAAGCCATTTTCTGATACATTTAACTGCAAACAATTAATTCGTATTCTCATAGATAAGAATGATTAGTAAAACATTTTTACCCACCTCTTTTTAATATAACTACAATACTGTGATCTGCAGTTCTGCGAGGACAAGCTAAAAGATAACCCGTTATCAGAGCTGTTTTTGGTGAAGTTGGATAGAAATATTTAAATACATGACTGTACGTCCTTCTCACGCTGTAATACTTTCGTATACGCTCATAAGCTTTCTGCACGTCAAACTTTGCTATTCTTAAAAACCTTAGTAGGAATTCACTGTCCAATCGAGGTCTGAGATCTTCAATTTCTGTAAAAGAAAATATTAAAAAATTGTTAAATAACTGTAAAAATGTGGCATGTCCCATTATTTTGTATGGTTATATAGTATTTCGTTTTTGGTTTTAATCTTCAAAATTATAAATTTAAGCTATCCGCACTTAATTTAATTTATGATACATCATAATATATCATATATGTGAATAAAACTCATTTTTTTATTAAAGCAATTTTTGTATATTTGTTCTTAATTTGCAAATTAAACTAGAATGATATTTTGATAAGCTCGCTATGTTAGATAAAGTCAATAAATTTTAACAGTGTTAATCTTTATCTTTAAACTTTTAACAACCACCCATATTAACATCTTATTTTTTATATGCTTCCTTCATAACCAACATTATTTTGCTCATCCCTGATCGGTTCACCACGTACCTCCAGGGTTGCATTTACTGCTGTTTGGGAATCAAAGGCTTAGAGTACAACAAATTTCTTCAATCATCATGTCCTTGCCGCTATCTCAGTCCAGCAGTTTTTGAAATTCACGCACCATAGCTGTGTAAATTTTACATTTTCCCCATGCAAGACATTTGGCAATTGGGTGATTGTTGTTTCCTTGAAGCCTTTTTTTTTTTATTTGATAGGTCAAAACTAATCATATCAAGGCATATACCTTGATTTGATTATTATTTTCCTCCTACAACTATATCATATAGTAGTTATTAGGATAAAGCAATCTAAACAGGAAAAGTCGGGTTCAAATTATTTTAATATATAAAGACCTTAAGATATAATGACCTTGAAACCAAAGATCGCGTGTCTGCGTTTTAAGCAGTTCATGCACCTCAGTTGTAACTGTTTTACATTATCTCTTTCTCACGACAACTTGAATTCACGTGATTTTTAACTGAAAGAGCTTTCCTGAAAGTTTTATTTTTAAAAGGCATTACAGTCTAAAGTGATTGGTGCCTTGATAACATTATTCAGTTAATTTTTCACCATATTGTGTAATGGCTAGGGTGCAGGCAGGTACACAGGAATTTTCGGATTCAAATCGAGGATACTGTAGGTATATGAACCTTGAAACCGAACTTCGTGTGTCTGCGTTTCAAGCAGTTCACACACCATAGTTTGTAAGAATTCTGTAATCTCCCTTGCACGACAACAGGAATTCAGATGATTTTTCCGTGATAGAGCTTTCCTAAAGATTTTTCTAAAAGGCCACACAGTCAAAATTCATTCAGTCAAGGCGGCCTTGTTAAGAATATTATCTTCTTTCTTTAGGAATATTATCTTCTTTCTTTAGGAATATTATCTTCTTCTTAAGAATATTATCTTCTTCTTTAGAATATTATCTTCTTCTTAAGAATATTACCTTCTTGTTGTGAAGTAATTAGAGTGCAGACAGAAACAGGAATTGTCGAGTTCACATCCACTAAAAGCAAAGGATACAAGGAATTTGATACCGAAGTTGGCGTGATTGCGCTTTAAATGATTCACTCACTACGACTGTACTAGTTTTACTTTGTCACCTTCGAGACGAAAACAGGATTTCGGAAGCTTTCTTTCATAGGCGATATGGTCAAAACTGATTAATGCCTTGATAATATTAATGTCTTCTTTCGTCACCCAACATAATTAGTAGATGTTAGAGTGCAAACAGCTAAATGGAAATTCCAAGATTGGGATCCTCTTAGGAATCTCAAACATTCGTCGCAAGCGTTTCGCCCACAACGGATTTGCTAGTTTTACACTGCGTTTTACTTTGCCACCCCCGAAACGAAAACAGGATTTCGGAAGCTTTCTTTCATAGGCGATACGGTCAAAACTGATTAATGCCTTGATAATATTTTTGTCTTCTTTCGTCACCCAACATAAGTAGTACGAGGGTCGATCCAGAAATACGATTCCCAAAGAGCTCCAGCCGCACGGGAAGGTGCGAGGCGAAATACGGCAACAGCGCTGTGCGCGGCTTTTCCCGCCCTCCCGATTTTCCCGGCCTCGCTTCGCTGCGCCGCTCATTCTTGGCTCAGCAGCCGTCCGAGCTGAAAGTTCCCATTGTTGATCCCGGCAAATGCGAGATTCGTTCCATAATTCGCTTTTTGCACGCCAAAGGTACTCCACCCGTCCAGAACCGCCGTCGAGGACGACTGACAGCCGGTGTAACCTTGCTTCACGAAAACGCCCGACCTCATGTCTCCCGTCAAACCCAGGAACTGTTGACACAATTTGGGTGGACTGTCATGCCCCATCCTCCTTACAGTCCGGACCTCGCACTTAGTGATTGTCACTTGTTCCCCCAAGTTACAGAAACACTTGGGTGGCCAACGCTTCCGGAGCGACGATGACGTCAAAGAAGAGGTGAAACGCATCCTCAACGGGTTGGCACCGGAGTTCTACGACATTGGGATACAGAAATTGGAGCACCGTCTACAAAAATGCGTAGAAAAAGATGGTGACTATGTAGAGAAATAGAGCAAACATTCTTCTTTCCAACGATGTGAATTTGTATGAGAAAAAACAATGTTGTCTATTTGTAAATTTGATGGGAACCTTATTTCTGGATCGACCCTCGTAGATGTTAGAGTGCAAACAGCTAAACGGAAACTCCAAGATTGGGATCCTCTTAGGAATCTCAAACATTCGTATCGTAAAAGAGGAGTTCGCAAGCGTTTCGCCCACAACGGATTTGCTAGTTTTACACTGCGTTTTACTTTGCCTCCCTCGAAACGAAAACAGGACTTCGGAAGCTTTCTTTCATAGGTGATACTGTCAAAACTGATTAATGCCTTGCTAATATTTTTGTCTTCTTTCGTCACCCAACATATTTAGCAGATGTTAGAGTGCAAACAGCTAAACGGAAACTCTAAGATTGGTATCCTCTTAGGAATCTCAAATATTCCTATCTTGAAACAGGAGTTCGCAAGCGTTTCGCTCACAACACATTTGCCAGTTTTACACTGCGTTTATTGAACAGAAATTTGGGATATTTCTCTATGAAGGAGCCTTTTTAAAAAGTTTCTTTCTAAAAGGCAATCCGAATGAATCTGATTGGTGCATTGATAATATTGTTGTCTTTTTTCTTCATAGACTATATTGTGAAGCAGTTAAGGTACGGACTGCTGAACGGGAAGTATCAGATTCAAAACCTTGTTCGGGCTCGGATGTAATATCGTCCTTTTCTTAACTCAATATAGAAACTCAATAACCATTTGAAGATAAATATCATTTTAAGAAATGGGCCTAGTGTGAAAAATAAGCATCAGGGTCGTTTTTAATTTAATCATATAGTACATTATTTCTGTTGTAAACATCCGTTTTTCTATGCATTTACAAAACGCACAACAATGAATGAGGTATCATTCAAAATGTTTTTGAACCGGCTTCTGACATAGTAGACTCACATTTTGTTAAAATATGCCTTTTGATTAAAAATTGCAGTTAACCATTTCGCGTCTTTGATCAATGAACATACTTTTTAGAATTTTTTAAAGACGTATAATTTTAGTAAAAAGATGTTTACAAATTTTGGCTGCAATTTCAATCATTTCCCTACACTAAGCACAATTATTTAAAAAAACAGACGAGAGAAAATTTTTGAAAATAAATTTTTAAACAAAGATGGATGAAAAGGTTCTCGTAAGCCTTTTTAAAATCATATAATTTTATTTTTTTAATTATTTTTTTTAAGCTAAGAAAACTTGAAACCTTGATTTAAACTTATCGTCATAGTTCTAAGTATTTATAATTTTCTTATAAAGTTATTTTTAACGCATGTACATGACGTTTGTCTACTCTCTAACAAAGAAAATTATCGTCAAGAATTATTTGTTAGATGGCTTTTTAGCTTATTCAGAGCATTTTTAACAATGTGAGAAAACATCATAATTTTCATTTATTTTCTAAAATGTAGGCAGTGAATGGGTTATTTGAAATTTAAATCACAATTGTTTTCATAAATGAAATAAAAGGATTTTCTCAAATGAATGTGGCTGCAAAAATAAATACCGCATTATATCGTGTTCAACAATGATTATACATATATAAAAATAGTACAAAAAAGTTAAAGTATGGGACGTCGGTACACGGGATTATTTGTATTTATGATTTAAAAAAAGCAAGATTGAAATTCAAATGTTTAGAAAAAAAGACACCATCCATCGATCGAAGCAGTGGTATTTGGTGTGTAGTCTAAAATGTATGCTTTTTTAATTAAATTAAGTTGTATTTTATATGTATTTAATTTATTTTTCTTTGTCCTGTGTTTTTCTCAAAGCGGATGACGTCATCCTCTAATAAAGTTTAAAATACGATTGTTAATTTTTTTATCGCGCGTACCTTTTGCTACCTTAGATCAGTTTGTACTGTAACTTCGGTGGAAGAAAAGAAACGGTAGTCTGGTTTGATTGATATTGTTTGCAGATATTTTTATCCTTAATTTTTCTTTAGAAGTTTAATCTGCATCTAAAAAATATTAGATAGTGGTAAAAAATATTAGATTGCAGTGTGCAATCCTCGCACGGGTTCACTGGTAAAACATTATTATTCTCAGACGTTTCTTAAAGCAATAAAGAAAAAATAAAGAAAAATCTGAGGAAAAGGAATGATGAACATAACAGTTTGTAGAAAATACGCTCCGTTCTGTAAGCGTAATAAAATATTTAAATTTTTAGAACAAAAATAGACGCTTCATTTTAAATATGACGGTATTTTCACCAGCAGAGGCTTTGCAAATGAGCGTGATCTGATGAATATTGCCTGGTTTTCACACATAAAAACTAATACATCAAACGCTAATATATTGATATCTAAATATTTTTAATCTTACTCAGATTCTTTTTAAAATACGACAACAATCAAATGAATTAATTAAATTAAAATTAAAATAATTTTTCAAATAATCTTTAAAATCAAAATTAGATTTTAAGAAAAAAGTATGTTAGCCATGACGGCAAAACTTTACTTTATGCATATCATTATAAAAGTTTGCTCCATGTATGATTAAAAAATATTTCAACATATGAAAATGCACAATTCGCTTTACGTAGGACGTAATTTTCCCCAATAAATGCTTTTCGTAAGCATTAATTAATTTATTTTAAAGCCTTTTTTCATTTTCAATATACATGTAATACTCTAAATATTGAAAATGCATTTTTTTTTTTTTTGGGGGGGGGGGATATTATTATTCAGGATTTTATAACGGTAAGCGTAAAATGACCATTTGAAAAATATGAGTGTTTCTCTATTTGGCGATTGAAAGTTTGAATAAATAAATTGACCCTTTATCCCCCCCCCAAAAATTAAATGTCAAATTAAAAAATATGTACTGTACACTGCCCATCCCATTCTATTCAAGTATGTGGCTGTAAAAGATGGTTAATTTGCTATGTATAGTTTTTGATCTTATAAAACTTATGTAACTGAACGATCTGGACCGATTTCAACGCATAAAATGATTCTTCAATTTAAAAACCACTTCTTTCAGAAAATTTATTATATATTTATACAGGAGTTAATATTTTACATGCAGTAGTGTTTGCAGTAAATACTGATAAAATGAAAAGACACATTCGATTTAAAAATGGCAGCAGCAGCGGCAACGGCAGCTTTGGTAACTTTTGTTAGAATATATCAATTTTATCATAAAAAATGGCACGGTTCAACAGCGTCGCCTTTAGAATATTCAAATACAAAATTGATCCCACATACATATTTTTAATTAATAACTTCAAACATAAGGTTTGGTTCATTTATACCCAACAGAAATTTACGTGGTACATTTGGTAAAATTCCCTCCCATAGATGCTGAGGTACAGTTTCACAGAAATCGTGAAAAACTTAGTTTAGCAACGTCCCCTGTTTAGTGAACAAAGCCAAAACTGGAATAACATAGTTTTTAATATATGTCTGCCATAGATGTCAAGATATAGGTATCAAGGAAATCATGAGTATCTCAGCATAGCAGCACTACCTGTTGAATATACACAGTGGACATATTCCAACACTTCTAATCAGTACCTGCTTATGTCAATATCTAATTGAATACAATGTTTGACATAATGACACGTCAGGATTGACGAGATATAGCTATCAAGGGAATCGTAAAAAAAAACATATAAGATCTGGCTGTATACACCAAAACCTAATCGTCACCTATTTGTTCCACGATCTAATTGAACATGATGTTTTATAAAACTCCATTTCATAAATATTGAGATACAGCTATCGGGTAAATCATGAAAAACACAGCATTGCAGCGTCATAAGTTGAAAAATACTCCCGATCCCATGGAGCACCAGTTTATGTCAAGGCCTAACTGTTAGAAAGATAGATTTCACTTACTATAAGACGAATATCGTTTTCATGTTTTCTCATGGAACAACATTCCAACACTAATAGAGTAAAAAGTTTGATGAACTTCCGTACATTAGTTTCAGACTCTAAAAATTTCCATACGAACACGCAATTTTACCACCATGTTTGGCATTTTCGGTAAATTTTAATTTAGTATACCGAACGGGAAATCATTCGGTCAAATAGTTTTGGAATTATGAAAGTTTAAAGTTTCGAAATTCTAATGCTAAATTCATTTGCAGCCGTTGCAAAACAGATTGCAATGCGGGAAGTTTTTTTTTAAATCTTAACTCGAAAACTACTTGGTTTATTGAGCTGTAATTTTGGATTCATATATTTAAAGCTTCTAAAAATCGATTTGTATTAAAAAATTCATAAGTTGGGATTTATATATTAAAAATACATATATATTTTTCTAAAAAATAAATTTTAAAAACTTATTTCTTAAAAATACATTTTTTTAAACTATTTCTAAAAAATACATTTTTTAAAAATTACTTCTAAAAAATATTTTTTTTTAATTATTTCTAAAAAATACATTTTTTTTAAATTATTTCTTAAAAATGCATTTTTGAAAAGCTATTTATAAGAAATACATTTTTTTAAATTATTTCTAAAAAATACATTTTTTAAAAGCTATTTCTAAAAAATACATTTTTTTAAATTATTTCTAAAAAATACATTAAAAAAAAATTATTTCTAAAAAATAACTTTTTTTTAAATTATTTTTCAAAAATACATTTTTTTCAAATTAATTTTCGAAAAAATATCAATTGTAACCTATGAATTTTTTAACATAAATCTATTTCTGGGATTTTCAAATATGCGAAATCAAAATTACAGCTTATTACGGTAAAGCGTTCTTGTTGTGTTCTTTAAAGAAAAAGAATACCCTTATTGCCATCTCTTTTCCAACGATTACAAATGAAACATTATGATTAAAAATAAAGATTACAAATAAAGTAACATTAGAACTACAAATTAAAAACAACATAAATCTCGAAAAAAAAAACATATATGTACCATTTCATAAAATATTTTACAGAAGGTTTTTGACTTCATATACAAAACTGTATTTTACATAGATGTAAAATACAGTTTTGTATATGAAGTCAAACACCTTCAGTAAAATATTTTATGAAATAGTACGTATATTTTTTTGACATTTATGTTGATTTTAATTTGTAGTTATATTACAAGGTGAATATAGATTCAAAGAGTATGTTTTATCATAACTCAAGTTTTTATTAACATTAGATGTTCGAAGCTTTAAACCTTTATAAATTCTAAACGACTTGACTAAATGATTTCCCGGTTGGTATCCTAAGGTAAATGATGTCAAAATTAGCTGTTCGTATTGAAAATTTCAGTAGTTTGGTACAATTTCAGCATCAAGACGACTCTCTAAACTTATTTCCTTTAAACATAAATTGAAAACCGACATGAGTTCCAGTATAATATATATTTCTTTTATTTTCTGTGACAATTTAGAGATTTCAATGTATGGGGTATTCTCTTTCTTTGTCTGACCCACTGTAAATATCCATTTCACTGATGTGTGTCTTAATGCAATGAATATCACAAAATTTTATTCAAAACAAATGGCGTGTTTCCCTTTCTTAGTAGTTAATGTTTATATCAATTTTACGGTACAATAAATTTAAAACAAATTAATCCCGAAACGCAACGTATCTCACAAAGTAATTATCAAAAATCTTTGCGTTGAAATGCTAATTAAGTAATTTCTTTATAGGGAAAGATGTATCATGTTTTAAGGTAGGAAATATTTGGAAGTCAAAGCAGGTAAACTATTTAAATTAAAACTTATTACGCTTATATTAACTATTTTTGGTTGTTAAAGAACTAGTTTTTATTATAGATATTTATAGTATACTTTGGTTGAGATTTAATGTATTATTTAACGACTAACTAATTCGACAATTTTGAAAGCGTTTTGTAATTTAACCCAATATAAAAGTAAATCTGATAATAGTATCTTTCTAAATCATTTTCCAAAGAACATCTGTAAGTCTTTTCGAGTAATTTTATTTTGCTTACAGTTAACTAGGAGTTAACTTTTTCAGATTAGATGAAATGTTGATCTTTATAAAGCAATTTAGGCAGACGCACAGCCCTAGCCGTTAAACGTAGTGTCAAATTAACGGTTATATTCATTATAGGGTTTATAGTTTCATTATGGAGTTACAATAGACTGAAGAATAATGTAACCTTAAAAATAGAAGAAATAGCTAGCATATTTATTTCTCCGTGTTATGCTCAATAGAGAAATGAAAAAAAAAAAAAAAAAAACTTCCGTTCAAATATTCACCAAAAAGGTTATTACAAAAATTTTGCATAACTAACTTTATTTATTATTCTCAAGGAGTTTTACTGGTGATTGATCTATAATTCGGTCAACAGCAATTTGACATTATTTAAGGGTAATTACCATCGTTTTGTAGCTAACTCTGGTACATTTGTAACCATATCGTTGCAAAAAATCTAATGTTTGACTTCAAACTTAGCTGTGGAACCGATTACAGAAGATTAAGAAAATTTTATTGGTTGCAAACTAGGATTATTTTTCTACCAGAATCAGTTACTGAGGTTTTTTCCAGGTTAATGGTCACCTGATTGCAATTGGTATATAAAATGAAAAAGCAGTGAAAACGACGTTATTTTATATTTATTCAAACAATTCAGTTTTAAAAACACACATTTTTTATTCACATTTCTTTTAAATATTACACTGTTAAACACTGTTTTTTGTGTCCAAATAATTTATTACATTTTTCACTGTATTTAATCTGCTGTAATCCAAAGATCGAAAGCTGTAGTAGACCTGGCAGAAGATGACTATATTACGAAATATATTATAACCTAGAGTGTAATTATACTTAAGCTGCCAGAACCACACATAGCACTAAGCTGAGAGGCCCGGAGTTCAAGAACTAACAAACGAAAATGAATTACCCAAACATTATTTAAGTTCAATGGCCAATCTGTGCAATGATTCTAATGCTCTCTTTTTTAGTAGTATGGTGACTAGAAAACTTTTTAATTTCTGTTGGTCATAACGGTCACATTTCTCTATCAAACTTTACTACAAATGATCAAATAAAAGAGTTGCTTCTTAATAGCCCGAATTTTTCTTAACGCATAAGATACGATAATAGCGCAATGGCATTCGCATTGTATGCAGCAATGCGGAAGGACTTTCCAGATGAAGGTACATATTACTTTAAAATACATGGTTGAATTCACCATTTCGTTTGATTCAAGGTTCATTTGGAAAATGGACCAGCGCAGCGGACATAGCCTGCTAATATTTAATAAATGATATGTTAGGGCACTTACAAAATTTGTGTTTTAAGGAGAAGAAAGATTTTAATCTTTATAGAAAAAAAGGAAACCAATAACACAATGCTATACTATGGAAACAATATCGTATTAACTGGTTATGCGTTAATTTTTTTAAAAATTAAACACTTAAATATATTTTACCAATAGAGGATTTATTATATAACTAAATAATAATGTTGATATTAATAAATGTTTAAGCCGAACGAACCATGATTGTAAAATCCCTGATTGTAACAAAAAAAAAAATCCACAGGTTAAAAAAGGGGATAAATTCGTCGCTTTATACGAAAATAAAAATTTGTTTTGGTGAGTATGTGACGGGAAAAAACTAACATAAAGAAAAACAAAAGTAGCCAGAAAAAGGTTAGCATTCATCTGTTTCAAAACTACATAATTACACAAAATACATAATTACTATATAAACCACTTCATTTATTTTCCAGTTTGATTTATTTTTTATAGGCAAAATGTTCTGTAACAAGTACACTTTTACCTTTTTTTAAGTGAAGATTTTTATGTTTTGTGATAAAACATGATAAGAATAATTTTTAGTTCGCTGTAATATGTAACGACCACGACATATATCACTTATTTAATATATAGTAAGGGTCTAAGGTTATATATTTTCACTCATTGTATAAATATATATGTAAATATATATATATATATATATATATATATATATATATATGATAAAAAAGTTTGTATTAGGCATCATAAATTAACTAAAGTTTACCGGATATTACTGATTACTGATGCGTATATGTAAAAATATATATTTATATATATGTGATAAAAAAGTTTCTATTAGGCATCATAAACTAAGTAAAGTATACCGGATATTACTGATTACTGATGGCGTAGCATCAAGGAAGGGGGGATTTCTCGCCATATGCTACACCTATGTTGATTACTGTCTCCAACTCAAATTATTGCATGCTCTAATATGAAGCAAAAATAGATTGTAGCATAATCTGTTGCATATTTCAGTTACTTTTCTGAAATGTTTATCGTAATTGTAATCGTAGCATTACATCTTAAATTTTATTGGATTATACTTTTGTGTAAGCTTTCTCGCACGTCCGGGAACATGACTGGCAGAATCCCAGACGAATTTATAAATATAAGTGATGTTCAATTTTCAGTTCAGTTACTATGCTTTTGTCATTGTGTAATGTTCTTTTATAACTCAATATATATTCGATCCAAGGCCTCGTCTATTTATTTGCTTTGTTATTTCATCAGTTTTTGACATTTCTGTTCCCCATACTCTAAAGCTACAACAAATGCCGTGTGCCATTTGACATTGAAGTTTCCCTAATATAAATTCCTAACATATCACTTCAGTTACTCTATCCTTGTGAAATTCAAGATCAAGGTTAAGTTTTGATAAGTATGATTCACGCAATGAGAAAATAACCTGTTTTCATTTAATTACTAGAGAGCCAGGCAGTTTCCGTACACACCCCAGCGCACTATCCATAAAAAAATCAAAGGAAAAGTTTCCTAACATAATGTAATCTTAATTTATTCGTTTTTTGTTTTTTTTTAAACATGTGTTGAAAGGTCTAACAAGGAGAGTTAGTAAAGTGGTACACTATAATATTTTTCACGATTTGGTGGGTTGAAGTTCCTGTATACGTTTACAAAACACCACATGAAATTTGAGCTGATATATATAAACAAAAAAATTACAGCAGATTGAATGTTTCAGAAGTTTAAGTTTTTTTTTAAGTATATCGTATCTGTTTTTCACTGAAATCATCGTCTCGCTTTTGTTAAATGTGTCGCACGACTTTATATTCATGATTTTTAATTATGCCTCTTGTTAGTTAAGGCAATTCTCAAAAAGGCACTTTCCCTGCTCAACAATAAGCAACTTTCTGTTTACGGACTCATTTTATCGCTATCAACGAAGATCTTGTGCCTTGAAGTATTTCTGGACTAATATCAAGAAAACTATTGCATGTAAAAATATGAAAATTGGTAGTTTTATAAACAAATGTTCGATAAACACGCTGAAGCAGACAATTTTTAAATTGAAGAATTATTTTAAGAGATATTTAATATTAAAATTGGTCAAAAAAAGTTTTATAGAAACGAAAACTATGCACAGGAATTTAACCATAATTTATAAGGATATAGTTGACAAGCTTGCGGTGTGCAAACTGCAATTATTTTTTTAATTTGATTAATTTTTTGAGGTTGTATTTCAATTTTTTTTATTCAAAATTTCCATTATTTTGATGAAGATTTATTTCATATTTCATAAAATCCATTATTTGAATTGTTGCCCATTTGTAAAATAGCGCGCTTAATATTTCCTTTCAATTAAAAAATGTATTTACACGTGACTATTAAAAACAGAAATAGAACTTTAAAATAATAATTAAATGATCACGTGTTAAAAGCAGTAAATGTAGAAAACTACGTAATAAAAAATATACTTGCGCGTGAATATTAAAAAGCAAAATAATTAAATTATTACGCGTTTTCAAAGCAATAAGTAGGGTAAAATTAATTTATTTCAACAAAATATTTTACATATTATTGCAAATTTTAAAACATCGTAAATAATAATATTTTCCTTCAATTAAAAACTATATTTTCACGTTTAATAATTACGTTTAAACCAACGAAATAACTGATAAATTGGTAAAATATAAATAAAAATACAGATAAACGTTGAATTAAAGATCACTCGATGACATAACTAACACGCGTAACGCATCTGATGTCAATTGAATGCGACGCCACAGATATGCACTTTTGGCTATAAATTTACAGAAAGTAGTAGACGGGATAATGAAGAAGTTTCCAATTTTCTATAGCATCGTTATAAAATTTCCCGATGCAGCGAAATTGCTTACTTAACCATTTTACACAAGCTGATATTCCAATGTTTAATTCATCTTATTTTATGAATCACGAAAACAGTTGTTTGCTTTTTCGACAGCAGTTGATTCGGCCTTAAAATCCCGCAAATAAAGGAAAATGAATGGAAACACGATTATAGCAGATAGTCACTGGTCGTTTAATTATAATTCAATCTTCCGTAATCGTTTTAAAGTTGATCAAATCTGAGAGTTTGTAAAGTTTGCGGTGTCAGAACGGGCGTTGGCGAGCGTAGCTCGTAGGGGGCAGAGCCCTCTAGTATTATAAAACACACCCAGTTTTATTTCAAAACACACACATTTTTTATTATAAAACGCACATACTTTTTTATAATAAAACACACACAATTTCGATTAAAAACATATACAATTTTTGATGTAAAGAGACAGAAATTATTTTATTATAAACACACAGAAATTATTTCATTACAAAACACATACAATGTTTCATTTATTACAAAACATACACAATGTTTAATTTAATATAAAATACAGGCAATCTGTTGCTACCGGGTTGCCACACGAAGCATAATCTCGCCAATTAGCAATAATCAATCAATTACCAATCTCGTCAAAAGCTTATTGACACTCCAGGCAAAAAATCGATAATTTTGGCGCCAAAAACAAACCCCGATGCGTCTGAATCATTTGTACCTTTATTTATCTATTTGGTAAAATGAATTACATTATGAGGTATAAGCGATTGCTGTCTCATGGCGAGAGTCTGTTTCCTTTCCCTTGGTGTCGCGTCCGGAAATTATCTTCAAAACGTTAACTTTGACAGTATTTTTGGAATATTCTGATTTTACCAAAAAGAGGAAAAGCATTTCGATTAAACAGTTTCTGAATAAGAGTACGTACCAATTTCATGCGTTTGTGAAGAAAAATGAATTCAGAAATGTGTTAGAAAGTTATCAGTTTGGATTTGAGAATAGTCTTAATGACATCTGTAAACTCTTTTATTTGTATATTTATTATACATGTGATAATCGATTAAAAATGATTGAATCAGAAATCTTTTCGATACAATTTACATTTAAAAGTATTAAAATATTGCATATGTATCAGTGTATTTGAATGTTATGATTTGCAAAAACATCCGTCTTTCCGTTGGCTAATCCAGATGTAAACCACCCACAGTACACTGCAAAAAAAAATAATAATAATAAATAAAAAATGCGCATGCGCGGCAGCGTATTACTGTTTATTTTACTGTTTATTACTATTAATTTTACGGTATAATACTCGCAGCTGATATGGTGATTGATAAAATTTTATTATGTATAGTATTCGTAATTCCAATTTGAGTGAAAATTATCGTGGGGGAGATAGAAACAACAAAACCTGAACAAATACTAGTATCATATGTTACTATTTGACTACTATTTTGAATGGTGTATACTAGATAATTAACAAATACGGAAAATGCAGTAGTAATTGTAATTATATTTAATCTATTAAACTCCATAAAAGTAGTAAATGTCTTAAAGACTTTCGTTTCCGAAGAACAAAATACAAAAACCTGTACATTCATACTAGTGTCGTATGAGGGGGCTAGAATGACAGTGGAGTAAATCAATATTTAGTAATATGAGAAATGAAGGGTTTTGTGAAACTTGTCGTAGTGGTCCAACTTGTTTTGCCCTCTTTCGACTCCATGAGTGAACTATGACTTATTTGACTGTCGCGCTGAACAGAAATTAATGTACGTTCAGTGAAAATATGGATATCTAGATTTTTCAAATTTTTGACTTACTCCACTGTCATTCTAACCCCCTCATATAGAAGTGTTTCACTATTTTGAATGGAGATAATTAACCAAGTACTGACAATTCAGTGTAGTAAATGTAATTACGTTAATCTCTATTAAACTTCTTAAAAGTAGCAGGTGTCGTTAAGACTCGTTTTCACTAGAACAAAACACAAAAGCTGTACATTGATACTAGTGTCATATTACACTAGTTTTTGACTCTTTTGAATGTAGTATACTAGATAATTAACAAGTAATGACAATGCAGTAGTAAATGCAATTATGTTAATCTCTATTAAACTCATTAAAAGTAGTAGATGTCATTAACACTTTCGCTTCTGCCTTTTCATTTTCTTGATCGATTTTCATAAGTGTAACAAATATATAGCATAAAAAAATTTAGAGAAGTGATTAATTAAAAATAGGTTTAATGAAGGAACACCAACATTAAGCCATGTAACACATTATAAGAAAAGCAAGAAGATATATTTAGTGAAAATGGGCACATTGTACATATAAGAACTACATTTCTGAAAACTTAGACCATCATTAATTATTTCTTTTTTTGTATATGAGCCCAAATTGCCTATAGGATTTTTAAATACTTAGATAAGGTGTTTGAAACCACCAAAACTTGAAAAAAATTGAAGTGTTAACATTTTTCTTTCCTTGTAAAACAAACAGCTAAAAAGAAATTAATTAAAAATGGACAATACAACTTTTCTTTGTTATCAGGTACATAATTTTGAATACTTACTTAATAGTTTCTTTCTAAGAGATTCAATTGTCCTGATTCGAGATTCGGGAGTTTCTCCGATGGCTTTTTTCACGTTTTCGAAAGATACATCATCAATTTCTCTATCAAAAAAGTTGGAGGTTAACATTTTCCTTTCAAAAAATGGCTTTTATCTGTAATCATCTACAATAAAAATAAAATATCATTAATCAGATCAAAAACTGTGAAACGGGCTCAGATAGTCATTTTCAAGCAAAATAATTGTAACATGATTGCTGATAACCATTGTACATGCAAAATAATTAATTGTTCAAATTAATTATTAATGTTGTGAATATAAAATCAATAGTTTAATATACGGAAAAATTCGAATTATTCGTACTAATGTTTTCTAAATGCAATGGGACATACAGAAATCCTGATTATTGTCATGCTGACATTCATAGTCATACTGTTAATTTAAAATTCTCAGAAATCGCTTTTGTTAAATAGGAAAAGTAAATATAATGTATGATGATAATGAGATACTTTTTACTACAAACAATTAAAAAATCAGTACAGTGCTTTCTTACTGTTAAAGGTATATCATCCCTAACCAAAATTATAGGGATAATAAAAAATTTAAAGAATCGTAAATCCTATACATTTCTAAGTATTAATAAACACGAGTAGGGAAGACCGAGCTATGCTCGGTCAAAATTAAATTTGAGTTCAAATATCATGACCCCTGACCAAAAGGACCCACTAATTGAATTTTCTCGAACATGTGACTTAGCCCAACAGTCTTCTTGTGACGGAAAACCATAGGATGCAAAATTTAGTGTAAATTGAGCCGCTTTTTAGACATTGACCCACAATGACCCACTAATCGAATTTTCTCGAACATGTGACCTAGTCTAATGATTTTCGCGTGCCCGAAACTCGTAAAAAACAAAATTTAATCAAAATCGTTAGAGCCGTTTTTTAGATAAAATTAATTTGACCCGCTTTGACCCAAAAAGGACCCCCTAATCTAAAGTTCTCGAACATGTGACCCAGCCCAATAGTCTTCTCGTGCTCGAAAATAGTCGGATACAAAATTTCGTCAAAATCGTTTGGACCGTTTTTTAGATACAATTAGCTTGACCATGACCCAAAATGACCCAAAATGACCCACTAATTGAATTTTCTCGAACATGTGACCTAGCCCAACAGTCTTCTCGTGCCCGGAAACCATTGGATGCAAAATTTAGTGTAAATTGAGCCGCTTTTTAGATCTTGACCCACAATGACCCAGAAATGACCCACTAATCGAATTTTCTCGGACATGCGACCTAGCCCAATGCTTTTATCGTGCTCGAAACTCGTAGGACACAAAATTTAATCAAAATCGTTAGAGCTGTTTTTTAGATAAAATTAATTTGACCCGCGTTGACCCAAAAATGACCCACTAATCGAAAGTTCTCAAACATGTGACCCAGCTCAATTGACTTCTCATGCCCGAAAATGGTCAGATACAAAATTTCGTCAAAATCGTTTGAACCGTTTTTTAGATACAATTAGCTTGACCATGACCAAAAATGACCCAAAATGACCCACTAATTGAATTTTCTCCAACATGTGACCTAGCCCAACAGTCTTCTCGTGCCCGAAAACCATTGGATGCAAAATTTAGTGTAAATTGAGCCGCTTTTCAGATCTTGACCCACAATGACCCAGAAATGACCCACTAATCGAATTTTCTCGGACATGCGACCTAGCCCAATGCTTTTATCGTGCTCGAAACTCGTAGGACACAAAATTTAATCATAATCGTTAGAGCCGTTTTTTAGATAAAATTAATTTGACCCGCGTTGACCCAAAAATGACCAACTAATCGAAAGTTCTCGAACATGTGACCCAGCCCAATTGACTTCTCATGCCCGAAAATGGTCGGATACAAAATTTCGTCAAAATCGTTTGAACCGTTTTTTAGATACAATTAGCTAGACCATGACCCAAAATGACCCAAAATGACCCACTAATCGAATTTTCTCGAGCATGTGACCTACCCCAATGGTTTTCTGGTGCCCCAAAACGGTAGGATACGAAATTTCGTCAAAATCGCTAGAGCCGTTTTTAAGATAATTTTTGCATATATATATATATATATATATATATATATATATATATATGATACATTCCTGTCGAAAATTGGCACATTATAGACGATCGCTATTGCCGTCGACTTGAACGTTCTTTCCACCAGACAATCGGAACATCTCAGTCCGAAACCACTAAAATTACCTGATAATCATATCGAGGTAGCCGCAGTCGAGATCGTTGAAATGTAGTCATGACACCCGGACAGGGCATCACTTCGAGTCACTCACCATGAAGACAAATCTCGAAGTATATCACATCGGAAATCGTAGTGATTTTGCAGTCGTAAAAATTGAGCAGAGGCGGTGAAATCCAGAAGAAATTTCCCAAAAACATTAAAAATAAGACTTAATAACTTAATAGATGAGCATTGGCTTTATTGTGATCACAGAGATGAAAGCAACTCCACCAACTTTCGCTTCATTAAAACTGAACACATTTGAAGATCTTGAAGAATTAGCAGAGCTTGAAGAACATACTACCGATGCATTAGTGTAGACTCCCCAGTGACGGCAATTAGATGACAACCACTAATTCGTGTAAAATCTGTCTCCGAAGCCAGTGTAACCGTATAAATACTTCAAAATTTGGCCCAAAGGTACAAAACGCGCGAACAAGCTGGTCCACTCGCATCCATGTTCGGAGGGCGCTAGGGGGATAAAGAAGGCGGAGCTTTCTCGCTAATGGATGAAAAAATGAGGCCACGATGACGTGTCTCTGACGTATGATTAAAACTCTTTAACAGAAGCGGCAAATTAAAAAGGTAAAAAGGCCTTTGGGCGCGAAAACCGCTTGGAATCATGGGATGCCGAATGAATTAAAAGAAATAAAAATGGTATTATAAAAGTTCCAAAGAATAAAAATTAAATGTCTCAAAAGAAGAAATTAGGCAGGTGCGTTTAGAGGCAGTGTTGCAATTTAAGAGAATAAGGTTTTAATAAATACGTGTAGCTTTTAACAGATTAAGATTTTTAGAATGATAAATAACAGAATATTTTGATTAAGTTATGGAATAAAATACAAAATAGATTTAAGAGATATTTGAAAAAGAGAGGGAAAAAAAGAATTGAAGAATTTGGAATAATTTAACTAAAGTAATAGGGCGAAAATTTTTTATTATTACATATATATATATATAACCACCCACAAGATTTGCTCGTATTAGAATATATGATTAATGAGTATGTGTTTATAATCAAAAAGGAATTGTCTTGCTCATTTTTTTAAAATAATTTTGTTAAAAATGTATGATATAATAAAAAATATTACAATTTTTTAATACTCATAATTATAAGGACACTGCTTATATGTTCGATTAGATACAATTCTGCATCTCTGGCCAAAGTTATAAGGACGATAAAAAATGTAAGGACTTCAAAATTTTATTACACTTCTAAGTATTAATAAACATTATACAATACGTATTTATTATCCAAAGAAAACTAACGGTCTTGCTCATTTATGTTAAAAATATAATACTTAAAAAAATGTTAAATGAGAAAAATATTACAATTTTTTAATAGTCATATTTATAAGGACACTGCTAATACTTTTTCAAAGATGCAATTTCATAACAAATGTAATCACAATTATTTTGGATACACTCAACTTTATGATTCGACATGCTTGTATATGAAGTTTTGGCAATTATGGTGTGGTATAGCTCATAGCTGACCAGGAATTGTATGTATCTTCTTCAAGATCTGTAATTTACGGATATTTTTTGCCATTTCCATAAAACTGTTTACCACGTCAGTCCATTCATTTTTTTATAATGTACATAACATACGATGGAGTTAGACAATCGAAAAATAGGATACTGTTATTTATCATTCAATAACTTTTTCGTAGATTTTGAGGTAAGGTTTTGTGCTTAAATGAAACCGTTTCCCCATAGTTTTGTCGCATTTAATGTATATTTTCCATTTTATTAATATATATATATAAATATATATTAAACAGAAAATAATAAAATGATTGAATACGATGTCTTTAGTTCAAATCTATCTTGTTTTGCAGAGATTGAATTATTATATGTGATATAAGCCATCAATATGCGATTGTCGCATGTAGGTCATTTTTGTTGCATTTATAAGTAGTTAAAACCAAAATGTGCAAAGTACCTAACGTCCTAAACGTCCAAAGTACCTAAATGTGACAATGCATTTTCAGTGCATCAGCAGTGCATATCAGTGCATATCAGTGCATATCAGTGTATCTTAAAATATTCATTTAATTGACATAAATTTTTGAAACATTTAATAAAGAGCTCAATAGATAAAACAGAAAGTTGAAACGCTTAATATTAAACTACGTAATATATTAATAAGTTAATTCAATAATAAATTATTTAAAAATGACTTTGGGATACAGAATATTGGACATATTATGATTAAATGAATGTTTCAACATTCATACTTCGAACACATTTAAATTTCAAGATGTATAAAACAAGAAATGACTAATGAATGGCCAATACAATGAACAATTTTTTGCAAAGCAATGTTTATTGTCTGAGTGCAACGAAGACTCATACACAGCGCAGTATTACTTTGCCCCATATATAGCTACGATGGATATTAAAACCTTTCGTCAAGCATAACTCAAAAAATATTTAACAGATTTCGTTCAAATTTTTACAGCAGGTACCTATAAAGGTGACAACGACGTCTATTTATTACCAAGAATAAATGCTAAACCGTTTGGAAGTTATATTAAAAAAATAGATAAAAAAGCACAATTAAAGTACATACGTCACGAAATTTTGTGGTACGTCATTTTCACCGGCGCGAGATTTTCGTAGACAATCGGAATTGAAAAGTTCATGGAGTACAAGGAGCAAAAAAAATATGCACGCACTAATATTCAGCACAATAAAATATATTTCAATTGAGTAGAAATCGAAAATTAATCTGGATTTTTTTCTCTTTGAAAGAAAAACCCCGCAATAACTTAGTAGACTTGGTATTAGAGATTTGGCGCATATCTCAGCAATAGCAGCTTTTTTTATTTCTCATGTGTAAATAATTAAAAAAAATTCTTTGGTGTTTAAATAAAAGGTTTCGATTTATGGCATTATTTCTTTTTTTTTCTCTTTTTAGCATTTTAAATGAGATTAATGAAAGGCATGTATTTTAAATTAAATGAGTGAAAGGTTTATATTTAAATGAAATGAATTCAATATGAAAATGTTATAGGAACAATATTTGGCGATTTATCAACTGCGCCAGGATAACATAAAAGTACCAATATATCAAACGGTATGTAGTATGTGAAATGAAACAGTTATAATCACCCATCGTACAAGAAAAAAACTAATATTCTGCATTCAGAGGGAAAAATCCATCTCCTGTGCCGTAAGATTTGGCGAGTTCTTTTTTGGTGATAAGTTTTTCGATGTGATTGTTGGGATCTGAAGGATTTGGCTTACTTTTTCTAAATCTTATTTTTTTGCAGATGTAGTATTATGTAAATATATTTTTTAGCAGATATTTTTCTCTTTTGTATATTTTCTATTTGGTATTTGGAAAAGAGATTTTTACCTTTTTATCTGTGCATTCGGAAATATTAAAAAATAAAAAAAGATTTACATATATCAAGCGCTTAATTTTTATACGGACCACTTCTCCATTTTTAGATTTGGTACTTTTCGGTTAGCCGGGCGCCAGTGAAATTTATATATCTATGTATACATATATATACATATATCTATACATACACACATTTATATATGCATGTATGTATATATACATATATATATATACACACATACATATATGTGTGTATGTATACATATATATATATGTATATATAGATATATACATTTCACTGGCGCTCGGCTAACCGAAAAGTACCTTAGATTTTAAATGCTATTTATTATTTACTAGCCGTTTATGAATTGTTTACAATTTACCCCCCTGACAATAACAATTATTTATCACAAAAATGCCTCTTAGGTTTGTTATATAAGTTTGTTTATGTGTTTTCATTACTTATTAAAATATCGAATATGGCGATAAAATTTCATTTTAGCATCGTGCTTAAATTTTTAAGATGGCGCAAAAACATGCTTTAATAAACGTATGTTTGTAATTATTTGAAAAACATGTTTTACCGCTCTCTTGAAAAATTTTGTAAGTTGCTAAAACTACCTTTTGGCACCATTTAAAATTTTTTTCGCCAACCGACATAGGATACGAAACTTTTTCCCATTCAGATACACATGCAAGGTTGGTCTCAAACAAGAGTAAAGCTAGCAACAATATTGTTTTAACTCTATAAGAGTTACAATAATGATATTAAATACTCCGATTGGCTTTGGGCCCAATTACGAAAGTTTCTCCTACAAAAAAACTGTAGAAGAAGTCTTTTACATTTGTTTCAAATGAAGCTCGGTCTACAAGGTATTAGTTAATAATACAAACAACACTAATGGCATGGAGGCAAAAGTTTTAATTTAAATGTATATATTTGAAACCCTTCCCCCCTACCCCCCCCCCCCCAAAAAAAAAAAAATAAAAGAAAGTTACAGTAATGAATTTAAAATGTCGTTAAGCCACGCTTTCTGACATAAGCAAATGGCTGCAAACGCGATAACGGAACTTAATAACATGTAGCTAATATAGCCCTCAGGGTACTTTGCAGTTATACAGACCTTGTGGTTTTTTTAAAAAGCTTGAGACAATTCAGGTTTAAGAAGTTGAGATTTACTGTCAAATGATATAAACAACTATGAACACAAAACTGATGAATTATTATTCAGGTTTATGTATGTATTTTAAAAAAATGCATCTGATTACACTTATTAGATAAATTACTTCTGTTTGCATTTAATAACTGATAAACGGCTTCTGTATAATAAATGAACTGTTTAAATATTGGGAAGAGGTGGCGAGAGGTAGAAAGACGAGTAAACAAACGGGTAGACAGACGGGTAGTGAGACGAGTAGCGACATAGGTAGACTGACGGGTAGCGAAACGAATAGACAGACGGCTAGAGAGAAAGGTAAAAAGAGGGTTGACAGAGGGGTGGCGAGATGGGTCTCGAGACGGGTAGTGACACCGGTAGACCGGAATGTATCGAGAAAGGTTGTGAGACGCGTAGCGTGGTAGATAAAGAGACGCGTAGAGAGATGAGTACAGAGACGAGTTGACTGACGGGTAATGAGATTGATAGCGAGACGGGTGAAGAGTCGGGTACAAAAACAGACGGATAGTGAGACGGGTATACAGACGAGTAGAGAGACAGTAGATGGGTACGGAGATGGGTAAGAAGATGGGTAGAGAGGCGTATAGCCAGACGGGTAGAGAGACAGATAGACAAATGGGTAGATTAGTGGATAGAGACACGGCTAGACATACAAGTAGTTAGACGGATAGACAGACGGTTAGAGAAATAGATTGGCGGGTAGCGAGACTGGTAGAGGAATATAGAGACGGGCAACGAGACCGGTAGAGAAATATAGAGACAGGTAGCGAGACGTGTAGAGAGATAGACAATCAGTTAGAGAGACGGGCAGAAAAACGGATAGGGAAACAGACAGATTGTGGAGAGACAGACAGACAGGCAAAAGAAAAGTCTGCGGATTGGCGCTGTAAAGGCGCATTAAAGGCGCAGGGGGCAGAGCCTCCTATAGAATAATCAAGAAGTATATGTTAAGCTTAACTTTGTAATATATATAATTTTCAATTTTGCCGATATGGAGATTTAATGTAAAAGTTATTTTACAGAAGTCATCGAAAGATTTTTTCTATACTTTAATAGTAATTTAGACTATAGTTTTGCAATCTGGTTTGTAGCAAAACATGCTATCAATGTGGTTTGAAGTGTAAGAATTTTTATAAACAGTTATACAAATAATAGATATATAATCAAGGAAGAAAAATTTTAAATTCACACACAAAAAAAGGTGCAACAATGAAATTAAATTTGCGTTAAGCCACGCTTGATAGAATAATCTATTGGCTGCAAATCCAATTACGTAACTTTAAAAAGCTTGGCGTTTTAAAAAATCCGGCGTTTTTTTTTCAAGTTTTGCGCAATACGCGCTTAAGAAAATGAGATCCTTTGCCACATGTTAAAAAAAATTATGACAACGCATCTGATGAACGATACTTCTTTTCTACTTTTTTAACAGTGTATATGAATTTATGTATGATATTTTGTAATTCTATCATTTAATTTGCTCTTTTTCTTTATATTGTAATTGTTAACCCTATGTTCTCAGCAATATCACTCAGACTAATCCCTTTGAGGGAAGTCCTAGTTACTGTATATTTTAAGTAAATATTTTGATTTCAACTCATTTTGGTTTTTTGTCTTCCGTATAGGGCTCAATAATTTTGTTTTGTTTCTGAAAGGTATGGATCTAGATCAGTGGTTCCCAAACTTTTTTAACCACACCCCATCTAAACACCTCTAATATTATGCCCACCCACCCCTCTATATGACATTTTATTCTCATTATTTAAAAAGAGACTCTTACATTTAATACGTTTTGTAATTGTTTATAGAACTTCATTAAGAATAAATGATTTTTTTTTTCGATAATAAGATTTCTGAGAATACCACAATATACAGGAAGTATTTTTGTTTTATCATCTTATCAATTTTAATTAGCCATTTTTTTCCGACCATAATACGCTTCTCTGTCAGCGGGCTTTCCCTTCTCTACTATTTCTTGTATAAACTTGTTTAGATTTTTAATTATGTCATAATGTATGCTTATCTATTTTGTAAAATGTCTGCACCAGAGTCATAAGTATTTAACCCGCTACTTTCTATAATGCCTATTTGGGATATTTTCATTTTAAAAGGTTGGAAGCACCTCGTTTAGATATTTCGAATATTTTCACATCAAAGTACAGTCAGTTTTGGATGCAGTCTCTTTGCAACACAAATTTAAATACCCGGTCAGAAAACACACTATTGCATGAGATTGTGTGGAAATTCTTAATTTATCAACTCAACAAACCTTAATTAAATACAATTTCTGCTTTATACATCATTTTAATATAATATATGAAAATACCACACAAACTTACCTCAGTAAGTCTCGTAAAAATCGTTACGCATTTGAAGGATTCAATTTGTTGCTAATAGATCTCTGACAAAAATCAGTAATCAAAATGCGTATAATATTTTAGAACTGTTATTTAACCCTTTCAGAGCCAAGCACTTGTGCTCCTGTAACGTTGAATTCCCACCGGAATTTAGGAAAGAATTTAGTTCAAAATAAGGATAAGCAATTTTTCAACCTTTTCTCGTCAAAGTTAAAAAAGTAAAATTTTATTAAAAGTTTTTGGTTTGAATTGGATTAAAATTAGGTGGTATATAATATGTACCACCGCCCCTCAAAGGGTTAAAAAATCATCGCCTTTTAACGAGCTTCCACTTCAGGTAAACGAAACAGGCGTTCAAGGCGCCTTGACTTTGATACAGTATTTGATCTTCAAAGTTTAAAAAGGAAAACGTTAATCCATTTTTGGGATTATTCATCGCATTTAGGGAGTTATGGGGACGATGAATAATAAATGATGTGTATCGTAATAAAAAAAAATTCTTAAGAAAAAGTTTTCTATGCAGTGAAATGCTTCGCGTTTTGTTCTTCAAGTTCGGCTGTTTCATTATATAGTATTTATATACGATGCATGCGGTAATATTTTAAGTAAAAGAAAAATGTTGCATTTACGAGTCGTCAAATTTAGGTACGGTGACCTGGCATACAAAATACGAGTTACACTTTCAAATTCATTTTTTTTTTTTAAACAATAACATGATTGGTCTTATTTTGGGCAGACAAAACGCCCTAAACCAAGGCTGTTACTTCTTTTATATTGAAGGTTCCAAGCTAGTTTCTATTCCACAAATCGTGCCAGTAAAATTTTTAAAGCTATTGTTTTCTTCAATTTTTATGCTCTATTGTTGATACTTTTACGTTAGCAATTTATGTACACTGTAAAAAAAAATTCTCAGGTTATTAAAAATTTTTAGTATATTTGTATTCCACAGATTTTTTTAGTAACCGGTACTAAAAATTGGTACTAAAAGACTAAAAAAAAATTTGTATTCTTACTTACTAACTATAAAATCTGTAAGAATTACTAGAAAACAGCTAGCAATGATTCCGATTTTTAGTACCGGGTACTAAAAAAATCTGTGGAATACAAATATACTAAAAAAATTTTAGTAATTTCCAAAAAATCTGTTAGAAAAACTAAACTTTTTTTAGTAGATCGACCCGTTATTTTTTACAGTGTATATACAGTCAGAAAATCTTATATCTTAAACATATTTTGACTCTTTTTTTTTCCTTTATCTATAAAAAATCCTCTACAATTATTTTCAAAGTAATTAGTTCAATTTGTCCGTAAATATTCAATTTGTCGTGCTAGATCTGACAGATAATCGGTCGGAGTACACATAAGATAAGTTCATAAATACAACGCTATTAATTATATTATACGTATTTAGTTACTTTGTTGATTAAATTTTTTTGTCTATTAAATATTCTAAAATAAGTTTTGTGACATATTTTACACTAACATCTGAGTTAATTAGTGCTAATTTGAAAATTTAATTGTATATATCAGGAGAGCAAGGCGAGAACCAATGTAACTCCTAGTGAATCGATTGATGTTCTGTTAATATTCATTATTGTATCATTATAACAATTCATTCCATTCAAACTATTTTTACGTTAATAGTTTATGAATATGAAAACAAAAAAAAACATAATCTCAAAGACATTTTAGCTTTTTTTTCCAAAAAAATCATAACTCCATTTAATATAAAGTAATTAATATTGAAATATTAACACCGGAATAGATTTAAAAATAAAACATACCTCTGAATCGTAATCTGACAAAACTTAAAAAACTTTATAATTTAACAGTCCGTGACAATATTAGTCCGCTCTAGACATCCATACAATATGACATACAATACACCATACAATATGTCTTAAAATCGAAAAAATGTCCTCTTACATTACAATACTTTTTAAAGACATCTGTTTAACCCCTTCTCTTCCAATGTATCAATTGGATATATGCTTCGTAAAGTTATTTGATCTGGCGAAGAAAGGGTTAATATTCACTTTTGCATCGTATTAATATTTCATATCTGTCAAAATAATATTTTATGTCACTAATTTATGAAGATACAGTAAGAAAATTCCAAATCTTAATATCCAAAATTAATATCTTATTTCCAACATTTTAATATTTTTGGAACATAATTATAAATTAGTAATTTAATATTAAGGCATTTTTCTGTTAGAAAGCCGCAGGTGATAAATCGCCAAATATTATTTATGGCTACAAACGTTTACAAAGTTGCAAAAAATAAATGAAGTTATTTATACGCCAAACCACCACTCTCGCCAAAATCTGCCAACTGGTTGTGAAACGTCTAGAAATATATTAAATAATAAAAATATATAAAATATAAAAAATAATAATAATAAAGAGTACAATATTTAAAAAAATACTCCTTTATCGTTTAATAATTTAATATTGATAAAAACAGGATAATACTTCGGATGAACAATGTAGAAATACTGAATACATAATTTATTTTTTTTTAATTTTAAAAAAAAGAACAAGATAAAAATCATACTTGAAACAAAAATTGTTTGCGTGTTTTCTATCATGCATAAATCAAAGCGGTGAATTTTCAATAATCGTGGCCTACGCCAAATTAACGTATTGTAACGAAAAATTTTTGAACCTGCATGAATTGCCTTTATGAAATTATGCATGATTTTTAAGATAAACATTGACTGTTATAGTCACATCTTTTTTCAAATTTAAAATATTAACAGTGTAAAATCTTTAAAACAAAATATATCTGTTAATCGTAAATTAATAAAGCTTAAAGTCTTTCATAAACCATATTATACCATACTATAGGAATACCATATATATATATATTACAAAATTCAAAATTCCGTTATTATTAAAATTGTCCTATAAAATCTTCCATTCTAAATTCATTCTACAACCCTAGTTTATTATTTTTTTCCCTATATTAAACAATATTCCATTTATTTCCGTATCTAAATCTCTTTTTATTTTAAATTGCGTAAATTCCTATTTTAATCCCCTTCAAATAATGTCTAAAATTAGTTCCCGTATTTATTTTTTTCTTCGTAAAAACTTTTTTATTTCCCAAATCTTGAAACCGAATTTATTCTATTAAAAGCATTTGTCATTTTTATACCATTTTTTTCATTTATTTTTTTTATTCCATAACTCGATTTCCCGCGCATTCTCGGCTAAGACGGTTCACTCCAATTTTATGCCGCGTACAATTATTAACCCCTTTCCTGTGACTCCCGAACTCAGTTCTAGCAACGCAAATGCGCCAATTTTAAAATGCACGAACTCGGAGCAGAGAAATATCGGTGTTTCAATTCCGTGAAGCCCGAAATCGTACAATGCATAGCCCCACCAGTGGCTGAGAGGTTCTGCTCTCAAAGGTGGTAGACGGGAGGTGCTGGCTTCAAACCTTTGTCACGCTCCTCGACCTAACCGTTCGGAGTTTTCTTCGAACCTTGCCGTAAATACGGGTTAGGATCCCTTAGAAATACCCTCACGGAGGACACTCCCCCCCTAGGGCCTATATCCCACGAGTAGATAATCGGCCGTCCTAAATCAACCAACCAACCATCGTCGAATGCATAATATGTAATTTACCATTTTCCCAATAGATGGCAATACTTTCCTGCGAAAAGTTGGGCAGTTTCACGCCATTTGTCAGATTTTTGTAATTTTTAGTTCTTCCCAAATTTTATTCAAACCACATTATGTTTGACAGGCAAGTATATAAATTTTTCGCAAGTTAAAAGTTTCTTTGCATTGTTATTAAAGAGAAAAACAAAAATTCCATTTTTGGTACGTTTTTCTCAAATATATTCCACAGGCAAGGGGTTAATCCCGTAGCCGTGTAACCCGCTCATTGGTTAAATTACCCCTGCATTGGCGAAGAAATTCATACACCTCGCCAGTTTAAAACGAGATGCATCAGCGTCAGAAAACAGAATTTTGCTGATATTGAGCTATCCAAAAAACTATATTGCTTGTAGTGAGAGAATTATTGTGTCTTTGAATTCACTTCTTCTTCTAACATCTAAGTTTACTTGATTTTTTTTAAAGATGTCCACAAAAATATGAAAATGTTCTAAATACTTCTAATTTATATAAGTTAATAAAGTCTATTGAACTCCATAACGGCGTTTTCTCTTGGAAAATCTTCTACATTCACCGGCCAAGCTGAGTAAACATGGAATACGACTTCAATTTATGAATTATTTTTCCGGATACTGTGATAGTTACCGCAGAATGTGCAATAGATTATCGAGAATAATAACTTAAATAGAATGCTAGTATCGTCGCACATATTTATAGCATGATATATATATATATATATATATATATATATATATATATATATTTGTATATTTATATATATAATATATATGTATTAATAATTAAAATGAATCACATATGGGAAAATCAAGAGAAAATATAATGTAAAATTTAAAAGAAAATATATTGCAAAATTGAGTGATACTTTTAAGTACCGTCAGAACCGTCGGTACGCCGAGCCAAAGGGCAAAATTGTAATGTTGTTTTCTCTGATTTTTTTTTTTTTTTTTTTTTTTTTTTTTTGCTAAACAAACATGATATTTTAAACATGATATTTTAAACATGATATAAAAAACTGAATTACGTAAATGAATATAACCCTTGAAACTACTAATCTTTACTGAATGTTTTAAAAATACATTATATTTGTAGAATTACACTAATTTAAATAATGCTAATATTGGAGTGAAACCTACAGCATAGTGAACGGATATATCAGTTCGCGGTGGTGAGAAGGTTAAAAAATCGCAACTGTGTGTAAATTTGAAAGATTAACACTGAAAGAAAACAATACATACCTGTGAATCGCTTGACTGATGAATGGAAATGCATTCATTTAACTTTTACTACGGCAAATTACGCCGACCTTGGAATGGATCCAAAACTATTACGTCGCCTGTAAAATTGATAATGTGATAACGTGTAATATAATAATTTAAATAAAAACATCCCACTTAAATATGATGAAACAAAGCAGCCTGTCAACTCTGTAGACTCAGATAAGATATCCCAAACTTGTTTTAATATGCCTATGTATTGTTTACGTAGAATTAGTTGGTGCCATTCAAAATACTAAAAAATTGCAACTAAAATGCTTTTTACATTCTTTTATTTAACTCAACTTTTTTTTGCATATAAAAATAGAAATTTGTAATAGATTTTTCACAAACTTTCTTCATATGTTAGAATTAACAATATTATGGTCACAGGTGTGTTTCCGAAGACAATACAACATTTTAATATTTTTAGAACTTTATTACAAATTAATATATTAATTTTCAGGCATTTTTCCATTACCCGCCACAGGCAATCGCCAAAAATTATTGAGAGTGTACACTAGTTACTGCAACAATGGACTTGATTATGCGCCAAAACATGCTCGTCAAAAGAGGCCAAATGACTGTGGAACTGTAACGATTCAATTTTAAATAATTAAAACTAGAAAATAAAATATAATTAAAAAATTGTGTGTTATAATTAAAAAAACATTATTTTATCAATTAATACTTTCTTGTTAATTAAATTATTATTATATTTTGAGAAATTAATTTAAAAATCCGAAAAAGATAATTTAAATTATGTTTGCTTTTATGCTGTTAGAAATATCTTTACAAAGTGATAAAGTAAAAATCATATTTTTTTAAAAATAAATTCACTATCTCTAACTTTCTATCAAATGCAAATGAAAGCGATGACTTTTCGGAATTCGCGTCCACGCCATATTCACTTATTGTAGCGGAAATTATTTGGAAAAATCATAAATTGCAATCATTTTCCAGTTAAACATTGAATGCGTATAAAAGAGTGTTCTTTTAAAAAGCTATTTTTGTTGTTTATACTAGCTTTTGCTCCCTGTTCCGCTCACAAAGTGTAAGGTTTGCAAATCGGAATACAAATTTTACGTATAATTTTTACATTTTATTTTGCGTAATTTATCTAACTAATAGTGAAACTCACATTAAAATCCGTTTAGTAAAACTCCTTAAAAAATCTCATCTATTACTATTATATAATGAGAGAACGTCTGAGTGACTGACTGACTCATCAACGCCCAGCTGAAACAACTATTGTCAGGATCACGAAATTTGGACAGTAGGTTGCTGTAATGACATATGCAAGGAATAAGAAGGAACTTTTGAAAATCCCCCCCCCCAAAGGGGGTTTGGGGAGGGGGGGTCCAAAGTTATAGGACATTTCGCGCTATCTCAGTAGCAGTTTTAGGTAGAAGCGCAAAATTCAGGAAAACAAAGCTCCTAAAAAAATAGTTAAACACGTATTTCAGCGATTTTAGAAAATCAACCCATACGGGGGTTAAATGAGAAAGGGGAAAAAAATAATGAATCATGCAATATTACAGTTACAAAAAATAAGTCGCAACTGTAGTTACAACAAGGGAATTATAACAAGGAAATTACAATAATGAAATACATAAAATACAGCTAAACCAATCCGCTAAAAAACAGTTAGACACGTATTTCAGCTACTTTAGCGATTTCATCGTCAACGAACCCGATTATGTAAGATTAGACGAATAAGACAACTATTGCTGATTTTTTTTTAGATATTTTGCGTAAGACATTTTCCAATGAGGTCGACACATTGCCCATCCGACCGAAGCCGGGACGGACCGCTAGTATTTCATAATCGTATTGACCTAACTATATAACTTTCCCCCATAGCTCTATAACTAAGCAACGTAGAACGATGAGTTATATACAAAAACCTTCCCCTAAAAATTGCCTAACTGACAATGTAAGTCAAATAAAAATCCGTTAAGCAGCATGTAAGTTATAAGCATTTAGAATGAAATTCCCATTTGCATATTATATACATAGTAGATAGAACGTTCTCCCATAGCTCTGTAACTAAATAACTAGTGTTTGGGGGCCACATACATAATATAAAGTATGAAAATAAAACGTGTGTAAACTATTTATAAAATGCATTGCAATTCGAATAAAATCGTGGCTTGATGGCGTCATAAACATTAAATGCTCTATTACTGAATGGCGTAAAAGAAACATCCTTATAACTCCAAAATTGATAATCATATTAACTAACGGTTTACTGCGTTGGATAAGGCGTCTCATTTCCAATTGAAATATAGTTTTGAATTGAAATTTGAATGAAATACAAGATCATGAAAAATCGAAGAATGCGGGAAATAGGATTACAACTATATCGGCAATTAATTATCCGATGGACTTCATTCTTTATGCAAAATTTATGCTTTTTTATTGTATTTTTTATTTACTCCTTAAAATAAACAATTTCAAATTTTTTTATATACCTTTTATCAGAACGAATATTTCGAGAGTCCGAAAAAAATAGTTCCGGATAATCGAGGTTACTGAAATTCAATAAGCTTCTTCCCATTATTACATACTAAGTACATACCAAATTTCAAGTCTCTATCTCCATTTGTTCGGTAGATGAAGCGTTTACACACACACACACACACACACAGAGAGACAAACAGACGGACAGCAATTTTTTTTCTAAAAATAAGTTTTTCGGAATCTCCAGTGTCTGAAACGTGTAAATCCGTCAAAAAATTTTTTGGTACTTTTCGGTTAGCCGGGCGCCAGTGATATATGTGCATATATAAATATATATGTATATGCATATATATGTATATTCATACATATATGTGTGTACATATATGTATGTATATATATGTGTATGTAGATATATGTGTATCTATATATATATGTGTATATATATATGTACCTATATCACTGGCGCCCGGCTAACCGAAAAGTACCAATTTTTTTTTTTTCGATTTTCAAAACGATTACAAGATTTACCCTATACTACGTATGATGGGTAAGTAACAAAAACGATGTGTTCTAACTATAACCTCCCCCCCCCCCAAAAAAAAAAAAAAAAAAAAAAAAAAAAAATTACCTAACTGGCAATATAAGACCCACAAAAATCCATTTAGCTTAACGTGAGTTATAAGCGTTCAAAATGAAAATCTCTTTCATAACCCATTCAGCAGAATCTTTTACAAATTCTAAATCTTTCGTAATTGGAATAATCTAATTATAGAACTGTCCCCCCATAATTCAATAACTAAGCAACATAGAATGCTATGTTATATACTAAAACCTTTCCGGAAAAAATATCTAACTCACTTTGCAAGTCCTATTAAAATCCATTCGGCAGAACTCAATTTATAAGCAGCCGGAATGAAATAACCATTTGCATTTGATACATATAGTAGATTTATTTCGTATTTTATTCAAATGTTAAGATTTCTTTAATCAGGTAGGTGCAGTAACATGTTTTTTAAGTGGACTTTTATTCAATCAAACACCGCTAACTGCGAAAGTTGCACATGGCCGTAGTTAATCCCAACGGTTCTATCTCCTCAAATGCCTTCAAGAGAGGAATGTGCCAACGATTTTGCAGGATAGGGCAGAATCTTGACTTTACCAGACGAAACTGTTAAAAATTAAAAATTACATTTTACTCGTACAGTCAATCCTATTTCACGTGACAATAGACAATTTTAGACGATTTTCATTTAAAAAAGTAGTTGCGATTGCAAAACCGATTGTTGCGATTGTCTCAAAACCACTGAGTCTTTATCAGAGCCGTCCATAAGAATGTGCGACCGGTGTGGCCGCACACAGCCTCGCGCCAAGAAAAGCCTTGCGCTCGGAGAAAAGATTTTTTTATTTAATAAAATAATTTAAACATTTAGTAATTGTTTGCATACATGTTAAAACGGTTAAAATAGCATGAAATTTACTTTAGTTTAGATTTCGCATAACATTTTTACCCTATTATTAAGCGTATATAGAGCAAGGGCAAGGTTACAAATAAACTGCCATTTTCACTGTTTGGGTGGCAGAAACTTCGTTGGTCTTCGTTTGTTAGCATTGAAATCCATAGCACTTTTCTCAATATAATGTCTTTTGTATCCGACCAGGATTATTTTCAGTAAAATACAGTCTTGTCTGACTATTTTACATCTTTATCTGATGCTTCCCTCCCCCACTTTCCCCCCCCCCCAGCCTGTAAAAGAATTTAAAATCTTATTTTTTTTTCATAGCATAAAAATTATGACCTATTGATTGCTTTCTAGTGATAATAAACCAATAATTAATCATATAAATTACACCCAACTCTCGATAATATTTATGCTTCTCCCTTTCTCGCCCCCTCCTCATCGTAGTTTCATATATTTAAAACTCTTTATTTAAAAACAATCTGCCCTATTTGATTCTCACTAACAATAAAAAAATAATAATCTAAATTAATCCCATCTCCAACCTCCCAAATTTAAGCTTCTCCCCTCGTCCTCCCCCCCCCTCCCCCCAGCATACAAAGAAGTTTAAATTATTTTAAAACTTTATTTTAAAAAATATATATTATTTATTTAAGCCCATGGTTGTATCCTACTATTGCATTAACGTATTGCTGAAAACTCGCTATTAATTAAATATCATCTAGAAGTAGAAATACCAGCGTTGTGGCTATCTAAACGTGTTACCTAAATTATCATGCAGGGTAGGGTGCTGCAAGATTGCGCTGTGTACAAAAGTACACAGAACTACTATCTAATCCCAAAACAGAGTTTTGGGTTTAGCTACAATTGTAAACGATGTAATGACATAATAAGTTTATCGTAAAAAAAATCTGCGCATTTTGGTGACCTTTTTAAAGATTCAGAAGAGAAAAAGTGATTTGGGACCAATTTAATATGTATGGTTTTTGAAAAGAGGATCATAACAAAGGTTACAAGGGTAATTTACTTTTTCGTTTTTTTTCCTATTATCATTAGTTCACACTCTCCCTATATATATTTATATATCTTGTTCAAATTTTCAATCGTTAATAAAATACTTTTTATTCATCCACTCAAGCTCAAATACATTTTTCTAAACTTGTAGAGGATGACACTTGATGTTAATACAGTTTATTCAAATAATAATTAATTAATTAAATTTAATTAATTAAATTTAATTTTATATGGGAGAAAAAATATCAACACGCAGCCGACTTATTTCAGACATTAGTTCCATTTAAAAGCACTCACTTACGAGTCTTGATAGCGCAGTTCGTTAAGCTCTGAGCTGAAGGCCCCAGGATCGAGCCTCGCATGTGACGGAAGGAAATTCTGCGTACTCGAGAATAAATTTCTCTTATATAAGATATTTAATTAACAGGATATAAATTTAGGAATAAATACCATCAGTGGCGAAGTGTGTAGACCGCTGGAAAAAAAATTATTTTTAACCTAAGTAGGAATTGACTTAATTTTTTTTAATTATTATTATTACTTGTTTCGATTATGCTATTATTGGACTACCTGTCACCAAAGTGGTTTGAATTTCTTTATCAATAGATGGCATTACAGACGTTTCAAAGTTATTTAGTGACGATAGTGCAAGAAAGCGAGGTGCCAAAGTGTGCAAGAGTGCACACAAACTCTTGTTCAACATATCTGTTATCCATTTTACTTGTCACTTATAGCTATAAAATGCGTTTTAAATATTTACAGTTTGATTTAACAGCTTTTCTTATTCAACTGTATTTGTTCTCGTTAAATTATTTTCCCTATTTTTAAACATAATATTATTTGTTGTATGAATTAAAACGTAATCGGATATTTCAGAAAAAGCAGAAAAGCTATGTAAAGAAAAGACGCACGCGCACTGTGAAATAAGAAATACTGCGGTTTTACAATACAACTCCGCGGTTTCACAAGGTCGACTTCAACAACTTCACTTTACGTCAAATTAACAGAGTTACAAATAATATAATAAAATAACTTGTTAACTTTAAATTAAAGTCTAATTATTGCTTAAAGTGATAAAAACATAACACGAAATGTTTAAAAATTCCTTTCAATATAGATTACGTATGTTTCTTTCGCTCTAACGGCGACATCTTCCGATCAAAAATGATAAATAAAATGATCTCGCACAGTTTTTGAAAATGGTAAGCATAAAACCACGATATCACATGACCAATGCAAGCAGATGCTTAAATTGGTCAAACTGGAAAACGTGAAAATTATTATTTATCTTTATTTTTATTGCTTTTTCAATCTGTAAAGCATCGCGTGCCAAATTTTAGGTAATTCAAAAGAAGACGATTCATTGCAAATGTTATCTTTTCGCAAATATATTTCTATTGATTCACGTATATTGAATGGGAAATAAACTCTTGATTGAAAACTTATTTTGCTATTATTGAAGTCAATCTGCAACGGCTCTATTCTATACTGTCTAGCTAAGGCATTAGTTCTTCTGTCATATTTGATATCTGCCATATGTTCTTTTATTCTTGTTTTCAATTTTCTGTTTGCATTCCTGTATAGTATTGTACTGTTCGATCTGCCTTGGTGAATGGAATTTCATAAACACCGGAAAGTTGATCAGGTTCTATTGGATCTGTTTTGCTACATACTGTGTTTATTAATTTTGTGGAAGGTTTTGCAATAAGACAGATATTAAATTTTCTAAGTTTGTATTTTAATCTTTCAAAGAATCCAGGAATATATTGTAAAGTTGATAGTTTTGAGTTTCGTTAATTAAAAATTTTCTTCTTTTTATTATCCATGCTCGTAATTAATTTATTAATAGTGCTGTCTTTGTATTCGTTATTTCTTGCGATGTCACGTATTTTACTTATTTCATTATTTAATTGCTAAAGTGCGCACTCTTACATCACCTTGCCTTACTAACTAAAATAATATCTGTGCTTAATGTATATTTTTATTTATTTATTTTTAAAACATCATGAAATATTCATTAACAATTATTCATGCTTATTTTCGTGATTTAAATTTTAAACATCATAAAAATATCCAAACTCTGTACCTAGCGCGTGATATGTTATTTTTTTAAATATCATGATATACAATCATGATTAAAGTCTCAAGCTTTTCTTATATCAACTGCTAGAATAATAAGATTTATTTAGAAAATTTAGAATGTTCTTTTTAGATTCTTAGAGCAAAATAATAATGGTTTTAATAATAGAGTTTCTTATCAATATAATTCCAGTAATTGCAAAGAAAGCTACGTGTTATTAGCAGAACAAATTATTTTAAAACATGATAATTTTTTTTTCAGCAACAATTTTCCGTTTCCGCCATTAGATTTATGCTACTGGGAAAAATATTACTATAATTTACGTATAATTAACTGATTAGAATAATTCATTGTTATGTAAAATATAAAGGTATTAGAAAATAAGAATGTTTTGTCTTTTTGTTTTATCATTTTTTTCCTTTGGACAACCAGTCTGTTATCCCTTGAAAACGCACGCGATGTTGTCTTTTCGTAAAAAAATATCCGTTGGTAGATAATTATTTTAAAGCAAAGATGGTCAGTTGTGTAAAATTGTTGCTCCAATGTAATGAAATCTATTAAATGATGAATTCTTGATTATTATGTTAAGAGTGCAAGTTGCAAAATTTCAACCTGCGCTTCTACCTTTATTCTGCACTAAACATATGAACAACAATAAGGAGGTTGTTTGAGGGTTCTTTGAGTTTCGGGGCTTGTGATTTTTTTCACATCATCAGCACTATTTATAATATAAAACAAAAAGAGGTTTGTCTCTTAACGTAACCGGGAAAATAGTAGCAAAAAAGTACGTAATTATGGGCAGGTGCTCCCGATACAGCTTGAGTTTTAGGGCATTTGCGGGAAATTCCTTTTTGTTTAAAGACCAAAAAAAAATTATTTTGGCATTAAGAAAACGAAATTGCACTTTCGCCTAAGTGTGTAAATATTTTCATATAAAAATGGTGACATTTTGATCCATCTAACTTTCTCAAAGTTCCTTTAGCAGGGCATACACAGTAAATTAGTGCAGGTTATTGTGCTGTTATATGTATACCATTGTGACGTCAAATAGTGATTTTGTGATCGTCGATGTAACATCACCTGACGTGGCAATGAAGTCACGATGATTCGGATGTGAAGTCGTAATGGCCATTTTTAAGCCCTTCTGTGACGTTAAAAAATTTGTGAAAAGTGTAATTATGCATCGGGTTGTGTGACCAGATTTTACCTGACCACGAACCGACCTTATTGGTTCGAGGCAAAATTCGGATCCTGCATCGGGTCAAATGACCAAATTTTACCAACTTTTTAAGTAATTTTATTTTTATTTTTTAAATATTTTGTTAAAAAGTCTGTGCATCCGTTTTTAACACTTTCCAACATAGTTGAAAAGTGTTTATGACTTCGGTTTGTCTGCCGTCAGTCCGTCTGTCCGTCTGCCGTCTGCCGTCTGTCCGTGCTCTAACTCCCGTAAATATGCTTCGGTTGTCCTGAAATTTTTGTATGTTATTGTCGTTTACTATAGCATGTTCCCTATTTCAACAGAAGTGTGTAGCACTTATAGTTTTTTTACAGGGACAGTCAAAAGTATTCCGTTACATTACAGTCAATGGGGAATAATTGGTTCAAGCGCATTTTGATGACGCTACGTCATTTAAAACATAATAAAATTGATGTATAACTATGAAGCGCATTAAAACATGTTTTTTGTGGAATATGGGGTGCAAAGAATTTATTATTCATTTACAGGGTCAAAAAAAATAATTCTTTTACACATCGTTATATGGGGAAAAATTGTCTGCAGGGTAATTTAGTGATATTTCAATATTTCAAACATAATGAAAATTATATGTATTACTGAGGTGCACTATAAATTGCTCTCTTGAAGATCAGTGATGTAAATTTTAACCTAGCCCTTGAATCTAAGCTGACCAAAACTCAAATTGTCCACGTTGATCGTAATACGAAGCAAAACTTGCGGATGGAATTCCGTCCCTCAACCAGTACACAAGACGCGACTAAGGCTTACAGCTCTGCCGCGCCGGTCGATTCTGTCGAAAAATTCGATTCAGACCAAACAGTCGTTTTGGGTGAAAAAGGAGCGTTCGATATGAGTGGGAATCATGCGAGTGAGCTGATGTAGGCAGGGGAAGGGGATAACGTATTGCCGATTAAGCGTTCTCGGTGTCAGATCAATTGAACTTACTACCCCTGAAGAGGTTATTACAGTGATCAAAAATCTACACAATAGAAAAGCCCCTGGACTTGATGGGATTACTATAACTCGGCCATCAAAAATCTCCCAATTCAATATTCTATTTATCTTGGCAACCTTATCAATGCTATCTTTAAACTGCAACATTTCTCCAATGACTGGAAAAAAGTAGTCACTGTTCCTATCAAGTAACCCGGGGAAGACCTTTCTATGGCCAGGAGTTACAGACCAGTTAGTTTACTTCCTGTTCTTAGCAAACTGACAGAGCACATCTTTCTTAAACGCCTTCAAAATTTTCTTCCCGACATACTTGAACAATTTGGGTTCAGTCCAAAACACTCCACTGCACACCAAATGCTTAGGGTGGTTGAATACATTCATGATGGATTTGACTACTCTGAGTATGTTGGCTCACTTTTCATTGATGTTGCGAAGGCTTTTGACACAGTCTGGATTTACGGACTTATCTACAAACTACTTAAACGTAAAGTTCCTACTGCTCATGTGCGCCTTGTTTTTAAGTACCTTCGTGAGAGAACATTCTGCGTCCGGTATGCCAATATCTTTTCAACACCCCGCGCGGTCAATGCAGGCACGCCACAGAGTTCGACGTTGGGCCCCTGGCTATATAAAGCTTACATTTTTTATATCCCTACATACCCATATACCTTATTGGCTATTTATGCGGACGACACTACTGTGATGGCTCGTGACAAGGACTGTAGTATTATGCACGAGCATCTTCAACAACACATCTGTAAACTGGAATCTTTTTTCACTAAATGGCGTATTAAAATAAATTCTACCAAATCACAGTCAGTCATTTTCACTCGTAATCGCTCTACCCCACCCCCATTGTATCTCGACGGCTCTTTTGTCAGCTTTGGACGGGATGTTAAATATCTGGGTGTCTTCCTGGACAGCACTCTTACTTGGCGAAAGCAAATTGATTATAGCGTCCAAAAGTTCTACAACGAAAAAAACTGACCTTGCCCATCTCCTGTATAGTAATAAGATGAGTATGGGAAATAAATTACTGCTGTTTAAGGCAGTGTTCCGTCCCATTCTCCTCTACTGTGCGCAGATCTGGGCTCTGCGGCTAAGACCAACTTACAAAAAATTCAAGTGGTTCAGAACAAAACTCTTAGAGGAATTGTTCACTCTCCATGGTTCCGTCGAAACACGACTATCCATCATGATCTAAATATTCATCCTATCAGGACAGCTATAAAAAATCAGGCTACCAAGTTCTTCGACAAGGTGCAGGATATACCAAATTCTGCGCTCCAAATCATCTCAAACTATGAAGAAAGGACCCGCCGGCGAAGACCCAGGGCAACCCTACATCTCCCTGAACATATTGACCCTGGTTAGTTATTCTCCCTTCCATGCTTTGATAGGGCTTAACTTCCTGGTTACTCACTATATTCCTTCTGTTTGTACATTTTGTATATAATTTTATTGGTAGTATTTCTAAATTTAATTCTCACTTATTTTTCTATATTGTTTTGTTTTCTAATTTTTTTTCTAATATATATTTTTGTTTGATGCCTTGAAAGGGCCTTCTTATGGTTTTGGGCTTTTCCACTTTTTTCGTGTTTCCAGAGTTATGGGTACTGGACATTGGCTATGACATGAATTGCTATATTCCACAAGTCTACTACCAGAGGTTTGGAAGGATATCTTCCGGGAACTCTTATCAACATTCCATCCAAGTCCAAGTATTCCGAGTAATAATCTAAACGCAGCTAGATTCTCGCGTGCTTCCGGAAGAGATTACTATTCGTGATTTATTTGGAAATAATTTCTGTAGTTTTTATGTTTATCCAAAGTGTATTTTCCTTATGTCGGTATCATTGGGAATGTTTCTAACTCCGGGAATTGTGATAAAAGGGGTTATTATGCAACTAAATATTCGAAACGATACTTTGTGTTTATTTTGTGCGCGTTACAAAGAATGGATTTTGTAGTGATTATCATTATCGTTTTACTTAGGGATACGTTGATTGTTAGTATATCAGGTATGTTCTTGAGATTACTTACGTTTCTGGTGTGAGTAATATAATGTTCCGTTTTCAAAAAGTCCGGGTAGTTGTAAATAATCGTAGATAATTTATTCAAGATTAATGTAGTATTGAATGGTATGGTATCGTCAAGCAATATATTGATATTGTGAATTTCCGAGGGTGTGGTTAAAAGGGAGTCTAAACAGTTTAACGTCTTACAATAAATAATGCTTTGGGGCAGTGTTGGTTACCTTTGAATATTTTGGCAGGTGGTTTGTGTCCTGGATGGCTAAAAAAAAAAGGAAATTATAAAAAAAATTATAAAAAAAATTATATATAAAAATAGTAAATGTAAAACATTTTTAGTTTCATGTCCTGTAGCGGCCACAGTTCTGTTGATTTTTGTCCTGCTCTATACCGAATGGAGCATTATGTGAAATCATTTCAGTTTTATTTTACCCTGTGCAACAAAATCTTTGGATCTTTCATCACACGGGTAAAATTCAGATATTGCTTGCCATCTATTTATGTTGTATCTGTAAATTTTTGTATATTTATAAGTAGTATTTTAATGCATTATGTGAAAGATGAATACTAGCATAATTGTGTAATTGAACGTTTGTGATGAAACTGTGAAAAGTGAAATCTGTGATGATAGATGTAAAAATTAGTATTGTTGATTTTCTTAGTAGATGATTCGTTGTTTTAGGTGCAGGTTTATATGTATTGCCTGTATTATGTAGTAAATGTGTATTGTATTGTTTTAAATTAACAGATGAATTGTCAGGTGGGACCTAAAGAATTTAAGAAATGTATCATTTTCTTATCTTATTCAAAATTATATGTTTCAAAAAATTTCACTCTTTCTGTATTCATTGAGAGCATTTAGGTATATTATGTTGATATGTTTATGTGTATTCTGTATATTCTGTATTGTGTTTCTGTATATTATGCATAAATTTTTCGTCTATCCTTTCTTATGGTAGCTCTCACCATAGTCCTCTAGGTGTCGCCTGCAGGTAAGTTGTAGTGTATGATGGAATTTGGCGGCTCTGCTATAAAGTTGTGCATTCATGGATTTCAGGAGTGATGACATACCCAATGGTTTGTTAATTGTTTTTTTTTTTTGCATTTAATGATTTCAGAAATTTCAGTACAAAGATTGGCTAGGTGGTGATTACGGTGATGTGCTGGAGGTAGTTGAATTTTGATGCAGGTCTTGTGGTTGCACTACCGGTATGTTACTGGGAGATTGGTCTTGTTTTCATTGTAGAATTCAGCCTTGTAAACGTGTCGGCGTCTGATAATTTTGCAACTTTGCTGTGCAGCGAGATTAGGGCTGGCAGATTTACCCATATTATTTTCCTTGTGTGTCTCTTCTGCGTACTGTCTAGTTATATATGTGGTAGAATTGTTTCAATGGTAAGGGTAGTCCTAACCATTTGGTCTTCGGATTTCTAGCTTTAGTAGTTTTCAAGTGTTATAAAAAAATTTTTGTGTGGTTTTGGAAAAACATTTGTTTAGCCCGCCATAGGGAATAATATGTTATAACAGATAGCCTTTTAAATCGCAACCCCTCCCCCCTTCCGTCCCGCCTCGCCAAGTAGCTTTATACTTACTCACTGAATGTAATTGCTATCGGGCATCTACATTTTAATGTTTTTCAAGAGAGTAAATAAATACGATAAAGGCAAGGGAGTGAAATTTTGAATTCCTTTTGTTAATATACTTATATGCCTTGTTAATATTAGTATTTTGAATTTTTAAAAAACTAGTTATTTAGAAGTCTCTAACAATAGCCTCTTGTTTATGTTTTCTGGTGAGAGAGATTTCAGAAATTTAATTTTCATTTGATAAGGTTAGAGCGAAACCAAATGCTTCTCTTTCAACACAACGCAAAGTAGTCATTTATATTTCTTCTTAAAATTTATGCAGTATTATGCGAAATCTTGTGTGCTTCATTGATCGAATGAAGTAGTGTATCCTTTTTGTGCTTTCCCTTTTTTTGTGGTCCCTTATTTTCACTTATTTTACCTCTCCACCTCCTGATCGGTGCCTTATTCAAAATTTAAGTCTTGACAACATTAACCTGCATTAATGGTAAATTATAGTGGCCTTGTGTCTATGCTTTCTTGACACAAAAAGGACACAAGTTAAATTCTCAATCCTTTTCATATATAAGAAAATAAGTTAGTTTTGCATAATCTTACATATGCAAATTAATAATAAATTGAATTAAATTAAAATTAAAATTAAATTAAAAAGCAATACCAATAAATAAAGTAGCAAATTCTTAAGCTCTGTTTTAGAAAGCTGAAGTACATAACAATTCAAAATGTACGAAATGTGTCCACGATGGAAAACTATTTTTCCGTCGCTTTCGGTGTGTGTGTTCCGATTTTGGTAGAAATCTATTATTATATATGTATATCTATATTTTTTTGAAATACTGTATTATTTTTAAAACATGTGTAGATACATCCAGGCTGATGATTATATTTACACGTGTTTTTTCATATCCAATTCTATTTTAAATCTCTGGTTATCCAATTTTCCATTATATTACATTTTGTGACATATTAGTTCATATTTCATTTCAAAATCCATTTGTATTCACTTGATATCAACTTCCAATTATTAACATTTTATGGTTTATTATATAATTTTTTTTCTCTCTCTCTTATTAAATATTCTACATATTTTCAGTATTTTTGGCCAATTACCATTGAAGCAAATGCTATGTTAATATTATGATTGCACTTGTTAATTTATTAACTTTGTGGTATTCTGTTTACACTTTATTACTAACTAGCTGACCCGCCAGGCGTTGCCCGAGCCCTTGTAATAAACTTAAATCTCTTAAAAAACGGAACTCTGGCCACGGTCTATGATGGCTTCGGAACCGTATACCAGGCATGCGCGTACGCTCTAGAAAATCTTTTATTTCCCCCTACCACCGCCAGGGGAGCATTCTGTTCTAAACAAACCTCTTTCCGAACGAACTTCTGAGACAGGTCCCCGCTGCCTACGTTACTGTATAGTAGGCGCACTACAAAATTGAGCTGGTTTCGAGAAGATTGGAACATTATTAGCCTAGTTATTGCAATAAGGCACAGTTAGAGAAAATAACCTTGAGTGAGGTGCCGAATGGAGGAGATGTTCGAGTGTCCTTCAGAAAATGACTAATTAGGAGGCCCACTATGCATGCATAAATATTCGTTCGTTTTGTTAAGCTAGGAACTTAATTACAAAGTTGGCTTAAACTCTTATTTGTAAATAGTGGTAACCGCTACTCATAAATTTAATTTAATGTTATAAAGGGTGACTATTAAGTTAAATATAATGTTTGGAATCACTTGCGTTGAAATCGGAAAGATAGTTGCTGATATATAGAAACGGGGCATAGTGAGAGAAAAACCTTGAATGAGGGGCCGGAGGGGGGAGGGTTGTTCAAGTACCCTTCAGCAAATGACTAATTAAGAGGAGCACTATGCATCTTTCGAAATTCGTTCGTTTGCTTAAACTAGGAACTTAATTACAAATTTGGCTTACCCAATTATTCGGAAATAGTGGTAACCGCTACTCATAAATTTAGTTTAATGTTATAAAGAGTGACATTTAAGTTAATTATAATGTTTGGAATCACTTGTGTTGAAATCGGAAAGATAGTTGCTGAGATATGAAAACGGAGCATAGTTAGAGAAAAAAACCTTGAAAGGAGTGCCGGGGGGAGGGGTTGTTCAAGTGTCCTTCAGCAAATGACTAAATAGGAGGACCACTATGCATCTTTCAAAAATCGTTCGTTTGCTTAAGGTTTGAATTTAATTACAAATTTGGCTTAAACTGTTATTCGTAAATAGTGGTAACCGCTACTCATAAATTTAGTTTAATGTTATAAATGGTGACTATTAAATTAATTATAATGTTTGAAATCACTTGCGTTGAAATCGGAAAGATAGTTGCTGAGATATGGAAACGGAGCAGAGTTAGAGAAAAAACCTTGAAGGACGGTCCGGGAGGGGTTGGGGGTGGGGGTGGGGGTTGTTCAAGTGGCCTTCAGCAAATAACTAATTAGGAGGATCACAATACATCTTTGATGATTGATTCATTTGGTTAAGCTAGGAACTTAATTTGAAATTTGACTTACTACTTTTACACTACTATTCGGAAATTCTGGTAACTGCTTTCTAGAAATACACCTTGAAGCTTAAATGTAATTAGACCCTTGTCCCTCTTAATTCCCACAAATATAAAAAAGAATCTGTTAAATAAAGTTTTCTGTATTAACAATCTCCATCATAATAATAAATGTCATGTAAAAAAAAAAAAACTTAAACCCGACTAATTGTCATGAAGAAAAATATGCCTGCAAAATATTTCAATCAGTGGGACATATGTGTAATTTGTCATGTACAGGTGGCGTGACATTCGCATGGCTCCTCTATGCTAATAACTTCAATCCATGTTGACACTATTTAGTTAGAAATCCTTATTTGTGCATCGCTACTCTGGTTTATTTAATTACTTCTGTGAAGAATCGATGCAACCAACCAGTGAACCAACCAACCCAAGAGAATAAAAGCGTATTTTTAATGAGAGTTCTTTGTGCATTTTAATTAATATTTCAGAAAGTAATTAAAATATTAAAATTCTGAAGTAATGTTGCACCAGGAGAGGGTTTGGACTACCTATATCTAAATTTCCAGCCTTCTAGGTGGGCCAGATTTTACTAGCCATCGCCAACAGACACACACACAGACACACAGACACACAGAGCGAAACTTTCTTTTATTAGTTTAGATTATCTCTTTGGAGATTTAATTAGAATGTTACAAGAACTTGATTAATGTTTCTTGAAATTCAAAGATATTATAATTATATATATATATATATATAGAGAGAGAGATAGAGACGTGTGTGTCCCTATATTTTACTTTATAGTCACAACTACCTAGCCTTGACCACTGATGTTTGTGTGTGGTAGTAGCCTCGAGTCTCCCATCGTGCACTTATGGTGGTTCCATGTCGGTAGCTCTGGGGGTGTGGGAGATACAGTAGTTGAAGTTTGTCGATCTAGGGCAATTTCATATTTGAATCAAAGTGTTCTGAAAAATGTTTGAATTGGTTCATTCAACTTAATATGAACTAATTAAGATATAGATAACTAAGTAAGATGATTTCACAGATCGTTGTGGTGGAAATTGAAACTAAACGATATTACAGCGCGTGCGTAGCACACCTGCTATAAAATGACGAAGGCAGCGGAGACGAGTGCCGGAGTTTCGTTCGGAAAGAGGTTTGTTCAGAACAGAATGCGTGCCGAAAATGACTATTTTTATCGAAACCGCAAAAGAAAGTTACTGATTTCCGCACCGGCCGGATCAGCTAGTATACATATATAACACTGGAAAACAATGTTTCTGTTCCATAACTAAAATTAGTTGATTCTAAATCAGTTTCTTGTGCTGATTACGAATATACTTTCCTTTTTTCTGTAGGTCATCCAATTTTTGAGAAATTTGAATATTTAAGTATATGCAAATTTAAGCTTTGTCTGTGCCATTTAATGGAAATTTTAGATACAATCTATGTACGATTGAATTACCTTTTTTAGATTATGATTACTGGACCATTTGCTTCAAATAAATGTCGCAGTCTGCATATTCTTAACATTTACCTGTCAGTTACTAAGCCTAATTTGCGTATTTTTTAATAGTGTAATGTTTACATTACTTTCAAATTTAAAGTAGTTACCCCAGAATTCGTGTAATATTTTTCTAGACTAGAATTTTAACTTCATTTTGAATCTGCAATCCGTTTCTGTATATCACGTCCAGAATTTGAGTAAAAGGAATTTCTACTTTTATATAGTATTGGCACACGTTTGATATAAAATGCTTTTTAGGGGTGTGTGCCTCATTGTTAAAAGAGTTTAACAGTGTCAGATTCTTATCAACGACATAATCACCGATGATATAATCAAGAAACAATTGAAAAAAGTAGTAGAATATAATGTAATTAGCTGAAGTACATCACAAAGTAGCATAAAAAGCATTTTCTGACCAATATTTTTTTTCCCTTTTATTGACAAAAATTAAATTTCACTTTTTTTAAAAACTGGACATGATAGAATAAAACGAATACCAGATTTGAAATCAGCGTAAAAAAACTGGTTTAGAAACATATTAACATATTCATGTTTCAGAAATATTGGGATGTTAAGAAAGGTTATTAGAAAATGATGAAAAATATGTAAATTAGACACAATATTTCACGGTCACATGTCAGTATAATCTCGGACACAGCATTTTTGTAAAGTAAACTGGCCAGTAATCATAACATAAAACAAAAAATCCAGTCTGATAATGCTTTATGCCTTAAATTTTCATATAACTGTACAAAAATTCGAAAAAATGCATAAATCAAAATATGTAAAATTGGACATACTGCAGAAAATCTAAAACTAGATTCGAAATCAGCGCAAAAGACTGAATAAGAAACAACTAATTCTGGTTTTGGGGCAGAGCAAAAGTTCTAATTTGTTGTCCAGTGTAATCTAACATCATTAAATTGGAAATTTCAGGATGTCAGCGATAGTCTGAAGTCAGATGAAAATTAAAATGTTTGTAAAATTGACGACAAGGACATTCATCTCAAGGTTTCTTAGTTTATTGAACCCTTTCGGCATCTGGCTTCCTAAAAATAGGTCAGCTTTACATTTACTATTATTTTGTCTTTATAATCTTTTGTTACCATGTATGTTCAATACCCCTATTATTACAAAACCCCATTTTCGAATACCTGTCAGGCCTAGCTTGCGAAAACATGTTAGTTTTATTTTATAATAAAATTGTATTATATAATAAATAAATTATTTCTGTTGTGAACATTCTTTTTCCTATGCATTTACAAAACACACAACATCGTATGAGGTGTCGTTCAAAATGTTTTTGAATCGTTTTCTGACATAGTACACTCACATTTCATCAAAACATGTTTTTGATTGAAAATTACAGTTATTTAAAATTTAAATCTGTATTGTTTTTATAAATGAAATGAAAGATTTTCTCAAGTTTATGATTCCACAAAAATAAAATACCGCATTATATCATGCTCAACAATGATTATAAAAAATAAATAGCACAAAAGAGATAACAGGTGACATCTCCGCATGTGTTTATTTTATATTTTATGATTAAAAAGCAAAATAGAAATTGCAATGTTTAGGAGAGAAAGACACCATGGATTGCCCCATGTTTTTTTTTCGATGGAGTTAAAATACGATTACTATTTTTTTCACGATTTTTTTTCTCGATACGATTGTTATTTTTTAAGTTTGATGGAATAAATGAACTGATATTTTGGATTGACTAATTAATGTTAGGGAACAGATATCGCAGAAGCACCGGGATTGGCGCAAATATTTTGTAGTGCTATTTGGGCCAGAAAACCCCATTTTCAAATATCTGTTAGGCCTAGCTTGCGAAAACATGTTAGTTTTTTTATAATAAAATTGTATTATAATTTTACATTAAAACACACACAATAAATTTTATTATTACACACAGTTTTATTTGACACACACATTATTTTTATTACACATATTTTAATTTTTTTATTGATTTTTTTTATATTTTTTTATTTTTTATTTATGACACATTTCATTTTATCATAAAATACCAAGTTGCCATACAAAGCAAAAGTCACCAGGTTACCCCGCCAGAAAAAAAAAATCGCCATTGTCAAAAAGAAATCCGGTGCGTTTGCAACATCTGTACAAATGTAGTTTACAGATATTTTTATTCTTAAAGTTTCTTTAGAAATTTAAATCTATATAAAAAAATACTACAATGCTAAAAAATTTGGATTGCAGGGTGAAATCCTCGCACGGGTCCTCTGGTTGGTAGTATAAGTACCCAAGAAGTGACTATTTTATTCACCAGGCAACATTCAATTTAATTTAAATTTCCTACAAAAAATATTTGGATGTCAATTTGCGGCAGAAATCTATATTTTAATATTGCGTGTTTTTAATGTTTGTTTTGATACTCGAAATTTTTATTATTTCTGAAATAACAATAATCATATTGACATAATTTTATGTTTTACCACTACAGACTCATTAACATATAAATCAACAGTACGATTCATATTTACAAATAAAATGACGAAGCTATCCAAATAATATCAAACAAAGAGTAGAGTACCTTTATCCGCAGCGGAAATCGATAGAGTACCCGTAGCACTGACGTTGAGAGTCCGATACAAGGTTGTCCACAGCTACATTGCCTAGACCTATGGTAGCCACACATCCAGCATCAATATTTATTTGAATCATAGGAATGACTTTCTTTTGTTTACATTTTTAATTCTCTGATTAGATGAATTTCAACTGTGGATGTCTCGAAATATATGCGTATTTCGATATATGTATTCTCTCAAAATGTTTTTGTTTTTTCACAATGTGTCTAAAAAGGTAAATTTTATGCACCATTACTCAAAAAATTAATTCTGTGAAATTAGCCAAAAATGGCTTATAATCAAGTGATTTTGTTGCAAGGTCAGCCCGGATTGAACATTTGGCGCTTTTTTTTGGCAAATTAAAATTTCGCCTAATAGACGTAACGTTAAAGTAAAAATGAGCACCCTCAAGTGGGTAATTAATCGATTTTCCGAATTTTTTTTCGATTAGTGTTAACGAACTTCGTACCAAATTTGAAGTCTGTAGGTGCAGCAGATATATGAAATCTTTTTGATGAGTGAGTGAGTCAGTGATAAAATTATCGATTATCAGACATTTTCAAATATCATTATCTCGGGAACTAATTAGGCGTTATTTATAAAATTTTGGATTCTGGATAATTAAGGGGGCCTTACTACACATCTAAAATTACAAGTACGTAGGTCAAATATGTTTTCCGTAGTAGAGTGTCGAAATTTGTCGAAAGCAGCTCGAAATTGTTCGTGTAATGTAATTGTTCGTGTACCCATGGTCGGTGTGTCGACTTTTTTGCTTTGCGACTTGGCTGACACACTGCCGTGTGTCTAGATAGCATTACAAAGGATGTGAATTTTCTTTTCACTTTGTTTAACAGCGTACAATCAACTTGAAAGAAAAATGTGTCCAGACCGGGGATCGAACCCAGATATCTTGATATATCGCATCAAGTGCTTTACCAATTAAGCCATCCAGACGACATCTAGTCTGGCAACCCTGACCCATGGTGACCCAAAATGACCCCCTAATCCAATTATCTCGAACATGTGACCCAGCCCAATGGTTTTCTGGTGTCCTAAAACGGTAGGATACAAAATTTCGTGAAAATCGTTAGAGCCGATTTTAAGATAAAATTTGCATATATATATATATAACCTCACAATTTGCTTGTATTAGAATATATGATAAGAAACAAAATATTTTTTTAGTACCATTGAACCTCTTGGGTCTAGGACAAAAGACCCGCGGACAAGCACCTAACAGACAAAAACGCCTCTGACAAATTTCTGTAGCGGACAAAACCCCAACGGACAAAAACCCCTCGGATAAAAGCCCTACATGTACCTACAGTCACAATACTGGACCAGACACAAATGTTATTGTCAAATGCTTGATATTTTACTAAATTTAAAATTAGTTCAATTGAAGGATTTTGTGAATATTACATTAATCGTAGAATATTTTTATATTAAAATATTGTTAATTTCATGCACAAGCCATATATTAGATACGTCGAATGATAATCAAGAAAGTAAGCCTTAAAATATAAACACCAGATTCAGATGATTCCTTTCCGATGTACGGATATAGCGCAAAAACGTATCTCAAAACCTGCTATCACCTCAATGATAAAAGGGGTATGTGCCTTCCCTGAGAAACACAGAATCTATCACGGCCTTATTGGTAAACTTTACAACATGCAGATTCTCAATATATAACACCAGATAAGGGTGATTTTTTAAAATTCGGGATCCTTGCTCTTTTGCGAGGAGAGGGAAGATTGCCCAAAAATGTATCTCAAAAACTTTCATGGCTTCGGTGATGATTTTTTGTAAGATGCAGAGTATAAGTAAATAAACACCAGATACGGATAACATGTTTTTAATTCGGCGCCCATTCTCTACCCTCCGGGAGACTTCAAATATGTATATGATAATCTATGATGGCATTTGAAGAAATTAGGGTAAAGTTTTAAATACTTGGCAAGAGGGACGAATTTTAAAAACCATGTCTGGTGTTTATATAAATCCGTGTTTATATATTCATCCGTGTCTGTTGTTTATGTATTATGATCCTCAACACCATTCAAAATTTTACATCTAAGAGCATGCTAAGTTTTGAAATACGTTTTTGCTTCTCCAGATTTTCTCAAAAGATGCAAATAAAAAAAACGTATCCTACGATCATAAAAGTACTAACACTTGTAGAAAAGAAATAGAAAAAAATTTAATTATAAATCATCACTTCTGATTTTCAAAGGAAAGCGAGAGGTAGTGCTAAAGAGTTTTATTATAAAAATCATATTACCCAAGCGTGAATTCAGTTTGAAAGTTGTTTAGAATGTTTGAATTACTTTCTGTAAAAGAATTTTCTCAAAATTAAAGTTTTGTACAGTAGAGCGGGGCGTTTGTCCGGTGGGTTTTTGTAAAATCCAGTGGGGCTTTTGTTCGTGTCCCAAGACTGCAATATTCGTTAGACTTGTTTTTCTTTTTCTTTTTATATGTAACTATTTTATTAAAAAGCACAATGCTTTATAGAAAAAACATGCCAAAGTGTCATGCAGATACGATACATATGCAAATAAGTTCAACAACTAAATGATTAGTTCAGAATACTTTTAAAATTTGGAAAATAAAAATTCTAGTATACTTTTAAATATGAATTTTTAGAGAGTTTTGCTCTTTTTTAGAAATGAGTTTGGATTGAGCGGATTCGTTTTATAAATTTTTAATTTGAGTGCGAATTTAACTTTTTGCTTTTCGAAGATGAATTTCTGTTTGAATTAGTTATTTGTGAGTTTGCCAGCACTGTGCATATAGATTTTGTCGATAAATTTTGTCTCTAAAATGGTTCGCAAATGTCCTACACATTATCTTTTCTGCCTTTTTGTTGATCATGGCAAGGAAATGACTGAATTCAACGCCATTCGTTAACTTTGAATCAAATTTGAAAATTTATGGCAATAATTTTTAAACATCTTACAAAATGTGTATTCTACATGATATTTACATGGAGTATCTTCACCGCATTATATATCGATGTGTGTATTCAATATCTTAAATACGATAATTCCTGTCTCCAGAAAGGTTCGCAAATGCCCTAACACTTTCACCTATTTGTCATAACAATTAAATGATTTAAATGTAGGTTACTTACTAGATTTTAAACAAATTTTAAATAGCAATAAATGTCTAACATGGTGCAAAAAAACATGGTGCATGATGTTAAATAGAGTACTTTATATATAATACTGTAACGCCTCCTCTATGCAGACCCGATAATGATGGTAAGTGGTAGCGTATCGAATCGGTTGCAGAGAGAATTCTTATATAATTTTAATAGAACTTTTATTGTAACACAATATAGATTCTAATATTAAATATACAGGGGGTAGTTACATCATTTAATTTTTTAAGAGGGTCATCAGCTTGCAATTAATAGTCTATTGACTTAGAGTCTAACTCTCAAAACAATGGTTTCTGCTAAACACAGTCTGCCGTAGTTTCAATGTTCAGTCCACTCGAGCCTAGATGTACCCGTTCCGTTACTCGGAATATCTTGGTTTCTATGATAAAACAGAGTTAAGAACTCCTTCGCTGGCACTTGTCGTGCCTTCTCTTTATCGGGGCTTTCTCAGATACGTGACGTATCAATACAACAGAGGTACGACCTCTCCAGCGTCTAGACTACGCCGAGTAAGAAACAGATGTTTCTTGTCCTCTCTGCTGAGAGCAAGTTCACTCGTTGTGATCTTTTCCAAAACTGACCTTCTAACTCTCAATCTCTCACAGAGGATTTTACACTAGGGGTGGGGATTTGGTCGAGGCGGAGCATCTTGAAACTCCTCAGCCTCTAAGCAACTCTGGGATACGACACTCCCGTTTATAACAAGTCTGTAATTGGATATTCCATAACAAAGGACATGGAATCGTGTGCAGACATAATATCGTGTGCAGAGATCGTCTCCCCCGACACCGGCATAGATCAAAGCACAAGGCTTCTACTGGGGTGATCCTTTTCGATGCATCAATGTCCAAGCGTTTCGCTCGCAGCACAAAAGACATTCGGCGTTTTACTTTACTTCAAAGCTGCACCAGCGTGAGAAGATATGCAGGAAAAAGTTCTTTCTCAGCGTTCTCACGGGAAAGTCTAAGATGACACACACTACACCTGGGAGAAGATACTCAATTCTTTACAATACATATAAGGGAACAACGCCAATACATTTTAATTTGACAAGTGTGCCCAATATTTTATGTATCGATATATTATATCTTTGTACAAATGTCTAGCATATTATCTTTTACATATTTTGTCAATAATGAAAATGAATTATAATTACGATTGTTCATTACTTTGTAACAAATTTTAAATTTTATGTCAATAATTTTTAAGCATGATGCAAAATATTAACTAAATTATATTCTGGATGATATGTTTATGGAACAACTTCAATGGCTTATATATCGATACATTCTTTCTCTGGACAGGTTTACAAATAGCATATTATTTTTCAATCCTTATCGTCAATCATGACAATGAAATATAATTTAGTTTGCACATTGGTTTTGAAACAAATTTGAAATTTTATGGCAGTTATTGTTAAACACGATGCAAAATATTGTACAGAGCATGTATTCTACATAACATGCATATCAAAAAAACTTCAATATAGTATATATCGATATCTGTATTCCATATTTTATTTATTACAAATGTACATATTGTCTTTTAATTGTTTTTTTTTTATAAATCATGACGATGAATTATAATTTAGATTGCACATTAGGTTTGTGATATATTTGAAATTTATTACAATAATTTTAAACACGATGCAAAATATTACAGTTTATTCTAGATAATATGCACATGGAATGACTTCAATCATTATATACAGATATCTGTATTCAGTATAACACACATCGATACATTCTGTTACTGGAAATATTTAAAAATGTCCCATCATATTATATTTTTAGCTTATTGCTTAATCATGACAATAGAATGATTTAAACCTAGATTGTTCTTTAGCTTTAAGATAAATTTAAATGCTCTTGCATTAAATGTCGTAACACACACTGATAATTATTTGATTCAGCATTTCAGCAAAACAAGGTACAAAACAGTTGCCACTATAACATGGTGAAAGATTGTTCCGACATTTAGTGCTCCAGTTGACTGGAAGTTACGCATTTTTTTTGTTTACGCTGGATTGTGGAAGTTACGCTTATAAAATTTAAACCATAAACTTCTAAAAGTTAATCCATGGACGATAAAATGTTGAACCATCACTTGGTAAAATGCTTAACTATAATTAGCTACAAAAGTCCTTTTCAAACAAGGACTAAACAAACCGAAGCTTCTGTTTAATATAAAATACAAACATCGGCACCTGAAATGGAATCTAAGCCAGACAACTCTTGACTTGAAGGTAGCTATCGTTCTAACCACAGGCCAAGCAGACGGATATCGTCTCTAAAAAAGCACATTGAGAATGCATAGAACTATTTTTTTTTTTTCAGATTGACTGTTACGTATCACCGTAAGATGCAGAAAAGTTTAACCAATGTGGAAGTTTCCCCATAACTAGGTGTTTTGAAAAATCAAGTAAACCATGTTTGTTCTTCAGCTTTTTTTTTTTTTTCTATCATCAAAAGGTTAAAAATTGAATCGATATTTTTTACAGAGTAATTCAAAATGTTACATAGATTGTAACATTTCTAAAGATTTCTAGAGTTAACAATTCTACATAACATATATATGGAATACATGTAGTACATTACATAACAATATGCGTATTCAGCATAGTATATATCGACATATATATCATAAAAATCACTAGAAAATATTAAACAACACTAAATGTAACAAAATTTGAAATTAAGCATAGTAAAATCTCTCCATATCACCATAGATTTAAGGAAGTTTTCCTTTAAATATTTTGATATCTCTTAACTTTCTCATAGGTGGCAACCTAATATGAGGTATTTCAAAATAATCTCCTCCGAACTGTAATTTTCCAATATTTATTCCCCTATCACTTGTGAAGTACAGCAAAAAATAGCACAGACACATTTTCTTATCGTATTGTCAGTTGGTAAATCTGGCCTTCGATGATACTTTTTCCGATCTGAACGAGAAAAGATTTCTCGAAAGAATTTGTTCTCTTGAATCTGAACAAAAACATGGCCAAAAAGTTTTTTTTTTTTTTTTTTTTTTTTTTTTTTTCCTCTTTAAGATTTCAGTCAAGAGATAAGATTCAGTCGAGAGTTTAAGATTTCATCAAGATCAAGGTATTTCTCTTTAAGATTTTAATTCTCACAAAAACTATTTAATAAATCATAATAATAATTTTTAATGATTGTAAATGGTATATGAGGATCGCTTCGTAACTTTGTATTAAAGATAAGAATTTTAAATATTCATAATTATTTGTTCATAAAATTTCATTTTAAATACAGGGTATTCCAAAATTCTACCGCCAAATTAAGAGGGATGATAGAAGGCATCAAGAGGATGAAAACTTACCATATAACATGGGGTCGCAAACCACGTTTAGTGGGAGAAAATCGCAAAAATAGTTATGAAGGCTGTGACGTCGAGGGGAACAAAAAGGGTCAATAATAAGTAGAAAAAACGTTTATATGACTTCAAGCATGATTACAATGCATTGCACTTCAACGTCAAAAAGGAGACGACGACGCACTTTGATTGAAATTATTCGAAGTTGTGGCCACGAAAGTCATTGCACAGCCGACTCCGACGGACGAAGGATTGTCGGACGCGTTAAAACATATTCCTATAAAAATGTCTCGTCATCTCATTTCTGACTTTGAACTGTAATGCATTGTAATCATGCTTTACATCAAATAAATGTTTTTTCCATTTATTATTGACCCTATTTGTTCCAATCGACGTCACACCCTTCATAAATATTTTTGCGATTTTCTCCCACTAATCGTGGTTTGCGATCCCATGTTCTATCTTAAGTTTTCCTTCTCTTGATGCCTTGTATCACTCCTCTTAATTTGTCGGTCGAATTTTGGAACACCCTGCTTATCTGGAATACCCTGCTGGGCAAAATATATTTCTCATCTACTAAACAATAATTCATGCATGAGAAGCGTTAATCAAACATAAAATTGAAATTAAATTTTAAATAATTTTCCAAGTAATGATTTTTTATCAAAATTCAACTGTGCCAATCCTAAAACTGTCCAACTCATCTACAAATTAACCTTGTAAATTACCACTAGTGGTGTATATAACTATATTTGTGTATTCAATTTTATTAACATCAATCGTTACTAAAGTTATAGAAATATTTTCAACAAATTGGTCAAGCTTTTTCCATTTTTCCCTTGTTATTGCATTTAATAAATAAGATTTTGGTAGTTATTCTTTATTTATGATATGGATATCCATTTATTAAAAAAAATAATAATAAAACCTTTAATATTAGGTCACTGCCCAGTAGGAGAAATAATAAGAATATTTTTTTTTTTTTTGCTTCCAGAGCTCCTCACGTCTGTCCTGCTAATCGTAAAAAAATATATTCACGTAATTATTTTTGTCTTTTTTGAAAACAACAACAACAACAACAACAAAAAACAACAATATATTTGGTTACATTGTGTCATAAACACGTGAGCATAAAAAATTAAGTTTTACTAGTAGTCGATTTATTGATACAGAAATTTATAATGCATTTCAAATACTGTATAACAACTATAAAGCAAGCAGTAAAAACCTTACATACAATATTTCATTGAATACGATATAACATTAACTGATCAACTACCGGGTAACGATCAACGACTAACACAGTTATTCTGGAAATTTCAAATGAAATATTTAAAGAGAACATTTAAAGAGATTTAAGGCTGCTCGGATTATCATCCAGACCGGAAAAGGTATGTTTTTTGTGTGTTCCGTAGCAGTGTTTAACCTATACACTGCAAAAAAAGTGTTGATTTTACAGTATAATACTGGCACCTCAACTGTCAGTTTTATACTGTAAAATAAACACTGTTTTGCAGTGTAAGCATGGAATGCATCACTATTTTGCCATTTTTTTCCCGACAAAATATAAAATTATTTTTTTTCGTATATACTATTCTTAAAAGATATTCTTGTTTCGCTTAACTGAAAAAAAAATAGTTCTAAAATATGCACCTTCTTTTAAAGTCTTAGCGAAGCTCACGTGCTCTAAATAAGATTTCAACATTTAAAATAAAATTAAGTATATACATTTAAAATATTTTGTCAGTAACGATATTTGTTAACCTATAGGAGTGGAATGCATCACTATTTTGCCATTTTTTTTCCCGTCAAAATATAAAATTAACTTTTTTCGTATATACTATTCTTAAAGGATGTTCTTGTTTCGCTTAATTGAAAAAAAAAAAGTTCTAAAATATACACCTTCTTTTAAAGTCTTAGCGAAGCTCACGTGCTCTAAATAAGATTTCAGCATTTAAAGTAAAACTAAGTAAATACATTAAAAAAATTTTGTCAGTTAGACAAGAAAGAAATGTCATCGGAGAAGTGTATATAGAAATTTAAAGTAAAAAAAAAAAAAAAAAAAAAAAAAAAAAACTCTTTTATAAGCATTCAATGCTTATCTATGACTGCAATTTTTTTTCCAAAATATTTTCATTTCAATATGTTAATTCGGCATGGGTCTCGATTATGGAAAATTCACTTATTTTTTTATGCTTGGTAAAAAGCCCCAGCTAGTGAACTTATAAAAAATTATAAATTTTGCCCTGTTTCTTTTTTTAAACTATGGCGACAGGAAAGAGAAAAAATAGCATTATTTAAACTACCTTTTCAAGATTTCCAAATTGATTTCTCAACGCATAATCATAATTTCATTAATATTAAACTAATAATTGATTAAAAATTATTTTTTAAAATATATTACACTCTGTATTTTGTATTTATATTTTCTACTTTTAAGTATTTAAAATATTTTGTTGCTGCGGTTTCACAACCAGTTGGCCCTCTTTTGGCGAGCGTGTTTTGGTGCAAAATTAAATCCATTGTTTTTCTAACTCATATACAGTTGTAACCCCAAAAAAGTATATTTGGTGATTTATCACTTGCGGCCTACTAACGGACAAAAATACCTTATAATTAACATATTTATTTATAATTAAGTTCTAAAAATATTAAAATATTGTATTATCGTCTGAAACACACTTGTGTACATAATTTTAATAATTCTAGTGTATCAGAATGTGAGTGGAAAATCAATTACAAAATTCTATCTTTAAATACAAAAACCAAGTAAGTTAAATAAAATAGTGAAAAAAGAAGCTAAACACTTTAATTTTCTGATGAGAAATTTAAGTAACTAGTAAATATGCAGATCAGGAGCCTCGACGTCAGCTCTGACCGTCATTGTTTTTTAATCTCACTTTTCACATTATTTAGCATCTTACAATCCGCAATTTACAGTTTTTATATTACATACATATTTATATGCATATAAAATACTTCGGAGGTTCCAGAAATTAGAAGCGTTAAATTAAACAAGATTTATGCACTGATATTCTAAAATTCTTATGAACTTCTTATTCTTGTAATTTTTTAGATAAAAAAATACATTTCTCCACCCCCCGTAATCTTATTAAATTTACATTCATGATTTCTTATTGATTGTATAAATGATTCTAGTATATCTTGAATTTAGTTCTAAACAGTAGTTTTATTAGGATAAGCAACAATTTCGAAAATAATTTCATATTATTCTAATACACAAATAGCAATATTTACTTACTTGCCAACCATGAAACACCTGCATCTGATGAATAAGTTGAATAATAGCTCATGTACAAAAGCAACGTGTATGGAAATCTAAATTGAATCTACTATATTTCACTTATATATATTTTAGAAATCTAATGTTATTACAATTTTTGTTTCGGAAAAACAGTTTTGATGGTCCTTCTATAATATTTATCTTATATAAGTACATCCTGATCTAACTCGATGGCAATAGCATACTAAAATATCTCCAAAATAACCTTATTTGGAAACTTTTAAACCTACTGGGTAATCATTCCTATTCGTGCCCAACTGCCAATTAACTAAATAGTAAACGTGATTTGGCGCTATAAAGTATTTTTTGTGATAGCTTCTTTATTCTCAATTTCCAGTAATTGTAATATTTCGGGATTTGACAATATGTATGGAGGCGTGTTACTATTCTATTTTTTTTAGTTTAATCACCTCGTTGTACACGTGATTTTATCCTATTTTTAAAATAATATTCAATTTTCAACGACGAAACATCCACATCTGTTCCAGAAAATGAATAAATTCACATGTAGGAAATATACTTATACAAATGTAAACTACGGGACTTGCATTACACGTTAAATATTTTTGTTATTTTTGTTTGGAAAAAATATTTCAGTAATCATTCTATACACTGTAAAATAATTTCAGCTTTTGCTGCAGACACACTCCACCGCTTTTAGAGAAAACTGTTTCTTTACTATATTATGGAGCATTTTCATTGGTCAAAATAGAGATATTCTATAAAAGCGGCGGAGTGACTATGCAGCAAAAGCTGAAGATTTTTAACAGTGTAGAAGTTAAAAGGTAACTTGTATCAATATAAATTCTGATTTATGTCAATACAATACTAATCATCCGAAAATAAGTTATTTTGCTAATAACATATTGCTGCGAAATAGTGCGAGTAACTTGAATTTTATTATTTTGATATTCTTTGAAATAGGGTCGCTAAGCAACTAATAAAATAAAGTGGAAAGAAAAAGGAATGCATTTTAAAATTTGTACAAAATAGGAAAATAAAATGTTTTATATTTCCCGAACAGTTGCAAAAAAATTTCCAATAATTTAAACAATTAATTTTTAAATTCTAATTGATGTATCGGCAAATTTTCAAAGCTATTGTACATATTTAAGACCTGCATATCGAATATTTAACTTCCATAATTTTACGTTTAAATCCATTATTCAAATATGCAATTTTCATTTCAGTTAAAAAAGAAATTTGAAAATCGTCTGCATTCCCATAGGAAAGCATTATGACCTAAAAAAAAGTTCTATATTTTTTTAACGAATGAACCAAATTTAACGAAAAACTAAACAGCTAATTTCGGGAATCTCGTCAACATACCTACCGAAAATCAACCTAATCAGACGTTTTTTTTTTACGGCAGTTATCGCGGAACAGACAGACAAACAGAAACCAAAAACTTTTCACGTCTCCACAATGAGCCTTCACTGAGGTTTCGGCAATAACATTGCATTTCATGTCCATGGATTTTAAATTGGAAAGGGAAATGTGAGATCTGACTGAAGGAGGCTTGAGATGAATAAGAAAAATACATTATAGAAAGTATTAAACCAAATATTCATAATTTTGCCTTTTTGCAAATTGAAAAAAAAATGCTCATTTTCAAAATATAATGCCTCTATAACTCCTGCTTAACTTATAGCTTCGATTGTTTATCTTTCTATAAAAAGCTTTTTCGGTCCACAAGCTTATTTCAGGTAGATTTCTAAATACTTTGAAACATTATGTACAGTCATGGAAATAAAGAAAAAAAATCATACTATGCTATTTTATCACCAAATTGGCATAGAGATACAATGAATACACGATACACGAGATACACGAATGATACAATCGGTAGGAGATTGTGTGAATGCTTCGAATATGAATATACGTAATATATTTAAAATAGACTCGTCTGCATGTCAAAAATTGTACCAATTTTGAGTTTTCGAATGGTAGCACCCATTTTTGACCATTATACGCCATATTTGAGTACCTTGGATCAAGACAACTCAGAAAAATGTATGGTTTATGCACTTCATAGAGAAGAAATATTATAAAAGAAAATGTGTTAGGGGTTCTAATGATAGATTTGTGATTAAAATGTTCTCTAAATTTCGAAAAATAAAATTAAGATATTAAAATAAAAAATATCTGGAATAAGAAACTAATATAAAGTGTGAAAAGTGTGTATTATCATTGAAAAAATGAACTTTTCCTACAATTTTTAAGGTTTAGACGATCCCTATTTTTAAAATCATTCACATTTGGAAAATAGACACAATTTCCTGTGCAACGGTATCCGTCACATCTCTCTGCGAAATTTTGTGATTAAAATACCATAGTTTTTTTTTCTTTTGCTTGTTGGTATAAAATAGGAAGATATAGGAATATAAGAATTGATAAGATGTGCAGAAACTTGGCTTCATTATAAAACATTCTGTCAATGGAATTGTCATTTTGTCTTGACGAACCCATACTGTAGCTGTTCTTTGAATTGCGCGTCCTTCTTAATGATCTCATCTGCGAGGTCTATTAGATCTGTGTTTGGAATGGGGCCACCATATTCCACAGGTAAAAGTTCTGGTGATATTATGGAATGTAAACTTTTCCAGTCATTGTCAGTATGTAAAAATAACTGAAATAAAAAAGAAAACTATGTAAAAATGCAGAAATAATATAACTCAAATAGCAAACCAGTATTGTGTATGCTTGTTACATGGAACCCACAATTACATTTACCGGAAATTTAGCCAATGTTATACCGATATTGGTCAAATATTAGCTTTACGTTGGACATTTTTGCAACGAAAAGACACTATAGCAGAAATATTTGCAATGAAACATCACTATAAGATAAATATTCGCAATAAAATGGCGGACGATTTCTTGCCAAAAATGTGCAAAATATTGGCAAAATGTAAATACACCATAGTTGGCCATCTTCCGTTTTCTCCAAGTCAAATAAACATATTTGGAAGAAAAAGAGTTATTTAATAAAAGTGCACTGTATTGAAATGTAACAGTTCTAAGAACGAAAATGTGTGTTTTCTTTTCGGCATGACATTAATTTCATTGACAAAAGTATTTCGTCTTTCTACAATTGCAACCATTTCTAGTGAAAGTGAGAAAATGTTTATGAACACTTTATCCTTAAATCTGTGCAGCATGAATAAAAATCCACCGTAAATTACGTCAATTAGACAGAAACGTACTCATTTTTTTTTCAATTTTAAGAATGAAATTGCACGTTTTCTTGAAAACATGAGGTTATTATCACAGACGAAAGCATTTAGCCCTTGTAATATTAGATTCCAATTTCATTACCAGTGAGCTGAAACGCTATTGCATATCATTAAGGTAAAAATGTATTCAAATGAACAAATTTATAAGTGGAAATACGCATTTTCTTTTGCAAGTGACTTCATATTCACAGACAGACGTATTCCGTTTTTCAGCAATTAATACCATTTGTAGTGTAGCTTAAAAAATAATTAATAGGCCTTTCGCCTTAATGTCGGTACAGAAGAAAGGAAAAATCAATGTAATCGTCTAAACACAATCGTATTAAAATACTGCAGTTTTCTGAATAAATGCACTTTTCAGGACGAATTCCTTTTAAAAAATGTCATTTTAACAATTCAAATAAACTCTTTCTTTGAAACTTTAATCTCTAATTTCAGAGCTCATGGAATGAAAACTCTTTAAAAATGATGTCACTTTCGCGCAATTATAGCTAAGTTTAGCCGTTTTAGGATGAATTTATGACTAAAACAAGAATGAAAAATAATGCACCAGTAATAGATTATGAAACACCTTTCCTAACACTATCAGAATATTTGTAAAAAAAAAAAAAAAAATCCTTTTATCATATAATGAAATTAGGTACCTAAATAAACAATTTAAAATAATAACGTAGTAAAAATTTATTTTAAGCATTTGATAACCATACAGTGTCCGTAAGCCTCAGAAGATATAAATGCAAATTTTTTTGTAAAGACAATGTGTTTTATTTGAGGAAGAAATTATGTTTTTAAATATGACGATCATTTTATTTAAATCTGGTATTCATATCCCCTGATTTCCTTGAGGCAGGCGAACCCTAGTGTAGTGTTTCTGATTTGATTGAAAATCTGTAGATGGCAGCACCAAACTTAGGATAAGTATTCCTCCATCATTCTTTTTAAAAGAACTACTTTTCTTACAGTTGCAATAAGTCTCAGAATTTTGATTGTGTGTTTACGTTTCGTGTGGATGTTCTTAAATAAACCTCTATATTATTATGCCTTACCCGTGTTACTTCATTGAATTATGTGGTTATTTTAGATAAGTAATATCTTGAAAACATTATACAGTGGAACTCCAGTTATACGTTTTGCTCGGGACCGGAAAACAAAACGTATAACTCAGTAAAACGTACAACTCAATTAATGGTCTACCGGAACCATTTTTTAAATATATCCTAAAAACTTTGTTCTGCTGAGGAGTTCCAGTTACCTTTTATATCGAAAACAGAAGTTTCTTAAATATTACTGCACCCATGACATAAAGTTTCGGAAATGGAACAGAGTATAAAAAAAGTACATAAGAAAAGTATACATGCAGTTATTTTATCATAAAAGCTTTGTTAAAAATATTTTTAATACACATAGTGTACTTAAAAGAAATTATTGGAATTGCCTTAGCAGGTAAATCATTTATCAAAAGACATTTCAGTAGTTTACTGAATCTTGTAGAATTAATCACTAATATTCGATTGTTTATTTTCGGCAGTGCCGACATTGAACAGCAAACTTTGCATTTCTGTTAATAATGCAGCCGCCTTACCGTTACTGTTTTGAGTACTGACAAACCGCTTTACTACGTCAAAAGACCTTAAAGCAGCTCCGAAATTAAAGTGAGATCTTTCAAATCATACTCATCCGACGCGTCGTCAGTGTTTCCGGTTACAAAATGCATAAATGAGACAAAATTTTGGCCGGGGACGCAAAAACGTAACGTATAACTAAGGGAAATGTACAACTCAAAACGTATAAATCAGCTTATTTTGAATGGCAAGCGGCCGGGACCGCTGAGTTGAAACTTATAACTGAGGGAAACGTACAACTCAGGTAACGTATATCTGGAGTTCCACTGTACCTACCATAGACATTAATGCGTGTGAACTCTTAATTGCAGCCTTGTGTATGATCTATTTGAATTTCTACACATCATGTAACATACTAAAGTTAAGTTTGAAAGTTAATTTTGAGTTAAGTTTGAAAATGTATATCACAGCTAAAAACGCCCGTCCAGCAATTAGCGCTCATAGTCAATCCTTCAACTGAATTATTTTGCGTATCTCTGTAAAGAAACGGTAAATGCTAAGCACTCCATTAACCCCTTGCCATTGACACGCAAAAGCGCCAATTTTGGAATGCCCGACTTGAGTTCGAGCGAGAGAAAAATCGGTGTTTCAGTTCCGTGAAGCCCGAACTCCAAAGATTAAAAACAATTCAGAGAAACTTTTAACTTGCGAAAAATTTATATACCTGACTGTCAAACATAATGTGGTTTGAATAAAATTTCGAAATAACTGCAAAATTACAAAAAATCCGTCAAATGGCGCGAAACTGCCGAACTTTTCGCGGGAAAGTGTCGCCATCTATTGGGAAAATGGTAAATTACAAATTATGCACTGGACGAACTCAGTTCGGGTTTCACGAAATTGAAACTGCCGAACTTTTCGCGGGAAAGTGTCGCCATCTATTGGGAAAATGGTAAATTACAAATTATGCACTGGACGAACTGAGTTCGGGTTTCACGGAATTGAAACTGCCGAACTTTTCGCGGGAAAGTGTCCCCATCTATTGGGAAAATGGTAAATTACAAATTATGCACTGGAAGAACTGAGTTCGGGTTTCACGGAATTAAAACTGCCGAACTTTTCGCGGGAAAGTGTCGCCATCTATTGGGAAAATGGTAAATTACAAATTATGCACTGGGCGAACTGAGTTCGGGTTTCACGGAATTGAAATTGCCGAACTTTTCGTGGGAAAGTGTCGCCATCTATTGGAAAAATGGTAAATTACAAATTATGCACTGGACGAACTGAGTTCGGGTTTCACGGAATTGAAATTGCCGAACTTTTCGCGGGAAAGTGTCGCCATCTATTGGGAAAATGGTAAATTAAAAATTATGCACTGGACGAACTGAGTTCGGGTTTCACGGAATTGAAACTGCCGAACTTTTCGCGGGAAAGTGTCGCCATCTATTGGGAAAATGGCAAATTACAAATTATGCACTGGACGAACTGAGTTCGGGTTTCACGGAATTAAAACTGCCGAACTTTTCGCGGGAAAGTGTCGCCATCTATTGGGAAAATGGTAAATTACAAATTATGCACTGGACGAACTGAGTTCGGGTTTCACGGAATTGAAATTGCCGAACTTTTCGCGGGAAAGTGTCGCCATCTATTGGGAAAATGGTAAATTAAAAATTATGCACTGGACGAACTGAGTTCGGGTTTCACGGAATTGAAATTGCCGAACTTTTCGCGGGAAAGTGTCGCCATCTATTTGGAAAATGGTAAATTACAAATTATGCACTGGACGAACTGAGTTCGGGTTTCACGGAATTGAAACACCAATTTTTCTCTTCCCGGAACTCAGGTCATTTGCATTGCCCAAACTGAGTTCGAGTGTCACAGGCAAGAGGTTAAGAGAAAAAAAAATTCCATTTTTGGCACGTTCTTCTCAAATATATTCCACAGGCAAGGGGTTAATGTACAGAATGTATAGTATAGTCTACCTCTGTGATGAATATCAATGTAATTATGTTTGAAGTATCATAACATCATGAAAATGCACCACAAACTATTTTCTCTCATTGACCATGATGCAACGGCATTGTTATGTACGTCCCTGTAAGCGAACCATAAATGCTACTCATTCTATACTCTATAGAATGTATGTTACAGTCCACCTCAGTGATATATATCCCTTCCATGACGTTGGAAATTGTGTAAATCAATTAAGATACACTGCAAACGATATTTCCTCATGAACAATAATGTAACAAAATTCTTTTCATTTCTAAATTAACTGTTAATCCAATAACCTGAATTTTCTATGCCGAACATGTTAATGTAAACCTTAACATTAGTTACATTACAATCCAAGCATATTTACGCAAGTTAGAGCATGGGTAGAACGGAAAGACAGACAAACTGAAGTCAAACATATTTCAACTATGCTGGAAGTGTTAAAAATTATTTTATTTCACGTTTAGGATCATTAAGCTCTTTATGGTCTTAAACAGTACTTATTCAAATTTAAATTGTTTTTCTTTTTCATTGTAATGAGAAAATGTTACCAATAAAGTTATAATAATCCCCATTATTTAAATTTTCACAATAGTGAAATAACCCGATTGTCACCTTTTTAAAGAAATTTCATTAAAACTTTAAAATTGAAATATAAAATACAAAAATATTTTTAAAAATACAAATATTTAAATTTATATATGTCATGTATATATTGTTATAGCTCATATACGAAGGAAAAACTAACTTTCAGTAAAATTATGTCAAAATATGTGTTTTTTATGCATAAACCTACATATTTATGTTTTCTTTCTAAACATAAACAAGAAAGAAAAATCATGCGTGAAACATAGTTCATGAAACACTTTCCAACACATTCCCAATGCCGTATTATGTCTAAGTAAACAATTTTCAAAACGCATAACACATTTTAAAAGCCAGTGTCAGGAATTAACGTCAGCAGTCCGAAAAGTATGATATTTTGTGCAGCCCTGTATCGAATCTATCGATTTATATAAATACTATGTAATATTATGAGATTTACAAGAGTTGGGAAACGCATGGAACAGCTGAAAATTCCCCTACAGCAAATTCCGCAAATAAATGGAAATGTGCTTGAGATCTTTTGTGCAGCTCTGTATAGAATGTATAGAATTTACATACACCAAACAATATGCAAACAAATTGGAAAGTGTACGTTACACGTGACAAAATGAGGTACGTTCGTACTATAACTAGTTTTAAAATATAAAAAAATCTTCATTATTATTTCAGTGAAATGAATTATATCGTCTGTTATGAGATTTCATTTTAGGTGCGCTCGTATTTATTTAAATACGTAGCATCTATAGTCGTCATCTGGTCCGTCCGTCCGCATATAACAACGCAAAAACTACCCAACCGAATGGTATGAAATGTATTATATATAATCGTTGCAGAATTTTATCGAGTCATTTCAAATTTTACGAAAATTGAATCAAAACTTAAAAAGATATTAATAAAAATTTTCTTTATTTTATTAAATCCTATCATACGAAATCTATACAATACAAGTTGGAAATTGTACGATAAACGAGGTGCGTTCGTACTATAACTAGCTTTACAAAGTAAAAAATCATCGTTATTATTTCAGTGAAATTAATTATATCGTTTGTTATGAGCGAAATGAGCATGCCTTTTTTTTAAATTACTAGGGGGCTCTGCCCCCTGCTCGCTACGCAAACCAACCCCCGTTATAATTTCATAGCCTCTTAAAACCTGGTAATGTATCCTGTTTTAAAAAGATGATGATGATGATATGACGAACGGCGACTTTCTTCTGTAATCAGATTATAATGATTTTTCATTTAACTGGTTATAATGCTTTTTTATTTAATTCATCTTTTTTATTTTTAATATTCATGTGTAAACACAATTTTTATGACGTAATTTTCTTTATTTCCTGCTTTCAACACGGGATCATTTAATTATTATTTTTAACTTTCATTATTGTTTTTAATAGTCTCGCGCAAATACATTTTTTATTTGAGATAAAACATAATCCTTTGCGCTTATTTAGAAATTGGCAACAATATAAAAAAATAACTTTTTCAATAAAAGATTTTTTACTCGAATTTTTAAGGATTTTTTGAGTTTTTATTGTCCGACCGTGATAATTTTTTCAATTTCTGAAAGCTTGTTATATTTCGCGTCTGGTGGTATGATTTTCGAATCCGTAGGATAGCTAGAACAAAAGTAATAGTTCCTCAAAAAGTCCATAGTAAAAAAACGATGAGAGTAACCCGGAATATCTACGCAGAATTTGATTGGTCCATTTCTAAATCGTTTTTGGCTCAGTTCCAGATTACTTTTTTTTAATATAGAAGGATTACGTATGCCACGGTTACAGATGCGAATTTTTTTCGACACCACACAGCACTGCAAAATTCACCATGTAGATATTGCTTTGCGAATGATTACCTCCATGATTTAATATTTCTATGAATCACGATGAACGAATCACTTATGTTTATTTACTTTAATGGATTGAAATATTCGGCTGTTAACAGTGGTGTAGTCCTGCGAAAAAAAGTGGGGGACGCTCATAGTTGCAAACATAGGGATTGTGTCATCGATAGAAAATTTTATACTGAATCCTGGCTTTCAATTTGAATTGCAGAGAAATGTAATTGAAAAATTAAACTGTTTAATTTAATTTAATTAATATTTTTATAGTTGCAATTTTTTAATTGCTTGCCCCTCATTGAAAAATTGAGAACTTTATTTCGTGTGTGAAAAATTTTGGAATAGAATTTGGAATTTAGTAACAATAATTCGCGCAACGAGATTTTTGTTTTAATTGGTTTTGGAAATAGTCGTATTATGACATGAAACCCGTTGTCCACTGACAACATTGAAAAATACTGCATTTTTAATTTGCATTTTTACTATGATTACAATTATTGTAATCATGGAAGAGGGAAAAAAAGACTGGTATATCTTTACATTTTGAGGTCTTCTGAATCTACTTTGCTATTTTTGCAACAATTCTGCCTGTTATGTGCGCATGCATCTACGTAGGTTCCTATTTCTTTACGTTTTTAGGTCCCAAAGTTCGGTTATTGTGTTTTCACGACGAGTTTGTATGTGTGCGTGAGAGAGAGAGAGTGAGTAAACATGACAGCATTCAAACGGTGCTTTCGATGGAGCTCATATTTGGGTCATATGTTATATATGTATAGATAGAGTATTCAAAGATTTGATGTTATATGCCGCTGTCGCAAGACCTGCATTGGATTTTGGACAAATCAGCCAACAGGCTTCGTATCTAAACAATTTTTAAACTATTTTGTGATCAGAAGTAACCAATAAGTATCGTTTGTATGAGAGAAAATCCTCCAAGAAATGTGACCGAGACCGAGAATAACTAATAAATAATGCTTTTTTTTATGGAAGACTACTTTTAAGATTCAAATGCTATCGCAGAACGGATTTTTAAAGAAAAAATGCAAATTTTAAATTATTGAAGTAGGTAAAGATGCTTCTAAAGAAAGCTGCTGAAAAGTGCGTTTCCTCAGGATCACTCCCGAATTAGTTGGGCTAAAAACTTTGAATTAGTTATATTCTTTCGAGTATGTAAATGTAATTTTTGAAAGTCTTTTTCAAAAATTCTAATTTTGAAGGGGTAAAATACAGGTAGAATCTTCTAAAATCGTAATTTTAACACGATTTCTGGGAACTATTCAAGCAACGAACTTAATATATTTTAAGAAGGTTACCTCCAAGACTTACATACTAGCTAAAACATTTTTTAATCGAATTTTGCAAAGATGAAACGACGGTTATATCTTCTAAAATCGCCTTACCACTATTTATCTGAAGTTATATTTTGTAGGAAACTTTAAAAGGAATATCGGGACATGTAGATGCTCGTGAAGAACTGTTTTTTAAAATCGAAATTTTAAGTGATGAAATAAGCTGAAAACATTCTAAAGTCACTAGGATTCTGAAACTATCGAGGCTAAAAACTGGACATGGAAGTTATTTTTAACACGTTGATATTCGTGAAGAGTTGCAATTTTAATGTGTGAATCGTCGCACTAAATGTTATTACACATAGAAGATTAAAAAAAAAACAGTCTACTGTAATTATAATTTTTTTAAATGCACAGTATTATATAAAGTGCTCGGAAAATCAAATAGAACAATTCCAGATGTTTATCTTTTTTTTTTTTTTAGATATCTATTTAAAAACTTTTAAGTAGAATTCAATAGCAAATAGTATTTATACTTGCACCAGATGATTTATCTAAAAAGTACTTTCCTAATCAATTACTTTAATAGTTAATAAAATGAAACAAATTAACTCATATTAATTTCTTTTATTTAACAAAATTTCGTAAAAATAATGTTTGTCACAAAATTTGTCACAACACGTCCGCCTGGAAGTTTAAAGAACTTTCCATAAATACTCATTCTTATAAATGTTCTCAGCTGTTTATATTTTTTTTTTCTAGAGCCAGTTAGAAAAAATTTTCTTTTGCTACAATAAGATCATTAAAAACTACTGTCTTTAAAATTAAGTGATTAATTCTTAATTATAAATTGACGTTTGTGAATATAACAAATACAATTTGACTATATCACAGATTAACAAATTCAAAAATCTTTTAGATATTACAAGAAAGAGGTAACACTAGCCTGTAATACTTATGCAGTTGACATTAAACATATCAGTGATGAAGAACTCCAAAATATTTGCAAAAGCGTTATTAAAAAAGCTCAGCTATGTATTGGAGTTGAAAGTTTATTTAATTATTTTTAATTATGTTTCAAAGCTTTAAAAATTGCATTTATTTTTTTCATGATCTTTGCCGAGTAGCTCTTTATTTAGATGCATTTATGATACAATCTTTTCACACTCAACAATGCCATTATGTATATAGTCCCTATTTTTCCTAATAAAATAATGTTTAAATGGTTCGAAGAAATGGTATAAGACAGCTGTTTTCCCTCATTTATTCAGTTAACTTTAAAAATACATGTATACAGTCTTTTTTTAGGAATTTTGCTGCAGTAAAAAGAAAAAAAATTCTAACTGACTAATTTTATATAGAAAATCTCTAAAGGTTCAAAACGTATAAATTATTGAAAATTAACGCGAGGGTTATTTCATTAACAATATTACTTCTTTTTGCAATTTACATGACCTACTTATTTCCAACGGGTAAAAAATTAAAGCTTGTTTTAATCTTTATTGGACACTCTGCATACCGGTCAACACATTAAACTTATTATTCGTAAATGCCTGTAGAATTAATTTTACAGCAACAAATCATGTAGGAGGGATGGCATTTCTAGCATTATTTATCAAAAATAAAAAAAATTTCATTTTAAACACGCACTAAGCGATAATTGCCTACATATTGTAATGTATTCTAATTTTTTTGAGTGGCCCTGTATAGAAATTACTGATTATAAACGCACCACATAACACAAAAGTTTAACTCAGCTACAAAACTTATTTCAAGAAATAACCGCCAATAAATAAAAAAGGTATTTGAATTCTTTTGAATTTCTCCTTGTATACGAATAGTTTACGGCAAAATTATCTATTATTCAGCTGAAAAATGAAATTTGAAAACACGTTTATAGAAGTGCATCCATAGTCGACAAAGTATTCAGAATTTTTTGTGTATTCTTGTAAAAGTAAATTTTTCGATTCATTTAAAGTACTATATTTTTACTAAAGTGTGTTTCAAACAATTTCCGACCGTACACCGCAATATGAAATAACACTTTTGTGCCACCGAAAGCGAAAGATTGAAGGGTCTGTATGGGCTCTGGCCTGGACCGAGGACCGTGCGCAACCGGAAAAGTGAAAAAAAAAACCTTTCAAACTGGCCAGGTCGGTAGAATAAAGACAATTTTTTTAAAAGCCGGGCGGGGCCTATAAAAAAATTAAGTGGGCCGAAAGGCCCGACATAACAAATTTAAAAGTGTTCGAGTAAGCCGACAAAATATGAATAATTTTCAATGGACCTTGCTGGGCCGAGAATAAGATATAAATGTGCTGCATAAGCCGATGCTAATTTGACAACACCATTACAGAAATGTAACATGTCCAGCGTAGAGGTCTGCATCAGAAAATTACATCGTGTCCGAGTCCGAACTAAAGGTGAAAATAAGGAATTTTGCTTAGTAGCCACTGGCCAGTAGATTTATTTTTTTAGTAGCCAGCTACTGGCTAGTGAGAATAATTTCTTTAGTAGCCAGTAACTATATTTATGTCACTGAATATTTTATTTAAAAAATATATAATGAGTTTACAGTAAACAAGTAATTTATGTACTAAATAAAAATATTTTAATTTCTATTGTTGTGAATAAACTTGAGATATCAATTTAAGTTATTTTTTAAGTTAACAGCAAAGTTATACACAACATGCTTATGTAGCTAACTACATAAGCCCCACTAAGCTTAGGTATTTGTGTAGCTAAAATTACATAAGAACCTTTAAAAAAAAATCATTTGTCTAGAATTAAGATCGGGCAATAATAAAATAGGTATGTTTATACACTAAAGTTCAACCCACAACATGATGTACATTACATATGCACAACCTGTGGCCCGCGGGTCAAAATCTCCAGAAATTCAGGGATTGTGTATTTCGCCAATTAGTCTCGGAAAATTTGCAAATTTCGCCATTCGGGAACATAAAAATCATGAATTTCGTCGATCGGGAGCGTAAAAATCGTGAATTTTCGTCACTCGGAAGCGTAAAAATCATGAACTTCGTCAATCGGGCGCAGAAAAAATCATAAATTTCGTCGATAGGGTGCGTAAAAAATCATGATTTTCCGTCATTCGAGAGTGTAAAAATCACGAATTTCGTCGATCAGGCGCGTAAAAATCACGAATTTCGTCAATCGGGTGTGGAAAGATCATGAATTTTGTCGAACGGGCGTGGGAGAATCGCGAATTTTAGAGAAAAAAAGGAAATTGGAAAATCCTGCATTTGGCCGGTTCTTTCCATATTTTTAATCGCCAGTTTTTCAAGTTTAATTGCCGAGTGGCGACTAGCGAGTGCTTATTTTCACCTTTAGCCCGCACTTAATTTTTTTCAGCAGACTCGGACGGGCTCAGTCTCACTTTTTTTTCTACATACTCGAGTCGGGCCGGGTCTGGACTTAATTGTTACAAGGATGTATCTGGCAGGCAATTTTTTTGTTAAAATAATAGTGATTTTTGTAGTCGAGTTAGTAGTGGCTTTTGTTAACTAAATCTATTGTAGTACTATACTTTATTATTATTATTATAAGCGCTAACCAGGCCCCTACCTGCCCGGTATGAATGACTAGCTTGACGGTACCTGTGTGCGGAGCGGAAATCGCCTGATCACAGCATGGCTGTGATCCACCTGACTGTAGATTTGTTCACATCGCTGCTGTGCTTGCTCTCTTGTGGTTTGCTACAGTTATCTTTGTTTGCCGGTTCAAGGTTTCCGTTTAACTTTGTTGAATTGACATATTTAATAGGTCTCGTAATTTAGAACCTTGATCAGGTGACGAGACCCTCACCTGACTATGCACCCCCTGAGGTATAATTCACAGGTAACTTGGAGGGTTTTGCACCCACGACGTATTTTACATGCACCAGGCGCCACTAGCGTACATAGATTTACATATTTGCCATGTCTGTTGGCTTGTCACGTTAATGGTGGGTTGTCGCTGTAGTGTTTTTCGCCTCTTTTGTGGTCTGATTTCACTTGTTGTTGTATTTGTCTCTGTCTCTGGCGTTTTTATAGGCTCACACCTGTTGTGGGTTGTTTTTGTCTATCATTCATTGGGTTTTTGTCTCTTTCTCTATATTTTGTTACCTCTAGCTTGTGCTAAAGCAGGTTGTCACATTTTGAATCTTGGTCTTCTTTCGAGAGTTTCACTGGTTATTATGTCACTATGGTGGCTTTTGTCACGTTGTAACTTTTGTTACTGGTGGTTGTCACATTGTAACTTTTGTTACGTAGTACTATACTTTAATAAATTACAGAGAAATATTTTCAAAAACCTACTTTTTCTTTATTACAGCTTTAAAACTTCTGATGTTTTAACCATCGTTTATTTTAAACTACATTAATTTTTTTAATGAGTCTGTATTTGAAGATAATAGTCTAAGAGTCTTATTAATGATCATTTGATCACTAATGTTTTCATTCTGAATTCTATGGCTTTCGGACATATACTGTGTAATTTACGGGTTCAGGCCGAACTTTTAGTTTTTACACCAGGTCGGTACAAAAAAACTTTCTTTCGGGCCGCACCGGGCCTTGGTCTGGAAATTTCGGGCCATGCTGATTTGTATATTGAAGCAATACAATTAAGTTATATCATTTTCAATAGTGATAATACCGCAAAGTAACTCAAAAACATACATAAATTTTGTCACAATTCAAACAAAGTTACAGAAGTTAGAGAGAGAACGGATAAATAGACATACTTGACAGACGATCAGAAGTGATAAACTATTTTCAACTTTGTTGGAAAGTATTAAAATCAGTGCTTTATTTCTTAAAATTGTTAATTTTTTAGCGTGCTTATCCCTTTAAAAAGTAAGTTTGGAAAGTCTGCGTCCTCCCCCGTCCCTACCGTCCCCCTGAAAATAAAAAAGTGGGGGGACGCTTGAGATAAAATAAAAAGGTGAGGGGACGCCGTCCCCCCTCGACTACACCACTGGCTGTTAACCTAATTTCCACTGACGTTATCTCAGAATCTATACATTTTTTAATGTAACTCATCTCTCAAGCAAACAATTTTTTTAAACGATCTTTCTAAAAATGTAAATTTTATGCAATTTTATTCGAAAAAATAATTTTGGATAAAAATGGTAACTTGGCATATGAAAAGGGCAGTGGTTAGCTCGTATTTGTTTTCCTCAGTCAGATGACTTGCGCTTTTATTATGTAGATTGCATATGATAGGATTTAATAGAATAAAGAACACTTTTATTAATATCCTTTTAAGTTTCGATTCGATTTTGATAAAATTTAAAATGACTCAACAAAATTCTGCAACAATTATATATATTAAATTTCAAACCATTCGGTTGGGTAGTTTTTGCGCTGTGATATGCGGACAGACGGACGGACCAGACGACGACGGCAGATGCTACGTATTTATACAATTACGAACGTACGTAAAAATGAGTCACATTTAAAGACGCGTTCAGCAACTGAAAACGCAGTTCAAGCAATTATTGTTAACAGACAGTACAGAATTCTTTTGTGTGTCCACCGAACAAGCCATAGTAAACTTCGATAACATATATCAATCGCTGCTAATCGAATTATATTTGCGAGAGTTAAAGCACGGAGAGATGGCAGACAGACAAACCGAATTCATAAACACTTTTTAACATTGTTGGAAAGCCTTAAAAACTTCATAAAACATGCCTATTTCTTAAGTCGAAAAATGTTTTCTTAATTTGTTTTTTATTCTTATTAGTTAGTTCACAGGAAAAATTCTACACCTATTATGTACATGTAAATAAGTAAAAAAATAACAAGAAAGAGAAATAATCATGCGTCATGCGTAGAGTATGAAACACTATCCAGCATATTCAAAATACTGAATAATAACAAAACTTCACAATTTAATAAGTGAAAGATGATGTAAACATTTTGGAAACTGCATAACACATTTGAAAATCCATTGCCAGCAATTACCGTCAATAATCGAAAAATCATTCAAATTTTGCTTTGTGCAGCCCTGTATAGAATCTATAGGTTTGTATATATACTACAAATAATTCTAAAATTTACTACAGTTAGGAAACGCAAAGCACAGAATTCTCCAACAGCAAATTCCGCCTATAAACGAAAATGTACTCGAGAAATTTTGTGCAGCTCTCTTTCGGGCTATATAATTTATATACACCAAGTAATATGCAAAAATTGAGTTAAATTTACAAACGCATACAAGAACTGAAAACGTACTTAAAACAATTTTTCATGCAATTATTATTGAAAGACAGTATTGTAACCGAATTTTTTTGGTGTTCCTGTAAATGAACGATGAATGCTGCTACATCTTATTGTATAGTAAGCCTCTTGTAGTGCACCTCACATGTAAAGGTACTATAGTCTGTGGTGGCGAATTTTGATTTTTATAGCTCATTCGATTCGTCTCATAGAGCTACGTAATTTCATACCTCGCATATCGGCTATTGAATTTTTATAATGACAGTGGGCCTGGTAAAAGTTCAAAATTTTGTTCAGTGAAAAACAGATGCCGTGTGATTTAAATTTACTAATTAATAAGTGAGATTAATGATTAATGATTAATGATTAATAAGTGTGATTTAAGTTTACTAATTGTTTTTACAGTGCGATACATTGTCAATAACTACTATAAGGCTATATTATTGCTGCTAATTTAAGAATTTTCAATTACAGATAAAATATTCGTATGCTACTTGACAGGCAGGTTTTCGCAAGCTATGATGTCCTTGTCTAGTTTTGTTCATCCTGTTAAGAAAGCAGAGCTGTTTTGAATGCGTCGTCGAGTCAGCTGAAGAAGCCTTTGTTCGTTGTGCGCACTGTGAGAAATATTTTTGTTTTACTCACTCCTTCGGAATGAACAATGTGTCAAAAAATGACTAGCATCAATGCATTTCAGTGTAAGAACCATAAATAAATTTAAATCTTACTTATTTCTTTGACGGCAACTGGTTTTCAATGAACGAAATTTTAAACTTTGACCCGGTCCCCTGTCATTTTCAAAACTCAATAGCCGATATGCAAGGTAGCAAATTACTTAGCTCGATGAGACGAATCGAATGAGGTATAAAAATCGATATTTGCCACCACAAACAATAGTACCTTTGCTTGTTATTAATAGATATAATTTCAATATGTTTGAAATATTTTAACATTATTAAAGTACGCCTCAATCTATCTCAATTCTTTTGAGTGTCCCTATAAATGATAAATACTTCATTTTCAATACTGCACAAGCCATAGTAAACCTCAACAGTAACGTATATTGTATCGGTTCTCAATTGCGTATATTTACGCGAGTTAGATCATGGACAGACGATAGACAGACAAACCGAATTCATAAACACTTTTCAACTATGTTGGAAAATGTTAAAAAAAATAATGTAACGCTGATGAAGAATGGAGGAATTTTATTTTGTATTAATAAGAAAATCGTTTGAACTTACCCTTTTTTTCATTTTTGCAGTCAAAAATGGATAACTTAAATTATATAAAAATGAAAATAACTGTGGCGCATTTATAACGTGAATTGTCTTGTATTTAATCGGAAAAGAGTTCTGTAAAAAAAAAAAAAAATAGAAATTACTTCAGGGCACGATGTAAAAAAAAAGACAAATGTTTTTTTTTTTTTTTTTTTTTTTTTTTTTTAAATCTAGTATCTCTTAATAATAATTATATTATTCTTTAGATTGTTTACGAAAATATAATATAAACTGTTTCGGACGAACTATTTTGAAAAGCGTTTTTTTTTTATTCTCAGAAACCTAACATACCATTAGATTCCTGATGTTTAAAGAAGCATTTATGAAGTAAAAGGTTTTTTTGCTGCCCGTAATTTTCAAAAACATTTGAGATTAGTTTTGCAGTGTATTAATTAGTTTTCGCAACCCAAAATATCGATAGTTGGATGCTATTAATTTTCAAGTAAATATTTTCATGTGCAACAAACAGGATAAATTAACAGCATTTGCAATAACATTAAAATTAATAGCAGGAACATTAAACTTAGCATTAACATTAATATTAAAATTGACATTATTTTGTTACTCTTGCATATTCAAACTCTGTTATGCAGCTGAAAATGTTTAATTGAGAATTGTTTATATCCAAAAAAACGATATTCCGTTTAGAGAAAATTGATTGATACACTTAAAAACTTTTTTGGAAATATTTCTAAAAAAACGGGCATCAAAATAAACTTTTTTTTTCCAAATCTGCTTCTTTAAATCTCAGAAATTGGTCTCAGAGGCTTGTAAAAGTAAAGGAATGTTTTTTGAAATCGCGGGTAACTCTGAAGAAGTTTTATTATTTTTTTCGTAAACCTTAAGAAGGATAAAAGCGAGATAAGGAAACATTTGTCTTTTTTTAGAGTACATACAAAAATATGAAAATACAATGTAGTTTTACATTTGTTTCTTCTACTTTATCCCTTAGCCCTTTCAGGGACAAAGTAGTTCTGTTGCTAAAATGTTGAAATGGTTGAATGACACCAGAATTTACAAACAAATTTATTTGAAAATAAGTAAAAGCTTTTCTTCACATACATTATGAATGAAAAAATTTATTACAAAATACTAGTGTCATTGTAGCATTTGGGGATTAAAATTAAGCAATTTAAAAATGTGCCACCACCCATCAATGGTGTTAAAAAAAACTTAGATATGTAACTCCTATTTCATCACCATTACTCAGTGAGACAACTTTATGGCTGTTCGGAAATCCGAACTCTCTATTTTCTGACGTCACTTTTGTTCTTAAACGCATGAAAACATAATATGCGATGTAACACAGACACTAAAAAATTAAGTTTCTTGTTTTATAAAAGCAAACGATCTTTTAGAAAATGGCGTCATCGATGACGATTTAATCTGATTTTAGAAAAGCAATTGTCAAGGCAAAATTGTCATTAAAGAGCAAACGATTATAACCCCGATTATTGGACTAGATAAGCTTAAGCCGAAAGGTAGGCTTCACTGCACTGACATTGTTTCGAAAATTAATTTCAAAAAAATTTTTTTTCGATGATGGTGATGATGTCATGATTATATGATTTCAAAATTAGGTTTCTTAAGGAAAATTTCGAAATTTGCTAAACTAAGTTTTTTTTTTTTAAACATAAATTAAAAAATAAAGTAATTCCCAATGGAATGGCTATTTTAGTTTTTCTTAAGGTCAATTTAGCAATTAAAATTCATTTGGTTTCTCATTTCTTAGCCGATTTTACATTATTCAGGGCAATTAAATTATTAAGATTTTATTTCCCAATTCCAATATCTAAAGTAAAATACACAATTATTCTGTAAAAGAAAATCAACGCATGAATGAATTGGGTGTTTTTATACCGAGTGTCCCATAAACATGTTTAACATTTTAAATATTCATAAAAAGTGAAAAAAAAGGGTTTATTTTAATGCGGTTTGCGACAAATTTATTCTCATGCAGAGGGATTAGTTTTGGTAGAGGAAAAAAAAGGGGGGGGGGGAATTTTATGTCAATAGTTTCAGGCATTCCAATTACAGAATTAATTTTTGGCTACGGGGTTACGTAAAATTTCGGGTGTACCGCACTAGTCCGTCTTCCTTAGCGGAGTTAAAGGACGCCATATGCCACGAAATATCTTGCATCAATCCGAATATGCTACAGATCTCAGTTAGCAGTGTTCTTATTCGCTTGCAAAGTAGAACATTTACTGCTGTCAGTTTGTAAATATTTCCATATAAATAAACATAATTTTCTACGAAATTTGGTGATTTGAATTTTGAAGTGCCCTTTATTAACAAAAACTTTCACTAATATTTTTTTTTTCTTTACAAAAAAAAAATCAATAATAATTTGCCCACATGAGAATGATTTTCTGTAAACCGCATTCAAATAAACCAATTTCGTCGCTTTTTATAAAATTTTGAAATGTTAACAAATTTATTGGACACCCCTGACCTGGTATGTTGTTTCCACATTATATTATACATACCTGGAATGTATTTATAATCATTCGGACTCTTCCAGGAGTATCTTGTAAAACATGCTGAAAATTATAACCAGTAAAGTCCAGAATGATGTGCACACCACACACTTGGGTAAACGGATTTTCGCACAAAAAGTCCATCACCAAACATTCCATTGAAAACACTTCCTCATAAATCATTGATGTAGGATCGTGCATGTCTAAAACAGAAATTTAAGAGATTTGTGAGATATAAGAGGCAATATTGTTTGATAATTATAATTACGAGATAAGTTTATTAATAATAATAAATTTCCAAAATAAAAAAGGATTTTATTACAGAACAAAATACAGAAGAATTTAAACAATGATAATTTTGATTGGAAATCTACTGCGGAAAACAAATGTTGTCCTAACAATATTCCTATTCCAAACTTTTGTATTACAGAAATTTCAGTGTACTAATTTCTGATTTTAAAAAACCCTGCAAACTTTCACGTACAAAAATTTTAATATTAGAAGTTCTGAAATTACAAAAGTTACAGATTTTCCTTGCAGATGAAGAAGATAATATTGTGAAAAAAGTGTTTAACTTAGAGGAGTTTTCAGACTTTCTGTGGTACAGAAAGTGCGTCGAGTAAAAGGTATGTGTATCGTCGTGTATTTATAAAAGTTCTGGATTATTCTATATCATCTGCAACATAGAGAGACGCCTACTTAGGCAATGCATCAAGGAATAACCTTTCTTGATGTGGTGTCAACAGCCGCTTTCGGAGGACCTATTTCAAGTGCCACAGGACACTATTTCAAGAGTGCATCTAGAGTTGAGGAAGTTGTGACGCACGCATTGTTTGAAGACCATCACGTTCAATGGCGTCCTTTAATGTTTTCAGAAACTCTAATCGTGTTTGACGCAGTGCATAATTGGAGAAGAGGCAAACTATGAATTTGGTTCTATGCAACACATAATAGCTATAAATCATATTCTTTATCAAAGACAGTCTCCAAAGTTTATGATTCTAGTAGTATTAGATGGACTACTCCAGTTACATTCAATCGATTATTTTTTTTAAATGATAATTATAACCTAGTGATGCTATATTACATGCAACAGCAGAAGTAAAATATCAATTTTTTATTTAATTCCAAACAAATTGAGATAACATTGAATATGCGTAAAATTCTTTATTAATTTTATAATTAATAATTAATATAATTTATAATTAGTTTTTTTATAATTAACCCAAGCCCTTTTCTGGTTCATTTAACTGCAAACAATTAATGCTTATTTTATCGATAAGAATGATTAGTAAAACATTTTTACCCACCTCTTTTTAATATAATTACAGTACTGTGATCTGCAGTTCTGCGGGGACAAGCTAAAAGATAGCCCTTTATTAGAGCTGTTTTTGGTGAAGTTGGATAGAAATATTTAAATACATGACTGTACGTCCTTCTCACGCTGTAATACTTTCGTACACGTTCATAAGCCTTCTTCACGTCAAACTTTGCAATTCTTAAAAACCTCAGTAGGAATTCATCGTCAAATCGAGGTCTGAGATCTTCAATTTCTGTAAAAGAAAATATTAAAAAATTGTTAAATAACTGTAAAAAAGTGGTATATACCACTATTTTTTTTAATAGAATTATAGTATTTCGTTTTTGGTTTTAATCTTCAAAAGTTATCTGCATTTAATATATGATGTATCGTAATATATCATATTTGTGGGTAAAACTCATTTTTTGTTATTAAAGCACTTTTTGCATATTTGTTCTTAATATGCGAATTAAACGAGCTCGCTATGTTAGATAAAATCAATAAATTTTAATATTGTCAAGCTTTATTTTTAAACTTTTAAAAACTAGTTATGTTAACTAACCTTTTACTTTCTGTATTCTTCCTTCATAACCAACATTCTTTTCGCTTATTCTTGACCGGATGGCCACGTATCTCCAGGGTTACATCTACTGCAGGTTACGAATCAAAGGCTTAGAACACAACAACATTCTTCAATCCTCATGTCCTTGCAGCTATCTCAGTTTATAAATATCAGCAGTTTATGAAATTCACTCACTATAACTGTGTAAACTTTACATTGTTTCCCATGCAAGTCATTAGAATTTTTTGTGATTGTTGTTTGCTTGAAGTCTTTTTAACACTTTCCAACATAGTTGAAAACTGTTTATGAATTCGGTTTGTCTGTCTGTCTGTACGTGTCTAACTCGCGTAAATATATTCCAATTGTCATGCAATTGATATATGTTATTGAGGTTTACTATGGCATGTTTGGTATTAAAAATGAAGTGTGTAGCATTTATTGTCTGAGTGCAACGAAGACTCATACACAGCGCAGTATTACTTTGCCCCATATATAGCTACGATGGATATTAAAACTTTTCGTCAAGCATAACTCAAAAAATATTTAACGGATTTCGTTCAAATTTTTACAGCAGGTATCTATAAAGGTGACAACGACGTCTATTTATTACCAAGAAGGAATGTCAAACCGTTTGGAAATTATATTAAAAAATTAGATAAAAAAGCACAATTAAAGTACATACGTCACGAAAATTTTGTGCGTGCGTCATTTTCACAGGCGGGATATTTTCGTAGACAATCGGAATTGAAAAGTTCATTGAGTACATGGAGCAAAAAAGTATGCACGCACTAATATTCAGCACAATAAAATATATTTCAATTTAGTAGCAATCGAAAATTAATCTGGATTTTTTTTCTGTTTGAGAGAAAACCCCCGCAATAACTTGGTAGACTTGGTATTAGAGATTTGGCGCAAATCTCAGCAATAGCATATTTTTTTATTTCGCGTGTGTAAATTAAAAAAAAAAAAAATTCTTTGGTGTTTAAATAAAAGGTTTCGATTTATGGCATTATTTCTTTTTTTTTTCTCTTTTTAGCATTTTAAATGGGATTAATGAAAGGCATGTATTTTAAATTAAATGAGTGAAAGGTTTATATTTAAATGAAATGAATTCAATATGAAAATGTTATAGGAAAAACATTTGGCGATTTATCAACTGCGCCAGGATAACATAAAAGTACCAATATATCAAACAGTATGTAGTATGTGAAATGAAACAATTATATTATAATCACCCATCGTACAAGAAAAAAAACTAATATTCTGCATTCAGAGGGGAAAATCCATCTCCTGTGCCGTAAAATTTTGGCGAGTTCTTTTATGGTGATAAGTTTTTCGATGTGATTGTTGGGATCTGCAGGATTTGGCTTACTTTTTCTAAATCTTATTTTTTTGCAGATGTAGTATTATGTAAATATATTTTTCTGCAGGTACTTACGTATTATCCGTGCCAGTTTTAAGCCAACTGCGCCAGGCATGGAGCCAAAATTACTAATTATAGTAACCCTTACATTTTGTTTTCTTTCTGCATGGTACCGTGACGTCGCGATGGTACATGCCTGGGAATAATCTATAATATTATTCTTTCTTATTTACTATGCTATTTACCATTTATTAAATTTACTAAAATAATGTTATTTACTATTTTTAACAATGATATAAATTTAATAAACATACATTACATTTTATTTATTTTATATTAATTACCATTTTTAACAATGTTATTTGATAATGTTAAATTACTGCATTTGAAAACATGATTGGCAACGATAAACACGATTGGGACTTGGCAACCATTTTTGGCGATCAATCTCTTGGCACGGATAATACGTAAGTACGATATTTTTCTATTTTGTGTGTGTATGTATGTATATATATATATATATATATATATTAAATTATAATGGCATTTGTAAAAGAGATTTTTACCTTTTTATCCGGAAATATTAAAAAATAAAAAAAAGATTTACATATATCAAGCGTATAATGTTATGTTTTGCATTTTTATACGGACCACTTCTCCATTTTTAGATTTTAAATGCTATTTATTATTTACTTGCCGTTTATTAATTGTTTACAATTTCCCCCCCCCTGACAATAACAATTATTTATCACAAAAATGCCTCTTAGGTTTATTAAATAAGTTTGTTTATGTATTTTCATTACTTATTAAAATATCGAATATGGCGATAAAATTTTATTTTAGCATCGTGCTTAAATTTTTAAGAAAAAATTTGCAAAAACACGTTTGCAAAAACACGCTTTAATAAACGTATGTTTGTAAAGATTTGAAAAACATGTTTTACTGCTCTCTTGAAAAATTTTGTAAGATGCTAAAACTACCTTTTGGCACCATTTTAATTTTTTTCGCCAACCGACATTGGATACGAAACTTTTCCCCATTCAGATACACAGGCAAGGCTGGTCTCAAACAAGAGTAAAGCTAGCAACAATATTGTTTTAACTCTATAAAGAGTTACAATAATGATATTAAATGCTCCGATTGGCTTTGGGCCCAATTACGAAAGTTTCTCCTAAAAAAAACTGTAGAAGTCTTTTACATTTATTTCAAATGAAGCTCGGTCTACAAGGTATTAGTTAATAATACAAACAACACTAATGGCATGGAGCCAAAAGTTTTAATTTAAATGTATATATTTTAAACCCTCCCACCTCCCCCCCCCCCCCCAACCCCAAAAAAAAATTACAGTAATGAATTTAAAATGGTGTTAAGCCACGCTTTCTCATATAAGCAATTGGCTGCAAACGCGATAACGAAACTTTCACTTAACTTAATAACATGTAGCTAATATAGCCCTCAGGGTACCTTGCAATTATACAGACCTTGTGTGTTTTTTAAAAAGCTTGAGACAATTCAGGTTTAAAAAGTTGAGATTTACTGGCAAATGATATAAACAACTATGAACACAAAACTGGTGAATTATTATTCAGGTTTATGTATGTATTTTTTAAAAAAATGCATTTGATTACACGTATTAGATAAATTGCTTCTGTTTGCATTTAATAACTGATAAACGGCTTCTGTATATTAAATGAATTGTTTAAATATTGGGAAGAGGTGGCGAGAGGTAGAAATACGGGTAGACAGACGGGTAGTGAGATGGGTAGGGAGTGGTGTAGCGACATAGGTAGGCTGACGGGTAGCGAAACGAATAGACAGACGGCTAGAGAGAAAGGTAAAAAGAGGGTTGACAGAGGGGTAGAGAGATGGGTCACGAGACGGGTAGCGACACCGGTAGACCGGAATATAACGAGAAAGGTTACGAGACGCGTTGCGTGGTAGATAAAGAGACGAGTAGAGAGATGAGTACAGAGACGAGTTGACTGACGGGTAATGAGATTGGTAGCGAGACGGGTAAAGAGTCGAGTACAAAAACAAACGGATAGTGAGACGGGTATACAGACAGAGAGACAGTAGATGGGTACGGAGATGGGTAAGAAGATGGGTAGAGAGGCGTATAGCCAGACGGGTAAAGAGACAGATAGACAAGTTGTGAAACAGATAGACAAATGGGTAGCGAAGTGGATAGAGACACGGCTAGACATACAAGTAGTTAGACGGATAGACAGGCGGTTAGAGAAATAGATTGGCGGGTAGCGAGACCGGTAGAGAAATATAGATACAGGTAGAGAGACGTGTAGAGAGATAGACAATCGGTTAGAGAGACGGGCAGAAGAACGGATAGGGTAACAGACAGATTGGGGAGAGACAGACAGGCAAAAGAAAAGTCTGCGGATTGGCGCAGTAAAGGCGCAGGGGGCAGAGCCTCCTAGAGAATAATCAAGAAGTATCTGTTAAGCTTAACTTTGAAATATATATAATTTTTCAATTTTGCCGATATGGAGATTTAATGTAAAAGTTATTTTACAGAAGTCATCGAAAGATTTTTTGTATACTTTGATAGTAATTTAGACTATAGTTTTGCAATCTGGTTTGTAGCAAAGCATGCTATCAATGTGGTTTGAAGTGTAAGAGTTTCTATAAACAGTTATACAAATAATAGATATATAATCAAGGAAGAAAAATTTTAAATTCACACACAAAAAAGGTGCAACAATGAAATTAAATTTGCGTTAAGCCACGCTTGATAGAATAATCTATTGGCTGCAAACCCAATTACGTAACTTTAAAAAGCTTGGCGTTTTAAAAGATCCGGCGTTTTTTTTTTTTTTTTTTTTTTCAAGTTTTGCGCAATACGCGCTTAAGAAAATGAGATTATTTGCCACATATTAAAAAATAATATGACAACACATCTGATGAACGGTACTTCTTTTCTATTTTTTTTAACAGTGTATATGAATTTATATGTGATATTTTGTAATTCTATCATTTAATTTGCTCTTTTTCTTTATATTAAAATTGTTAACCCTATGTTCTCAGCAATATCACTCAGACTAATCCCTTTGAGAGAAGTCCTAGTAGTTTTTTTAAAGGGACACTCAAAAGAATTCCATTGCATTACGGTCTGTGGTAAAAAATCATTTGCGGTTCATTTTAATCATGTTGTACAATTTCAAACATATTAAAATTAATATATATCACTCATCTAAACTACAAGAAACTTACTATCAAATATGGTGTGCTTATAGTTCTTTTACACAGACACTCAAAAGAATTCCGTTGCATTACGGTCTATGGAGAAAAATCGTTTGCGGTTTATTTTAATATTGTTTCACTATTTCAAACACATTTAAATTGATATATATCACTAAGGTGCATTACAAGAGGCTTACTATAGAATATTGTGCGTATAGCATTCATTGTTCATTGACAGGGACACACAAAAGAATTCGGTACTGTGTGTTAAGAATAATTGCTGGAAGTGCGTTTTCAGCTGCTGTAAGCGCGTTTTTAAGTTTAACTCATTATTTGTCAATTACTTGGTGCGTATAAATTCTATAGATCATATACAGGGCAGCACAAAAGTTCTCGAGTATATCACGTTTATTGACGGAAATTGCAGAAGGGGAATTTTAAACGGTGCTACACGTTCCCTAACTGAACTAAAATTTAGCATTCTATACAGTATATATACAAATCTATAGATCATATACAGGGCTGCGCAAAAGAATTCGGCTATTTTTCGGAATATTGTTGGTAATTCCTGAAATTGGGTTTTTAAATATGTTATGCTTGTTCTAAACTGTTTACTTAGATATCACCTTTCACCTTATTAAACGGTAGAGATTTGTAAAATATTTTGGAAGTGTTGGAAAATGAATTTCCAATCCAAACCACTAATCATACACAGCAGATGACTATGACATTCAGCCAGGGTTGCCGTGGAAAATTCTACGGTAACGAATAAAGTCAATTTAGCGCCGCCAAAAATACAATTATATTGTTTGTATTTTTTAACATGAAATTCGTAGGTTCATGAAAGAATTTTAAAACTTTTTTCAATATTTTTTTCTTATTATTTACTAATTTGTATATTGTAACACTTAAAAAAAAAAAAAAAAAAAAAAAAAAAAAGTTTATGTTAATAGTCTGATGTTTCAAAAAATGCATTTTCAGAAAGGTATGCTGCTGTAAAATCAATAAATATGATTTTTGAAAGCAAATTTTATCGATTCTCTAACTTTGGCCTATTATAAGGCACTAAAATGCACCATGCCTCAATACCAGGAGCGAACATAATCAAAAACGGTTCCTTTATCAGTGGTATGGCATCTGCTGTGTAAGAAGCTTAAAAAGCTAGGGTGAAAAAATTCCATAAATTCACATATTCTATATAAGATGTTGTTATTCTAAAGAAACTTACATTCAAAACTTACTACTAAGCATTATCTTCCAAAGCAAAATGTTTTATCAACTATTTTGTAAATACTTGTCTTCAAGTTTCCATTTTGATGTTATGTGTGTGTTATTACCAGTATTGTGTGTCTGTATAATATTCTAAAATTCAATAAAATTTTATTTTGATGATAAGAAGAAATTTGTTTTTAGTTCGATTATACACAGCTCATAAAGGTAAAGCTTTTAACTTATTTTTATTATTTAACTTAGTATAAGACGAATTTCGCATCCATATGTCTTCTCATGGAATAACATTCTAACATTATTAGAATAAAAATTTGATGAACTTCCATGCATTAGTTCCAAACTCTGAAATTTTCAATACGAACACCTAATTTGGACATAATATTTTGCATTACCGGTAAATTTTACTTCAGTATACCAAACTTCAAGTGAATAGGTCAAATAGTTTAAGAATTATGAAAGTTTAAAGTTTGAAACTTCTAATGCTAAATTCATTAACATTCGTTGCAAAAGAGATTGTAATGCGGGTAGTTTTTTAATCATAACGCACGAACTACTTAGTTTAGTAAGCTATAATTTTGGATTCGTATATTTAAAGCTTCTAAATAAAAATCGATTTCTTTCAAAAAATACATAATAACGTGTGATTCATTTTTGTTTTTAAACTTATTTCTAAAAAATACAGCTTTTTAAATTGATTTTCGAAAAAATAACCTCTGAATTTTTTAACAGAAATCGATTTTTGTAATTTTCAAATATGCGAAACCAAAATTACAACTTATTCTGCAAAGAAGTTCTTGAGTTATTTATTAAAAAACTACCCTTATTTCAATCTCTTTTGCAATGATTACAAATAAAAACATGATGATTAAAAATAACGATTACAAATAAAGTAACATTAGAAGTTCCAAACTTTATATCTTTATAATTCCTAAATTACAGTGCGTTAGGAATTATAAGACCACTTTGATTTTGAAAATTATGAAGTAAATAAAGGTTCTAATTATAGTTTAAACACATGAGACATCAAAATACAACATATTTATTAAAATTAGTTTACCATAATTTTGAATAATGCAATAAATAAGTAAGTTAAAAAATAAAGTAAGCCAATGACTGAATAGTACGCTGTTAACAAATTATAAGACCACTTGTCTAAAAACAAAAATAATATGTAAATTAATAAGATATTGGTCCTCCATTTTTCCTTATAACCTCGAACTCTCTGTTTTTCATAGAAGTGACCAGGTGATTAAGTACAGATTCAGAAATATTGTGCCATTATTTTACAATGGCTACTTATAGTTCATTGGCAGATAAAAACTGTTTATTATTAGCATAAACTTTGCGACTTAATACGCCCCAAAGATTTTCCATAGGGTTCAAGTCTGGACTTCGACTTGGCCATGACAAAACATGATTTTTTTTTCTTTTTTAAACCATTGCTGCGTAGATTTAGACACATGGCAAGAAGCATTATCCTGCTGAAACATTCAGTTAGCACCAGCTAAAAAAGGTCCAAATGGTATCAAATGATCATATAACATAGCCTGGTATTGCGCAGCGTTCATACGTCCCGAAATTCGGGTTAAATCGCATAATCCATCATGACTAAAAGCTCCCCAAACCATTACTTATCCTCCTTCCATCTGTCGACTGAAGCATCGTTTCCGTTCCTTCCTCAAATCATGCCAATAGTGTTTATAACCAATCGGACCGTCAAGATTAATTTTTTTTTTTTATCTGAAAATATCACTTGTTTCCATTTCTTGTCCCATGACATGACATTTTTAGTCCATTTCAGTCTTTCTTCTTTATGATGTTTCATTAACCTCGTTTTTTTCAACAGTTTCATACATTTTGCATTACTACGGTTCGAAATTTCTCGAGTTGAAAGACCTTTTTGAGTTGATAATCGAAATATTTGTCGATCATCCAGTGCAGTCAAAATCCTTTTTCTTCCAGATCGTTTAATTTTATTTGAATCCTTTTTTCTAATTATTTCATTGTGAATGGCAGTTTTAGAACACATCATTAACCGAGCTATTTCTCGTTCAGATTTACCAGCACCCTTATAAAAACCAAATTTTTCTTACTTCAGTCGCTGACAACTCTTTACCCCGCGGCATCTTCAAATATATCGTAAATAACACTATCTAAACCTTCAATTTGCTTCTAGGGAATACTTTCACGATATACAAACGCGTTCGTCTTATAATGATTCTGATGTGACGTATAATATGCTAATTTCCTCAAGTGGTCTTATAATTTCTTAACAGCCACCTTATTTGCGTTTTAGCAAAATTAGAAGATTTTAATAAAATGTAATTTAAATTTTAATGTAGCAATTATAACAGAAAACGTTCTACGATCCATTTTAAATACACACGCTAAAAATTTGCATATTGTATCTTCTTCTTCAGAAGTGCACCAATTCGTTAGTGGTCTTAAAATTTCTTAACGCACTGTATTTGACTGAATGATTTCGCATTTGGTATCCTAAGGTAACAATTAGCGAAAAAGCAAAGTATGATGTCAAAATTACCTGTTCGTATTGAAAATTTCAGAGTTTGGTACAATTTCAGTATAAAGACGACGCTCTAAGCTTATTTCTTTTAAACCTAAATTGAAAGACGACATAAGTTCCAGTCGAATATCTATTTCTGTTTTTTTCTGTGACAATTTGGAGATTGAATTGTATAGGAGGGTTCTCTTTTCTTTTCTGATCCGCTGCACATATTCATTTCAATTATGTGTGTCTTAGCATAATTAATATCACAAAAATTTATTCAAAATAAAGGGCGTGTTTCACTTTCTCAGTAGTTAATGTTTATCTCAATTTTACGGTACAATAAATTTAAAACAAATTAACACCGTAAAGTAACGTATCTAGCAAAGTACTTATCGGAAATCTTTGCGTTGAAATTATAATTAAGAAATGTCTTTTAACGATAAGATATATCATGTTTTAAGGTAGCAAATATTTGTAAGTCAAAGGAGGTAAAATTTTAAATTAGAATTTATTTTCTAAATTATATTAACTTTATTTTGGTTGTTAAAGAACTATTATTTATTATAGATATTTCTAGTATGCTTTCGTTGAGATTTAATTTATTATTTTACAACTGGCTAATTAGGCAATTATGGAAGCATTTTGTGATGTAATCCAATATAAAAGTAAATATGATAACAGTACTTTTCTAATTCATTTTCCAAAGAACATCTGTAAACTTGAAGTGTTTTCGAGTAACTTCATTTTGCCTTAAAAGTTAACTAGGTATTAATTTACTATATAAAGGAAAGTAATGAAATGACTATAAAGCTATGCTTATTTTGTTCAAATATTCATGATTTAACAAAACGCAAGTTCAAAGGTATGATACAACATTTTCATGATTATATACACACACACGCACACAGATATATCTATATATATGTATAATTTTTATTAACTCTTTACTAACCTATTCTTAAACTAGTAAACTGTGGCCATCACAAAAGTTTCTTCCATATTATTCTAATACGTTAATTTAAATAGCTCTGTTACATATAAACAACTCCGATGTACGGTGAATTCGCATGAATGTAACTAAGTAGTTACCATGATCACTGAATAAGAAAAACGTAGCTCAACAGCGCTCGTTTTCAGTATTCAAATACAACATTGGTATAACATACAAATATTAATTAATAATTTCAAATTCGATTCATTTGTACCCACTAGAAATTCAGACACGGCTATGATATAAATCGCAAAAAAGGAAAATGCAACATATCAGCGCCTCCAGTTAAGTGAACAATGACAAAATTTAATCAACATAATTCCAATTAAACATCTTGCGTATTAAATTTTGTTAGGATCTTAACTGGTATGTAGAAATGGGGAAATAATTAAACGGATAAAGGGGTTCCAAAACTAAAGAAAATCGGATGATAAAAATGGGGCAAGTTATTAACAATTTAGGTCAAAAAACATCAAGGGGCCCTAAAGGCCCGGCTCTTAAAAAATAAAAAACCTGAGCCTCAAGTGCATCAGAACCTGCCTTGGAATATCCGCACCCAAATTTTATGACTTTTACATGCGGTACATTTCGCTAGCCATTGCACACACAGAGAGAGAGAGAGAGACAGACAAACAACTTTCTTTTATTAGTATAGGTAAAATAAATAATAATAATAATGTTTTGCATAAATAAATAAATTACCGAATTTTAACTATCGAATATTCATTTATATGTAAAATTCATGCTTTACAACCATCATATTTCTAACTTGCTTTTCTTAACAACAGTGTCCTATATAATTAACATACTTTAAAAAAAAATATTTCTTCATAGTACAAATATTTTTGTCAACATAGTCATACTATGTTTATCGAATCAATAAATTTAGATATTTTTAAAGCCATAGCATTATCCATAAGTTAAATTAGACGATAAAATAGGATTATTTTCAGTGTAGATATTTAGCTAGGCTTAAATAATATACAGGGTGGTCATAAGTCTTTCCCTAATCACAATAATTTATTGCAGAAAAAACTAATGTAATTAGGCATATGCTTGTTTCAATATAATCTAAAGACATTTATGAAGTTTTTAATAAAAGTACTTATTACGTCAGTAAATTTCGATGTGAGCAGCCTTGGTAGCTCGAAGAATGTCAAGGCGGTATTCCATTTCTTGCTACGTATTGTCCAAATAGTTGGGCTGTCACACTAGACACAGCATCTGTGATGCTGACCTTGAGTGTTTCAAAACCTTTTACTGGTGTTGCAAAAAATCTGTCCTGCACTTACCCCCAAAAGAAATAATCTAGAGGAGTTGGTCCATTCTGTCCGGTCCACTTTCCAAGAAATTTGTCACCAAGGAACTCGCGAACGACGGTAGAGACTGGACTAAATAAAATAAGAACATGACTTTTCCATAATAAAAAGTCCTTTTGGCCTGTACCGGTAGGAAAAGGTAGCTTTCATAGTCCATGTTTTTAAAAATTCAACTCATTTTACTCAAACACCCGAAGCTAAAATGATTAGAACCCGATTATAGAAGATTCAATCCCGGTTTTTGTTAATACTGAATTTGAATGCTAATTTTGGCATGAGAATTACAGCATAACAAAAATCAGATTGTTTCAAAATGTCAGCCACCCTATAGAATTTCAAACTGCCATATCTCTGCCGTTTTTTAAGATAAAGCTGAAACAAAAAATGTTCCAGAATCCTTGTATCACGATCTAACATTACACGGAAACAACTATTTTCAATTTATAATTTTTTTGTACATCTTTGTGAAATTTTAAAAATTATTTTTTTTTTATCTGGTTGCTATTTTGAAACAAGATGGCGGTTGAAGCTGGACAACGAATTGCAATAGGTAGTTTTTGTATTGAAAGCTACCTAAAATGTTTCAGTATTACATTAAATAGTTATTTCATAATAGGTTTTTGTGATCAGGGAAAGACTTTATGACCAAACTATACGTTTCTGGAGTAAAGAAATTACCGTATGCTCAATCTTTATTTATTTTTTAAATCTTCCATGCAAAAATAGCTAATGTATAATAGATCTGCTTAAATCTAATTATAAGAAACTATGGATAGTGGGGTAAAATAATTTATTTTCTGGCTGAAATTTATTTTACATTGACATCTAAGAAAAACTACATTGACCTTTTTTAAAATAGTGTGAACGTAAAAGGAAGTTCAAATTCGATGAATTTCTCACATTACGATGCGATTTTTCTTTAAAGTTGTATGAGCAGTTATCTAAAATATAGCGCAATGATCACGAATGCTGAAGTTGGATCTAAAATGGCGGATTTCACAAACCTCCCGGTGGGCCAATGTCGAATCTCTCTACATTCAAGGTCACTAAACAGCACAAAACAGCAGAGCCACCTGTTAGCAAGCTGCACCCGAACCTAGTCAAAACCAACCTATGTCAAGTTCTATTTAAATGCGAAATTTGATGAACGCCTGTGATGCCGAGATATAATTATCGGATACATCATAGAAAGCACAGTACAGAAGCGCCACCTGTTGTGCAAGATAACCCAAACCTAATCAGGATAAATTTATGTCAATGTGTAATTGAATCAGAAATTAGATCAAATTCCATCTCATAGATGATGAGGTATAACTATCACGGAAATCGTGAATAATGGAGCATAGCAGTGCCACATGTTGAGCTATATTCCTTCAAACCTCATCAGACAAAACTTATGTGCCAAGATCTAATTAAAAATAGCATTTGATGATATTCCATCTGTTAGAGGACGAGTTATAGCTGTCACGGAAATCGTGAAAAATACAGCGTAACAGCGTCACCTGTTGAGCGGTAAAACTGAGCTGCGTCGCCAGGCGTCAGAGTGGCGCACGTCAAGCACGTCAACCGTCGCACCCAAGGCCTGAGGGACTTATAACGCGCACGACCAGGCGAGGCCTCCCGTATGCGCTGCGACCGGTAGGAGCACCGCCACCTGCGCATCACTCCTATTGAACCCATGAGGTGACGGTCGGTGCGATACACGGTGGATCCCAATATCAGAGGAAACCACCACGAGAACACTTGGGGTCGAGCCGGAATTCCCCAACAGCTTCGGCGTTGGACACCCAAGAAGGAGCCAGGTCCTGGGCCTTTAGTCGGGATTTTCCGACCCGCACTTGCTCTACCAAAACTCGACGGGTGTGAAGACCTACAGAGGTAATCACAGTTCTCTTACATGTAAACAATAATCAGCCCCAATTTGTGTCAAGGATTAACTGAATCTCAAGTTTGATTAAATTCCGTGTACTATTTATTTAAATAGAGCGACCACAATGTTTGCATCACGCACAGGTTAACAGGCAGACAGAGATTTTCCCAAAATTACAGATCGCGTTCAGGACATCCCAAAACGAATAAATCAGACAACAAAACGGAAATCGAAAATTTCCAATAATTTCTAATACTTTCTCCTTATGTATTTAGAAGAAAGTAAAAAAGGACACTTTATTCAATTTGCTTTGTTAGGGATGAAAAAGGATGGTTTTCACACTCATAGTAAACGAATATTACGCCAATATTTTATGGAATGGCCGGAAGTTAATCCTGTAAAAACTAATCATTAATGCCATTTTTTCTTATTAATACAGGATCCATTATGATAATTATATAATAATATTAATTATAAAACAAGCATTTTTGTTTTTGCGATGAAAAATTTCAATCTATGACTAAAAGCTAGTTTAGTATTAAATTATATTAATAAATGATATGTTAGGGTAATTTTCGGAATTTGAGTTTTGAGGAGAAGAAAGATTTTAATCCTCATAGAAAGAAGGAAATCAATAACACAATACTATCCTATGGAACCAATATCATATTAATTGGTTGTGCATTAATCTACGAAACACTTAAATATATTTGACCATTAGAGGATGTATTACATTAATTAAATAGTAATGTTGATAGTAATAAATCTTTATGAGGAACGGCCTAAAATCCATGATTGTAAACAACAACAAAAAAAGAAAGAAAAATTTTAAATCCACAGGTTGACAAGTTCGTCGCTTTATACGAAAATAAAAAAATGTTTCGGTGAGTACGTGACGGGAAAAAACATAAAGAAAAACAAAAAAATCCAGAAAAAGTTTAGCATTCATCTGTTTCAAAAGTATATAATTACACAAACTACATAATTATTACATAAACCACTTCATTTATTTTTCAGTTTGATTTGATTTTTTATAGGCAGAAAGTTCCGTAACAAGTAGACTTTTACTTTTTTTTAAGTGAAGACTTTTATGTTTTGTGATAAAACACGATAATATTATTTTTTAGCTCTACTTTAATATGCAGCGAACTTGACATATACCACTTATTTAATTTATAGTAAGGGTCTAAGGTTATATATTTTCACTCATTGTATAAATATATGTGTAAATATATATATATATATATATATATATATATATATATATATATATATATATATATATATATATATATATGATAAAAAAGTTTCTATTAGGCATCATAAACTAAGAAAAGTATAGCGGATATTACTGATTACTGATTGTTACATAATTAATTTACTTTTCTCAATTGTTTTTAACATTTCTCTTCTCCCTACTTTAAAGCTACAACAAATGCTGTGTGTCATTTGACATTGAAGTTTCCCTAATATAAATTCCTAACATACCGCTTCAGGCACTCTGTGAAATTCGAGATCAAGATTAAGTTTTGATAAGTAAGATTCATGCAAAGAGAAAATAACCTGTTTTCATTTAATTACTAGTGAGCCAGGCAGTTTCCGTAAACACCCCCGGCGCACTATCCATAAAAAGATCAAAGGAAAAGTTTCCTAACATGATATAATCTTAATTTATTCGTTTTTTTTAAACATGTGGTGAAAGGTCTAACAAGGAGAGTTAGTAAAGTGATACACTCCAATATTTTTCACAATTTGATGGGTTGAAGTTCCTGTATACGTATACATAATACCACATGAAATTTGAGCTGATATATACAGGGTGTCCACGTATAACCTGACCGACCTTTATTTTCGCAACCGTTGGTCCTAGATACATACTTCCAATTACAAAAATGGTTTAAATAAGGTAAAGAATTATTTTTAAACCGATTTGGGTCAAGAAAATCTTTTATTAAAAAATTACGAAATTTAAATTTTTATACGGTCCCCCGGTCCTATAAGTGATATTTAGTAAAAATTTACTGTGACACTAACAAGTAAGATAAAAAAGTCCCATTCATCTACGATTAAAACTGACCGAGTAATAGCTGTTTAAAATTGGAGTATATTTTTTGTTGCGAAATAGGGGTCATTCACAAATGTAGTAGAAATATAAATAATTGTCAGATATATCAAAAAATAGTTGAGAGCAAAATTATCATTGCAATCTAATATAAATGTGAAATCTATAATGATTCTGACATATTAATGCAAAATATACAATTTGTACTGAACATATAAGATGATAAAAATAACAGAATTTTTGTTAAATAAAAGGATGAAAAACAACAGCCTCAATTAAGATTTTAAAATGCTGTTAGATTACACTGTCTTTAAAATTTTGGGCTGTGCCATGTTTTTTAGCTTTTGAAAATTGATTCTAATGTATTTTTTAGCGCTGAATTCGAAAATGACCTTCATTTTAAACCATCACGTCAGGATTTCTCTCAAATCGAAAATTTCAAAGTTAAAAAGCTCAAAGTTAAAATTGATCTTCCCTCCCATCCCAACCTCATCGGACCCCTGAGCTATTTAGTTGTAAAAAACACAGTATAAGCCAAAAAATTGAATAAATTATTGAATTAAATAAAATTAAACTGAATAAAAAAGTCTTACATCTATTTTATAGTATCAGATTTTTCGCTATTTTTTAACTTTGAAATTTACGATTTGCGAAAAATCTTGACGTGATGTTTAAAAGTGACGGTAATTTTTTTATTCAGCTTTAAAAAATACATAAAACGTAATTATAAAAGTTAAAAAACACAACCATCGCAGGTTTATGTTATCTAATCTAAAACTTTTTCTTAAACTTGTTGATGGTAATCTATCCGATTTTTTTTTGTGTTGTCCTCTAATATGAGTATTATTAAGATGGTAAGCGTCGAAAATCATAATAATATTACATTGTCATTGGATTTAAGTCAGTATGTAAAATTTAACTTCGATCGGACATTTGAAAGCGAGTTAAAGTTCGAGTACCAATTTTAAACTGGAAAGACGATCGTTGCAAGTTAAATAAAACCTTATGAAAATAATATAATTTTTGTTAAAATAAATCATAGCCTCAAATACTTACAAAATAAAACACATGATAAAATACAATTATCTTAACTAATATCAAACTTAACTAATAAAATTTAAGTCAATCGTAATAGTTGTACGATTTCTTTCAAAGCGCAGATACCTTGAAATAAGTTTAAGTACTTTATATACGACCCCTGAAAGTACGGCCGAAATCATCTATTTTGAGATGCAAAAAAGAGGTATAAGTCATGCATTTCAAAGTTTCATAATTCGGTCAATTCAATTTTAATGTTAGATGAGTGGGACTTTTTTTATCTTACTTGTTAGTGTCAGAGTAAATTTTTACTAAATATCACTTATAGGACTGGGGGACTGTATAAAAATTTAACTTTCGTAATTTTTTAATAAATGTTTTTCTTGACCAAAATCGCGTTAAAAATAATTCTTTACCTTATTTAAACCATTTTTGTAATTGGAAGTATGCATCTAGGACCAACGGTTGCTAAAATAAAGGTCGGTCAGGTTATACGTGGACACCCTGTATAAACAAAAAAAACAACAACATCAGAATGAATGTTTCAGAAGTTTAAGTTTTTTTTTTCTTTTAAGTATCTCGTATCTGTTTTTCACTGAAATCGTCTCGGTTTTCTTATAATGTGTCGTACGACTTTACATTGATATTTTTTATTTATGCCTCTTGTTCGTTAAGGCAATTCTACTCATTTTTCAAAGTAAAAGCTCGACACTTGCTGGCATAAAAAGCATTGCAGTTTGTGCTTTTTTTAACCCGTTTTTTAATACCTGTTAGGACTAGCGTAAAACACTTAATTTTATTACAAAAAACACCCAATTTTATTACAAAACACCCAAATTTTTATTATAAAACGCACATACTTTTTTTATAAATAATAAAACACACACAATTTTTATTTTAAACATATACAATTTTTAGAGGCAGTGAAAAAAGGCATGTAAAGAGAGGCATGTAAAGAGGCAGAAATTATTTTATTATAAACACACAAAAATTATTTTATTACAAAACACACACAATGTTTAATTTATTACAAAACATACACAATGTTTAATTTAATATAAAATACAGACAATCTGCGACTAGTCTGTTGCCACACGAAGCAAAGTCTCGCCATAATCAGCGGGTTGACACTCTAGGCAAAAAATCCACAATTTTGGCGTCAAAAACAAACCTCGATGAGTCTGTATCATTTGTACCTTTATTTATTTATTTTGAAAAATGAATTACATTATGAGTTATAAGTGATTGTTGTATAATGGGAGAGTCTGTTTCCTTTACCGCGCTGTCGCGTCTGGAAATTATCTTCAAAACGTTAACTTTGACAGCATTTTCGGAAAGTTCTGATTTTACCAAAAATTGGGAAAACATTTCGATTAAACAGTTTCTGAATAACAGCACGTGCCAATTTCATGCGTTTGCGAACAAAAAATTATTCAGAAATGTGTTAGAAAGTAATCAGTTTGGATTTGAGAATAGTCTTAATGACATCTGTGAACTCTTTTATTTGTATATTTATTATGCATGTGATAATCGATTAAAAATGATTGAATCAGAAATCTTTTCGATACAATTTACATTTAAATGTATTAAAATATTTCATATGTATCAGTTTATTTGAATATTATGATTTGCAAAAACATCCGTCTTTCCGTTTGCTAATCCAGCTGTAAACGACCCACAGTACACTGCAAAAAAAATTTTGCTGTTTTTACAGTATAATACTGGCATCCCAGCTGCCAGTATTATACCGTAAAAATAACAGTAATAAACAGTAAAATAAGCAGTAATACGCTGCCGCGCAATCCCAGCTGCTAGTATTATACTGTAAAAACAGCAATTTTTTTTTTTTTTTTTTTTTCAGTGTAGGATAATGTCTGGTATTTTGAAGATCGAATGTGTGTTAGAAAACCAAAAACTGCAGTCGAATAATGCTGTTGCATTGGTGGAGTGTAAGATCAACATCATTCAAAATAATGTAATCGGCGATTTTTAACACATTTTTTTCCAAATAGGTAAACCAAAAAAATTCCACGGGGAATTACACTTGCGGCATCCGACAGAACTTTCTTTGTTCTTGTCGCTCTTTATTATCCGATATATGTTGATTGATAAAACTTTATTAAGTATAATATTCGCAATTCCAATCTGAATTAAAATTATCTTGGGGGAGATAGAAACAACAAAACCTGAACAAATACTGGTATCATATGTCACTATTTGACTACGTATTTTGAATGGCATGTACTAGATAATTCACAAATACTGACAATGCAGTAGTAATTGTATTTATATTTAATCTATTAAACTCCTTAAAAGTAGTAGATGTCTTGAAGACGTTCGTTTCCGAAAGAAAAAAACACAAAACCTGTGCATTGATACTAGTGTCAAATGAGGGGGTTAGATAAGACAGTGGAGTAAGCCATTTTTATTAATATGAGAAATGAAGGGTTTTGTGAAACTTGTCGTAATGCCATTGCATTAAGTGATACAACTTCTTTTGCCCTCTAGCCACTACCTATGTGAACTATGACTTATTTGACTGTCGCACTGAATAGAAATTAATATACGTTCAGTAAAAATATGGTTATCTAGAATTTTCAAAATTTTTACTTACTTTACTGTCATTCTAACCCCCTCATATATAAGTGTTAGACTATTTAGAATGGAGTATACTAGATAATTAACCAAGTACTGGCAAATCAGTGTAGTAAATATAATTACGTTAATCTCTATTAAACTTCTTAAAATTGGCAGATGTCGTTAAGACTCGTTTCCACTAGAACGAAACACAAAAGCTGTACATTGATACTAGTGTCATATTACAATAATGTTTGACTCATTTGAATGGAGTATTCTAGATAATTAACAAATACTGACAATGCAGTAGTAATTGTATTTATATTTAATCTATTAAACTCCTTAAAAGTAGTAGATGTCTTAAAGACTTTCGTACAAAACACAAAACCTGTATATTGATACTAGTGTCAAATGATGGGGTTAGATAAGACAGTGGAGTAAGTCAATATTTATTAATATGAGAAATGAAGGGTTTTGTGAAACTTGTCGTAATGCCATTGCATTAAGTGATACAACTTCTTTTGCCCTCTAGCCACTACCTATGTGAACTATGACTTATTTGACTGTCGCACTGAATAGAAATTAATATACGTTCAGTGAAAATATGGTTATCTAGAATTTTCAAAATTTTTACTTACTCTACTGTCATTCTAACCCCCTCATATATAAGTGTTAGACTATTTAGAATGGAGTATACTAGATAATTAACCAAGTACTGGCAAATCAGTGTAGTAAATATAATTACGTTAATCTCTATTAAACTTCTTAAAATTGGCAGATGTCGTTAAGACTCGTTTCCACTAGAACGAAACACAAAAGCTGTACATTGATACTAGTGTCATATTACAATAATGTTTGACTCATTTGAATGGAGTATTCTAGATAATTAACAAATACTGACAATGCAGTAGTAATTGTATTTATATTTAATCTATTAAACTCCTTAAAAGTAGTAGATGTCTTAAAGACTTTCGTACAAAACACAAAACCTGTATATTGATACTAGTGTCAAATGATGGGGTTAGATAAGACAGTGGAGTAAGTCAATATTTATTAATATGAGAAATGAAGGGTTTTGTGAAACTTGTCGTAATGCCATTGCATTAAGTGATACAACTTCTTTTGCCCTCTAGCCACTACCTATGTGAACTATGACTTATTTGACTGTCGCACTGAATAGAAATTAATATACGTTCAGTAAAAATATGGTTATCAAGAATTTTCAAAATTTTTACTTACTTTACTGTCATTCTAACCCCCTCATATATAAGTGTTAGACTATTTAGAATGGAGTATACTAGATAATTAACCAAGTACTGGCAAATCAGTGTAGTAAATATAATTACGTTAATCTCTATTAAACTTCTTAAAATTGGCAGATGTCGTTAAGACTCGTTTCCACTAGAACGAAACACAAAAGCTGTACATTGATACTAGTGTCATATTACAATAATGTTTGACTCATTTGAATGGAGTATTCTAGATAATTAACAAATACTGACAATGCAGTAGTAATTGTATTTATATTTAATCTATTAAACTCCTTAAAAGTAGTAGATGTCTTAAAGACTTTCGTACAAAACACAAAACCTGTATATTGATACTAGTGTCAAATGATGGGGTTAGATAAGACAGTGGAGTAAGTCAATATTTATTAATATGAGAAATGAAGGGTTTTGTGAAACTTGTCGTAATGCCATTGCATTAAGTGATACAACTTCTTTTGCCCTCTAGCCACTACCTATGTGAACTATGACTTATTTGACTGTCGCACTGAATAGAAATTAATATACGTTCAGTGAAAATATGGTTATCTAGAATTTTCAAAATTTTTACTTACTCTACTGTCATTCTAACCCCCTCATATATAAGTGTTAGACTATTTAGAATGGAGTATACTAGATAATTAACCAAGTACTGGCAAATCAGTGTAGTAAATATAATTACGTTAATCTCTATTAAACTTCTTAAAATTGGCAGATGTCGTTAAGACTCGTTTCCACTAGAACGAAACACAAAAGCTGTACATTGATACTAGTGTCATATTACAATAATGTTTGACTCATTTGAATGGAGTATTCTAGATAATTAACAAATACTGACAATGCAGTAGTAATTGTATTTATATTTAATCTATTAAACTCCTTAAAAGTAGTAGATGTCTTAAAGACTTTCGTACAAAACACAAAACCTGTATATTGATACTAGTGTCAAATGATGGGGTTAGATAAGACAGTGGAGTAAGTCAATATTTATTAATATGAGAAATGAAGGGTTTTGTGAAACTTGTCGTAATGCCATTGCATTAAGTGATACAACTTCTTTTGCCCTCTAGCCACTACCTATGTGAACTATGACTTATTTGACTGTCGCACTGAATAGAAATTAATATACGTTCAGTGAAAATATGGTTATCTAGAATTTTCAAAATTTTTACTTACTCTACTGTCATTCTAACCCCCTCATATATAAGTGTTAGACTATTTAGAATGGAGTATACTAGATAATTAACCAAGTACTGGCAAATCAGTGTAGTAAATATAATTACGTTAATCTCTATTAAACTTCTTAAAATTGGCAGATGTCATTAAGACTCGTTTCCACTAGAACGAAACACAAAAGCTGTACATTGATACTAGTGTCATATTACAATAATGTTTGACTCATTTGAATGGAGTATTCTAGATAATTAACAAATACTGACAATGCAGTAGTAATTGTATTTATATTTAATCTATTAAACTCCTTAAAAGTAGTAGATGTCTTGAAGACGTTCGTTTCCGAAAGAAAAAAACACAAAACCTGTGCATTGATACTAGTGTCAAATGAGGGGGTTAGATAAGACGGTGGAGTAAGCCATTTTTATTAATATGAGAAATGAAGGGTTTTGTGAAACTTGTCGTAATGCCATTGCATTAAGTGATACAACTTCTTTTGCCCTCTAGCCACTACCTATGTGAACTATGACTTATTTGACTGTCGCACTGAATAGAAATTAATATACGTTCAGTAAAAATATGGTTATCTAGAATTTTCAAAATTTTTACTTACTCTACTGTCATTCTAACCCCCTCATATATAAGTGTTAGACTATTTAGAATGGAGTATACTAGATAATTAACCAAGTACTGGCAAATCAGTGTAGTAAATATAATTACGTTAATCTCTATTAAACTTCTTAAAATTGGCAGATGTCGTTAAGACTCGTTTCCACTAGAACGAAACACAAAAGCTGTACATTGATACTAGTGTCATATTACAATAATGTTTGACTCATTTGAATGGAGTATTCTAGATAATTAACAAATACTTACAATGCAGTAGTAATTGTATTTATATTTAATCTATTAAACTCCTTAAAAGTAGTAGATGTCTTAAAGACTTTCGTACAAAACACAAAACCTGTATATTGATACTAGTGTCAAATGAGGGGGTTAGATAAGACAGTGGAGTAAGTCAATATTTATTAATATGAGAAATGAAGGATTTTGTGAAACTTGTCGTAATGCCATTGCATTAAGTGATACAACTTCTTTTGCCCTCTAGCCACTACCTATGTGAACTATGACTTATTTGACTGTCGCACTGAATAGAAATTAATATACGTTCAGTAAAAATATGGTTATCTAGAATTTTCAAAATTTTTACTTACTCTACTGTCATTCTAACCCCCTCATATATAAGTGTTAGACTATTTAGAATGGAGTATACTAGATAATTAACCAAGTACTGGCAAATCAGTGTAGTAAATATAATTACGTTAATCTCTATTAAACTTCTTAAAATTGGCAGATGTCGTTAAGACTCGTTTCCACTAGAACGAAACACAAAAGCTGTACATTGATACTAGTGTCATATTACAATAATGTTTGACTCATTTGAATGGAGTATTCTAGATAATTAACAAATACTGACAATGCAGTAGTAATTGTATTTATATTTAATTTATTAAACTCCTTAAAAGTAGTAGATGTCTTAAAGACTTTCGTACAAAACACAAAACCTGTATATTGATACTAGTGTCAAATGAGGGGGTTAGATAAGACAGTGGAGTAAGTCAATATTTATTAATATGAGAAATGAAGGGTTTTGTGAAACTTGTCGTAATGCCATTGCATTAAGTGATACAACTTCTTTTGCCCTCTAGCCACTACCTATGTGAACTATGACTTATTTGACTGTCGCACTGAATAGAAATTAATATACGTTCAGTGAAAATATGGTTATCTAGAATTTTCAAAATTTTTACTTACTCTACTGTCATTCTAACCCCCTCATATATAAGTGTTAGACTATTTAGAATGGAGTATACTAGATAATTAACCAAGTACTGGCAAATCAGTGTAGTAAATATAATTACGTTAATCTCTATTAAACTTCTTAAAATTGGCAGATGTCATTAAGACTCGTTTCCACTAGAACGAAACACAAAAGCTGTACATTGATACTAGTGTCATATTACAATAATGTTTGACTCATTTGAATGGAGTATTCTAGATAATTAACAAATACTGACAATGCAGTAGTAATTGTATTTATATTTAATCTATTAAACTCCTTAAAAGTAGTAGATGTCTTGAAGACGTTCGTTTCCGAAAGAAAAAAACACAAAACCTGTGCATTGATACTAGTGTCAAATGAGGGGGTTAGATAAGACGGTGGAGTAAGCCATTTTTATTAATATGAGAAATGAAGGGTTTTGTGAAACTTGTCGTAATGCCATTGCATTAAGTGATACAACTTCTTTTGCCCTCTAGCCACTACCTATGTGAACTATGACTTATTTGACTGTCGCACTGAATAGAAATTAATATACGTTCAGTAAAAATATGGTTATCTAGAATTTTCAAAATTTTTACTTACTCTACTGTCATTCTAACCCCCTCATATATAAGTGTTAGACTATTTAGAATGGAGTATACTAGATAATTAACCAAGTACTGGCAAATCAGTGTAGTAAATATAATTACGTTAATCTCTATTAAACTTCTTAAAATTGGCAGATGTCGTTAAGACTCGTTTCCACTAGAACGAAACACAAAAGCTGTACATTGATACTAGTGTCATATTACAATAATGTTTGACTCATTTGAATGGAGTATTCTAGATAATTAACAAATACTTACAATGCAGTAGTAATTGTATTTATATTTAATCTATTAAACTCCTTAAAAGTAGTAGATGTCTTAAAGACTTTCGTACAAAACACAAAACCTGTATATTGATACTAGTGTCAAATGAGGGGGTTAGATAAGACAGTGGAGTAAGTCAATATTTATTAATATGAGAAATGAAGGATTTTGTGAAACTTGTCGTAATGCCATTGCATTAAGTGATACAACTTCTTTTGCCCTCTAGCCACTACCTATGTGAACTATGACTTATTTGACTGTCGCACTGAATAGAAATTAATATACGTTCAGTAAAAATATGGTTATCTAGAATTTTCAAAATTTTTACTTACTCTACTGTCATTCTAACCCCCTCATATATAAGTGTTAGACTATTTAGAATGGAGTATACTAGATAATTAACCAAGTACTGGCAAATCAGTGTAGTAAATATAATTACGTTAATCTCTATTAAACTTCTTAAAATTGGCAGATGTCGTTAAGACTCGTTTCCACTAGAACGAAACACAAAAGCTGTACATTGATACTAGTGTCATATTACAATAATGTTTGACTCATTTGAATGGAGTATTCTAGATAATTAACAAATACTGACAATGCAGTAGTAATTGTATTTATATTTAATTTATTAAACTCCTTAAAAGTAGTAGATGTCTTAAAGACTTTCGTACAAAACACAAAACCTGTATATTGATACTAGTGTCAAATGAGGGGGTTAGATAAGACAGTGGAGTAAGTCAATATTTATTAATATGAGAAATGAAGGATTTTGTGAAACTTGTCGTAATGCCATTGCATTAAGTGATACAACTTCTTTTGCCCTCTAGCCACTACCTATGTGAACTATGACTTATTTGACTGTCGCACTGAATAGAAATTAATATACGTTCAGTAAAAATATGGTTATCTAGTATTTTCAAATTTTTTACTTACTCAACTGTCATTCTAACCCCCTCATATATAAGTGTTAGACTATTTAGAATGGAGTATACTAGATAATTAACCAAGTACTGGCAATTCAGTGTAGTAAATGTAATTACGTTAATCTCTATTAAACTTCTTAAAATTAGCAGATGTCATTAAGACTCGTTTCCACTAGAACGAAACACAAAAGCTGTACATTGATACTAGTGTCATGTTACACTAATGTTTGACTCATTTGAATGGAGTATTCTAGATAATTAACAAGTACTGACAATGCGGTAGTAAATGTAATTATGTTAATCTCTATTAAACTCATTAAAAGTAGTAGATGTCATTAAGACTTTCGCTTCTGTGTTTTCACTTTCTTGATCGATTTTCATAAGTGTAACAAATATATAGCGTAAAAGCAGAATTTAGAGAAGTCATTTATTAAAAATAGGTTTAATGAAAGAACACCAACATAAAGCCATGTGACACATTATAAGAAAAGCAAGAAGATATTTTTAGTGAAAATGGGCACATTGTACATATAAGACATAAATTTCTGAAAACTTCGAGCACCATTAATTGTTTTGTTTTTTGTATATCAGATCAAATTGCCCATAGGATTTTTTTAATACTTAGATAGGGTGTTTGAAATCACGGAAGCATGAAAAAGATCGGAGTGTTAACATTTTTCTAACTTTCCTTGTAAAACAGACATCTAAAAAGAAATTAATATACAATAAACAATACAACTTTTTTTCTTTGTTATCAGGTAGATAAATTTGAATACTTACTTAATAGTTTCTCTCTCAGAGATTCAGTTGCCCTGATTCGAGATTCGGGAGTTTCTCCGATGTCTTTTTTCACTTTTTCGAAAGATGCATCGTCAATTGCTCTATCATAAAAGTCGGAGGTTAACATTTCCCTTTCTAAAAAAGGCTTTTATCTCTAATCATCTGCAATAAAAGTAAAATATCAATTATCAGAGGAGTAGCAATTCAAAAACCGTGAAAAGGGCTCAGATAGACACTTTCAAGCAAAATAATTGTATCATGATTGCTGATAATCGTTATATGCATGCAATATAATTAATTGTTCAAATTAATCCTTAATGTTGTGAATATGAAATCAATAATATAATATACGGTGAAATTCGAATTATCCGTACTAATGTGTTCTAAATGCAATGGGACATACAGAAATCCTGATAACTGTCATGCATAGTCATGCTTTGAATTAAAAAATCAATATAATGCTTGTATACTGTTAGAGGTACTACATCCCTAACCAAAATTATAGGGATGGTTAAAAATGTAAAGAATAATAAATGTTATACATTTCTAAGTATTAATAAACATTAATGAGTTTGTGTTTATAATAGAAAAAAAGAATTGTCTTGCCCATTTTTGTTTTAAATAATTTTGTTAAAAATGTATGAAATTATAAAAATTATAAAAATTTTTAAATGCTCATAATTATAAGGACACTGCTTATATGCTCGAATTGATACAATTCTGCATCTCTGGCCAAAGATATAAGGCCGATAAAAATTGTAAAGACTTAACAATTTTATTAACTTCTAAGTATTAATAAACTTTATACAATGCGTATTTATAACTCAAAGAGAACTAACTGTCTAGCTCATTATAATACTTTTAAAAAATGTGAAATGAGAAAAAATATTAAATTTTGTTAATAGTCATAATTATAAGGACACTGCTAATACTTTTTCATAGATACAATTTCATAACAAATGTAATCACATTTATTATGGATACACTCAACTTTACGATTCAACAGGCTTGTACATAAAGTTTTGGTAATTATGATGTGGTTTAGCTGACCAGGGATTGCATGTAGCTTCTTCAAGATCTGTAAATTATGAATATTCTTTGACATTTCCATAAAAAAGTTTACCATTTCAATTCATTCAGTTTTTATAATGTTCATAACGTACGATCGAGTTAGCCAATCGAAAAATAAGGATAGTGTTATCATTCATCAACTTTTCCGTAGATTTTGAGGTAAGGTCATTGCACCTAAATGAGACGCGTTTCCCCAGTCGCATTTAATGCATACTTGCCATTTTATTAAAATATACGTATATTTATTTATTAAACAGAAAATGATTGAATACGATGTCTTTAGTTCAAAACTAACTTATTTTGTAGAAATGGAATTATTATCTGTAACATAAGCAATCAATATACGATTGTCACATTTAGGTCATTTTTATTGCATTTATAGTAGTTAAAATCTAAATGAGGCGTCCAATACAATAATTTGCAAAGACATCGGTTTAACCCCTACGCTTCCAATGTATCAATTAGTGGATACATGCCCCATAAAGTTATTTGATCTGGCGACGAAAGGGTTAATATTCACTTTTGCATCGTATTAACATTTCATATCAGTCACAATAATATTTTATGTCAGTAATTTATGAAGATACAGTAAGAAAATTTCAAATCTTAATATCCAAAATTAATATCTTATTTCCAACATTTTAATATTTTTAGAACTTAATTATAAATTAATAATTTAATATTAAGGCATTTTTCTATTAGAAAGCCAATAATAAGTTCAGGTAATAAATCGCCAAATATTATTTATGGTTACAAATGTTTACAAAGTTACAAAAAAAAGTTAATTTTACGCCAAAATATGCCAAAATATGCCAACTGGTTGCCAAACTTCAATAAAGAAATAAATTAAATAATAAAAAAATATAAGTTATAAAACAATAAAGAGTGCAATATTAAAAACAAAAATACTATTTTGTCGTTTAATAGTTTAATATTCATTAAATTAGGTTAATTTTTTGGAAGAACAATTTAGAAACTCTGAATACATAGTTTAAATAACTTTTTTTTTCTTTTAAAAAAGGAACATAGCAAAAATCGTACTTAAAAAAAATTATCTATGTGTTTTCTACTAAGCGTAAATCAAAGCGGTGAATTTTCAATAACCGTGGTCCACGCCAATTGTATTGTAACGAAAAACTTTTGGATCAGCATGAAATTGTATCGTGAATGAAATGCGTGATTACTAAGATAAATATGGACTGCTTATAAAATATTTTTTTCTTTTTTTCTTAATTATTTGCTGTTATTTCCTACGAAAAAATAATCACAACTTTTTTTTTAATTAAAACATTAACAGTGTAAAAATATATCAGTTAATCGTAAATTAATAACTTTTAAGGTCTTTTATAAACCACATTATACCATACTATAGGAATAGCATACCATAATATATATATGTATATACAGCATGATACATATTTATATATATAATATATATATTTATATATATAGTTTAAATGAATCACAAATGTAAAAATCAAAGGAAAAGATAATATAAAAATTAGAGGGAAATACATTACAAAATTAGACACAATAAAATGCAAATGCAAACATGAGAAAATATGTATATCTTATGGATTCGTCCGAGGAACTTCATAAGAATGATTCATAGTAAAGATAAGTTATTTCGTTGAATATTCTCAGAATTAAGGATAAAAATGACAATATTAAACACCTTATATCCTATCGAAGACACCCAAGAAATGTGAAAATAATAAGAGAACCCCCTCCCCCCCCCCAAAAAAAAAAAAAGAAATTATAATCCATCTGTAATAAAAAAAATAAAATAAAAAATAATAACACAACTCATTATTAAATAAACTGTGGTAAGGATGGATTAAGATGCAAAAAGGTGAACCAGGTGCTAAGTCAATGCTCTGCTGAAGGTATTTCTGAAGCTTGGCAAACAGAGAAGAATAACAATAAAAAAGAGAAGGGCTAGTGGTGTCATCTAGCTTTAAATATAAAAACAAATGATGGTGCTGCCATCTACCTTTAAACATAAGTGCAATAAGCTAAAGTAAAATTACTGACAATGAAGTTATTATTATAAATTTAGATATAAATAGATATGAAGAGTAAAGGGAGATAATATGATAGTAACAATATTTAATATTAGAAAGTAAGTAGTTGATAGTTTTAAATTGTGTGGAAATATAAATATAGGTAATAAGTTAAATAAATGCTGAATAGATAAAGAAGATAGTATTAATTAAAAATAAAAATAGAGATGAATATGTAAAAATAATAAATTAAAATTAAAAAAGTAATATTTAAGTAGGTGAAAAAATATAGCTATGTATGATGCGCCATTGTGTAAAATATAGAATATTAAATGATTGTGTTTATATATATATATATATATATATATATATATATATATATATATATATATATAGAGAGAGAGAGAGAGAGAGAGAGAGAGAGAGAGAAATATTATAGTATGACAAGAGTTTGAAAAAAAGAAATAAAAGAAATCCGTTATGATTATTTTCAAAGAAATTAGTTTAATATTCACTATTTATTCCTAATAGCGTTTCTTTCTTGTCAAAATATTTTTATGCTAGTAGTTTATGGAGATACTAGGACAAAAAAATAATAATCTTAAACGAAAATCTCACGAAACGAAACTGAAAACGTATTTTAGCTATTTTTTTTTAAGCCCTTTCGTCACCAATTTTTTTTTCTTTAATTTTAGTTCAAATATATGTTTAAGTTAGAAAATTTAAAGTAGGCTACCAAATCACAAAAAGGAAGGTTTACTGAAATTTAACGAATATTTCCTTTACTAAAATTTAACGAATATATTTATTTTGCGTTACTATTAGTATGACAATCGGCTAAGGAAGAATTTTTGAAGACGTTTACTTTGCAGTGTTTTATTTTTTCCCCATAACATATAATTCGAAAAAGTAGCAGCTATTTTAAATTTTAAGAGGGAAACGCAAGTTTATAACAAAAACGATGGAAAAATCATGCGACAAGCATAGATTATGAAACACTTTCCAACACATTCAGAATAGTGTAATAAAACTTCACAGTTTAATAAGGTTGGAAAAGAGATAACACATTCGAAAACCCAATTTCAGCAATTACTATCAGTAGTCGATTAAATATGCGAATTCTTTTGTCCAGCCCTGTATATGATCTATAGTTTTGTATATGTACAACATAGTATGCAACAAATTAGTTCAGTTAGGAAACGCAAAACACAGTGGGAAATTCCTCTGCAGCAATTTCCGACAATAAACAGGTATGTACTCGAGATCTTTGGCGTCGCCCTGTATATGATCTATAGAATTTATGCACACAGCAAAGAAATATATGCAAAGAAAAAAGTTAAATTTAAAACGCGTACCACAACTGAAAACGTACTTCCAGTAATTGTTATTCATAGACGGTACTGTGACCGAAATCTTCTGTGTGATACTGTAAATGAACGTTGAGTGCTATGCAAACTATATTCCATTGTAAGCATCTTGTAGTGCACCTTAGTAATATATATAAATTTCAATTATGTTTGAAATGGTATAACATCATAAAAATACACCGCGAGCGATTTTTCACCATAGACCGTAGCCCCACCAGTGGCTGAGAGGTTCTGCTCTCAAAACTGGTAGACGGGAGGTGCTGGGTTCAAACCCCTGTCGCGCTCGTCGACCTAACCGTTCGGAGTTTTCCGTGGTTTTCTTCGAACCTTGCCGTAAATACGGCTTAGGATCCCTCTAGAAAGACCCCCCAGGGCCTATATCCCTCGGGCAGATAATCGGCCGTAAAAAAATCAACTAACTCCATAGACCGTAATATAACGGAAATCTTTTGTGTGTCCCTGCGAATGAATTATAAATGCTACACACTTAACTTTCAATACCGAACTAACCACAGTAAACATCAATATCATGTATCAATTTGCATGGAAATCCGAGCATATTTACTCAAGTTAGAGCACAGATGACAGACAGACAAACCGAATATATAAACACTTTTCAACTGTGTTGAAAAGTGTTAACAAAAGAATCACTAAAGGTGTAAAGATATTGAGATTTACGCAAGCGTTTATTTTTATTCATTTACTTATTTTTTACAAAATGCTGAAACATAAACGATAATAGTAAATGTATAGACATTTCCTACCAATTCTATATGTGAATAAATAATAACAACAAGTATTCTTAAGACAAAATAAAAACAAATTAAATTGAGTGATACTTTTAAGTACCGTCAGCACGTAAAGTGTTAAGAAAAAAAAAATCGCAATTGTGGGTAAATTAGAAAGATTAATACTGAAAGAAAACAATACATACCTGTGAATCGCTTGAATGATGAATAGTGAATAAAAATGCATCATTTAACTTTTACTACGGCTAATTGCGCCGACCTTGGAATGGATCCAAAACTATTTCGTCGTCTGTAAAATTGATAATGTGATAACGCGTAATATAATAATTTAAATAAAAACATACTACTTAAATCTGATGAAACAAAGCAGACTGTCAACTCCGTAGACTCAGATAAGATATCCCAAACTTGTTTTAGTATGCCTTGTTAGATATTGTATACGTAGAATTAATTTGTGTAATTGAAAATACTAAAAATTTGCAACCATAATGCTTTTTACATTCTTTTATTTAACTCAACTTGGTTTTTGCATGTAAAAATAGAAATTTATAATAGATTTTTCACAAACTTTCTTCATATGTTAGAATTAAAAATATTATGTTCACAGGTGTGTTTCCCATGACAATACAAAATACAATATTTGTAGAACTTAATTATAAAGTAATATATCATTTTCTTGTTTTTCCATTATTCGCCACAGGTGATAAATCGCCAAAAATTATCGAGAGTGTACACGAGTTATAACAACATTAATTATGCGCCAAAACAGGTGCGCCAAAGTAGGCCAAATGGCTGTGAAACTGCAACGATTCAATTTTAAACAGTAAAAAGAAGAATATAAAATTAAATTAAAAAATTTGTGTGTTATAATTAAATATTCTTTTATCAATTAATAATTTCATGTTAATTAAATTACTATTATATTTTGAGAAATTAATTTACAAATCCAAAAAATATAGTTTAAATAATGTTTGCTTTTGTTTCCTGTCAGCCATATCTTAAAAAAGAGGAAGAGCAAAAATCATATATTTTTTAAATAAATTCACGAGCTCGCACTTTCTATAACGTGTAAAACAAAGTGATGAATTTTCGGGTTTCGTGTCCACGACATATTCACGTATTTTAGCGGAAATTATTTTAAAAAATCATAAGTTGCAGTCTTGAAATTAGGTGTTATTTTTAAGATAAACATTGGATGTGTATAAAATAGTGTTTTTACAAAAAACTTTCTCTATTGTTATACCAGCTTTTGCCCGCGGATCCGCTAACGTAGAGTGCATGTTTTGTAAATCAGAATACAAATTTTACGTATAATTTTTTCATTTTCTTTTGCGTAATTTATCTATCTAATAGTGAAACTCGCATCAAAATCCATTTAGTAGAACTTTTAAAAAAATCTAATATTTGAAAATCGTGGGAACCTAATTATAGAACTTTCTCACAGAGCTCTATGACTAAGCAACGTAGAACGATGAGTTATACACTAAAACCTTTCCTCCCCAAATCGCCTAACTGACAATGTAAGTCCCATAAAAATCCGTTAAGCAGCATGTAAGTTATAAGCATTCAGAACAAAATTCTCATTTGCATATTATATATATAGTAGATATAACTTTCTCCCATAGCTCTATAACTAAATAACAAGAACAATGTATTATACACTAAAACCGTCCCCCAAAATTAATTACCTAACTGGCAATGTAAGAAACAAAAATCCGTTAAGCAGCATGTAAGTTATAAGCACTCAGAATGAAATTTTCATTTTCATATTATATATATAGTAAATGTAACTTTCTCCCTTAGCTCTACAAGAACAATGTGTTATACACTAAAACCTTTCCCCAAAATTAATTACCTAACTGGCAATGTAAGAAACAGAAAAATCAATTAAGCAGCATGTAAGTTATAAGCATTCAGAACAAAATTCTCATTCGCATATTATATATATAGTAGATATAACTTTCTTCCATAGCTCTATAACTAAATAACAAGAACAATGTATTATACACTAAAACCTTCCCCCAAAATTAATTACCTAACTGGCAATGTAAGAAACATAAAAATCCGTTAAGCAGCATGTAAGTTATAAGCATTCAGAATGAAATTTTCATTTTCATATTATATATATAGTAAATGTAACTTTCTCCCTTAGCTCTACAAGAACAATGTGTTATACACTAAAACCTTCCCCCAAAATTAATTACCTAACTGGCAATGTAAGACTCATAAAAATCCGTTAAGCAGCATGTAAGTAATAAGCATTCAGAATGAAATTTTCATTTTCATATTATATATATAGTAAATGTAACTTTCTCTAATAGCTCTACAAGAACAATGTGTTATACACTAAAACCTTCCCCCAAAATTAATTACCTAACTGGCAATGTAAGACTCATAAAAATCCGTTAAGCAGCATGTAAGTTATAAGCATTCAGAATGAAATTTTTATTTTCATATTATATATATAGTAAATGTAACTTTCTCCCTTAGCTCTACAAGAACAATGTGTTATACACTAAAACCTTCCCCCAAAATTAATTACCTAACTGGCAATGTAAGACTCATAAAAATCCGTTAAGCAGCATGTAAGTTATAAGTATTCAGAATGAAATTTTCATTTTCATATTATATATAGTAAATGTAACTTTCTCTCATAGCTCTACAAGAACAATGTGTTATACACTAAAACCTTCCCCCAAAATTAATTACCTAACTGGCAATTTAAGACTCATAAAAATCAGTTAAGCAGCATGTAAGTTATAAGTATTCAGAATGAAATTTTCATTTTCATATTATATGTATAGTAAATGTAACTTTCTCTCATAGCTCTACAAGAACAATGTGTTATACACTAAAACCTTCCCCCAAAATTAATTACCTAACTGGCAATGTAACACTCATAAAAATCCGTTAAGCAGCATGTAAGTTATAAGTGTTCAGAATGAAAAGCCCTTTCATAATCCATTCTGCATAGGAAATCCCATATAATCCTATTGGATGTTCTCCTCAATTTTTCAATTATCGCTGTAACTTTTTGAGTTTTCACGATATTTCACTCGTCTTTTTATATGAGTTGCCTATCAAATCATGACAAAAAAAATCTTTGCTGTAGTTCGCGCATGCGCAGTTAAAATTTATTTCATACAAATACGTATATCTCATCACATATTCAATATATTAATATTTTAATCACAGTATACTATTTCTACGATTTTTTGTCAAGTTTTTGGAAAGCGGTGTTAAATTCGGCTAAAAACTCTATATGCTGTAAAAAAAAAAAAAAAAACTTTTGAATTTTTCACGGAAACGTTAACATCTTCACGAATATACGTGCTATGCTTACACAAATGCACACAAATGTTGAACAGGACCTACATGGTCATTTGCTACAGTGACAGACCATTTTTTGCATTTTTTGTTACTTCGGTGATCGAAAATATTATTTTATTATTAAGATTATTACTGCCCCCCCCTAATTGTCCTCGAGACAAAATCTTCACTGAAAACATGAAGTCAAACATGTTCTTTACATCCTCAAAATTCAAGGGCATTTCGGTCATTTCCTCAGGAGTTTCAGCAAGATATTCGACGAAACGTCTGAAATTGGTCACTGCCCCTTAATTTCTGGACACCAGTGTACTAAAACCTTCCCTGAAAAAATATCTAACCATTAAAATCCATTTGACAGAACTCAAGTTATAAGCAGCCGGAACGAAATAACCATTTGCATTTTATATATATAGTAGATTTATTTTGTGTTTTATTCAAATGTTAAAATATTTTTTTAATGATGTTGGTGCAGAAACGTGTTCATTCAATCAAACGCTGCTAACTGCGAAAGTCACACCTGGGCGCAGGTTATCTCTTCAAATGCCTACAAAAGAGGAATGTATCAACGATTTTGCGGGATCTTGGCTTTACAAGACGAAAATGTTAAAAATTAAAAATTTCAAAAGACATATATAGGCGCCAAAACCTAATGAATTTTTAAATAATCGGTTTACTCGTACTGACAATGCTATTTGACGTAACAGTAGACAATTTTAAGCGATTTTCATTTCTAAAAAAATATGCTGAACAACGCGAATCTTTCTGACTCATTTTTAAACAAAAAAAGCATGACACTTGCAGGTATAATTATTGGTGTGATTTGTCATCGAAAAGTTTTTTTATTATAAACGAATTATATATTGATTTATAAGCGATTGTTGTCTCAAAACCATTGACTTTTAATCAGAGCTATCCTTAGGGGTGTGCAACAGGTGCGACCGCACAGGGCTCGAACACAGAAAAAGAGATTATTTTTATTTAATGAAAAAATTTAAACATTTAGCAATTGTTTGCATACGTGTTAAAATGGTTAAAATAGCATGAAATGCACTTTATTTTGCATCTCGCGTAAGATTTTTACCTGTTATTAAACGTATTATATTGTATGTTTCAATTTATAAACTTAATACCGAAAAGAAATGTTTAGTCTGCTTTTTAAAATGCATATACTATATACTTATTTAAAATGCAACAATTTATAAGCATGTGAATTTTACAGGGGTGAAATTGAACTAGTTGATGCCACTATATTCAAGACAATCAATTAAAGCTCTGGAATATGTGCTGAAATTTCCAGGCATGTCCTAGTCTGGCCCGTATGAAAACGTTAGTGGACCGACCCGTGTAAAAAGTTGATGAAATCGGGCATTACATGCGATGATATCGGGCATTACGTGCGATGAAATCGGCCATTACAGGCAACGAAGTCAGGTACAAAACATGCCATTTCTTAAACATGATCTAACAATTAATTTTTTAACAATATTGTATAAATATTTATGTAAAAAATTTAAAGTACACCACTTTTCAGATTATATGTCCTTAAAACATATCGATATTTCTTAAATGTGATCTTAAAATTAAAAGTCTTTTAATAATATTGCATAAATATTTATGTCAAAAATGTAAAGTTTACATGCCGATTACATGCCGATATTTCTTAAACATGATCTTAAAATTGAGTCTTTTAACAATATTGTATAAATCTTTATGGAAAAGATTTAAAGCCCAGCATTTTTCAGATTTTATGTCCGTAAAACATGCCGATATTTCTTAAACGTGATCTTAAAATTAAAAGTCTTTTAATACTATTGCATACATATTTATGTCAAAAATTTAACATCATTTTCCAGGTTATATGTCCGCAATTCACGGAATAATAATGCTAATCTCTGGACAGGAAGAAAGAAAAAAAAAGAGCACCACCCATGCTTTTTTATTACCAAATTCCCACAGAGAGATCCTAGAGGTAATATACGACTTGTGTCGACCTGGGTCTACTTTTCGAATATGAATGAATATTTTTAAATAGAAGTCATCAACGTATTAAAAATTGTTTCAACTTTGATTTTTCAAAATTAACACCCACTGTTGATATTTTACCTGAGTTTCTTGGATCAAAGCAGCTCAGAAAAATGTATAAGTTTATTATTTCTTACATCTTCATAGAGTTTACATCTTCATAGAGTCATATATCTTGAAAGAAAATGTACTAGGATATTTTCCATAAATTTTGAAAAATAAATTGATATCTTACAAGGAAGAAATACCAGGAAAGTTCAATTAGTTACAAGGAAAAATATTTAGACATTCTAAATATAGAATAAATTTCCTTTAATTAAAAGAAAATTTTATAATTTTCTTTTAAAGTTACGTTCTAAGACTTTTTTTCTACTATTGCCAACGATAACAGATGACAGTTCTCTCAAATCTTTGAAAAGTAAAATTTCTCCATATCTCGAAAACTAATAATAGGAAAGAGCTGTAAAAACACATAGCCATGCTTTCTACGACACTGATTCATTTTCTGAAAAAGTAAATGTAGATCATAACTCGTAATTTTTTAATATTAATTTAATAATAATTCTCATAATTAAAATATGTTTTTGATTTGAAAAATGGCATAGAATATGTGCGGGGCTGTTCATTGTACGTCACTAAAATAGAAAAATTTGAATTGTAATTATTTTTTGGAAAGATATAAATTAAATTTATCACACGCATACTAACTCTGTGAAGGTTTAAGAAAAAGTATATAAACTAAACTCTTCTTGGAGCTGCTTGGATAAAGAGAAATCAAACAAAGTGCCAAAAGTTGATGTTAACATATGAAAAATTAAAATTGGTACAATTTTTAATACATAAACAACACTTTATTATAAAAATTGCATCATAATTCCCAATTGAGCGGTACCTGTCATATCTCTCTGCGATAAAGTAGTGATAAATTATATTGGATGGTGCACTTTTTTTCCGCGACCGACCATGAACAGTTATAATGTATACATTATATATCTATATAATGTAGGTTAGAATGAAAGAAAAAAATGGTTAAAGAAAGTCATAATTTTAAAACTGTGGGAAACATGGATATTTTTTTAAATATCACTTAGTAATATGTTTAAAACAATTAAATTTCTAAAGATTTATTTAAACAAAAGTACAGTATCACTACTGTTTTTTTTAATTATAAACAAACATGCACTCGGACCAATGTACTTTCCTGGAAAGAATAAAGTCTAGGTCTGACTTGTTTCGGATAAAATAAAGTCCAGGTCCAGCTTGGCCTCAGTCTGGAGAAAAAGATGAAGCCAGGGTGCCGACTTGGAAAGAAACAAGTCCCGGCCCGGCCCGACCAAATGTAAGTCAGAGAATGGCCATGGACTTGGATTTCCAGCCATTTGCGGACCCGTGAAGACCTTTAAGAATTAATATAAGCTACTGAGGCATCAAACTAAGCTCTAGATACAGTACTCCTACTGCTGGGTATAACAAAAGCTATACACTAGCGATTCATTTCTTAATTTAAAGTTTTAATATCGACTGTTAAGAAGCAGGTGCTGTTGATGATATTAAATAAACAGAACCTATTATTTCAATGAATATTTGTAATGTATGAGTATGTGAATGTGGAGGGGGGATTAACTATGGTAGGAAAAGCTTCGATTACACTAAAGACGGCTATGCTTTTAATATCTTGGATTTATTTTACGATTTTTTTGCAATAATTGTCTTTAATAATTGAATTTAATTGGAAAGAAAAAACGTTGACTATTTATCACTGTAATTCGCCTGACATAAAACAAAGACCTTGTACAAAGTTCAAACATGCCATTGTGCCATGCGCGCTTCAAAAGGAGGTCGCAAAGTTGCAACGCCGCCTTGGTCTGTGCCTCGTTTTTCTATATTGAATTTAAATTAGTATCACGGCTAATTACAGACAAATTGTTTCCAGAATCATTATCAACAATCCTTGTATGATTATGTGTCGATAGCTACCTCGAGCGCCCCTTAACTTCCTTGCTGAGCGCCCGCAATGTAGAGTTTGTGTGTAACGAAAAAATGGGATTTTCTCAAAAAGTGTGTGACCTAGGATAATCGCTATAGTTTTCCTTCAAGGATTAAATAAACTTGTACTACTCCTACTTTTTTCATAATTTTAGTTTTAGTATATTCGGAAATGGGGAACGACATATTTTTTTGCAGTATATTTTCGAGATCTCTGAAAATGTAATACCTAAAAATAAAACAAATATATTTTTGTATTCGGTGTTAAGAGATCTTTCGAAAGATATCCCACATGATAGACAAAAAAAAATAATGTAACTTATTAGCCCCTTATGTTTTTCCTAAAAATATTAGTTAATGGCTGATATTCTATAAACATGGGGGTCAACAGCCTTTTTTAAATCTGTCAATTTTGAACTTTCCATGTTTCATAGTTTCGAGTAAAACGCCTGTGACAGACAGACAGCCACACGAGGGATCTTATAATGGTTCCGTTTTTACTTTTTAAGTACAAATCCCTAAAAATAGAAAAAAAATTATAAAATTAAAAAAAAATTTAAAAATTAAAATTTGCTCTATGATATGAGAATCATATATTAAGTTTTAACAAACCCTATCCTTTATTTAATTTATATTTTCCCCCTTCCTTTGTCAAAATTTAATCGTGTTATCTTTAACCTCAAACAATAAGCCCGCTGTAATTTATACCCTTTCCCTTTTTCATTTTCACTTATGCTCGATCACTAATATCTCACGGCTTTTCGATTAAAATAAAAAAAGAAAAGAATTAAATCAGCACAGATGCCTTTTCGTAATTTTACTTTCCGTAACCAAGCTTATAACACAATATGTGCATTGCACATTTTTGTGGCCACAAAAGTTATGCGAACCTTCCATTTGGCCCAAATGCATGCCCTTATATGGTAGTGGTAAGAACGCATTCACTCACACCCATGTCTAAAAATATATTCTCATTGTTAAAGGCATATACTATTTTGTCTGTCCAAAATCCGTTCTCATGAGAAAGGTATTTGTCGGTTAGTGTTGCCGTGGTGATATTAATTTTTGAATCAAAAATTCGTCCTGTCGCCAAAATCTGGTGACCCTGCTGGGTAAATACCATTGGTTATGCCTATCTCTGTCTGAAAGTATTTACGCCTAGACACTCTGTAACAACACTATTTTGGCGAGATTCTTGTCAGAGCAATTCCAACTTGTATCGTGGAAACAACTTCACTTCGCTTTCTGTCTCCGCATAATAATGACTGCTTAAGAGCGACCTTTCTTGTTTACGCTCTTCTGCCTTCGATCATCTTATGTTTACTGAATAAAATCCTGAAGTTATACCGGATACTGGAGTTTTTCTTTTCCCATCAAACAAAAACCTGGATATGTCGTTAATCTCACAACCAATGAAAACATATGCTATCTTCAACAAACAACAACTTTATATGCTCACAAGACAAAAAAAAAATAATTTAAAGAATATAAAAAAATGGACTTACATAAGTATTTTTTTCATCAGTTACACCTTTTTTTAGGTTTTCACCTTTTTTTCCTACTTTTCTAATACATTTTCTTTTGAATACGAGGATATACGGTATGTAAGGGAAAAAACATATATTTTTTAAAAAGAAAATTTAAATCACACAATTTCAACGAAAATTGAAAATATATTTATCCTATTCAAACGACAATTTATACGAAAAAAGTGAAAATATAATATCAAACACCAAATTATAACTTATTATAAGCACACATATCTAACAATAATGTAAATATAGAATCGGAAAAGCAGGAAATGTTTCTCGACGGTATCTAATGAAAGAAAACATACATGGTTTCTGATGTTGTCGGACATATAGAAAAATTCTACATAGTTGAAAAACCTTGGGAAACTACATGCAATTTCCACATATGGCGTGGGAATTCGTCGTTTCGGCAATGTGCGGTCCTGCCGTAAACGCCTCTGTTTGCGCCCATGGTTGTATCCTACTATTGCATTAACTAATTGCTGAAAACTCGGTATTAATTAAAAATCCCTGACGGCTCGGCCTACAGGCACAGGTAGATTTCGAAGACGCAGACCGTGGGGCGCCTGTTTGTTGGGAATTGTGGAAGAAATGACCTTTTTGCCATGATGCGGTAGTTGGAACCGCCTACTTCTAAACCTAACTTGTTTGCAGGCGGAGCCAGCAGGGATTTTTTTTTTTTTTAAATTTATTTATTTATTTATTTATTTATTTTACTATAAGAGTTGGTCCTTTAAAAAACTTGTCAATATAAAAGTTTTAGATAATATTAAGAGGATTTATAATAAATTTAAGCGGATTTGAAATCTTCGGAATTGACGAAGTTATGAATTCTTTTCTTCTCAAACCCCTCTCCCCCCCCCCTTGGGGCCATTTTTAATTATATCAAAAATATGTCATACATACATTTTCGGCCCTTCTCCTAGAAGTAATAATAACTTTAAACGGATTCGATACGTATCATAATTAAGAAATTATGGGGGGTTTTCTGTTTTCACAAAAAGCCCCCCCCCCCCCCTTGGTACGATTTTGCCCATTAACGAACTTGACCGAGATTTTATGCCCTTTGATTTTATGCATCAGTTTCAAAGAGATCTGTGCAGAATTATTGCACTTATCGTGTCCATAAAAAAGTGACATAGATAGATAGATAGATAGATAGATAAAGTTTTGAACTGGGGGTGTTTTTGGGTTCTGGGAGTCATGATCGGCGTAGATCTGCAAAAATTTTTCAAAAATTCCAACTTAGGTGAGAATGTAATAGTTAGTATTTCTTACGAAATCTACCTAATAACATCTAGTGTACAAATACCAGCGTTGTAGCTATCTAAACGTGTTATCTAAATCATCATGTAGGGCTAAGGTGGTGCAAGAATGCGCGGTGTACAGGTGTACGCAGAGCGATTATCTAATCCCAAAACAAAGTTTTGCGTTTAGCTAAAGTTGTAAACGATGTAATGACATGATATGTTTATGGTGAAAAAAAAATCTGCGTATTTTGGTGAATTTTTTTTAAAGATTTAGAAGAATAAAAGTGGTTTGGTACTTCTCGTTGTAATATTTATGGTTTTTGAAAACAGGATCATAATAAAGATTACAATGGTAATTTACTTTTTTTTCGAATTGGTTATTATTGGACTACCTGTCACCTAAGCAGTTTAGATTTGTTTATCAATAGATGGCATTACTGACATTTCAAAGTTATTTAGTGACGATAGTGCAAGAGTGCGCTGTGCCAAAGTGCGCAACGGTGCGTACGCACTCTTCTCCAACATATATGTTATCCATTTTACTTGTCCCTTACAGCTATAAAATAGGTTTTAAATATGTACAGTTTGGTTTAATAGCATTTTTAATTATAATTCAACTGCATCTATTCTCAGTAAAGTATTTTCTCTATTTTTAAACGTAATATAATTTGTTTTATGAACTATAACTTAATCGGATATTTTAGAAAAAGCAAACAAGCTATGTAAAAAAAAATGACGCTCGCGTACTATGAAATAAACCCAACTTCTGTTTCACAAGTTATAGCTTCGAACTTCAGCAACTTCACTTTATGTCAAATTAAAAGAGTTGTCACCACATCCACAGTCATCTGTGTTGCGGTACTGTAGTAAGAGGAGCAGAAGTTCAGAAGTTTTAAGCAGTTCACCACACAAAAGGCAGCTTGAAGATGACGTTACCGAAATAAAGCCAAAATATTTTACCAAACAAGAGTAAAAGTAAACCGAATAAGCCAAAATCTGCATCAAAGGAAAGTATATATACAGGGTGTTTCTAAATGAATATCGGGGTTTTAACGCTTTGTAGTATCTATTATAAAAAACTTAAAATTATACTTAATACATAAAATGAAAGAGCAACTCAAACAGTTTTACCTACAAGCTTACAAGTGTTCAATGTGAACAGCTTTTGTCACACGGCACACATCAAGTCGATAGCTCAGTTCTTCCCAAACGCCACTCTACGCTCACCCGATCTGACGCCATGTGATTTCTACCTGTTGGGGTTTATAAAAGATCGAGTGTATATGCCTCCACTACCAAATGACCTACCCAACCTAAGAAACAGGATTAAGGCAGCTGTTGCAACAATTACCCCACAAACACTAATTAACGTTTGGGAAGAACTGAGCTATCGACTTCATGTGTGCACATTGAACACTTGTAAGCTTGTAGGTAAAACTAATTGAGTTGCTCTTTCATTTTATGTATTAATTATAATTTTAAGTTGCATGTAATAAATACTACCAAGCGTTAAAACCCCGATATTCATTTAGAAACACCCTGTATGTTCAGACTCCTCAAAAATCGTAGAGAATTGAATCGAGTGCACTACTTTCAGATAACGAAAAGTGAACTGGTGGCATTAAAAGTACACAGACTACGCAGGTCGTGGTCACTAAAAATGTGACGTTTCTAACTGAAGCGCTTCCTTTTTTTTAGTGTGCACTCTTGCACACTTAATTGTGCACTCTTTCCCTCATTCGCTGTGCAAGAGCGCGCATTCAGGAGGATAATCTTTTTTCAAATAATACTGAAAGTGTTTTTGTAAGTTCAAAAAGGCATTTTTTTGTTAGCTTAATAATCTACGATTATAAATAAAGTATAACATCAACCCTTAAATCTCTTCATTTTTTATTATTCAATGAAATAGCTAAAGTGCGCACTCTTGCATCATCTTACCCTATTACATAAAACAATATCTGCGATTAATGCATATTTTATTTATTTATTTTTAAAACATCATGAAATATTCATTAACAATCTTTCATGCTTATTTTCATGATTTTATTTTGAAACCTGGTAAAAATATCCAAATTCTGTACCTAGCGCGTAATATTTTATTTTTTAAAATATCATGATATATAATCATGCTTAAAACCTGATACTTTTATTATATCAATTGTTAGAATAATAAGATTTATTTAAGAAATTTAGAATGTTCTTTTTAGATTCTTAGAATAAAATAATGATGTGTTTAATAAAAAATAGAGTTTTTTATCAATATAATTCCAGTAATTGCAAAGAAAGCTACGTGTTATTACCAGAACAAACTATTTTTAAACGTGATTTTTTTTTCAGCTACAATTTTCCGTTTCCGCCATTAGAATTATGCTACTGGGAAAAAGATTACTATAATTTACGTATAATTAAGTGTTTAGCATAATTCATTGTTATGCAAAATACAATGGCATTAGAAAATAAGAATGTTATCGCGCAATTCTGTTTTGTCTTTTTGTTTTATCAATTATTTTTTTCCTTTCGACAACCAGTCTGCCGTCACTAAAAATGTACACGATGTTGTCTTTTCGTAAAAGAATATCCGTTGGCAGATAATTATTTTAAAGCAAAGATGGTCAGTTGTGTAAAATTGTTGCTCCAGTGTAATTGAATCTATGAAATGATGAATTCTTGATGTACCGTAATTAAGTTATGAGCGCAAGTTGCAAAATTGCAATCTGCGCTTCTACCCTTATTCTGCACTAAACATATAACCAACAATAAGAAGGTTGTTTGGGGGGTTCTTTGAGTTTCAGGGCTCGTGATTTTTTCACATCAGCCACACTATTTATAATATAAAACAAAAAGAGATCTGCCATTAACTTATTAATGCCGGTTGGTACGAAAAGTTACCATTTAAGTTATACGAAACTTTTAAATATGAACACCAGTATCTTAGTAAAACAAATTTCATATTATCTAATGTGAAACTATCACAGATTCAGTCAGTTAAAATAACAGTATGTAGAAACTGGTGTCAACTGGTATCGAAGTATTAAAAGAAGTGTAAAATAAGTCGTCGTTAATGGGTTAATGTTACCGGAAAAATAGTAGCAAAAGTATAATAAAGGGCAGGTGCTCCCGATACGGTTTGATTTTTAGGGCTTTTACGGGAAATTCTTTTTTGTTTATAAGAGACCGAAAAAATGGTTTTGGCATTAAGAAAACGAAATTGTACTTTCGCCTAAGTGTGTAAATATGTTCATTTAAAAATGGCGACTTTTTGACCCATCTAACCTTCTCAAAGTTCCTTTTGCACTGCGTACACATTAAATTAGTGCAGGTTAATGGTTTGGGGTGCTGTTACCCGTATACCATTGTGACGTCAAATAGTGGTTTTGTGACCGTCGATGTGACATCACCTGACGTGACTATGGAGTCACAATGATTTGGATGTGAAGTCGTAATGGCCCTTTTTAAGCCCTTCTGTGATATTAAAAAATTTGTGAAAAGTGTTTATTGTCGCCGAATAGTTTAAAGTCGCATAAAGATAAAGATTAAAGATAAGTCGCAGTTTATTGTCGCAGATGCAGAATTGTGACATTTGTCACGATTCTGCATCGGGTTGTGTGACCAGATCAGGGGTCGGAAAAACTACTTTTTTATTGTAGCGAACTACAACTGCAACTACTTTATCGAAAATGTAGTTAACTACAACTACAACTACAAGTATTTAAAAAGTAGCAACTACAAACTACTTTTCAAAAGTAGTCACTACTTCGTTACTTTTAGATTTTGTCAAAGGGTTCCATTTACACAATTAAATTGAAGAGACGGATTAAATAATAAAGCGACTCCTCGTTATATTGCGTCTGTCGAGATATAATTAAATAAATGGGACAGAGGGCATTAAGAAAATTTAAAAAGATAACATACAAGAAAATGTTTTGTGTTTGTCTCCAAAATGTTAGTTTATACACACATTAAAATTTCGTAGCCAAATTAAGAGAGATATTATAATCTAAAAAATGACAGACAAACAACTTTAAAAGGAAACAATAAATACATCTGTAAATAAAGCAATTCCGAATAATAAGAAACCACGCGTTAAAACATGAAGACTTAATAATGAGTAAATAGACAAGTGTTGCCAGTAAGAAAATTAATTCATTTGCTGGGTTAGAAGTTGATTTTAGCAGCAAGTGCCAATGGAAAAAATCTATGACTTCATGTGAAACGTTGCTATACACTGCAGCTGAGATTTGCCACTGAGATTCGCAAATTGTTGAACAAAAAAAAAAAAAATTGCATAAAAGAAACAAGTTTCGGCCATGTGATTGCAAAATGTTATTTTTTTCTCCCTGAAGTAACGTCAAAAGTAGCGTCGGTTCTCGCTACAAACTATTGTTTTTTTGTAGCGCGCTACTTGCTACACTACATTATTCAAAATGTAGCGCCCTACACTAGAAACTACTGTAAAAAGTAGCGTCTACTGTAGTTTCGCTACTTGTAGCGCGCTACTTCCGACTCCTGGACCAGATTTTACTTGACCCCGAACCGACCTTATTGCGTCGAGGCAAGATTCGGATCCTGCATCGAGTCAAATGACCAGATTTTACCAACTTTTTAAGTATTTTTATTTTTATTTTTTAAATATTTTGTCAAAAAGTCTGTTAATCCGTTTTTAAGCGCAAGAAAGTTTTTAAAAAATATGTAAAAACTGGAATTAAACTCGAATTGATAAAAAATTTAAATGTTAATAGATTTTATTATTCGAGAATCTTACTATATCTTTATTCTAAAGCAAATGTATACTGATTTATTGTTGTTAAATATCAAAAGGAATATTTACATTTACTAAAATTGCTTAACAAAAATTTAAACAGAATGTTTATTTTAAAGATGAATATACTACGAAAAATTTTTTTAGTAAACAATTCATTTGAAATATATTATTATATGTTATTTTTATTTTTACATTTAAGATTTATATTTAAAAGTATGAAAACATACTTTCATATGTATATAAGGCAATAAATTAATATTTTTAATTATGTAAATATTAATAACACAAAAAAAAGTGATTTTTGCTCATTTGAAAGTCAACATAATTCTTAGCAAATTAGCAATAATTACATGAAAGAAAATATTCAACATTAAACTGGAGTTAAAGGATAACACATGTTTAATTATTTTTCATAAAATACACATTAAATTAATCATAATTCGTGAAATTTAAAGTAAAACAGAAGAACTGAATGGCTAATAAATTTCATTTCACATACTAGCATAAAAGTAAAGGTTTCTTGCAGTACGTCAAAGTGACGTCGCTGCCACCATGCTTTTTATCTTGATAATAGTCATCTGAAACAAAAAAAACTCACATGTATTATTAAATTATATGAAATTAGTTGGAGGTCAAACCTAAAAGTCCCTAAGATAAATCAAAAATTTCTAAAATGGCGGCAGTTTAAATTTTCAAGGTAATTTTTGGCAATAATTTCTCATTTTCGAAACTCCTTAAACAATCTAAGTTATTAAAAAAATTAATTTTTAAATCAGTTAAAGAGTGAAAACCTACACCGATTTAAAAATGAGTCTTTTTTCATGAACGTTTAAAGTTTCTGTTCAGCCGTTTTCTCAGACTTCTCACAGTTCAACTAGTTGTAAGGACTTAAATATTTAAAAACAAAAATAGTTTCGAGAACATTTTCTAAACACTTCAATTTTTCAAAAAATGCAAAATATAAAAAATAGATTTTTTAAAAGTTTTTCGGGAGGATCCTCACTTAAAAATTTCACGACGATTGTACAATTTACTACTGTTGAGTCTTCAATAAATCTGTTTACCTAAACCCTAAATCCGGAAGAGTTACCTAAATGCAAATGCTCAATATTTTGACGTTATGCAGTTTCCAACATTTACCTAATGCTGGAGCTCATATTTTAGTTTCCCCAGTTCCTAGAATTTGTTGCGATTTTTTGAAGATTATGCGAGATATAGTATGTACACAAATAATTGTTTGTCTAGTTCTTTCTTTTAAATCAGTTCATTTATATGCAATGTCGCAATGAGATCTGATTTTGAAATCCCTTTCTAATATGTCTTCATATTATAACGATCTTCATTATCATCATGTCTTCCTTATTAATACGATCTGCATTATTAACATGTCTTCATTATTATCATCATGATATGCACTATTATAAACATAATAAATAATTCTCATCAGATATACAGATCAGGGTGCGTTAACTCCTCAGAATTTTCAGAGTGTAGCACCACTTTTCCCTATTAGAAATCTTCGTCTTATTTAATTGCAAAATTTCTTATAATTTTCGGCGCTTAAGTAAGGCGAAGAATTCTATTCAAACCTAGTGGTACAAAAAGGTAAGGACATAATTTAATGCATGTATTTTTTCCTAATCAAATCTAGGGTACGGTAAGAGAAAGGTATGCGAACAGTTCTACCACAAATTTGGAATAGAGGTTTCGCCTTATTTGATTACAGAAAATATTACAAATTCTGTGATTTAAATATTAAATAGAAAATTTCTAATCTGAAATATTTGTGCCATACTACTTGGAAATTCTAAAGCGTTTACACACTTTGAAGAAGTTCAACATGTACTACGCCCTGGCCTGACGTTAAAAAAGGGCGCCGCCCAGCTTCAGTTGCACAGATAAGACCAATGGTAATATGCCGAACACATGCGATTTTTAATTGGTGGCGTTGCACACTGGCAAAAAATCCTAAAACGTTGCCCCCCCCCTAATTCCCCCCAAAAAGCTTTTAAAAAATTTGCTTGCTTTCCATGCACAATTTTTTCGTAATTATAGATTATTACCATTCGAATATACTGTAGCTTTTAATTATGGCGTTTGAAAAATACTTAACAATTTGTTTATTTCATACAGTGCTGATGTTAAGTCTTAAGAAAATTAACTATTTTAACTGTTTGATTTTAACTGTCTGATTAAAATATCAGACCAGATGCTATGATCAATAAGGTTAACTGGATTAATTATGCCCTCCAGATTCGACCGGGATAGCTCAGTTGGTAGTGCATGGCAGATTCAGCCAAGATATCCCAGGTTCGAATCCTGTCCCGGACACTTTTCGTCCAGTTGGAAAATTACAACTCGTATATTTTAACTGTTTTGAAATTAGACACAATACATATAGAGAGAGTTAGAGATCTTTTTTAACTAACTCGTGACAGACTGTGTTTCAAGGTAGCTTTATGAGTAGATTGTGATTGTAAATGTATAAAGATTTAAAGAAAATCGGTCAAAGAATGAGTACGTTCATATTAAAATGCGCATTTTAATCGAAAGAGTTTAAAATTCCATCGGATTCTCTAAAGATAATAATTGCGTCAAAAGAATTATGATATTAATTTCATTCTATTCTTAATTATAACTTCTTTTAAGTTCTTTAATTATTTTTTAAAATAGTTTTTTTTAATTTAATTATTGCACTCATAAAAAACTACGTGACTTTAATAATGAGGTTTATAACATTTCACCCACATGTGAGTACGTTGTGAGATCAATTTTTCATAAAATATTGATGCATAGCCATTTAGCAAGGCAACAAAGCATGTGTAAAATTCCTGTTTTACCATCCATTCCGACATAGTAACTTATATTTACAGTATCACTTTTTAGAGTTTGAATCATTTGTTGAATTTATAAATTGATCATTCAAGACAAATTTCCTCAACAAGAAAAACATACAACAAAATCTTTTTAGCAAATTATTCAAAGTTTAATTAAACTCCATTAACTTTTTTTTAATGAATCACATTTGAAAACCAGAAGTTGAATTAACTGAGTGATTAATGAATTATATTAAAATTTATGACAAAAGTTTTGTTATGATTTTCATTTTGTTCTCAAAAATTTGATATTTTAAAAGAATAATAGATTAGATATTTGAAAAAAGACTCATTCATGTAAACAATGACTTTTTTTTGGTAGATAGTCAATTTTTTCGACCTACCTAAAGGTCCGTAACTATTTTCTGATTCTGAATTCTTACACAAAAACTTATATTTACAGTAATCACACTATACATATAAAACAGAGGTCCTGCTTTCACGATCAGTGTTGCTGATTAGGCGGGGTTTCTTATTCAGGTATCTACCACTATTTCCGAATAGCAATATTCATGTTATTTAATGACAGATTTTTAAGACAAATATTACTATTTGGAAATTGTGGTAGATATTTGAATAAATAAACCTCCCATTTGGCAACACTATTCACGAATAGACGTTCAATCACATGATTCAGTTTGTTGGCACAATTTTAGGTTGCTTTTATCACAAAAAGTAAAAAGCTGCATATTGCAGCCGCTCGGAAGAAAGCAATTCTGGAAAATTTCGGTATATTTTCCTCCAGTACCCCAAAACCACATATATTCCTTATCATACGATAGCACTCCAATTTATAAATTGATTTGTATGAAACTGATCATGTGTATTAAGATTCACCAATATGTCGACCGAGTTCGTTGGCCAGCTTTGCGCCGCCATTTTGTTTCAAAATGGAGGCCATGAAAAGATTTAAAACTAAACAAATATACAAAACAGTTCAAAATTCAATTTTATTTTTTGCTTAGGTGTTAGGCCTTGATACAAGGATTCGGGAGCATGTTTTGTTTTACCTTTATTTTAAAAGATGGCTCAGATATAGCAGTCTGAAATTCTAGGGGTGCTGACAATTTGAAACAAGACGGCAGATTACATAAAAGTCCTTCCGGCCTGTACCGGGGGGAAAAGGTAGCTTTCCTATATCTTGATTTTAAAATTTTAACAAATATTACTCGAAAACAGCAAGCTAAAATGCAAAGAACCCGATTACAGAAGATTCGTTAATACTGAATTTGAATATGAAATTCGACAAATTAGTCAGCTATTGCCAAGTTGGCTTCATTTATGAAAACTTATTTTTTTCGCCAAATTTGGCGATATTTCGTCAACGGTTGCTACGTTTGGCGAGAATTTAGCGTTAACGGATACGAATATTATGCGTATGATTAGGAAAATGATTACAACAATGAAAGATAATAATTTGCGAGAAATCACATTCACTGAATCTCATAAATTAATCCGTGATTTTTGTAAATGGCTGTCTTGTTTGAAAATGTCAGCCACCCTAGAATTTCAAACTGCTATATCTCAGCATTTTTTTAAATAGAGGCAAAATAGCAAATGCTCTGGCATCCATGTATCAAGGCCTAACTCTTTTAAGCAAAAATCAAATTAGCTTTAACTTAGCTAGCTATAGCTGACTAATTTGGCGAATTTCTTATTAAAATTCAGTATTAACGAATATTCTGTAATCGGGTTCCTTGTATTTTATCTTGCTGTTTTCGTGTAACATTGGCTAAAATTTTTAAAACTAAAATATAGGAAAGCTACCTTTTCCTCCCGGAAAAGGCCGGAATGACATTTATTAAGTACACTTGTTTCATTATTTTGCACACGTAAAGCGACAAATGAAAGAAAGTGTTCTTGGGTGCCGTATATCTTAAACCGTTCCTGGTGCTAAAACATGCATCTTTATCTATACTTATGGGTCGAAGAAGTTGTCAAATTTAATAAACAAATTTACGTGTCGTGGTAAATAAGTTGTACAAACTTAATTCTGTAAATAACACCTATACTAAAACTTTTGGATCATGTTTCAATAAAGCAAAATCATTACAGATAATAAAAGATACAGATAATTGTTAATAAATTAGCTTTTATTTTATTTTTTTATTTTTTTTGCAATTTGTTTAATCTATTTTTTTTTAATTTAACAATTTAATTTTTTTTAAATTTAACAATTTTATTATTTTTTTTATTTTTCAATTTTGGTATTTCAAACTAGATTTTTTTTTATCTCATAGTCAAGGTAATTTGTTTTGCAAACCCAAGTATCGTAATTTAGATACAAAGATTAGAACAGAAGAAAAACATTAATAATTGAACGTATATGAAATAAACGTATGAAGATCGCATATATGTTTAAGTTCAGATTTTCTTTAAAACTTAGATTATATTATCTCAACTATATCCAGAAATCGATACTTAGTTAACTCTTATAGAATCTAACAATACGTTTTAAAATAATCAGGCAATTTGCTCAATTGCTGCAGAAGCTAATCTTAAAAGTAATGTACACCCAGAAAAAAGTTCTGTTGAATCAACAAAAATTTAGTTGACCCAACAAAACTTTTTGTTTAAATATAGGTCAATGGAAATTTTGTTTGAATCAACAAATTTTTTTTTTTGTTTTTGCAATTCCAAAAAAAAAAATTGTATGGTCAGCAAAAAAATGTTTTGTTAATTCAAGTAAAATGGTTCAATTTTACTTGAATTTTGCTAAAACAACCAAAATGTACTCAACAAAACATGTTTTGTAGTTTTAATCAATTTCTTTTTCTGGGTGTAGATGCAGCTAATGTAAGCATTTTGATTACATAGGGAATAAGAAAAAATACGGAGGCAAAATAGTTTAAACATTTTATTTATAAAAAATAAATATTAAAAAGAGAGACGTAAATCGAACCGTATCTCCTTTAATAGTTATCAGATCGTCAAGAAATTTGGGCATGATGTTTTAAAGATGTTAAGGTTCATTTTAACATAAAAATCTGAAACTCGACATTTTTGTCAAAAAGAGGGGTGTTGAGTCACTTTAACTGGGAGACAAGGATTCAGAAAATCCGAATGTTCAAAGAAGTGCATCACGAAGATGTCTTTTTGCAAATCAGTCAATCTGCTTTGCATTTCAAAATGCCACAAGAGTCAACCTTACGGTAACAAATTAGTTTAATTATGATTGGACCAGTGGACCGGTGCAAGGATTTCGCACTGCAGTCTAATAATTTTTTCAATATACAATAGTTTTTAGATGCAGGTTTAAACTTCTAAAGAAAATTTAAGGATACAAATATCTGTAAACAACATTAGTCAAGACAAAATACCATCTCATTTATTCAACCAAATTTACAGTAAAATCTGATTGAAGATAGCAAAAGGCACGCGTGAGAAAAAAATTTATAATCGTATTTTAACTGCATTGGAAGATGGCGTCATCCGCTTCTTGAAACAGGTGAAACAAAGAAAAATAAATTGAATGCATTTAAAATACTGTTTCGGTCGATCGATGGTGTATTTTTCTTCTAAACATTTAAATTTAAATTTTACTTTTTAACCATGAATATAAAATAAACCCGTGCGGAGAAATCATATTTTATCTTTTTTATACCGTTTATTTTTTTATAATCATTGTTGAGCATCCTATAATGCGGTATTTTATTTTTTGTTATTTACAACACTAATTTGAGGAAAACTTTCATTTCATTTATGAAAACAATGTCGGATTTAATTTTTAATTAAAATAAATTTTTAATAAAAAACTATGTTTTAACGAAACTTGAGTGTACTATGCCAGAAGCCTTTTCAAAAACCTTTCGAATCATACCTCATTTGTTGTTGTGTGTTTCGTAAATTCATAGAAAAAGGGATGTTGACAACTGAAATAATATATACCTGTGCACCAGCTCGAAGATTTCGCACTGCAGTCTAATATTTTTTTAGCAATGTCTAATACTTTTTAGATGCAGGTTTAAACTTCTAAGAAATATTAAGGACTAAAAATATCTTCAAACAACTTTAGTCAAGCAATAATATCATCTAATTTATTCATCAAATTCACAGTAAAAACTAATCGAAGGCCAAAAGAAAAAAAAAATTATAAATCGTATTTTTTCTGCAGTAGAGGATGGCATCATCTATTTCGGAAAAAAACATGGGATATAAAGAAAAATAAATTGAGCATTTGAATTTAAATTTTACTTTTTCATCATAAATATAAAATAAACCCGTGTATCAACAATGTCCCACTTGATCTTTATTGAAATTTTTTTTATAATCCTTGTTGAGTACTCTAAACATTGCGGTATTTTTTGTGGCAACACTGAGTAGAAAAACCTTTCATTTTATTTATGAAAACAGAGCTGATTTAATTTTTAATTTACTGCAACTTTTTAATCTAAAAACATGTTTTAACGAAATGTGAGTGTACTATGTCAGAAGCCTGTTCAAAATCCTTTCATATGGTATCTCACTTATGGTTCTGCGTTTTGTACTTGCTTAGAAAAAAGATGTTGACGAAAGAAATAATATATATGAATGATGATAGTGTTGGGGAAAATTGTGAATAATAAATACCATATATTCCATGACAATTTTATTTTAATAACTTTGTTAAATGTAGTAAATTAAAAAAAAGTTAAGTTTAATGTTGTATAAGGTTAAACTTATATGAAATTTTAAATTTTATATGAAAAAGCAAATTATTGTAACTTTAATTGAGATAATATAAAGTGTAATCTGAAAAATAAAGTTGTCTTTATTTATCAATCAACTCACATAGTTTCTAAATAAAGAAAGATAATTAATTGTTCGGTTTAATATACTAGATCTCTTACGTAAAGGAATGCAATATACTAGCCATGCATTTTTCGAAACCTATGCTAATCTAGTCCATCATTATTTACCTTTTACCAAAATGAGGCGATAAATCCTAACATTTACCTGAATGGTTTGGTAAAAGACTGGAATAGAAACGTTTAAAGGCATCGGGCTTTTACAAGGTCACCAGAGCCCGATTAAGGTCGTCTGGGGCCCAAGGCCCAGCAACTTTTTGAGGCCCCCTCAAATTAAAATAGTAGATAGAATTTTTTTTCGAGGATTATTATTAGATATTATGATGCAATTGACAAGTAAAAAAAAATTTTTTTTTTCTGTTTTTGAGAAAATAATGGCAGAAAATATCATCTAATTTATTCATCAAATTTACAGTAAAAACTAATCGAAGGCCAAAAGAAAAAAAAATTATAAATCGTATTTTTTCTGCATTAGAGGATGGCATCATCTATTTCGGAAAAAAACATGGGATATAAAGAAAAATAAATTGAGCATTTGAATTTAAATTTTACTTTTTCATCATAAATATAAAATAAACCCGTGTATCAACAATGTCCCACTTGATCTTTATTGAATTTTTTTTTATAATCCTTGTTGAGTACTCTAAACATTGCGGTATTTTTTGTGGCAACACTGAGTAGAAAAACCTTTCATTTTATTTATGAAAACAGAGCTGATTTAATTTTTAATTTACTGCAACTTTTTAATCTAAAACCATGTTTTAACGAAATGTGAGTGTACTATGTCAGAAGCCTGTTCAAAATCCTTTCATATGGTATCTCACTTATGGTTCTGCGTTTTGTACTTGCTTAGAAAAAAGATGTTGACGAAAGAAATAATATATATGAATGATGATAGTGTTGGGGAAAATTGTGAATAATAAATACCATATATTCCATGACAATTTTATTTTAATAACTTTGTTAAATGTAGTAAATTAAAAAAAAGTTAAGTTTAATGTTGTATAAGGTTAAACTTATATGAAATTTTAAATTTTATATGAAAAAGCAAATTATTGTAACTTTAATTGAGATAATATAAAGTGTAATCTGAAAAATAAAGTTGTCTTTATTTATCAATCAACTCACATAGTTTCTAAATAAAGAAAGATAATTAATTGTTCGGTTTAATATACTAGATCTCTTACGTAAAGGAATGCAATATACTAGCCATGCATTTTTCGAAACCTATGCTAATCTAGTCCATCATTATTTACCTTTTACCAAAATGAGGACTTTTACCAAAATGAGGCGATAAATCCTAACATTTACCTGAATGGTTTGGTAAAAGACTGGAATAGAAACGTTTAAAGGCATCGGGCTTTTACAAGGTCACCAGAGCCCGATTAAGGTCGTCTGGGGCCCAAGGCCCAGCAACTTTTTGGGGCCCCCTCAAATTAAAATAGTAGATAGAATTTTTTTCGAGGATTATTATTAGATATTATGATGCAATTGACAAGTAAAAAAAAATTTTTTTTTCTGTTTTTGAGAAAATAATGGCAGAAAACTTCATTTTAAAAAAACTTTTTCTAAATCATTTTACGCATTTTGGGGCCCCCATCAGCAGTGGGCCCAAAGCCGTGGCCTAGTTGGCCTGTGCGTTAATCAGGCCCTGAAGGTCACTTTGGTAAATTGTAGAATTTACCGGTAAAACCTACGATTTATCAGATTTCGGGTTTTTACAGTAACATATATATATATATATATATATATATATATGTGTGTGTGTGTGTGTGTGTGTGTGTTTATTGATTCAATAAATCTTTTGATTTAGATAATTTACTTTGATATATATATATATATATATGTATTTGCATATATATATACATATAATGGTAATCCAAAACATTACATATCATTTTATTTTGTAGCAGTAACACAGATTATACAGGGATGACAGTGGCGATTATTTTTGCATGATGACACATAAATACTGTGACGCAAATAAATAACCATAACTTTCCACTGAAAGAACAAAACAACCCGTTTTATTCACCATTGGAAAGAGAATAAAATTCTGTACAAGAAATAATCAAGATCATTCGATATCTAGGCCATTCTAGAAATTCTTCAAGAAGGCCGTGATTATTTCATTCGTGATTCCGTCTCTTTAAAAAGTTTAACGACGCGATGGACTTGTTCACGGCGCAATTTCAGAGCCTTGGCGATCGCAGGAATCGGCATTCCCCATTTTGTGGTGGGCGGCGATGGCTGACCGGTCTTCTTTGCACACCATGCTTTCGTGCACAACATTGAATATTGATATCAGTGGAAATAGCAATTACACAACAAAAAAGCACGGGGAGTACGAATAAAAGAATAAGTATAGCCCAACAACATTAAAATAAATTGACATTTATATCATATCACAGTATTTGTGTGTCACCCTGTATATTCTATTCGTACTACTATTCCCCAAAAATATTCTTTGTCACAGATTTTTCTTGCAGTGGTTTGTAGAGTTATATAAAAAATATTAATGTAAGAGAAAATTTGTACGAATAAAATAAATAAATAAATAAATAAAAATAAATAAAATAGTCACTTGTGGCGACTTTGTGTATGTAATTAATGCTTAATATTCATTTTTAATTCAAGGGAATTTCTTTACTGTTAATTTATGCTTCGAAGAAAAATAAATAAGATGACAAACATTAAGCATGTTTATCAAATAAATCGAGGAAAATAAATTATTTTATTTCTTTACTAAGACAATGGGATGCTCTTCACGGTTCGTTAAACTCGGACATGACATACATCCTCGCTTTTAGTAATTAAGATATAATCATATCGGAAAATTGCGACACATATGAAACAGCCCTTTCATTTCGAAAAAAAAAAAAAAAACATTTTCAAGGTTATAAAACTATAGGATAAAACTCGGGCTATTCAAGGTAACTGAATATACTGCACGTTGTTCACAGCATAGGTGAAAATCGTTTTAACTGATACTCTTACAGATTTTTAGTTGCAGTCGTAATTATAAAAATACGTAGCATAGTCGTCGTCTGCTTCTCCCGTCTGTCTGTATGTCCGCATATAACAGCGCAAAAACTACCCAACTGAATGGTTTGACATTTAATATATGTAAGCGTTGCAGACTTTTGTCGTGTCATTTCAAATTTTATGAAAATCGAATCAAAGCTTAAAAAGATATTAATAAAAGTTTTCTTCATTCTATTAAATCCTATCATACGTAATGAATGCAATGATATCCCATGATAGGTAATAATTCTAGGTTGCAATGGTGATTACGTCCTATCTTTTCCGTTATACGAACACCATGCCAAAATGTATGCTAATGCATAATGTATGTAAATGTATGTAAAAGTATGTATGTAAATGTATGTAAAAGTATGTATGTAAATGTATGTAAATGTATGTATGTAAATGTATGTATTAAATGTATGTAAATGTATGCTTGGTGACAATGGTGTCCGTATAACGGAAAAGTACCAATTGTTTAATTATAGCAATCCTGTAATGTACCGACAATTTTTTGGATAGATGTTTCCGGAGAAATGGATATTAAATGGAAAAATAGCCTAAATATGTATTTCAAGTTCTGAAATTTTTAAAGTTAGGCTTAAGTTTCCCATTGGAATTTTCAGTAAATGTCAAAAAAGAGAAAATGTTGCCAACTTAAAATGTACTTATTACGACTAATTAACCATATCATAATAACAGACGATATAATTAATTTTTTCAGTGAAATAATAACGATGATTTTTTTACGTTGTCTTGTGTTGGATATTTGCGCATAGTATAATTTTAATGTAACAAAATTGTAATTAATTGTTTGTAAAAGTGTATTGAAACTTAATTTCATGAAATAAAATTAATATCTATAATATGAAAATCTGCGCATAAAATAAATTTTGTATTCGTACATTTTTTGTGTAAGAGTGCAACAGCTATTACACCAAGATCTGAATATTTATAAAACTAGTTATAATACGAACGCACCTCATTTGTCACGTTTGACGCACAATTTCCAACTTGTTATTTTCTGAACACATAGAGTAAGGAAAGTATTGTAAACATCATTTATGTGTGTGTGAGTAAGTGAACACGACAACTTCCAAACTGTACTTCCGATTGAAATTCCGTTTGGCGAATTTGTTACAGACCACTGTCGCAAGAACTGCATGTATTTCCGTAAAAAATCGGCCGCCAGATTGAGCATTTAATCCATTGGTAAACCATTTTGCAACTAATTATATATGGAGAGAATATCACAACGGAAAAGTAATAAGTGATAAATATTGCGGCGATGTAATCAAGCTTTAGTAGCGCATAGGTAACGTCTCCAGTTTCAAAACAAGAGGTACACCGTTCGAATCCAACCAATTCCATCTTGTCAGAAAATTTTATTATTACTTTTTATTAACATTCTGGAGAAATACAACAGTGTCCGTAAAGTGGAACGGAGTCACTCGAGATTTTTTTATTGGGTAAGTGCACCAGTAATTGACCAAATAGTTCAAAATCACTTCAAGTTTATTTTTTTAAGTGACAATATTGACAATTGTTTTCTTCAAACTTCTCTAAATAATTGCCGAAACGTCAGTAAGGTTTACTGTGTAGACCCGAAAAGTTTTTGTTGTCTGCCTGTCTATTTGTATATATGTCTTGTGATAAATGCGGCATAAAGCCTCTTTTAGTCTGTAATTAGTTAGGTATGTTGGCGAGGTACCCGGAATTAATTGTACAGTTTTTGGTGAAATTTGGTTCATTCGCGTTCGAAAAATATAGAACATTTTATTTTAAGTCATAATGCTTTTCATTGGGAATTTAGACGATTTTCAAATTTTAACATTTATCGAAAGGAAAATCACTCATTGGGATAGTTGATTTATACGTTAAATTAACTGTTGCTAAATTTCAGAATAGGAGATCTTAAAATTAATCCGATCGCTTTTGAAATTTGCCAATATATTAATTAGAATTTCGGAATTAATTCTATAAATTAATTGGAAAATTTACGCGCCAATTTGGGAGATAAAACATTTTAATGTCTGATATTTTACAAAACTTTCCAATGCATTTCTTTTTTTCTTCTCTTTCATTAAATGATTGCGTAGCAACTGTATTTCAAATAATATGAAAAAAAAGAAAATTCTAGTAACACATTAATAATATGTTATAAACTATATTTCCAATGATGATTGGTCACTTGCGATTTTAGACGTTTTGTTAAATATCTGGAAAGATACATGAGGAATTATCCTGAAACTTCAGGAGTGTAAACAACATGATAAACGCCATATATTTCCGTGAAGATTTTTTCCCGAAACCTCATAAGGGGCCGTCAACAAATTGAAGAAAAGCGAATATCTTTTGGATAACCCTGTAAAAACTAATACTGCAAAAAGCATTCAAACTGTAGATTATGATTAAGTGGCTTATTGTAATAATTTGAGTTCATTTTTATGAAGATAGAATGCATACTCGAAGAGAAATTCACGTTTTTATAAAAACAGTCCTAAATTTTAAAAGGTTTTTGCTTATAATTTGCAGAGTTTTTAATATAAAAACAAGTTATTTTCAGTAAATATGACAAACACAATTGTACACAATACCTTGCAATCAGAATTAAAATATAATAAAAATTGTATGAAAATTGAGCAGGTTTACTATTTATTGTTTCACTGCGCAATCGCAAATTCAATCAAAATATACTGTGCATAATATATTAGCTAAATGTATAGACCAACTTTTATGAAAGTCTCAAAAACATAGCTTGAAAATTCTGATAGTAATCGTCGATAGAATAAGCTCGAATTTCGCTGTTCCCAAAAGGAAGCAAAAAGATGAGGGGTTGTATCCAAATATACTAGCTTATGAAAGTTGACATAATAAGAATGAAGTGTCTCTCATTCTATATTTGATACAACCCCTCATCTTTTTGCTTCCTTTTGGGAACAGCGAAATTCGAGCTTATTCTATCGACGATTACTATCAGAATTTTCCAGCTATGTTTTTGAGACGTTCATAAAAGTTGGCCAATATATTTAGCTAATATATTATGCACAGTATATTTTGATCGAATTCGCGCATGCGCAAAGAACAATATTTAGTAAACCTGCTCATTTTTCATACAATTATTATTATTTTTTCATTCTTATGTGTTGTGTACAATTTTGTTTGTCATATTTTCTGAAAATAACTTGTTTTTATATTAAAAATTCTGCAAATTATAAGCAAAAAACTTGATAAAATTTGGTACTGTTTTTATAAAAACCTGAATTTCTCTTCGAGTATACATGCTATCTTCATAAAAATGAACCCAAATTATTACAATAATCCACTTAATCATAATCTACAGTTTGAATGCTTTTGCAAAATTAGTTTTTACAGGGTTATCCAAAATATATTCGTTTTTTTTTCAATTTGTTGACGGCCCCTTATGGGGTTTCGGGGAAAAACTTCGCGGAAATATATGACGTCAATCATGTTGTTTACACTCCGGAAGTTTCAGGATAATTTCTCATGTATCTTTCCAGATATTTAACAAAACGTCTGAAATCGCAAGTGACCAATCATCATTGGAAATATAGTGTATATTGTATAGTTGTTTAAATATATATATATATATATATTTATAATAATTTATAATTGATAAATAAATAAATATATATATATATATATGTGTGTGTGTGTGTGAGTGTGTGTGATATATATTATTCACATATATTATATAATATATATTTATATTATTTATATAATTTAAAAGGATTTATATTGTTTATTAATTTGATTTAAAATAACTATTTATATTTATAATTTATTACTATTTATGTTCTAAAATTATATAATATTTTAAATTATATAACCTATTTAATATATATATATATATATATATATATATATATAATATATTATATATATAGAATTATATATATAATATATCAATACATATATATATATATATATATTAATATAATTATATATTTAATAATATATATAAATAATATATAATATAATTAATTATCTAATTATATAATATATATATAATTAATTAATAATTGTTATATTTTATAAATATATTTATTATATATAATATATATGTATTTATTTATATATATGTATGATAAATATTAATATAATATATTATATAATATACAATATAATTATTATATGTATTATTTATACATACACATATATAATTATAATTATAATACTTTATGTGAATAAATATATATAATTATAAAACATATATATGTCATTAGTTTATAATTTATAGGAAATCTTTATGTAATTTATTATATATAATTGTGATTTCAATTATAAAATTATAATTTTATAATTGTAGACCCATAATTAAATATGTTATAAATTCCACTATAATATTTATAATATATACTAGTCATACATCAGTAATTATTAAAGATATACATATCAAGTGGGTAAGTGTGATCGAAGATCGCTCAAAGGGTTTCGTTTAATATTCCTTTCAAAACACTTGATCCTTTCTTTAATAAATCCAAATAAATGTCACTGTCCAAAAAAAAGGTCATGCTTTTTATAAAGTAAAATTTACCGGTCTATTTTTCTCGTTTTTCGAAAATCTTATCCGGTCCGATAGCGGACGAAGCCCTCTATTATACTCTGTCATAATAATATCTGTCATGTGGACTAAATGCGATATTTAAAAAAATCAATTTCAAAATGAAACATGTTGTATAGAGAACTTCAAAATGTTAAAATATGCCAATATATTTCATTATATGCCACTATGTTTTTATCATGATTCAATACGTTCCTCAAACTCATATAACGTTATAATCACTTGCTGACGTCATATCTACTTGCTTTCTCTATTACTCATATTGATACTCTCTTTGTACTATTCTCAAACATTTGAAAAAGTCCGTTAAACTTCCAATATGACGTCAGATTAATTTTCTTTTTAATTCTCTAATGACGTCATATTTACCTGCTTTCAGTATTTGTACACATACTCATACTCCTTGTATTATTGAGAAATGTTTGAAAATTTTCCTTTTATTACCAATATGACGTCATATTAATATTTTTGTCAATTGGTGAAACTTTATTTCATTTTCACTTTTGACGTGGAATTATTTCAATAGAAAATTAATTATTGTAGAAAGAATTTTATTGTGGATTTTTAATTGTTGGCAACTGCTATAACGAAAAATGTTTAAATTTAATAGAAAAACCCAGCTAGCACAGAACTAACAGATTGGCACAAAAATAGTATCTTTCGTCAAGTACTGGAGGTGTTATTTCGATAACAGCGAATCATAACCAAAAAGTATCGATTCTGTCCACTCATTCGATATCTTTGGCGATACTTTAATGGGTTATCGACATTGCGCCAGAAATATGGCACAACAACGGAAATCGGCGATATAGGTGATACGTAATTGATACAAATACGTAGGAATTCCGAGATTGCAAGCATAAAAATGTTAAAATAATGGCACAAATGTGGTATTATTGATATCCAATGGTAATCATTTTGAACTGCATTTTTGATGCACATATGACAATAGATCTTGTGCCAATCGAATGACATTTTATATGTATGTCGGCGAATACTTTTAATCTATTTAATTACACATTTTGTAGTATCGAAACTGTTTTAACCCTTTCAGGGGCAAAGCACTTCGATTGCTACAATGTTAAAATGAATGAATGATACCGGAATTTACAAATTTGGAAAAAAAAAAGCTAAATTTCACATGCTTCATGAACTTTTTTTTTATCAAATCGAAATTCTGGTACCATTCTGTAATTAAAATTAAGTGGCTTCATAAGTCATCACCCTTGAAAGAGTTATATAATTGAAAAAATCTTTTATATCTATATAAGTATTCATATGCACATTTAAGTTTCAGAATCTTAAATAGTTGCACGATTTTCTCTAAACTAATTTTATAGTACAGAATTAAGCTTATGTTGTCATATTTTGAAATGTTAGGACTGAACCCCCCCTCCCCCCCCAAGACCTTGCAGTTACCTTATTTTATGGTGTAATACTTAACTTCAATTTTTTTTAGCTTAATACAGATATACTTAGAGAAAGCAATCTTTTTTTTTAATATTTTATATAAATCTCTTCACTTAGTTTCATGTGTTTCATATTTTTGATCGGCCATGTTCATCATATCCAGTGCAATAAACTAGAACTAAATTTTGAAAAGGGTTTCATTTTAAACAAATATTGATAAATTCTGACAATTTTAATTTTAAAAAAATTATGTTGTTCAATGTAAATATCTCAAATGACATACTTCATTTTCAGTTCATAACACAGCTTCATGGTGAAAAACAATATAATAAACACTTGTTAAATGTATATTCATATGTCTATTATATTTCAGTAGTTTTCAAGCAATAAAGCTTTTATAAAGATAACCATTAGTATAGCATACACTGTTAAAAATCTTCAGCTTTTGCTGCAGACACACTCCACCGCTTTTAGAGAAAATGGTTATGTTACTATATATTACGGAGTGTTTTCATTGGTCAAAATAAAGACAGTCTATAAAAGCAGGGGAGTGACTATGCAGCAAAAGCTGAAAATTTTTAACAGTGTACAGTTGCTAATCTGCTGTTTTTCGATTATTGTCATTCATCCCTTCTAGTTATATATGAGCAAATATTTTTAAAGGGGGGGGGGGATGATACAGGTTTAAAATCCAATAAAATAGTTAAACATTTATCTTGCACAAATTTGAACACTATGCAAAATGTGAATGTTAACTACTACACACTTAATTTTCCATGATATTAAATTTTCTTCTAAACGCCACGTGTTTCTATTTTATCCCATGCAGACTCAACTTTCCCAATTTATATCTAGAAAAATCCATCCTAGAAATTTCCATTGAAACATCTTCTCTATCTAGAACCACCAAATTCAATCCTTTACAAATGTAGTGATTGTAAATAGCTTAAATTATCAATGAAACTGGAAGAAATAAAATTCGAATTTTTATTAAATTTTTTACAAGTAATAAGTAGTACTCAGTAGTAATCAAACGTAGTGATTGTAAATAGCTTAAATCATCGATTAATCTTGAAGAAACAAAATTCAAATTTTTATTAAATTCTTTACAAGCTATAAATAGATATAAAAGTTTATAAAAATGGGATAGCATTGGGGGGGGGGGGGAATCTGATCAAATTCCTGGCAAGATAGTTAATGCAACTTTCTCTTTGTTAAAAAGAAAATTTAGTAGGAAACTTTTAATGTACTTTTTGAAAGAGTAAAATTGTTTCAATAACAATGGTAATGGCAAGGTCAAAAACATACAAAACTTGATTTTTTTTTTCTTTTGGCTGTAGTTTTCCAAATAATCAGATGGTAATTACCAGAAATATATTTAGTATGCAAAAATTCACCTGTTTTATAACCTTCATTAATATGTATTATTTTCGTATCAAATATCTTCATGTATTTACATAAACTAAAACAGTTTGGACTATGATCAGGATGACATATTTGATTTTGCTTCGCTTTTACATAAATTATACATATGCCCCTATAAGAGTGGAGAAATACATTTTAATCACAACAGGCAGGAGGATTTTCTGACAGGGTGAGTGAAATTTTAGGCAGTCTTTGAAAACAAAAAAAAAAAAAAAAAAAAGACATGTTTAAAAAAATAAAAGTTACAAACCAAAATATTGTACTTAAAGTTATATCCTATACTAAACTTTTCCCTCTTGTGTACAATTCAATTTTATAAAAGAAATATTAAATTATTTGTAAAATAATAAACTATTTATTTTTCAGTTGCTTACATCTTGTCATAACAATGTTCAACTGTATTTTGCATCTTGTTGGCTAGTGAAGTAAATCATTGTCGATAAAATTTTCTGATAATTCTCCCACACCTGCCTGTGTAATTATTTATACTTATGTTCCACATGATTAACTTGATCACATTCATCATAAAATGTACTATAGTCATCACTACAGTAACATCTCTGTTGCTCCACAATTCAACCTTAAGAACACTTAAAAGCTGCTCCAAAACAAAATGCATAGAACAAATTAGTAACAATTGAAGATTTGAAAATATTTATGCCAAAAATAAAATTTGTTTCTCTAAAATGGCATCGTTTACATACTTAACAATACTTTAAAAGTTTAAATTTGTCTTCAAACTGCAATAATATTGCTCGAACTTTCATTTTTATTTTTTAGATTAGCTTCACTGATAAACTATCTTACAATTTATTTTTAATTAAACAGGAAAAACTATTATCAAGGCTATTTATAAAAACTGACTTTTTTCTTTTTTAGTTTATGCAGATAATTTAAAATTGTTGATATACTTAAAAGAAACATTTATGAGAAATAAATTGTATAAAGTATTTTACATTTTTGGCTAAAGTATAATAAACTTTAAAAAAATCCTTTTTTGATATTAAGATCTAAAAAAAAGAAAGAAAGAAAAAAGAAAAAAAAAGAGAAAGACAATACAAATACATGGTTATTTATTTATTAAAATCAGAATTTTCTGATACATTAGGTTGTTTTTTTTCGACAGCCCAACTCTCTATCTGTTGCATATTGCAGCCACTTGGCTATCCAGCTTTGAATGTCACTAACAGCAGCATCTTCAAACAGTTTGTTGTGTCTCACTGAAGCTAGAAAATATTTAAGAATACAATATTAGTACATTATTTGCATATAAATTAACAAGACAAATAAATTAGTTTTGGTAAGATAGGGCTTTAAATAAGATTTTATTTCGGAAAGCTACAGAAAGAAATCTGAGACACTGGTTTTGTCGCAAGTGACTGCCAAATTTTGTAATATATTTCAATGACAGACTGATGAAATCAGAGATTTTTTTTCCCACGATAGGCGAAATATGCATTTTTTTTTTTTTTTTAAACAGTGAACGACTGCCAAAATTTGCAATTTTTAATAATGAACGATGATACATTTTCTGATGCATTTCAATGACCGACTAATGAAATCAGCAATTTTTTTTTTTTTGCTGCGATTGAATGACGAAATGAATGATTTTATTATTTTTTTTTTTACAGCGACTGCTGAAATTTGTGACTTGCGACTGCTGAAAATTACAATTTTTAACAACTACTGACTGACGAAATTGGTAATTTTTTGTTATGGCTGACTGACGAAATTGCTAATTTTTTGTTATGGCTGTCTGACGAAATTGAAATTTTTTTTTTTTACAGCGAGTGACTGCCGAAATTTGAGATTTTTTATTAACCAATGGTCGACAAATTTTGAGATTCATTTCAGCAATTGATTGGTGAGACTGAAAAACTTACAGGATTTTTATGATTTTTATCAACTGATCGACAAATTTCCCGATATATTACAATGACTGATTGACAAAATCAACAATTTTTTAATGCGATTGACTGGAGAAATTATTTTTTTTTTACCACTTCATAGACTAAGATCACGATTTTTATCAGCCATCGATTAACAAAATTGGCAATTTTTTTCAATGACCGATAGATGAAATCCATATTTTTTCTTCTGAGATAAATTGACGAAAATCCAGATTTATTTTTAACCGATCGATGAAATTTACAATTATTTTTCGCAATCAAATGATGAAGTTTCCAATATTGCCGCAGACTTAACAAATGAACTTTTTTTTCTTCGTAGGATTGACGAAATTTGTGCAATCACATCTGGATTGTAGAACTTTGCGGCTCACAACTAAAAAAATAATTGCGAGGGTAAAGGGCTGAAAAAATAGGAACTTTTTCAAATTTATAGGAAATATAGGAGCACTGCAAGGCCTGAGCATATATAACACTTTCAGAAGCAAAGTAATTCTGCTAATTAAATGCTGAAATGAGATGATCCCTTAGGACAGTTAACTCATTAATTAGTGCAAAATTATCATCAGATGCAATAGCTTTTTGGGCATACCTGCCAGTAAACTTGCTCAACTAGAAATGCTCAAATGATTTACTAATTTTTTAATTTCATAATCACAAACCCGAAAAATTCCAATTATCGAAACCTAAAGAAGAAAACAAAACAGAAATTTTACTATTTCGGATTCGTGGCCTTGAAAAAGGGAAAGTAGAGTAATAAGGTTTCCCAGCGCAGAAAAATTTTTTGATGGAAGAGAAAAATAAAATAAAATAAAGATTAATTATTGCCAAACTAGTAAAATTTTCTAGTTTTCATCTACAAAGTATGCCAGGCAGTATATTGAGAATTGGTTTAATTTCATTTCAAACTGTCTAACAAAAAAAAAGCCGGAGTCTGAGTCGGCTTGTTTTTTTCTGTGATAGATTGGCAAATTTGTAATATTTTGCTCAACTTATTGCACATTTTCTTCTTGCGAGAGTGACAAAATTCACGATTTTCCTTGCATTCGACTGAAAACCGGTCAAAAAATTTCACGACTTTCTTCCCACGACCAATTGAGAAATTTTGCAATCTTTTTCAGAAATAGAACTGAATTTTGCAATCCCCCCCCCCCCCATATAACTTATATTCCAAGTTTTATCGATATCTGTCAACCAGGTCTAAGCAGGGTAACTTTAATTATAACAAACCTGTACATAACATTTATGCATAATCATACAGTGCATAAATATTTACTATTCTTGCAGCAACCATTCTATTTCGATATAAATTAATATAAAACAGTATTTACTGATAGATTTGTTTCTTAACCCTCCAATAGCACACTCTTAATATGTAATTGTATTGCCCAAAAAAGAATTACCATTTTTCGAAGAAATTTGTTTTTTGAAGCGATGATCAAGTCCCGCAACTGACTGACGAATATTTTCTCATGCCCGTTCAACAAATTTTGCAAGGATTTTCCCACGACAGATTGACAAAATTCGCAATTTTTTCCCCACATCCTTTCGACAAATTTTGCAATATTTTTTCATGAGCGATTGACAAATTTTGTGACATTTTCCACGACTGATCGGTGATTTGCATGCTTTCTTTTCCCAACATGATTTACAAATGATTTTTTTCTTTAGTGTTCATCTGAAAATATTTGTAATTTTTTCCCCCTCGAGCGACTGATTGACAATTTTGCGATATTTTCAAGAAACCGCCCAACAACATTTATGATTTTTTTCCAAAGATAGATTGAAGAAATTCACGATTTTCCCCCCACAACCGATTGGTGAATTTCATGATTTTTTCTGACTGATAGATTGAAAAAAAAATTAACATTTTTTTTCGCTGCATCCGAATGAAAATTTTTGGGATTTTTCTTCACAACCAGCTCACGAACTGAGATATTTTTACGCATCCAATTGACAAATTTTACGATTTTTTTCCATGATAAATGGGCAATTTTTGTGATATTTTGCTCGACTTATGATGCACGATTTTCCTTGCGTTCGACTGAAAATTTTCGCGATTTATTCCCTCCCTCCCTCCCAAAACCAGTCTAAAATTTTTATGACCAATTGACAAATTTTGCGATATTTACCAGTGACAAACCGGTTAATTTCGAATTCCCCCCCCCCTTCCGAACAGATCAACAAATTTCGAGATTTTTTTTTTTTCCTGTGGCCAATTGACTAATTTTGTGTTATTTTCCCCGTGACAGATTAACGAATGGTGGGGTTTTTTCTTGCAACGGAGGCAAGTAGTTAAAAACTTTTCCTGCAACAGATTGATGAAATACATAATTTTCTCCATGAAATCAATCAACGAATTTTGGGTTTTTTTCCCCCCACAACTGATCAAGTAATTTTGGCAATTTTTTTCCTTGACCTATTGACATTCCGACAACCAACAGTATTTCACGATTTTCTTTTCTGTTACCGAAAAAGGAAAAGAACCGAAAGGGCAGTAAGGTCCACCGTGCTCTGCACCCAACCAAATTTGCCTAGACAGCACTAAGCAGAAATGATACAGATATTAGAACTGTAAAGAACTTGTGGTGTATATGTAATTTTTTTTTCCTGAACTTTAAGGAAACATTTAAAAACAACAAACTAGTTTATCCTTGCAATTCACAGAAATTAGGACTTGACAATTTAAAGTAGTTCTTAAATTCCCTGGTCAACAATGCTAAATTTTCTGACTCATTTTTAAACATAAAAGGTACCTAATTGGCAGGCCTGACTATTAAAGCAATTTGGAATCGAATAGCGTTTTTGGATAAATAAATTACTTATCAACTTGTATGCAAATCTTGTTACGTGACGATATGTTTTTTCCCCGTCTTGTGCGTCAGAATTAGGTTCAAAAAGCTGACATTGACTTTTTTCTGAAAAATCTTCGGCCTTTACTAAAAAAAATGGAAAATGACTTCTGAATACATAGTTTCTGAATAAGAACACCTGGCAATTTCATGTATTTGCAAACAAAAATGAATTTAGAAATGTGTCAGAAAGTAGTTCTTTTGGATTTGAGAAGAGCTTTAAAGTCAACAAGCATTTCTCATCTAACAGAAAAAATAAATTGACTGTTTCCCTTTCAAACTATGGAGATCTATTTAAAATTTCAATGCATATAGAACCTAAGAAAATACCAGGGATTCAGGTTTTACCTATATTTCATTAAGGATATAATAAAACAATTTTATTCAGAAATTGATATTGATGTCATCACCCTGAATATGTATTTTTCATGCAAGTAGTTAAAAATAAAGACACATAAGATTTTGTAAAGTTTCTGAAATTTTTTTAAAGAGAACATAACTATAAGTTTCCAATATTTTCCTAAGTTATAAAAGTTGCTCTTGTGCTGGCCTGTCACAAGTGTACCTTGTGAAAGACTCATCTCCAGTGCACAAAATCGAATAAAATCAGAAATTCATATAGCAACCCAATTGTTAAAAGGTCCATAACATTGATGAGCGTTGAAAAATATAGAGATTGTTGTGTATATATATAGAGCTCGACTTTCTTCATTTTTTAAAAATATAAATAGACATATATATACACGTATATAATATATATAATAATCATGTATAATAAATAAACATGTACATAATTATTCTGAGTTCTAGATTTCAATTTTTTAAAAGCTTTTTGTCATGTATGTATTAATGTGATTCTTCAAATAGCATATAAAATAGTGGGATAGATTATTTTTCTTCCTTCCAAACAGTTAAACTCCCCTCCATTTATAAATGTTGGGAGGGAGACTACCCTCCTAGGAAAATTTGAATTTCAAACCTTGTCTATAGATAAAACAATTCCAAATAAAAAACTTGGCGGTAAAATATGAAGACATAATGAGTAAATAGACAAATGTTACCAGAAACCAAATTAAATCCTTTGGTGGATTAGTACTTTATTTTAGCAGCAAGTGTCAATGGGGATAAAAATATACGACTTTTGACCATATAGAGAATAGACTGTAGCTGAGGTTTGTTGTTAAGATTTGCAAATCACACAGCAGAACAAATTTTGCACCAAACAACAAAAGTTACTGCCACAAGATTTACAGAATGACACACCCTGCCCACCTCTTGAAGCATCGATTTCGCTACAAAACTTATTAAAAATTAATACTTATGTCAAGAAGTTTTAGGTAGGCAGACTTGACACGCTCTGAAACCCAAAAATCAGATTTTATTTCAGAAAGCTTTTTGGTAAAAAACATTTTTTTTAAATGCAAGCTTGTTTAGTAGAAGTTTAATTTAAAATTGTGCTTGGATGTCTTAGAAGATTAACTATCATTTTTACTCAAGAAAAAAATATATACTACTTCTTAAATGTAGAAAAATTCAAGCATATCATATTTAGATTAACTACGAACTGAGGAATTTTTTTTTTCCTACATAATCCCATACAAAACAAAAGTGAAGATTTTAATTTTTATTTGAGGCAGCTTTTGATAGTCAAAAGAACAGAGTAAGAAAATCAGAAGAAATATGTCAAAAATCAGGAATGCAGGAAAATGTGTGAAAATTAGGAGACATGTCAAGTCTCGGTAGGTAGACAAACCTGCAACAAGCTCGATGACGTGCTTGTATTCCTGGAATGAACATTTTACAAAACTTCCGATCCCATTGTACTTCGTGTCTAATATATTTGAAGTTAGGAACTCATTTTCCTGGTTGCATTATGGGCATCTTTGCTATCATAGGCTGAAGTAAAAGAGAATCTGAAAAAAAAAAGTTACAAATGTATTTTTATCAAAGATCAGAAGAAACAGTTTTTGCTATTTCAGATACAAACTAGTGTAAATAGTTTGTTTAAATTGCAATATTGTAATTAAATTTTATTTTGAATTTAAAATTATACACCCTTATTAAGAAATGTGATTTATGTTACCAGCATACAGGTAAACATCCATCTATTCTATGTGCAAGCTGAATCAATTTGTGCATCAGTCAACCCTTCACCCTTACGGTTAAGATGCAAAATTAAACCAAAAATGGTATGGTTTCATGATTTGATCCATTCCTATTACACACATTTTCAATATGCAGCTTAAGTGAACTTTTTTTAAAGAAAACTTGACCAAACATGACATGCATCAACAATTGCAGCAGTATCTCGTTGAAGAATATCTAATCTCCAACGTTGTTAGTTTTTACTTCTTTCTTTGATTTTAGTTCCCATTATTTTATACAAAGTTACTTTTACTTTCAGAACCGGTTCCAAAATTAAAAATACTCGCTTATAAAAAAAACTGCAACAAAAATCGAAAAAGTAAAATCTTGGAGATTGATCTCAGCTATCCTAACAAAAAAATAGTTTAAAAATATTAAAATGAGAGCGAGAAATCGCTCTAGAACCTTCCCATAGACTTAACATTACCTTGAGCGTTTCTTCCCGTGACTAGTGTAGGCTCTTAACAAAATTTATGATCAACTAATTGAAAACAGCAGACACAATTTGCTTTTTACACTCACAAAAAACAAACTATTAAGATTTAGTAATCAGTTTAAGAAAATTTTATGTTTTATACAACAAAATAATTTGTTTTTATTGTCATATTTCAACATAAATATGGTCTGCTTAGCTGAACAAAACGAAAAACAGAAAAAATTATTTGTAATGTAGCTGCAAGTTTATCTAAATTACATAGTTTAACTTTCAGCAGCTTTTATAAGTATTGTCCGACAATTATTGATTCTACATTTAAAAATTCAGCTTGGTAAAGTTTGGGGGAGGAGAGCTAAAAAAGACACTATAAGAGCAAAAATTCTTTATCTACAGAACGACATAGCCAATAACAGTTAAAAAATTATTTTACATTTGTTTTAACTGAAAATATCAAAAATATTGGATATACATCCCTGAACCCTGACAAAAATAGAAACTTAATATAAAATACCAAAATCTATTAAAATCATTTAGAATGTAAAATTTTATCTTTAAAAAGCATGAATTATCATTAAAAACATGCATTAACAAATAACAACAATAAAATAATTCATCAAAAAAGAATTAGGCAAGTTTTATTAAAAAAATTAATTATCATGCTGCAGTTAACCAACCGTATCCTCTACAAATAGGTTTCAAGAATGTATTTGTGCATTTTATTTAGAATTTATAGATTAAAGTCTATCCAACTCTACTAAATAATTCCTTTAATGATATTTTATTAAAATTAGGTTTTTGAAGTGACAATTTTAACCATATTTAAAACGAGTTTATGCCACCACATTAAAAAAACTTACCAACCCTGATTTAAGCATATATGAGGCATTTCATGTTTTTACTGCATTAAAAATCTGATTAAAAACAAGTCCAGAAAACCAAAACTTTTAATTAAAAAAATATATACCTACACAAAAAGTTTATATTTATCATGTTACATAATCAAAATAAGATCCTTCCCCATTAACCGCTTAGCACGAAAAAAAAAAAAAAAAAAAAAAAAAAGATATATCACCACATAATGCCCAATAAACAACTGTTGGGGGGAGGGGAGGGTATTGTGAAAACTGAAAATTCCCCATAACTTTTAATTATGAAACATATCGAATCTGTTTAAAGTTATTATTACTTCTAGGAAAGGGTCGAAAATTTATGTATGACAGATTTTTGATATCATTAAAAATGGCCTCAAGAGGACGGGGGGGGGGAATTCATAAGATATCAAATCCGCTTAAATTTATTATAAATCCTCTTAATATTATCTAAAACTTTTATATTGACAAGTTTTTTATAAGACCAACCTTTACAGGAAAAAAAAAAAAAATCGGCCAGCTCTGCCTACTTGACACAGGTAGATTTCAAAGTGGGCAGTTCCAACTGCTGCATCATGGTAAAAAGGTCATTTCTTCTGCAATTCCTAATAAACAGACGCCCCACGGTCTGCATCTTTAAAATCTACCTGTGCATGTAGGGGCCGAGCCGTCAGAGATTTTTTTTATAGTTGTGAATGTGCCTTGTCCGTTTTTATATAGCTGGAAATGTGCCAAATTATTTTGAATTTGCAAAAATTGCTGGCATTAATTTCACCAAAAGGTTGCAGGAAAATATCGCAAACTTCAACTATCGGTCACGAGAAAATATGACAAACTTCATCTGTCGGTTGCGTGTAAAAATGCAAAATTCAGCAGTTGGTTGTAGAAAAAGAAATTGTGAAATCCATCTACGATTGCAAGAAAAAGCCCTTTAAGTTTCACCATTAAGTTTAAAAGGTGAAAATAAGGAATTTCGCTTAGTAGCCACTGGCCAGTAGGCTGATTTTTTTAGTAGCCAATTACTGGCTAAGGAGAATAATTTCTTTAGTAGCCAGTAGGTACATTTATGTCACTGAATATTTATTTTTTTTTAAATACAATGACTTTACAGTAAAAAAGTAATTTATGTACTAAAAAAACTATTTTAATTTATATTGTTTTGAATAAACTTGAGATATTAATTTCCAATCTATTTTAAATTTTTAAATAAGTTAACAGCATAGTTCTACACAACATGCTTAAGTAGCTATCAAGTAGCTATTAAGTAGCGTAAAAATCATGAGCTTCGTCGATCGAGAACGTAAGAATTATGAATTTTATCTATCGGTACATACAAATCATGTATTTCATCAAACGGCTACATAAAAATCGAATTTTGTCATTCAGGAATGTAAAAATCCTGAATTTTGTCTACTGAACGTGTAAAAATAATGAATTTTGTCGATCAAATGTGTAAAAGTCACGAATTTAGTCTATCAGGCACGTAAAAATTACGAATTTCATCGACTGAGCATGGAAAAATCACGAATTTTATCGACTGCTTGTGTAAAAATCATGAGCTTCGTCGATCGAAAGCATAAAAATCATGAATTTCATTGATTGCCACCTAAAAATCACGAATTTCATTGATCGTGCGTGTAAAAAATAATTAATTTCAACGATTGGGTGCAGAAAAATAATGAATTTTGTCGATCGACTACGTAAAAATAAAATTTCGTCATTCGGGAGTGTAAAAATCCTGAATGTCGTCGATGGAACGTATAAAAACCATGAATTTTGTCGATCGAATGCATAAATATTATGAATTTCGTCAATCAGGCGCGTAAAAATCATTAATTTTATCGACCAAGTGTGTAAAAATCATGAATTTTACGACCAAGCGTGTAAAAAATCATGAATTTTATCGATCGCCGCATAAAAATCATTAATTTTGTCAATCGTGTGCATAAAAATAACTAATTTCGTCGATCAGGCGCAGAAAAACAATGAATTTTGTCGATCGGCTATGTAAAAATCAAATTTCGTCATTCGGGAGTGTAAAATTCCTGAACTTCGTCGATTGCCGTGTAAAATTCCTGAACTTTGTCGATTGCCGTGTAAAAATCATGAATCGATTGCCGCATAAAAATCAAGAATTTCGGCGATTACGCACGGAAAATCGTAAATTTCTTCGAACGGACGCGTAAAAGCTATGAATTTCTTCGAACGGACACATAAAAATTACGAATTTCGTCGAACGGACACTGAAAAATCGTGAAATTTAGGGAAAAATGGTAATCGGGAAATCCTGCATTTGGCCAGTTCTTTCCATATTTTTAATCGTCAGTTTTTTAAAGTTTAATCGACGAGTGGCGACTGCATATTTTTACCTTTAATTAAGATGCATAAAAAATCGAGAAATTTGTCTATTGATCGCAAGAAATCCCCCTTCCCCCAGAAAATTTACTTATCGGTCACAAGAAAAACTGCAAAATTCAGCAATCGGTAACAGGAAAATATCCTGAAATTCGTCAGTCATGGGAAAAAAATAGCAAAATTCATCCATTGATTGCATGAGAAAAATCGCTAAATTTGTCAATCGATTGCAGCAAAAAAAATTAGATAAATTTGTATATCTGTCACGAAAGAACATTTATTTATCTTGGAATGCTGTATTGAAATTTGTAAAGTAGCATAGAGAGAGGAAAAACGACTAATTCGTGTTCCAGATTTTTTTTTTTTTTTTTTTTTTTTTTGAGATAGTAATTATTCAGATATTTTTAAATAAATTATATTGTTTCAAAAGAAAAATGTTAATTAAATAAATGGCTATTTTTTGGAAAGGAGGGGGGGAGAGTGGATGGTACTAGATAGGCAGCATAGAAAAACTTTAACGTACAAATTGATCAAGGAAATGTGTTTTTTGGAATAATAAATATTTTTTTAAACAAATTTTTTGAGTAAAAAAAATACTGAAAAATAAATACAATGTTGTAAATGACCATTAACATATAAAATTGAAATTTTCATACTACAGTAGAACCTCGATTAACCGAGCTTCGATTAATCGAGGTTTCTGTTAACCGAGCCAATAACGAAGTCTGATTTTTTTTATTTTTAGGTAGATTTCGTAAGAAATATATATATATATGTGTGTGTCACTTTTTTATAGACACGATAACTTCAATAATTCTGCACAAATCTCTTCCAAACTGATACATAAAATCAAGGGGCATAAAATCTCTGTCAAGTTCGTTAATGTGCAAAATCGAACTAAGGGGGAAGGAATGGGGGGTGGAGGCTTTTTGAGAAAACAGAAAAAAAAACAATTTCTTAATTATGATACGTATCAAATCCGTTAAAGTTATTATTACTTTTAGGAAAAGGGCCGAAAATTTATGTATGACAGATTTTTGATATCCTTAAGAATAGCCCCAAGGGGGGGGGGGGGGGGTTAGAAGAAAAAATTCATAACTTCGTCAATTCACAACACAAGATATCAAATCTGCTTAAATTTATTATAAATCTACTTAATATTATCTAAAACTTTTATATTGACAAGTTTTTATAGGACTAACCCTCATAGCAAAAAAAAAAAATCCATGCCGGCTCCGCCAGCAAACAAGTTAGGTTCCGAAGTGGGCGCTTCCAATTGCCGCATCAAGACAAAAATATCATTTCTTCCACAATTCCCACAAACAGGTGTCCCACGGTCTGCGTTTTCGAAATCTACCTGTGCCTGTAGGCCGAGCCGTCAGAGATTTTTTTATTTTTTTCGTGAATGAGCCTTTAAAAAGACTATAACTTTATATAAGTTTATTTTTATAATTTAAAAAACGTTCTATTGTTTTTTATTCCAAGAGATGTTAAATTCGCGAGTAGGGGAGTTTTTATGCACAATTTCTATTAACCGAGATTTCCGATATCCGAGGTACTAGCAGTCCCAATTAGCTCGGATAATCGAGGTTGCACTGTACTATCAGGGCTGTGTTTTTGCCGGCAGAAAGTGGTTTCTGCCGTGCCAGTGGCAGAAAATGGTTATAACCGGCAGAAACTGGCATAAATACATTTCATGTCAAAATCTGTGTCTTTTTTAGGTAGTACAGTGCAACCTCGATTATCCGAGCTAATTGGGACCGCTAGTACCTCGGATATCGGAAATCTCGGTTAATAGAAATTGTGCATAAAAACTAACCGTGGTCGCGAATTTAACAGCTCTTATCATAAAATACAGTAAAACGTTTTTTGAATAATAAAAATAAATATATATAAAGTTATGTTTCACAGCTGAACAAATTTAAAAAGGAAATCAACTAAAAATAGTAAATTTTAAAAAGCAAATTGAAATGTTTTTAACTATTCTAAATTAAGTCCAGATTTTCTATCAGTGGCTGTCCGATCACGCCAATTTTTGAGCAGCAGAAGATCTATCGGCGCAACATCGCTTCTTTGCTCCAAATATTTTAGGGCAGTTGTTAGTGCTTGAACACCTTCAGTATGACTTACAGTTCTTGAATCCTCAAAGTCCTGGTCCTCATTGTCAGCATCATTAATGTTCAATAGGAATTAATGGCTTGTATAATTTCTTCATCATTAAGGATTTGAAAACTTGGATGTTGCTTTTCAACGTCCAGCCATTCGGAAATGTCTTCTTCCAAAACTTTTTCACACCTCTTAATGCGATTAATAATCTCAAATAGTTCTCCGTCTGTCGGTGGGTTTACCCTTTGCTGGGATTCATCCTCTCTTCTCTTTAGAATAATTATGTAGCCTGCAGCATGGACAGTGAACTAAAACGTGTGGTATTTTTCAAGGCTCATTCACAAAAAAAAAAAAAAAAAAAAAAAAATCAGACTTTGTTATCGGCTCGGTTAATAGAAACCTCGATTAATCGAAGCTCGGTTAATCGAGGTTCTACTGTATTAAATTCCTTAAGTATATTTTATTCAGGATAAATAACAAATAAAATACTGTGGATAGCCTTAATTTAAAATAAATATATTTGTATTAGAAAAAATGAGTAATGTAACAGATAAAATTTGTTATAATAAGGTCGTGTAATTTTATATATAAACAATTATTAGAGCATTTGAAATCTCAGTTTAAAATTCAAAATAGAAAACTATATCCAATACTTACTCAAAATACTTTTCTGTAATTTAACATAATTTAATAACTGTAAAAAACCTTTCTCATAGAAATGTTATACAGCTCCAAATCAAAAAATTAGAATAATTAATTCCATTTGTATTTAGAATAGCATTTAGCTTTATTTCACTGTAGTACAATTGAAAAAAAAAAAAAAAAAAAAAAAACAGCGGTGGATGTTTTAATGCATTTGCATGTTATTAAGGAAAATTAAAACTGTAAAATATTAAATTTTGAGTGAATATTTAATTTTTGTAAAATTTCATTATTCAAAATATTAGAATACTAAAATAGGTGGTTCAAAAAATTAGAATACTTATGAATTTTCCTGATTTGTTCAGAAGGTTGCATAAAATAAGCATTTATGGCACAATAGATATTGCGCCAAAAAACAAAGTTGAGCTTCTTTCCAGCATAAAGTTATAAAATGTAAAGGTATTACTTTTTGTATAAGCGATACATAAAAAAACCTTTTCTTCACAATTCCTTTTTTTCTATTATTCTAATTTTTTAACTTGAAGCTGTAGTTATATGTGGATCTTGTAATTCTGTGGATTTAAAAACATTTCATTTAAATACAGTATTCAAAGGAACAAATCTGACATCTTTTTTTAAATTTAAGACTGTTAGTTGAAAATGTTCTAACCATATATATATAAACCATATTCCATATAGTTGATAACCTTTAAGTTATTGCATTATATTATTTATTTAAAAATTCTCTAAACAGTGATTTGTTAAAATATCATAGAATTTTTTGTAAATTTCTTTCTTTTTTTACTTTTAAATAGAAATGTAACTGCAAATAATAATATTAATAGTTAAACTTATATAACATCAGATTACCATTATGAAAATTTCTGTTTTTCAAGTAAAAGAAAATTAGTATTATATAAATAAAGTATATTTATATGATCATTTTGAAGCATTTTGCTACTTTGATTAACACTCGTTATCTTTAGTGTTAATTTTTAATTTGTTTACATATCAAATACATGTGTGAATTATGAATCATTGCTGCTAAAATTATTCATATTATTTCTTAGTTTCTGCCTTGCCAATTTTAACCGGTTATAACAACCCCGGCAGAAACTTGCCAGCCCTGACTACTATCAAAACAAAAACATACAATTTTTTGCAAGAAAGTAAAAAATATATAAATAAATTAATTCAAGCTCTTAGCAGTTAATTCAGATTTTCACACAAAAACAAAAAAAAACTCATGAAACTGTGAAACATTATTTTCTGCCAAAGATTGGTTTGATTAAAAGAGTCAACAGTAACATAGATTAAAAAACATACAAGGGGAAGTTTAAAAAAAAAAAATACAGGTTATTTTTTTAAAAAACAACTTTTACTACCCTATATTTCATCTTGCTGACTAGTAAAAACAGGTCTTTGGCTGTTAAAACTACTAAAAACAAATTTCCACTCTTGTGCATGTATATGAATTTTGCACACGAATACAACAAAAAATTACTGGATGCAGTGAAGTAGTTGAATCTCAAACGAAACGAAACGCACAAGAAATTTGGAAAAACTCGATCACTAAAGTATCAAGTATCAGTAACTTTTAACAATAAAATTTACTATATAACTATTAATGAAAACAAAAAATAATCTTTGATATTTATTCACTTAGTCAGAGAAAGAAATTAAGTGATTTGAAAGCAGATATTAAAAAAGCATGCATCACTTATCATTTCAATATGTAATTCAAGCTAAACAAGTACGTAACCCTAATTACATGTTTTTATACGTTCGCAAAAGATTTACTTCAGTAAGATGACTTAAATCATTATAAAAAAGGAAAGATACAAAATTTCAAAGCTAAACAGCTAAAAGATTAGAGAAAAAACTTACTTAAACTGGGATATTCTGCAGACCATCTTGATGTACACAAACAAACTAACGCGCGCGGCCATTGAAGACAGAAGTGAAGGTCGAGTGTGTTGCCACTGCGGTTTAGATAAATGCCTAGACGATAATGATAGTATATGGATGATTAATCGGCGGGTGTTAAAAAATTATCATATCCATGGCGTCAAATGGATTTTGCTTTTCGATAAACTAGTGGCGCGACGCCACGCTATCCTTTGTAGTCTAGGTATCGGATACCTAGTAATTGACACGGATTTTGTGGCGCGTAAGATTATCGCCATTTTTTTACAGTACAGACACCACTTATTTGATAAAACTTTAATTTGCCATGAAACATTTATCGGAATGTTACATGAAAATCGATGTATCTGACAATAATGATATTACTTATACCAATTCGTGACATTTCTGACAATTATGTGTTTGCTGGGAAGGTTGTTAGATTTTTGGTTTTTTATCTCTCTATATTAAAATAATGCATCTTTTTCAAAATTTTATGATTTTCACCGTGACAGTAGGTATTCAGCTGTAAGACACAATGCTGTAACACAAAATTTCAGGTCTCTAACTTATACAGTTTCTGAGAACCGTCTCTGTGACAGACAGACAGAGAAGCGAGACGTTTCATAAGACGAACGAAACCCCAAAAAAGAAAATTCAAGTAAATCACATTATTGTGATGCAAAATTTTATTAGCAAAATTGGTGATTTTGGGGTGATTTAAATTTTAATATGCCTTTTTAATGAAATAGATGATAAATTATTTTAACTATTGAAGAAAGATGACCAAATCGGTTTTCCAAACGAAAATTATAAAATTATTGAATATGTAAATTGATTATAAGTGTCACAAGAGGAATTTACATTTGTATAATAAGTTATATTTATTACACTAAATTTAATTCAGTTTCAGCTACATATCATGAGGTTTAATGGTTGAAAAATGAGTATTCTTTTAAGGATAGGATAAAATCTCCTGTACAAGGTGATGGTTAATCTAATGAAATTACAATAGTAAATGCACTCAGACATATACTCGAATAATGAAATAGCACAATTACTGGAAATTGAGAACATAAAATTAAAGGGACAACGGAGAGTTCAGGGGGGGGGGGGCAGAGTATGTGTGAAAAATGTGTGAGATAAATGTATCCTTATTCTGAAAAATACAAGAATACGTAGTTTATCATATCATTGCATAAAATTGTGTTTAATATTATACTTCTAAAATTTCCAGAAACTCGACAAAGCTTATAAATGTACATATAACTTTAAAGAAAAATGTGGATTGTAGGATATTAAATAGTGATATTAATAAACTATGATTTGTAGAGTTGATGTTGAGGCCTCTGATCTGTATATTTATTAGTTAATTTATGGAGATTTATAATTAGGACACATTTTTACATTTTCTTTTTATATTTTAAATTATTTGTTGTATTAGTTAGAAAATGAAATTGCACTAGTAATTGCCGAAACGTCCGTTGAGGTTTACTGTTGACACCTGAAATGTTTTTGGAGTCTGTGTGTTTGTGTATTTGTGTGTATATCTCGAGATCACAGCCGCAAAAAAGTCTAATTAGTCAGTAATTAGGTAGGTATGTTGTTGCGGTACCCGGAATTAGCTGTATAATTTTTGGTTAGATTTGGTTCATTCATTCGAAGTATATAGAACATTTTATTTTACATCATAATGCTTTTCTATGGTAATTCAGACGATTTTCAAATTTTACCATTCACTGAAAAGAATACGACACAGCTAGACAATTCATATAAATGTTAAATTATGGATGCTAAAATTTCCCAATGGGGATCTCGAATTACTCAGATTCGTTAGAAATTTCGTCATGATATATGTCAGACGTTCTACATTATCTTTATTTTTTGATGAAATTTTGTGCAACTGTTCGAAAATTATAAAGAATTTTAACTTCTCCAGTTTATATTTTTATTAATCCAGTATACTTGTTTAAAACGTAATTGTTTTTTTCCTACCAACTTTATTTCATAACGTGTCAGAAAAATAAAATTTATGAAATTCATTCCTTAATTGTAATTCTACCGATTACAAAATATATATATGTATTTTTTTAAGTGTACAAAAATATAACATATCTATTCCTCCGTAATAGGATCAATGAATAAAGTTAGCGTTGAACATGAACGATGCTAGCAACAATAATTTTAAATGAATGTAGATACTATTAAATAACTATCACAAAATCCCCCTCTATTGTGCAAATCACACTTTCTGAAATACGCTATTATTAACCCCTTCGGCCCTGATTTTTTTTTTTCAAATTTGAGAAAAATTACTGTTATGCTAACAAAATTAAAAATAGCTATCGGAATCACAGAAGTTAGGGTTTAATGAAAGTTAACGAATGCGTTCTTTACCAAAACCTCACAAATGTAGTTATTTTGCGTGTTTTTCATATAACAGTAGTCTAAGGAAGAATTTTTGAAGACGTTTGGAAAATGTCGTATTTCAACTAAATTAAACAAGCATAAAAATTTAGTAATATTTTTTATCTTTTATCACAAATTACCAATTCGGAAAAGAACTCCCAAATTTTAATTTAAAGAGAGAAACGTATGTTTTAATTAAAAGAAATGCCAACGGCTTGCTAATAATTATGAAAATTATTATTATCCTTATTATTACTAAATGCTAAACATAAGTGAAGTCATAATAGGAAATGTAGAGATTCATACTATCACTAGTAGGTGCTGGAATTAATAAAAATAATGTTTAAGACAAAATAATACTCAATAAAAGATATATCCTATTAGTAGGACGTCAGGGCCGAAGGCGTTAAGTGGTTCTCATTACGCAAGTTTGCGCAATAGGTTTAAATGTCTGCACATAATTCAATGTTTTACAAGTAAATTGCAACTAAAATGAACGTTTTGGATGTATCACTGCCGAAGTAAATAAGTAAAGTAGTTTTTGTTAAGCTCTGTTTTAAAAAGCTGAAAAGCTGAAAAGCTGAAGTACATAACAATACAAAATGTACGAAATGCAACCACGATGGAAAACTATCCTTCCGTCACTCTTGGTGAGCATGTGTTCCGATTTTGGTAGAAATCTATGTATATATATATATATTTATTTATAATCCAGCAAAAAAAAAAAAAAAAAAAAAAAAAAAAAAAAAAGGTATTTTTGTATTTTTTCAGAATAATATGGATTTTGATTTGTTTATTTTGTTTTACTTTTCTTAAAGTGGCAACTTGGCTGAGTTCGACCACTACGCTGTGAGTGGACATGCCGCTTTCTCAAACATTGTTACTTATCATTTTTGTCACTTTTTATGATGCAAAAACTTTAAGGTTTCATCAGTAGATTGATTTTTTTCTGAGTTCCAAAGTTTGTAATATTTTCTTTTGATAATTTGCAATAATTTTCTTTATTATTTGATGCCTTATAACAGATAAATTTTAACTTATTATGTATTATATGCGTAAAACATTGTATTAAGAATAATGATTGCTTCTTTTTGAAATGGTACCAACATTTTCTTTTTTCGAACATATACTTTTTAAATCTATTTATCAATTCCTATAAAAACAATAATTATCTTAAGCAGAAGTATTTATTACATGCTATTAAAATAAATTTTCTTTATTTAAAAAAATCTTTACGAAATAACTTATGTAAATAAACATCTTTATAATAAATTAAATTATTATATTTGAGCTATGCTGAAAGCTTTTGTGTACGGTTCTGTTAAACTGGATAGTTTTAAAAATATTAAAACAAGAAAAATAAGATTTTCGGAATAAGTTTTGAAATTAATGATTTTATGATAGATAAGTTTCAATTTGGACTTAATTTATTTTAAATTAATTTAGTTTAATTTATAAAATTATAAACTAAAGACAAATTTATTAATATTATAAATTATAAACTTTATAGAATTATAAACTTTATTTATATAAAAGTAAAGAAAAATTATTAACTATTTTTTTATAAATTTAAAGAAATAATTATAAACATTGTAAAATTATAATTTATAAAATAATAAATTTTAGTTTAATTCATAAGTCAAATCAGTTTAGTTTAATACCAATTTACATACCGATAATATACAAAGATATTATTTTATGAAACTTTAAATAACCTAATATTGCCTCACGTTAAAAAATTTTGAAATTAAAACTTAAAAATTCACTGAAAAAAATTATAATTTTGAAACATTACAAAAAGAAAAAAAAAGCACATTTAAAAAAAATATTTTTCTTTAATTTATAAAAATAAAATAAATTTCTAAAGATTTCATTAAAAAATAAAAATATCATTTTTATTTTCACAAAAAATTACAGTCCAGACACGGTCTCGGTTAGAATAAGCTCCAGGATCGGCCCCGAATCTAATGACAGAAAATAGAGCCGCGGGTCGGGCCGTGCCGGACCAGGACTGGAGTCCGTGAGAAATTCTAATATATACAACAATCTTATCTCGCATATCAAACAAAGCGATTTCTGTACACAAACCTCTAAACGTCATTTACGTAAATTGCACTGTTTTGAAAGATATAAGGGCATTGTACTGTTTTGAAAAAATACGGAAAAAAGCCATTAAATTTACGGAAAACTTTGTGTATATTTACGGACTTGAAATCTTCTTTACAGAACTAATGTCATTTACGGAAATTGTACTGTTGATTTGGAAAAATGAAACTTCTCTGTAAAATTTTACGGAAAATCTCTTGTATTTTCATGGATTGTTTTTACAGTGTATGGTATGTCTAATGGTTCGGAATTTACTGTGGTTTTCTTCGAACCTTGCATAAATATGTGTTAGGTTCTCTTAGAAATATCTCCTACGGAGGGCAAAATCGACAATAATCAACCGAAAGAAACACCATTGAACCCCCGTCATTAACGGTATTTATAGGATATCGATAAATCTGTTATACACTTGTATCACTACCAACATCGTAGTCTAACAGGAAGTCTAAGTTAAACAAATTAAAATTAAAAATACCAATGATCTATTTTTAAAAGTTTTATGTGTCATGGGTGAGTTAAAATTATTAAAGCCACTGATATATTTTGATCGATTTTTAAACTGAAACTTGTTTCGAATTGTCACTAATTTACGCTCTTTTATTTATATTAATCTTCATATTTTATAAGGCATTATTTTGGATATCTTAAAAGGTTTACATTTAACTGAAACAGAGAATATATAAATATTCAATAACTGTCGAATGAAACGTAAAATCTTGAAATTTTCAATCATTTTCCCATACATTTATATTAAATATTCATTCATAATGTTTAAATAATAAGCCATGTTGTTTCCAATTTTCCACGCGGAGGTATTTAATGAAATGGAATTTGTCATCAGTGTGGAACAAAGTGAATAATGAGTTCCCAAATATCAATAAACTATTAAATAACCATCTACACTTTTATCTGAAATCAATATTTATTTTCTGAAATTTAGTAATAAAGAAGCTTTGAATCATATCATTATAATTCTCTTTTAAGTTAGGACCGTCCATTATCAGCCTTTTGAATACTTTATTAGAAAATAATACAAAAATGGGTATGTATTTTTGTATTTGTTAACATGAGTGATAATAAATGTTGAAAATAGACAAAATCGATCAAATGTGTGAAAATAAAAGAAATCATTACCCAACTTTTACTTATTTGGTTCAATAATGAGTTTAAATTAATCTGAAACCAACTGGGATATTAGGTTATAAATTAAATTTTCTATTCAAAGTAGTAGAACTCGAGTTCGCAAATGCCCCAATTATGTGTATGGAATCACGGCCAACTTCGGTACCGGTCTAAAAATATCTTGCTTGTTAGGGCAGTGGCTCAGTAAGAAGTTCGTGACGTGATGTCACGTGATCTCCGCTGAACCAATCTGCCGACACAGCCGCCCTAAGAAGGGAAGAAACAAACAAGAGCATTCTCGCCCGATTGTAGGGCTACAGCAGGCATGTCAAACACATGGCCCGCTGACCACTCATCTGCGGCCCACGAAGCCTTTGGCATTTTACCTGTGTTTAATTTAGTTGTTTGAACACACATAATAAAAATAAACTTTGAACGAATAGACTTGCACCAACCGTGGTTTTAGAGATGGGAAACATTATAAAGGTAAGTATGTCAGTGTTTCCAGTTCGGCGGGCTTTAATTTTATTCAGAATGCTACCAGTATTTTTGAATAGTATTATTTGTCTTAGATATTTTGTCATTAAATAAGGGGAATATCTCTCTTCGTAATGTGGTACCACTCTTAAATTAATAAAATCCCGCTCATCTGGCAACGGTGATGTACATAGACAGATATAAATCAATTTTAGATTTTAGCACACAAAAAAAAAATGTGAATACAAAAATTTACAATAAAATTATATTCAAAGGAAAACTGTAATTTTATGTTTGATATGTAGATACTGTTGGATTTTGGAAATAATGTAACACAAAGTATAAACAAAACTCTTGAAAATGTAGCTAAACATCGGAAAGATACACTGTCAGACTAGAAACTGATACTTTTTAAAAGAGAATCAAAGTGCTTTCCCCTAGTCTATTGAAGGAAATACATTGGCTTTTAAAAACGAATTATTGTCTTTATTAAATTAAATGTCCCGCTAGTTGAAATCATTCACTACAAAATTGAAGAAATTATGTCTAGAGCAGTTAAAGAAATTTGAAAGTACTATACTATTTCTAGAAAGTTTTATGTATAGTGGATAGATGTATATAAAACCCGGATATGTGCTTAAGAACTTATCGTGCTTATAAACTTATATTCGTACGCACATGCTTAATCATCTTGAATCTACAAAATATCTTCGAAATATGGGTAGTGAAGATAAACAGATCTATCTCTTATATACAGATATTTGACGGCTATAAATCATAAAATTTTAACTGTTAACTTAGAAATGTTAAATAAGGCTACAATTGTCATTTTAAATCAAGAAATTATAAATATGAATTATTAAAAGACAACCAATAGACTTGGAGTTTTCATTTGAAATTTTAAAGCACCTGGATAAACTTCAAATTCAAGGCAAATTTCATAATTGTATCTTGTTACTTTGATAGAATTGGCGTTTTCGAATAGAATTTATTACTTTGATAAAACAAGTTTGAAAATAAAAATATATTTCATTTTAAATGTTGCCAGTTGTTTATTGCACAAATCGTAGGAGTGGAAGTTTTTAGAATATACTAAACATATAGTAAAAATTAATTCAAAAAAAAGATTTTTTAATTTCAAAGAAATATGAAAATCAGTTTAATCTATTTATTTTACTCTAATGATTGATGCTGAAATTATTCTTCAGAATGTATTATTGCAGTTAATCAAAATTCGGTGCGGCCCACGATTAGAGCGAAAATATGTGGATATTTATAAATCGAACGATTTTTTAAATTATCGTGTGCAATTAAGCATATTTTAGCTATGTTCAGTAGTGCACTTTTATACGACATCTTCGCGTATCTGCCAACTTTTGTTATCTTTCAGATCTGTATTTAATAAATGAAACCAAATAAGTAGCGCATGGATACAAGACACATTTTAATTAAATAAAGTTTCTTTTTTCAAAATATTTTTATTTTTATTTTTATTGTTTATTTGACGAAAACACAGAAGAATGACTGCTATGCCTTTGCTAGATCAATATTAACAGACCAGCGTGTACAATAATTTTTTTGAATAAATACAATTTAGAAAATTGAATTAAATTTTATAGGTTTGGTTGATAAAAAGTAATTTGAGTATTTTTCCAAAAAATAAGATGAAATAAACTATGAATAATAATAACTTTGGAACTTTGAGTAAATATTTCTTTACCATGGCTTTGTTTTGCCCGTACAAATTTTATTCTGTGCAATGGTATTAATATTATATACTTTTTATGTGGCCAGCGGCTTTGTATATAATGCTTAATTTGGCCCACGGCGGTAAACTAGTTTGACATGCCTGGACTGCAGTAATGCAGGCTGATCCGTCAAGCACTTACCTTGGAACAAGCTAGAAGTGTCGTGGCCAATCGTTCTTCTCCTATCGACAATCAAATAACGGTCTGAGTCAGCTCGAATTGTAGAAGTCTCAGCCAATTGGGTAGCCGCTAAAGCACGTGATTTGACGTCATAAAATCCGTCCTGAGGTGGGAGAAACAAGCAAGAGCCTTCTCGACCGTATTGAAGTTGGCCGCGGTGGAATTCGATTCTTGAATACAAATTCTTTTTGGGCAAAGAAAGTGGAACATAATTTTGATTCTGTTCTCGAATAGAAATTAGGTTCTTGAACATTAAGAGCTTTGTTCCCAAATCTACCAAACTGAAAAACGTAGCAAAAACGACAGTTTTCATTTTCTATTGAAAAAAAAAAGTACACATACATGAGGTGCAGCAATCGCAACGTTAATGAAATTCATGCATTTTCAGATACCTGTATACGTACTGCGAGATTGGTGAATTAAATGATTTTTACTCTATTTTAACTTAACTTGATTTTTGTATTTAAAGATGGAATTTTGTAAACGATTTTTCTAAATTCCCCGACAGGCTAGAAATATAAAAAATTATGTATGCAGATGTGTTTCCGATGACAATACCACGTTTTAATATTTCTACAACATAATTATAAATTAATAAATTAATTTTAAGGCATTTTTCCGTTATCCGGCCGCAGGTGATAAATAGCCAAATATTCTTTATGGTTACAACTGATTACGAATTACAAAAACATTCTGTTAATGTTGCGCCAAACCACTCTTGCCAAGATATGCTAAACGGATGTGAAACTCCAACAACGAAATAACCTAACAATTAAACACTAAAAAGTAGAAAATATAAATAAAAAATACAAAGTATAATAATAATTTCTGAAAAATGCTTTTTTTATCATTTAATAATTCAATATTAATTAAATTATGATTAGACGTTGAGAAAACAATTTAGAAATCCTGAATAAGTAGTTTAAATAACGTTTTCTTTTCTTTCCTGTTGCCATATATTAGAAAAGAAACAGAGAAAAAAATTATATTTTTTTAAATAAATTCACTAGTTTGCACTTTCTGTCAAAGGTTGTTCTGTCAAAGCGGCGAATTTTCAATAATTGCAGCCCACGCCAAATTAACGTATTAACGGAATATAACATGTTAATGTAATTTCTGTAGTAATGGAAATATTTTGAAACTGTGACAAGTTGAAATTTCAATTGCTCACATACTTGTAACATCAAGGTAATCCTTTATGAATGTGAAGGGGTCTTGTGAAATGTCTACCTTTTGGAAGATAATACAATGGGGGAGTTGTGACAGGTTGGCATGATCAACTAATCACTTACTTGTAGAAACAGGATAATCTCTTAAGAATGAAAATAGTCTTATGGATTGGCCTCTTTCTGAGAAGATAATCCGATTGGGTGAAGAATTTCATTGTCATCTTGAAGTAAGCCAGGCTGGAGTGTATGTGTTGAATTGACGGCAATACTCTCTGAATGAGTGGATAAAAAATGTATCAGCAATTCCTTTGATACAAGGAAATAAGCCCCTATGAAGTGAAAATTCAAACTTGGTAAGTAAGGGATTAAAGGGAGTGTCAGTCATAAGAGATTATAGGGTGGTTTTATCCCTATATAGAAAATGATCAGTTTTCCAGAGAAGGGAGTTCACTAGGCAGGTATCGACAGATGCCAACGGAATGCTAAGGAGATACGTGAGACGGGGATCGTGAATGCTGAAACTGTATTTATGCATCATGGATATGTTAATCATCTTTTCATTTTTATTTTTGTTTATTTTAATTTGTTAATTTACAATAAAGTTTTTTCGTTTAACATAAGAATGGAGTGTATTGATTATATATACATTGGTTCATGTTATCACAGCTAGTATATATAATTAATTGGTGGCAGAAACTGGGATATGTGATCTAGAGTAAATTAGATTACGGATCTATGTGTTAACCTGATGAAACAGATGAAAAGCAAGTGGAAAACGGACAAGCAGAGTTGTGGAGTGTTGAAGTCCAATTGGAGTCGTGGTTTTTCTCGCAGTACTAGCAAGTAGAGAACTGGTAAAAGAACTTTATCGACTAAAGCTGTGTGGTGTATGAACAGTCAACTATAGATTTGGTGCTACGTGTTTGTGCTTCAAAATATATCCAGTGGAATGAAGATATGCGGCGTACCATCTTAGTTGTCTAAATACGGATCTAAGGTAAATTTAGTGCCTCATCAGTGAATTTAGTGTCTTCAAAACTTCAAACATCTGTGTGTACATCATCTTGAAAAGTGCTTGGAAGCCTGGTATCAGTGTGGAGAAAATATCTGCATCTGGACGTAAGCTCTTTTATGAAATCTTCTATAGAGGTCTGTGTTAAGTTAAATTTTGTGTATAAAATTTAGTTTTGGGAACAAAACTCTATGTGAAATTTAAGAATTCTAGGGAGTCTATTAATTTGGTATTTAAATTTTTAGTTAGAATTTTTATGTTTGTTTATTTTCTGGTATCTGTTAGGTATAATATAGGGTTAAGAAAATTATATACTTATGTACATGTTAAAATTTACTTGGGATATAGTAAATTGTTATTGATTAATTGAGATTATTAATCAGGATATTTTAATCATAATTTTGTATAAAATTTTTGGAAATAAGAGTTTTGTTTATATAAATTTTATTTATTACAGTAATAAAATTATAGTATAATTTTATGGGTATACTGTGGATGATTATGATTGATGTTTAAAAGGGTAAATGTAAAAGGGATTAAAGGGAGTGTCAGTCATAAGAGATTATAGGGTGTTTCTTTCCCTATATAGAAAAAGACCAGTTTTCCAGAGAAGGGAGTTCACTAGGCAGGTATCGACAGATGCCAATGGAATGCTATGGAGATACGTGAGACGGAGATCGTGAATACTGAAACTGTATTTATGCATCATGGATATGTTCATCATCTTTTCATTTTTATTTATTTATTTATTTATTTTTTCTTAATTTACAAAAAAGTTTTTTCATTTAACATGAGAATGGAGTGTATTGATTATATATACATTGGTTCACGTTACCACAAAACCATCAATGTCAGTCATGAAATTAAGCGTGATTTTTAAGATAAACATTTAATGCTTATAAAAAAAACCTCTATTTTTTGGTTATCATTTCTTTTTCTTTTCTTCTTTTTTTTTTCTTTTCTACTTTGATTTTGGTTTTGGCTTTCATTTGCGCGAAGCATCTATATATACGATACAGTGATCCCTGTGCTGACGAATTCCATGCAATTTAAGAAGAAATAACAACGAGTTAACTCAGTGGTCCTAATGATCTAAAACTAGTCGTTGGGGGCCACCGTAATACTTACCCATATTGGATATGCTTAATATAAAATATGAAAATAAAATATGTGTAAACTATTTATAAAATGCATTGCAATTCGAATAAAATCGTGGCTTGATGACGTCATAAACTTTAAATGGCCTGTTACTGAATTGCGTAAAAGAAACATCCTTATAACTCCAATACTGATAATCATATTAACTAAGAGTTTACTGCTTCGGATTAGGCGTCTTATTTCCAATTAAAATATATCTTTGAATTGAAATTTGAATGAAATACAGGGTCATGAAAAATCGAAGAGTGTGGAAAATAGGATTACAAATATCTCGGCAACACATTATCCAATCGACTTCATTCTCCATACAAAATTTATGCTTTTTATTGTCTTTTATATTCACTCTTTAAAATAAAAAAATTCGAAAAAATTTATATACCTTTTATCAGAACGAATATTTCGATAGTCCTAAAAAAATAGTTCCGGATAATCGAGGTTACTGAAATTCAACAAGCTTCTTCCCATTATTACATACTAAGTAACATACCAAGTCTGTATCTCAATTTGTTCGGGAGATAGAGCGTTTACAGACACACACACAGACACAGACGCAGACACACACAGACGGACGGCAATTTTTTTTCTTTTCAAAAAATATGTTTTTCGGAATCTCCAGTGTCTGAAACGTGTAAATCCGTCAAAATTTTTTTTTCGATTTTCAAAACGATTCCAAGACTTACCCTATACTACGTATGAATTGTAAGTAATAAATAAGAATTGAAAACATTCCTTTTTCTCACTCTCTTGCTGTCCGAAGTTTCGCCAATAAAGATTTGTATACGGTTTTTGTTGAACATTTACTTTAAAAAATGTACTGAAATCATCATACAATGCACTTTAAAACTTTTTTTATATTTTACTGTATTGTATATACAGTGTATTGTTTAAAGCAGGTAAATACAGGCGGCCGTAACTTGAGAGAGAGGGAGAAATTAGACCTCTTTCTCTTCAATTTTTCTTATGGTAAAATTTGATTTCGTTCTCTAACAAATTTGTTAGCGAAGCGAGATACTAAAATATTAAAAAAAATTAACATATTTCATGCGAGATTTCACATCTCAGATCTTTTTAATATCTGAAGTTGTGATCTTTTATATATATATATATATATATATATATATATATATATATATATATATATATATATATATATATATATATATATATATATATATTTTTTAAGCTGTTTCCAAAACCAGAAATTATCAATTATAAAATATGCCAAAAATAAAAATTTCGGTATACCATGTAATGGTACAACAGTATAAGAAAGTATTTGTAATATCATAACTGAAATAGGTGAAAATTTCACTCTAGGCGCAAAAATATTTAACGTTTTAATAAAAATTTATCTGTATAAACGCAAATACATAAATTGACAAAAGTAAACTTAAATAGATGCTCTGGCGATCATGAAACTTTCTTCTATATTATTCTTCCAATGTATTAATTTAATAAAAGTCTTAAAGATGGACGTTATACCATTGAATATTATATTAAAACAAAAATAGCACAAAATTGTGCTTGTGCTTTGCTAAAAACAGTGTACAAATACAATTAAAAACTTGCATTGATGTTAAAATTGATTTCAGTAAAGGTAAAATTATCTTTAAATATAACAACCCATTTAAAGCCATAATTGGAGAATCAATAGAAATTAAATTAAGAAATAGTGATACTTGTAATGATAATTTTCCATTTAGCATACCAAATATTTAGATTTATCTTTTGAAAAGTAATTAGCCCCTACCAGGGGTCGTTGATATATATCAATGGATATATATCACGATATCTATCATGATATATATCCGATATTTATTTTCAAAATATCAAGATTTTTGATATTTTCGATATTTTTATATTATTTGACATTTATTTTCAAAATATCACTGTGCAAGATATTTTTGCAATTTAAATCAAAACAAGTGTAAATGAAATTTTCAACTGATATTGACTGTCATTCTGTAGATAAAGAACATTTGTCTCTGGCAGTGACTTTTCTAGCTAAAGAAAAAAAATATCTTATCAAAGCTTTATTTGAAGTTTTTATTTTTAAATGTAGATTATATGGGACTAATAATTATGTGGGACATAACTAATTCAGGACAGATATAGAAAGATAAACTGTCTAATTTAGACAGTTTATTAGAAAAAAGAATCAGATAATCAGTTCATTAGAAAATAATCAATTTCTGATGTTGGTGTTGTTGAGCTTAAATTGTATAACATGTTAGGGAATAAAAAATAAATAAGCTTACATTTATATATTTTTTTCAATTAAAAATAAAAAATATTTTGTATTTAATTTTTTGTTTTACACATGTTTGATTTCTTGATAGTTGATACTGAATCTTATAGTTCTTTTTTTATAAGTGTATAAAGCAAATTATTTCTGTTTTGTTGATTAGTTGATCTTCAATTTTGTTCAGGGTGAAAAATAAAAGAAAAAAAAAAGCATTTTTAGTATATTGTTTAAGTTTTCATGTTAAGTGCAATATATTTTAGTTTCTAATTTATATTATGCTTGAAAATATTTATTATCAGCAGTAAGTTGACTATTTTGAAAATATCGGATATTTTTGATATTTTCAAAAATATCATGATATTTACGAACCCTGCTCCCCCCCCCCCTTTTGTTTGTTCTCTGAATGATGGGTTTAGTTTACATTTTTAATCGATAGATGGCTCCAGCTTATTTTGTTTTTTTTGTTTTATTTTTCTTTTCTCCATTTTCCCTACGTATTTCCTGTTTTCATTTCTGTCATGTCAGGATGTAAAGTTCAACATTTGTATCTTTGGTCTCTATGGCTGTGAAGTTATAAGCCGAAACTGTTTGAGGATAACTTATAACTAAGTTTTTAATTCTATTTGTACACTGTTTTCAGCAAAGAACAAGCACAATTTTGTGCTATTTATGTTTTAATATATTAATTTAAATAACGATGGTACGCGCCAACAATTATGAAGTACAGGGCATTTCTTTGAATTTAACTCGGAGTTAATGTGATTATTGAATTAAAAAAGTACCCCTTGTTGCGTCTTCAAATAATTCAAAATTGGATATCAATATATTATTTTAAATAATAATTTAAAATATATAACTTGATTCGTTTCTAAGAAATAGAAACTGGGATACATCTTTAGTGTTAATCACAAAAAAATAAATAAATAAACAAATATAAATAAAAATAAAATATAAATAAATAAATAATAAACAGTGCCATGTGTTTAGTTAACAAAGTCAAAATTGAACCGATAAAACTGTTAATAAATATCTTATATATTAAATTTGATATAGCTATCACGAAAATCGTGAAAAACGAAGTACAGAAGCACTCACTGGTGGGCGAACAAAGTCGAAATTGAAGCAATTTGATTTTAATAAATATCTTGCATATTAAATATGGTGTAATTTCATTCTATAGTCAACGAGATATAGCCATTAAAAAATCGTAAAAAACACAACCTAACACCATACAGGAGATTTTTTTAAAAAACTGAAACAATACTGAAGCAGTACACCTTTATATATATAAAAAAAAAAAAAACTGAAAATCAATATGTGAGTCTCTAGCGACCGTACCGCTCAAGGAAATGGGATGTCATTTGGAATGAGATTATTTTATGGCATACGGTCGAGAATGAGGTAAAGAATAACAATCGAACTCTCACATTTTTGATCACTGTGACAAAATTTCGATAATTGCAAACGACTACACTCACTATTTCTTTATCGCAAAATGATCTTTACGATAAAAAAAACATAAATGACATTAAAAATCTAAGTTTAGCAGTAGAAATGGGACATAGAACAAACGCAAAGAAAAGCAGCGAGAAGTACAAATTCGTCAACACAAACGACAGAAAATAAAATAAATTACTCGGGTTACAAAATTTTTAAGTTTTTACGTTCATAGACGATGGCACATCGCATGCAGGTGCTATAGAGAACACTAAATCACGATATGAAGACAATGCAGAATCTCACATTTAATGGCATTTTTCATGTCAGATCAACTGAATGGATTTCAAGTGTATACTTCGAAATTTAAATACTACATCAAGAAACCCAAACCGATTGAAGTGTAATCGGGTAACTTTTCCAACCGTTGAAATGCGATATGGCGGTAGATGACAATGTCACCAATTTGTTCTTGCAGCACACGGGAAGCACGAAATGGTTTTCTTTGCGTTTGTTTTATGTTGCAATTTCTGCAGCTAAAATAAGTTTTGAAACATTGTTTGAGATTTTTCAGTTTAAGATCATTTTGCGATAACACTAATTGAGTGTTGCCATTGGAAATTTTCGAAATTTTGCCTCTGTAACCGTCCATTGCCGTTTTTTACCTCTTTCTCAAGTTTATGCCATAAAATAACCACATTCTAAATGGCATCCTGTTTCCTTGAAAGGTATAGTGGATAGGTGTTCATATATCGGCAAAGTTTTTTTTAATCATTCTGTACACCCAATCGGAATCAGTACCGTTTTATGTCAAGGTCTAATTACATACATTCATGAAATTCCATTTCATACAAGCCGAGATATAGTCATTAAGGAAAAACGCATCATAGCAACGTCACCTATTGGTTTATATACACCAAAACCTAATAATCACCTATGCGTGCAAGGTCTAACTGAATATGAAGCTTGATGATATTCCATCCCATAGATTCCAAGATATAGCTAGCAATTGCTATAAATTATATATACAATATAGCTAAAAAATGAGAAAAACACAGCACAGTAGTGCCATTGTCGGGCACTACACACTCAAACCTAATCTCAGCATTAACTTATGTCAAGCTCTAACATAATATCAAGATTCGTGAAGTTCCGTGCATTAGTTCCTGAGATAGAACGCCCACGAAATTTGTCATACATACAGACAGACATTTTCTTAACATAGTAATCGTAATCAGACATCCTAAAATGTATAATTTAGTGAAAATAAAATGAACCATATGATGACTCAAGATTACGAGTATTTTAATTTAAAATATATTTCTCACAAAGTTAGTAGTCAAGTAGTGATTTCGTAAAGTTTGAAAACATCAATCATTTAAAACAAAATATAAAAATAATAATTATGCTCACAAATAAATTGTATAGTTATTGTTGTAGAATCCGCTTAAACCTCATTGTTCACGTACAAAGTATAAGAATTCTGACGCATAAAAATGATAGTAAAAAAAATATTTCATGCCAAAACAACAAAAATTGTGTGTTTCGACATAAAAAAAAATGCAGTGAAGCAATGCAAGAAATGCGCCTCCCTTCCCCTCTTTATTTTTTGCTCAACCGAGATTGTTTGCTATGAGAGTTGAGCATTCTCACAAGTTTAAAACAAAATACCAAAGCCTCTGATGAGTTTTATGTGCGAATAAGAATTCAAAACAGAAGTATGAGATTAAAGAAGAAGGAATCTGTCATTGAAGAAAGAATGCGTATTTAAAAACAAAAAACAGAAAACACTGTGAAGAGGGGTAAACGGAATATATAAGCATTTTCAATATTTTGTGAGAGAAAGTATTTGAATACTTAAAATAATCTTCTTTCGTTAGAAAAATAATTAAATAAAATTATTAAATAGAATTAAATAAAATTATTAAATAGAATAAAAGAAAATTATTAAATAGAATAAAAGAAAATTATTAAATAGAATATTTTTTTAAAAAGCATAGCTAATGCACTTATAAGATGTAAAATACAATAAAAAATGGAAGTATTACGTTCTATAATAACGGTTTTTAAATTGTAGTCCGCGGACCCCGAGAGGTCCACAGCATGTTTTCAGAAAATCCTCGAAGGCCCAATGTGATTTTTTTTTCTAAGAATCTTACAGCAGTTTTGTCACAGAAAAGATAGGAAAAGCTAACATTACTGCTTAAATGTACTGTATAATTATTTTATATACTAACCGGTCTTCGCCCGTCTAGGCAGCTACTTGTGTCTGGAGGAAGAGGAGGATATCTTCTTCAGAGTATAGTCTGGACTTTGCTCGAGGTCCACGAAATGAGTTCCACATGCAAACAGAAAATAAGAAAAATACATTATTTAAAATTATACGAAAATAACTAATACAAATATCATAAAAGAATGTAAATAACGATTTCGCAACATAAAGAATACATTTTATTCATGAGTCACAGACAAAGACCCGCGTGCTAATTCAGGAGGGGAAATGGGATAATTTAAATATATTATAGCGAACATTGTAAATAGACCATGTGGGTTCTGCGCCTATAAATTGAAATACGATGATCAAAATGACGGGTCCCTGTGTCCTTTGCAGCCATAAATCGTTATTATGGCGATTACTATAATGGGACCCTGTGTGTTTTGCGTCTTATCAATCATTAAAACGACAATTCCTACAACAGGGCCCATTTAATTTTGCATATATAAACTGTTAACAATGACTAGCTTTTTAACACAGTCTCGTGGATTTCAGGCATATAAACTGGTTATATGGCAATCACTATAACGAAGTACTATGCTCCTGTGCATACCTGAGCCAATAAATATGGCTAACAGTATTTAAATCCTAAATCTATACTTCCAAAAAATGTTTTTTTTTTTTTTTTTTTTTTTTTTTTTTTTTGAGAAGAGGAGGAAATGGACTATATTTTCTATACAGATTAATATCCGATCGCTAAAAGACGGAAAGCACAAAAACAGTATATACAATATTAATTTTAAAAAAAGACTAAATTAAATTTTCCTTGGAAACATGTCTTGCGCTTAATAGCTAAAAACAAATTAGCAATAATTGTCTTATTCGTCTAATATCCCAATAGAGCTCGTAGTCAAGGTTGGCGTCAAAGATGAGCGATGGTGTGGTAGCACTATGCAGTTTCAAGATTATGAGAGTGATAACAGTGATTATAACAATAACATTATTTTTGCGCCAAACCACGCATGCTAAATTGCAAAATTTAACTATAGACTCGATTATTGAACAATCTTTAGATTTGGATGTTCAATATCTCCTTTCACCCTCCCCTACCTCTTGGGAGTTGTATTTTTAAAACCACGGAATTACGGGTTTAACCATTTTTTAGTAGATTTGTTATGCTACATATCACACTCCTGCCTAAAATTCTTGCTAAGATGTGTCAAAATGACCCAAAATTTTCGACAACCCGTGATTCTGCCTAGAAGTTTAATTAAAAAAATCCTTTCTTAATGGATCCCTATTATGTGTTATGAATATACAACCAAGAGTTCAAGTTTCTATGTTCAATAGTTTCGTCTGTGCGTTGCTGAATCATTCAACACAAAGCATTTTGCTTATTGATAGAATAAAGGCATATTATATTCCTTATAAAAAAAAGATTTATGCTTCATTTCCACTGAAAAGTTATTTGCGTTAATTCCAGACAAAAGTGAATAGAAGTATTCTCTACATTTTTTCCTTACATAAGGGAAAACGATTCGGTACTTTTTCGTTACACCAACATCATTGTGCCCTAGCATAATAGTTGGCGCCAAATGAAACATTAAAAAAAAAACTTTTTTGGTACGAAAGTGATTATTTAAAAAATTGTCATTTGAAAATTACAGACGTTCCTGAACTATTTTATTACATCAATTCAAATAGATATTTAAAATAAAAGAACAAAAAATTATCATACAACGGAATCATAAAATAGAACTCAATTTAAACTACAGGCATGAAACAGTAAAGGCTCTTGACACTTGAGTAAACATTTAAATTTTTGAAAAAAGATGAGACACAGATTGGGTATGACATCCAGTACTAGGGTCAACAAAATTATATTTGTGATTTACTGTGAAATGTTCGAAGCGGTAAAAAAAAAAACTTTATGTGTAATTCCATAGAAACACTTTTATTACAGCATCCTGATCATCATGTAACTGCCAAATCGTTAAATTCATCTCAGCGTCAATGATAAATGTAATTTATATCATTAAAGTATTTTCAATTCGAAAAATAGAAACTTAAGATGTTCGGCATAGATACGATTAAATTATTTAAAACATATATATATATATATATATATATTCACGTTCAATAAATTGCGAGTCACAATTTGTGGTACACTTCTAACTAATTTAATCGGTTCATAGGCTAATGACGTCAAAAGTATTTTCTGATTTTATTCTCTGAAGGCGAACGAAATCTTTGTTGTTCACCATGATTTGAAAACGTAAAAATCACAATCAATTTGATTATTTTTGAAGCAGTCAGCCCGTAATTGTGTATGACAGTCACATGACTTGCGCTTTTATTATATAGATATCTAATAGATGATATATCTTGTATTTGATATACAGGACAAATACGTCTTTAATTTGAGCACCACGACTTCCGAACAGTAACTTTTGACTTATATAAAGGGAGAAAATCGTTAAAAATTCTATGATTAATTAAGGTGAAAATCAATATTCGGAAACAGTGATGCTCGAAAGTAAGCTTCGTAAGCACCCTGGAAATATTAATGAATATCAGTAAGCGGGTATCTACGAAGACACAGTAAATACGAAAAAGGGTCGGTGTTCACCAAGAGCTTAAGCTGTTCTATAAGATTTAAGAAAGCATTTTTACAGTTAATAAATATTTGTAAGCAAAATTTTAAAACAGAAATTTATAAAGCGAGCAAATCTCTTTCTTCTATTTTATTTATGTAAACTAATTATAGAATTCTTGCTTAATTAAGGTTTAGAAGCAGATTCTCAAACAAGAATGAATATGAAATAAATTGGGAATGAATTAAGAGTTAATCTTAAACCTCATTGTTATACTGACGTACCTCATTGAGGTATAAAGCGCTAGAATTCTCACATAGAGAAATCTTAAGATAAAATTTTAATTCAATTATTTTAAACGAATACAACAAAAACTATGTTTTGACATATACTACAAAAATGTAATGAATCATTGCATGGAATGCCCTTTTTTTATCTCGTCTAATTATCGGGACGCTTTTGTGAAATTAAAACTAAATAATTCTTCGCAAAATAAGACATCGAAACAAAAGTATCAGACTGAAAAGGGAAGAATATACTAATTTAGACAAAATGAAAATTTGTTACATAACATTAAAACTAGAACTCCTTAACAAAAGCTAAAGGAAATATATTGACATTTTTCTAATTTTGTGACTTAATGTGCTTCATTGTAATTAAATAATATAACTAGTTAAATCATAAGCTCCAACATTTCAGTTTCTTCCGGAGTCTGAACCAAACCAAATATGCTTTTGAGCCAGTAAATGCATTTATGAAAATTATTCATTGCTTGAAATGCCTTTTTTTTACTGTCGTCTAATTAGTAGTGATGCCTTTATGAAATCAAAACGGAAAACTGCTTTGCAAAGAGAGACTTCGAAACACAAGTATCAGATTGAAAGAGGGAAAATATACTAATTGAGACAGAATGCACATTTGTTTCATAACATTAAAACTAGAACATCTAAACAAAATCTAAAGTGACATTTATATTGACATTTTTTTTAATTCTGTGACGGAATATATTTCAGTATAGTTAAATATGATAATCAGTTAAGTTATTGGTAAACAAAATTTCAGTATTCTTCCAGAGTCTGAACCAAACCAAATATGTTTTCAACCAAAAAACGTATTTATTGAAATGCATCATTGCACGAATTGCCTTTTTTTAATCTCGTCTAGTTAGCAGTGATGCCTTTGTGAAATCAAAACGAAACACTTCTTTGCAAAAGTATCAGATTGAAAGAGGAAAAATACACTAACTGAGATAGAATAAATATTTGACTCATAACATTAAAACTATCAAGGCCCGGCCCCACCATTGGCAGAGAAATTTTGCTCTCAAAGCTGGTAGACGGAAGGTGCTGGGTTCAAACCCCTGTCGCGCTCGTCGACCTAACCGTTCGGAGTTTTCCGTGGTTTTCTTCGAACCTTACAGTAAATACGTGTTAGGATCCCTTTAAAAGACCCCCACAGAGGGCACTCCCCCCAGGGCCTATATCCCTCGTGTTGATAACTGGCCGTCATAAATCAACCCAACCCAACCCTATCAAGGCCCGACTTAGACACTCTAGGACCTCGGAGCGAGCATCATTCTGTCACTCTGGGAAGGAGGGAGGCTTCTATTTATCCATAAAAATTGTCCGTAAATTATGCTGAAGTGACTAGTACTGAATTTCACACATTTTGTATGTATACATAAATTTTGTTGCAGTTCACATCACTATACAAGTTATCACAAGAAAGATGGTCACAACTTTAAGGGGTCAGGTACCTTTTGAACTCAGAAAATACGTGAAAAAGAACCTGTATAAGTATTACAGTAACGCAGTAGCTAAATGACTTTGAATTATAAAACTTAAATCACATTTTAATAAAGGTTAACTTTATCAATTTAAATTTTCACAAAAATGTATACACTCATATAAATCATGCTTTTTAATTTATTTTAAAATATAATACACTTTTTACGGAAGAATTATTTTTCCATGCACTGCGCGCGGGATTTTTCACATTTGAATTGCTAAAACAAGTCAAAATGTTTTTAATGAGTACAACTATCATGTGTTCTTAAAATGACTAACGATAAACAAAAATAAAATGTGTAGATCCTGAAAAAAAGAATAAAAAAAATAGAAAAATTCGAATTATCAAGTTTTTTTTTTATTATTATTTTAATGCAAAAGTTTTTATGAATTCTAAATTCGTTACTTGAGAAACATAATAATAGGTCATTTTGTGCATATGTATGGTTAATACATTCAATCAAAATTTCATTAAATTCTAACCAACCATTTTTTAAGAAATCGTGCGCGAAATGACGAAAATCGCCGTTTTGAGAAAATTGTTTTTAAAGATCAAACTATCCCTTGATCGTATAAAATAGCTCAGACTGTTTTAGGCATAACTCCTCTTCTAAAGTAAATTTTCGCATGAGGTTTATTTTTAAATGTTCCTAAAGAATCATATTTAATTAAAAGCTAATGAAAAAATCGAATGTTTGACACTTAAGCGATGATAGAATACAGTACTTTTATTTGCATAGGCTTATGTGAGCCTTACAGATCTTTCAGTCACACTTGGGAACAAAAAGCATCACAGAGAGGAAAGAGAGGCTGCACTTCCTTCCTAAATCTTTGGAAATGTTAGCATTTTGGTAACATTTGATCAATTTTAACCATTTTGCAACTTTTTAACGAAAACCCTATTTACACACATGTGGGGATACCTGAAAAGTGTGTGTGTGTGTGGGGGGGGGGGAGCTGCCCTTCATACTCCTGCATTAGTTAAGCCCTGAAAATTGGAACACCTTCACAAAAGCTAAAGGGAGTATATTGACATTTTTCTAATTCTGTGACAGAATAGATTTCAGCGTAGTTAAATATGATAATCAGTTAAATCATATGTGGCAGCATTTCAGTATTCTTTTGCAATCTGAACCAAACCGACTATGAGTGGTACCAGAATTTATGGAAATATATCTTGTTTCTTACTTATTATATTTTACTATTATTAGAAAACTTTTGTTTAAATAAAATTTCTGGTTCAAAACATGTTTGAATAATGTCAGATTCCGGAAGAATAGCAAAATGTTGGATCTGTTTTTATATATACAGTAGGACCCGTATTTAACGAGGAGCTCGGGACAAAGAAAAATGCTCGTTAAATTCGGTCGTGCGCTAAATCCGAATCCAAGTTAATAACTAGTATGTACATAAAAAGAAACAACTTACGGGAACTGCTGCTAGATAATCTTTAATGAGAAGTGCAAAAATATTCATCCAAAGTTGATTGTTTGACATTACAAAATTTCGTTTCATTTATTTTTCGTCGTAAAACTTTAATGCATTAAATGTTGCATCATCAATATTTTTCATTGCTGCAGAAAACTGTTCAAGATTTTGTAATTACTCTGCAGCACAATCACGTGACGGTGTTTTAATTACAGTTTCTTCTTCCGAGTCACTATCAATCACTTGCATTTTCCTGTTCCTGCGCGTTTACCACTTTCATGACGATATCCTCAGTGGAGAGTATTCCCGAGGTTAAGACATAATCATCAACGTTATTGTACTCATTTATGTTTAAAACATCGTTAAATTGCTGAATGTTATTTTGTTGCAAACAGACTGAGAGTCACAAGTCATCTTCATCTTCGAAGTCACCATCAGTTCTGTCAATCCATCCAGCTTTACTGTAACAATTTTGGATACAGGATTGAGTCACACTTCCCAAAACATCTGTCATCAGGTTTATAGCGTCAAGAAGAGAAATTTTAAGATCCTGATCTGTTTCATTTCTCTCTATCATCATCAGAATCAATTGCTTTCTTTAATAGCATTTGAAACTGCAAATAAGAACAAGTTCGAGAGGCTGTAACATCGAGGTTGTGTTCGGCGATAAAAAAAAAAAAAAGAAGTTTGATGTTTTTTTTAAATTGCTGACCAGCGGGTGAGCAGAACAATTATCAACGATGAGTGCATTTTGGAGCACTTTATCCCACTCGTGAAAATAGAATAAAAATAATTCTTAGGTTATCCATGCTTTTTTGTTCGATTTGTAAGTCACTGATAGGCTTTTTGCTCCTTTAAAGTAACTTGGATTTGCAGATTTACCGACGATAAAAAAAGTTTTTATTGTCTTTGCCTTACATGTTACAACACATAAAAAAAGTTAAGCGATTTTTCAGCAACTTACCACCCACACATTTTTCACCTTTAAACTTCATCGTTTGATATGGGATTAGATTGTAAAAGACGACGGCCTTATCGGCATTGTCGATGTTATCTTCAGTATAATTTTCACGTAAATCTTTCCATGTGCAATCCAACTAGTCATTCACGTTCTTGTCGTTCACACTGAAGTCTCGCGATATTTTTTTCTGCACAGATGGTGTGCAGTTGCTTGAAACGATGTAGCCATCCATTAGAGCATGAAAAATCTGTGTAGCCTACCTGAGCTTCAAAAATTTCCGCTTGGATTTTAATGATGGACCCAGTTATCGGCAAACAAGAATTCTGTTGCTGAACAAACCATTTTAACAGAGATTCATCCAAGTCCCTCTTTTTCCCACTTCAAACGTGTGCGATCCGTCACATTCGCTTCATATGCTTCCATTAAGGATTCCTTGCAATATTTTTTTCACCTTTATCTAAGAGTTTTATAATTTTCACTTTTTCTCTTACGGATAAAACTTTACTTTTCGACATATTAAACAGCAGAATAAAAAATACGCTCTCAAGAAAAGGCACAATCCGAAAACGTTTTTCTTACACATAGTTCTGAAACAGGTAATTACACCTGATTTGGATTGGATTAAGCTATTAAAGGGAGGAGTCTTCATAAATACTGTCACTTGACGCTGTTCCTAGTTCCTACTCCCTCTGCTGTAAAGCACAAGTATGTTGGAATTCCAATCCTTATCAGTTGGGATTATTTCATTCTCCCTTTTACCCTTCCTGTAAAAGGGACAATGGGACAGGCGTCCAGTTCACACCAACCTCCCTTCGAAGAATCGATATCTGCCTCTGATGGTTTCAACTGTTGTTGGATAACTTTAAAGAATGGTTATTTTTTCTTTAGAAGAGGAATGGGGGAATTCTAGGAAAGCTGTGTGTTTTTCCTTTTTTCAATCATTATTTCTGTAATTATTTCTCGCTTTTACAATTATTTTCCTCGTTAAATCCGAGGAAAGTACAATAATTTGCTAGCTATAAGAGTATACTGAATACATTTTTAAACATTATACCAAGCAAAAGTCTCCATTTTCCTCGCTAAATCCGGAATCTCGTTAAATGCGGGCTCGTTATAAACGGGCTCGACTGTATTAAACGCTTTTGATGTTTTTTTCACATTCTAATGAAGCACATTGCGGACAAAAATCAATATTTAATGTTGTAAAATGAATCATTTTAAACCTCAATGTTCGCATATAAAATACAATAATTCTGACATACAGAAGCACCCTAATAGCATAATAATAAGTACACATTTACTAATAGCATAAGAGTAATAAGTCATAATTGTTTGTATTGGTTTGGCTATATCTTGTTTAATTACGGAAACACTGTTGAGGTTGTGTGAGCAATATTTTACATACGTTTACGTTTTACCACATGTTTATATTTTGGAAATAATGACGCAATGCTTGGAACAAACATTCTATCACTTCATTCACAATATTTGCAATTTCGAGGCAACCTTTCAGCAACACTGGTCAAAGTTTCTAATATTCTCAAAAAGTGGCATTCCACTGGGAATATTTCCAATGTAAAGACTGTATTTAACCAATATTGGAATCGCGCTAAACACGTATTTATAATGAATGCAATATCAGCGGCCTCAGTATTACCAATATCGCTTTGTTAACAGCGGATGGAATAAGATTATTCTAAGCCAAATTAACAAAATTTATATTTTGGATTACACAAAAAAACAACACAACAGTGCATGAAATGCCTCGTCCCATGAACTGGAAAAATATTTCCAATGTAAAGACAATATTTAACCAATATTGTTTTTGCACTAAACATATTGAGATGAATACAATACCGACGCAATATTATTCTCTATATAACCAGTATTGGTTTGTTAACAGTGGTTTGAATAAGAATTATTCTAATCTAAGGCAACAAAAAATATATTCCGACATAAACAAAAACGCAATGAAAGCATGAAACAGTGCATAAAACGCCTCGTTCCATGCAATAGGGGGATATTTCCAATGTAAAGACAATATTTACCTATATTGGTATTGCACTAACACGGAGAGTACCAAGCTAGGTAATCACAGATTTTGATTATTTTTATATATGCTGTAGGGTAGAAGCCCCTTAGTCTCAGGTTCAATGGATTTTATGCAACGCTCCTTAGTTCTCAAGAAATGGGGGGTCTTATATTATAACACAACTTAAATACTTACTTTGTAACGAAGTAAATGTGTTGGTCGTAGCTCAGTTGTTATGGCGTATTCTCGTTGTTCCGAGGGCCCGGGTTCGGGGCCGGTACGCGCTACTTCTGTTTTAATACATATACTTGTAATTATAATTTAATAATCTCAATAAAAAATTGTTAACATAATTAAATTTTTATTGAGAATTTTAGATTTTTAAACCATTATTAAACATTTCTCATCATTTAAAGAGTTTAAAAAAAAATTGGATCTATTATTGACTAGCAAAAATTCAAAAATCGTTACAAAATCAGCATATTTACTGTCGAATTATAGAATTCTTCTCCCATCGCAATAGAAAACGAAAATATTTCAGATGCTGAATTATTTGTTAAAAATCCATTGTTTTGCAATATAATTTTACAGTACTTCAACGCATCTGTGACATCACTTTTCTGATTTTCATCGAATCCCGACACTTCAGATTGATCTTCTTGTGAACTACAGCTTGCTTCTTCCATTTTTATACGATTATAAGCTGTTAAAGAATAATACGCACTTGATCGATAGAGATTGAAAACAAAAACCACTTGCGCCAAACTAAAAAAAAGAAATAACCAAAGTCTGTTGTGGTGCCCTCTAGTTAAAATAAAATAAAACATAAATATGTTGTTATTTAATTTTTATGCTAAATTTTAATATAATTATGCTTCTTACATTAAAAACAGAGTTGTATTATCATTGCATTGACTTCCCTTGTTAAGGCAATTTATAAATGTTGTTTCTTTACAATCACGAATTGATACAATTGTTCAATATTGTTGCATTGGTAAAGCATATATGGAATACATTTTAAAAGTGACTTCAAAAAATCAAAAATGCTAAATTAAAATTTTATTATGTTAACAGAATTTTTGATTGAAATTATTAAATTATAATTACAAGTATATTTATAAAAAAAATAAGAAAAACAAACGTAGCGCGTTCCGGCATCGAACCCGGCCCTCGGAATAACGAGCGGACGCCATACCAACTGAGCTACGACCAACGCAAAAATTTTGTTACAAAGTAAGTATTTAAGTTGTGTTATAATATTCGACCCCCCATTTCTCGAGAACTAAGGAGCTTTGTATAAAATCACTGAACCTGAGACAAAGGGGCTTCTATCCTACAACATGTCTAAAAATAATCAAAATCTGTAATTACCAAGCTTGGCACTCTCCTTGTAAGTGTATTTCAACGAATGCAATATCGGCTCAATATAGATCTCAAAATAACCAATAATGGTTTGTTAAGAGCGGTTTGAATAAGAATTATTCTAAGCTAAGGCAACAAAAAATATATTCCGACATAAACAAAAACGCAATGAAATAGTGCATAAAACGCCTCGTTCCATGCAATAGGGGGATATTTCCAATGTAAAGACAATATTTACCTATATTCGTATTGCACTAAGTGTATTTCAATTAATGCAATATCGGCTCAATATAGATCTCAAAATAATCAATAATGGTCTGTTAATAGCGGTTTGAATAAGAATTATTCTAAGCTAAAGAAATAAAAAATATATTTCGACATAAACAAAAACGCAACAAAACAGTGCATGAAATGCCTCGTCCCATGAACTGGAAAAATATTTCCAATGTAAAGACAATATTTAACCAATATTGTTTTTGCACTAAGCATATTGAGATGAATGCAATATCGACGCAATATTATTCTCTATATAACCAGTATTGGTTTGTTAGCAGTGGTTTGAATAAGAATTATTCTAAGCTAAGGCAACAAAAAATATATTCCGACATAAACAAAAACGCAATGAAACAGTGCATAAAACGCCTCGTTCCATGCAATAGGGGTATATTTCCAATGTAAAGACAATATTTACCTATATTGGTATTGCACTAAGTGTATTTCAACGAATGCAATATCGGCTCAATATAGATCTAAAAATAACCAATAATGGTCTGTTAATAGCGGTTTGAATAAGAATTATTCTAAGCTAAAGAAATAAAATATATTTCGACATAAACAAAAACACAACGAAACAGTGCATGAAATGTCTCGTTTCCCTGGAACAATTAGTGATGGCACCTTGATGATGTCGAAAGAAAATACCGAGACTACTGATAAGTTTTTTTGTTATAATAAGAATTCAAAACAGTTGTATCCGATTGAAGGAGTAAATGTGTCTTTTGAAAAATAATGCAAATTTTTCACAAAATTACGAAGAAAACACGGAATCACTGTAATAATGGCTAAAAAATACATATTAATATATTCCTAATTAACAAAATCACAGAGAGAATGTATTTTAATATATTTAAAGAGCAAAAAATATTGCTAATTTTGTATGCAAAATAATGTATATGTATTATCAAGAAATAAATCATCTTAATATCACGTAAATAATACAAAGTTTCTGACACATAGAAACCTCCCTAATAACAAAACAACTGTAGACCAATATTTGTCATTGTTGGCTTGGCTATAATTCAGCTAATTATGAGAATATTGGAATTTAGAATTTATATAATTATGACATATTCCCTGATATTGGGATGTTTTAACAACGATTCATTATTTGCACGAAATATTTCTAATTTTATTGAAAACATTTCAAATATCAAACAAACTTTTCTGGAATGCTGAATATTTCTGTGCAAATATTTCTAATGTGAACCCAATATTTTCCAATAGTAACAAGTCAGTGTGAATATTTCCAATATAAAGAAAATATTTAACCAATACTGTCAGCTCTTTCAAAATATTTCTTATAAATGCAATATTGGCATAATATTAGCCCCTATATAACTATTATTTGTTTACTATTTAATGTCAGGGTTGCCAGGAAAATAATAACATTTTATTTTGTACACCACTAGTTTCGTATAGATTTAACAGCACAATTTCTGTAATTAAATAAGGCTAATATTTCGATACGAAAATAGTTGCATTCAAAATAAAATTTTAGTATTTTCTTGGCAATCGTGATTAGAGTTTGGAATAAGAATTATTCTGTGTATGATAAAATAACGAAATATATTTTTTGACATAAACAAAAATAGAACGGAAATTTCGTGAAATGCATATCTTTTCTCTCATCTAATTAGTGGTGACACCCTCGTGATATGGAAAGAAACTGCTGAGACAGCTGATGAGTTTTTTTTTCTAATAAATAAATGAAGCGAAAATATCAGGTAGAAAGCATAAAATTATTCCAATTGAGAAACAAAAATGCATTTCTTTCCATAAAATTAGAAAAGAGAAAACTGTTACGATAACTAAAGGGAATATATAAACACATTCCTTATTCAGTGAGAGAATATATTTAAATTCAGTTCTAAAAAAAAAAAAAAAAAAATGGTATCAGTAAAATGTATCGATTTCAATCTTTTCTCTTTTTACGGTTTCAATCTTTGAGATCATCTCTTGATGATCTCAATTAATATAGCAAATTTTGTCATATTTTCAATAAACTTATTCGGTAATCGTACAACATTTTATAAATTTTACAGAGTTTTTTAATTAGTCCTTTTTACGGTACTTTTTTTTTTTAAACAAAATGTCTCGGTATCTAATCTTTGTCATCCATACATAAATTTTATATTCATGTATGGAGGAAATTTTTGGCAATAATTAAAAAATATATGAAATATTTTTTTCTCACTATTCTTAAAAAACATCAATAGAAGTCAGTTTAGGACAATCTTATGTTTAGCTCAGCCGACCCCAGATAGAAAACCTCCCGAAAAATTTCTGCTAATTATTATTTACATATTGATGAAAAACAGGTAACATACAATCAATAGAAACCAGTAAAACAATTTCTGAAGAACTTCTTCTGGCACTATAAATAAAGATCCGATGAGTCCCCCCGCTCCCCCCCACAAAAAAAAATATTTTTAGCATGTTTATAAGGGGAGGGGGGCAGTTTTGAAAAACGCACTTCTTTTAACGATCCTTAATAATCTTCGATTGGTGTATCGTTTTCCATGTATTTTTTTAATGTTTAATCGAATAACGCCATTCGCAAGTCTAGACGATTCCTTGTTAGAAAGTTACCACAGGTTCGATGAATAAAAAGTCGAAAATTGCAGTTTATGAGAAAGCACAACTTTATTACGTTTATTTTACTCTTTATGCATTTGCATAAGTCATCTTATCTTTTAGATATTGATTTGGACCATAATTTATTAATAAGCAACACCAAGGTCAGAAAATTCTGAAAGATCCAAAAATTAAGTTCAGCTGTTACGTAACTCAGCGATGGGAACGGGAACCCATTGCTTTAATTCCATAAATCATTTATCCAAGGGCTTACGTTCTCCTACGAGAGTTGATGTCTCGCGACCGAATAATAAAAGTGAGGATAGTTGAAGAGCGAGGAGTACCAAGAACATAAAAGAAGGGCAGAAGTTTCCGGCTAGTTGCTAGCACTTTTCAGTTTCAAATATTCTACCCGTGTAGTGAGAGCGAATTTGCTGACCCTTTTTGCCAGTAGTTACTTTTTGAGAGTAGTTTTATCATTGTATTAATAAATAAATAAGTAGCCTTTATTGAAAGTTTAACAATTTACAGTTTTTTGTTATTCTAAATATAAAAAAAAGCTTTCTTCAACATTTGGCTTTATTTTTCTTACCTACCCTCTTTTCGTACACTGTGTTATTGTTTACATGTACTGAAATGCGGAAAAACGCGAAGTAAGCACTGTATAATGAATTCAGCACTGTTGAAAAAGGCGAATTGAGTCGAATTGAAACTTTCATTGTTGATGCTGGTTACTGCTGTACGCTATAAAGTGGAGAAAGGCATTAACAAAACTTACCATGGCATTTATATACAGTACTTAAACTACTTAAAAACAGTTTAATGCCGGTAAAAACGCACGTAACAGCAGTATTCATTGGTAATGATGACTCAGAGAGTGAACAGTTAGGCATGAACCTTCATATTACCCCAAAGTTACAGAATTCAGCAAGTACTCCGGTTTATGACAATCAAAGTCGGTTCTTTGAGTAATGTTCAAAACAAGAAGCAGTTTATCATCAAGAAGTAGTTTAGTCGCGTGTACAAATAATTAAATGCCTGTATGATAACTAAAGCAATCTTAACTTATTTCGCCTTTGAAATGCAAAATTGATTTCGACAATTCTTTAATATGAAATAGCTAATGCCTATTAATCTTCCCTATTTTATAATTTGCTTTATATATTCAAAGCAAAATTTAAAGTACGATAATGTAACCTCTGCAAGTACTTAAATTTTCAACAACGGAAAATAACGCTACATCTAATTTCCCATCACTAAAATCCTACTAAATTTAAGTATGCAATGTTTAATATACTATCTTGTTTGTTTCAAGTTTTCCATTTTGAATTATATTACGAAATGGAATTTGTTATATCACTGAAACAAAACAATTTATAAACTTTCTCAAAACCTGATAAACTATTGATTGATCAACATGTTTCTCATCTGAAATCGATTTTCATTTTCTTAAATTTTGCTTATAGAAAACTTGTATTATCTTCGTAAACTTCTTAATATGAAATCACTAATGTCAATGTAATATCTACTTAAACTTCACTCAATGTTTAAATGAAGAAGAAAAATTACTTAAATATATTATATAAAACATCTTTGTATAGACATACGTTTTTAACTTAATCGTACTATTGTAATTTTAATATACACATGCATATTTCAATGTATATCTTACACGATATATATACATATCTTACAACATATACACTATTACTACGTATTTGCCACAATCTATTGATACAATATAAAACACGTACCTACATTAGACAAAATTGACAGTATTTATTTACACATAATACGTACAGGGGTTCATTTCCAACAAACAAGTTAGGCAATAAATAAGTTAGGCACTACTAATTATATAGATGTACACACAATAACATTCTAGTACGATACTATTTAAAAATATCTTAATTATTCTACGCATCAGTAGACAAATTTGGCTTCGATCACTCACTGATTTGAAACCGTTTATTTATTTTAATCTCTTTTAAGTTTTCATAGAAAAATTTATGCTAGTTAAAATATTTTATGTTTCAAAACCGGAAGGCAAAACCATGTTATACCAAATTTCCAATTAGTAAAATTTATATATGCAATTTTCAATCAGTCAGTTTGTTTGTTTTAAGATTTCCATTTTGAATTATATTAAGGAATCGAATTTGTTACTTCTATTGAACAAAATAATTTATAAACTCTCTCAAAATTGTTTTCGATTTCATGTATTCGAATTTCATTTTCCAAAATATGCTTAATAGAAATTTTTTATATTTCATTGGATGTATATGCACTTCTATTATATTCACTACTTTGAAGAAAAACTCATCGGTGTATATAAATTTCAATACTGGTTTAGGTATATGGATGATACATTGCTCTTGGTCCATCCAGATATTAATCTATCTAGTTTGCTTCTTATACTTAAATCAATTGTTCCATTTTTTCAGTTCACTCTCGAAGTTGAAAATGATAACTCTCTTACTTTTTCTGATGTCTGAGATTTCTAAACACAAGGACCATTTCTCAACCACAGTCTACATAAATTTTTTCTCTGTTTCTCCAATCATCCTCCTCAAAAAGAAAAAAAAAAAATAGCTTCCTTTCTATACTCATGTGTATCGCGCTCATTTTTATCTGCTCCGATACGGCTAACCTGAACTATGAACTAAACTATCTAAAATCACTTCCTCTGGCTCGCAGGTACAACACTTCTACAATAAAAGAATTGAATCGGTCATTTCAAAAACCACATAAGTCAAGTTTATTTTTCCAAATATACTTTTTTTGTCTCAAATGCTTAATTAAGGTAGAGCCACATAAGTCAGTGTATTCCTTTCTCTTCAAACAATACTGTTTGCATCTTATCAAACACTATGATGGGTTCGATATATTTTAATATTCAATCCTTTTAATTATCACAAAATTTATTTACACACATATAAAATACAGATATGGGACACTTGACGAGATGTTGATATAGACAATTATTTACATATGCAAATTCTAGATTAATTTACCTTGATTCTGATCATCGTACTATACTCAATAAAAGATTATCCTAAATTATATCTTCTAGTTGCACTTTATTCCACGCCCGTCATTATTTTTCTGGAAATTTAGACGGTATTCTTTTAATTCACATGGTATGGAAATACCATTAAAGGCTTTAAAAACAAAGTTAGTCAATCTCACTTCTAAACCCCAAGCAAGAAGCTCTAAACGCGGAATGGTTATACTTTTCTTTGGTTCAAGACGAGACTTAGCTTCTAAAAGTTGTACAAAAATTGTGTCTTTATCTTCACAACGCAAGAAAACTGCTGTTGCATAAGCGCGGTTACTCGCATCACAAATTGTATGAATAGACCAGTTTTCTTTACAACCTTAGCTTACACGTCTCTCTACCTTCACGTTATTTAAATATTTGAGCTCACTATACCATTTTTGAAAATTATTTCGGATTTCATCTTTAAGTGGAGCGTCCCAATCTAATTTCGTTGACCAGGACTCTTGAATTATCCGTTTGGCTGGCAACAATGCTGGGGCTAAAAAACCAATTGGATCGAAGATCCCCTGAGTTATAGCTAATATCTTTCTTTTAGACAGATTTTCTATTTCATCACTAAATTTATGAGCAATCTTCAAACTATCCTCCATTATATCCCACTTCAGCCCTAAAACCGGAACCGTTGCAGTTACATTTTTGTTGAGCAATTCTTTCTTGCTAAAGAAGCTGCTGTCTTCTATTTTAACTGGCCCGAATTCCCACATTCTTAATTCCATTTTCGCGTCAGCCATGATTTCTGTAGATTTTGAAATAATATTTTCTAGTTCAGGCACACTGTTGACTGAAGTAACGCAATTATCTACATAGTATGATTTCATAAGTTTATCTGCTATCTGTTTATTTTCTTCATCAACATTACTCAAATGATATCTTATAACTGCACCAAGTAGAAATGGACTACAAGTGACTCCAAAAACTACTTTATTGTGTTGATAAACCTGAAACTCGTCAGGATTCTTCCACCACAAAAATCGCAAGAAATGACGATCTGATTCTTTGACTTCAATTTGAAGAAAAGCTCTTCTCATATCGGCTACTACCCCAATAGCTTTCTCACGAAATCTTATTAACACTGCAGGAATTTGTTCAATGAGGTTTGGTCCTTTAAAGAGACAATCATTTAAAGAAGATGACCTCCCTACTTTACACGATGCATCAAAAATTGGTCTAACACTGGTAGTAAGACTATCTGGTTTGATGACGGGATGATGCGGTAAAAAATGTCCTGGAATCTTTAGTGTTTGATTCGAAACTTTACTGACGACACCTTCTTTTTCCCAATCACAGAAAACCTTAGCATAGTCTTCAAATTTTTTCATAGATTTGAATTTCTTCGTTCAACTTATCAATCTTCGTTCAGCTATATGTCTATTTGAAGGAATCTCACGTTTGCCGTTTATCCAAGGAAGACCTACAATATAGCGACCTTCTCTATTTCTATCAACTTCTTTTATGAAATTATCATGAGCTAATTCTTCTTCTACTTTAGACAAAGTATGACTGGGATCTGTTATGCCGATTGTCTCTAATTTCCATAAATCAGGACTCTTCATCTCTTTCAACGCTAGGTTCGTATTCAGCATATTTCCATAATTTAAACAAGACTGTGATGTACTTTCTAAACGACCACAAAGTGTCCATCCAAGCTTCGTCTGTATTGCTGTAAGACCGCTCTTTAGCTGTTTCACTCGACCTGTGAGAAGTTGATCATAGTAATCGCTTCCTATCAAAATTTAAATTTTGGGACTCCCGGTTCCTATATCTGTAATCCATAGCTTATTTTCTTTAAGCTCCTTAAGTATGGACTCTTTCGGTATGCGAGGAATATTACTGCAAATTATATCTTGATCCAAAAATTCTAAGACTTCTTCAGTTTGGTTCCGATTACCGGAAGCACTTAACTCAACTTGGAATTTATTGTGAGATTTTGCTTCTGTACCACCAAATAATGTGTGTACAATCTCTTCAGAAGAAATCGGATGTAAACCTAATTATTTAGCTGCACTTTTTAAAATATAACTCTTTTGTGACCCACAATCTAATAGTGCTCTTACTTTCTTTGCTATACGACCTTTAATAACTATTTCTAAAGTCATAAGAGCTACTTCACCAGAACACTTATTATTAGCTATGGTGCTTTGGATTACTTCTGTGGCTTTAGCTATATTTCCTGGTTCTTTACGCATTGAAATTTCAGGGCATAATAACTCTGTATGGGGTTTAGAACATACATGGCAACGAATAAAAACTTTGCAAACTTTAGCTTTGTGACCAAAACGAAGACAGTTTAGACAACATTTTTTATCCCTAACTTTAGCTTTCCGTTCTTCAAACGAAAGAGATCTAGCCCTAATACAGTCCTTGCTTTCATGTGATTTATCGCAAAATAAACATAGGCGTTCCTTTGCGCCAAATAGCACTGCCACCGTAGGTAATTTATTTTCACCTTTTCGGAACTTTTCTTTAGGTTTGTCTTTAGAGACTAACTCTGCAAAACCCGATTTAGCTAATTTTAATCTTTCTTCTCCTGCGACTTCTTGTCTCAAGAATTCCATCAATGTTACTATATTTGATTTTGTTGACAATGAATTACTAGCACTATCAACGCTTGATCTGTTCGAAATATTATAACGTTGCCATGCTTTCGTTACATCTTCTGACAAGCTAGATTCTATCATAGGACAGAGCCAAACGGAATTACTTTCTAAACTTAAACCCATGGATTCTAAAGATCGTAAATATGCCTCGACTTTTGTGAATAGATCCGATAACGGAAGTTTATCTTTTCCGTGTGCCTGTACATTAGCGACAATCAATTTTAAAAATTCTCTGACATATACTTCTATCAATAAATCTTTATTCCCAAAACGTTCTTGAAATGCCTCTACAGCTTTCAGGTAATTTACCGAAATCATTGTATAACTTTCTAAAAGACGCCTGGCACTCGTTCCAGGTTTTACCGACTGTATAAGATACTAAAATTTATCACTATTATCCAAATTTATGTCTTCATGAATTTTTCAAACTGGGACCAAAACGAAAGATAATTTATTAACTGCGAATCGAATGGCTTGATATCAAGCTTAGGCAAATTATAAGTCTTAGGTTTAGAATAACCGTAATCGTTTTTCCTAGCATTACCATCTTCTTGATTATGTTTATTTATGCTCAATACCTCACTAACTTTACGCTTAATGGTAATAAATTCATCTGAGTAACTTTCATTTTCTACTATTTCCTTTTCAATTTCTTGTTCATCGCATTTATCATCATTTACCAAGGCCTCTATCACAGCTTTATCTATCGCTTTTATTTCATTCATCAAATTTTCTAATTTCGCTAAACTGTCTAGAACACTACCGTTATCTATCGGGTCTCCGGTAATTTTTTCTTTTAATGTATTTAAGGTCCTGGTAAATGATGAACGTAGCGGTGTACGTTTTTTCATCAACTGATTCATATTATAGAAGGTTGTATTAGAAATGAACTCAATGAAAACGATATATATTATGACAATAATTCAATTACTCATCATCGTTATTTAATAATCCCAGATTCGGGCGCCAGATGTTTGCATCTTATCAAACACTATGATGGGTTCGATATATTTTAATATTCAATCCTTTTAATTATCACAAAATTTATTTACACACTTATAAAATACAGATATGGGACATTTGACTAGATCAGTGTTTCCCAACGGGGGGCGTACGCCCCACAGAGGGGCAATTTGACTTTTCAGGGGGGCAATTTAACTTTTCAAGGGGACAATTCAGAATTTCTGTGAACCAATACCTTCTGAATTGTTTTTCTAATAGTAATGTTGTAGACTGAAAATAAAAGTTACACATTCAAATTTCAAAAACAAAATTTAAAAAAAAAATAGTTTTTTATTCAATTTTTAAAAAGTATCCATTCAAAAGTTTTAAATACAATCCCACCAGAATAATTATAGAAAAAAATGTTTTAACATATTTAGATACTTTTATTTATTTAAAAATTCTTTATAATTTTTCTGATTTATAAGAATTTTAAAAAACTTTTTCGATTATTTATTGAATGAGTCACACTGCAATATGTCACATGAAAATCAATTTTACACATGAAACTATTCAAGTGTATATTTAACAATTACTTGACGACTTTCCTTTACCGAATCTTTTATCATGTTTCATTCTGATTAGAAATTGATTAGTAATTTAATCGCAGAAATTCTATGATTAAATAAGACAAAAATGTTTTATTCAAAATTATTGATTTTTCTAATCAAGGATTCTGAGCACTCTATACATCACGCATATGTGGCGACCGTGTGCAAGTAAACTACGAGGAGTATCAGATGAGTATAAAAAATATTTGATTCATCCATTACCTTCGGAACGTTTCAGGATCAATGTTAAATGCTTTTTACTCTGTCAGGAGTAAATTCTTTTAAAATTTTATGAGAATTATATGTTATGGGGGGAGGGGGGCATCAGCATTTTAGAGATGTTTTGGTGGGGTGCGGTTAAAAAAAAGGTTGGGAACCACTGGACTAGATGTTGATATAGACAATTATTTACATATGTACAAATTCTAGATTAATTTACCTTGATTCTGATCATCGTACTATCTACTAAATATATATAAAACAGAAACGGAAATTTCGTTCCGTTCCTTTATAACTCGAGTTCTGCTAAATGGAATTTGATGGAACTTGCACAGTTGGATAGATAATTTTTCAGGGAAGGTTTTAGTATATAACACACAGTTCTACGTAGATTAGTTATAAAATTATAATGGAAAGTTCTGTTATTTTGGACAATAAGGTTATAATAGGTCATTTTTTTGGCGACTATTATCGTTGGCGAAAGAATTGAAACGGCTGTATCATAACACAATGCAAACATATAGAAAAATAAAAGAAAAATTCTGTTATTAATTTTATTTAAAATCCCCCCTCTCCCTACAAAAAAAAGAAAAAAAAAACTATTTTAATGAGGCATAATATTTTATTTAAACCCTCAAAGGAATGTTTGTAATGCTTAAAAATATTTGCAATGTATGAGATTGCAATTCAGATTAAGTCAATATTTGGCGATTTATCGTTTGCGTCAGGTTAACAAAGATGCATCTGATAATTTGATTTAATAAAATATGAGTATTTTTTTCCTTTTTTTTTCTTTCTGTTAATTTTTTTTATATATAACTCCCCTATCATGTGTCTTACAGGAGAAACTAGCAGATGTAAATGTAAAAATGACTGCATTTATAAGTTACATGTTATTTGTTTATTTATGGTTTTGATTTTACTTTTGTCGCCAAGCAATGTGATTTTAACCCTTTGAGGGGCGGTGGTATATATTATATACCACCTAATTTTAATCTGATTCAAACCAGAAACTTTTAATTAAATTTTACTTTTTGTACTTGGACGAGAAAAATTTGAAAAATTGCTTATTCTTATTTTGAACTAAATTCTTTCCTAAAATCCGGTGGGAATTCAACGTTACAGGAGCACAAGTGCTTGCCCCTGAAAGGGTTAAGCCAGAAATGCATAAGCGTGACATCAGCTTGAGCGATATTAGCAATAATAGTGTTTTTTCGTGTATACAAGATCCTTTTTGGAGTAAATTTTTATATTCAAATGCAAATTATATAAATAGCAGTTATTGTTATGAATATGGGATCAAATATTTAAATTTTAGTGAATGTCTGCCACTCAAACACATATTCTAATATAATTAAATTTTAGACATTTAAAAATTTACTATGGAAACATACCGGTTTGTTTTCACCAAACATATTATTTTTATAGCCTCGAACTCAGATCAGCGAATATTATCTATTCTTTTATTTTTATTTTATTATTTCTTTAATATATCGCCAATTTCACATATAGAAATATTCACTGTTTAAAAAGTTAGGAACCAAAGAATATTCTTAAGCAGATGTGTGCATTTATGCGGTATTACTATCAAAAAAGGCTACATTTTGCAATACAAATTGTTTGCTGAAATAAATTTTCGATGCTCTTTTTGATTCGTCATTTCTTTTTAGTTTTTTCTGCATATCTTCCCTTCTTTCAGGAAAGTTTTTAAGAGACATTGGACTAATTGTCCGTATTCCGGTCACCTGCCAGTTGGCATTGTTGGATAGTGTATTGTTGGATGTTTCGTTTATGTTTGAAGGTTACTCTGGACGACGATTCTGATTACAGAAGTTTAGACGACTTTTGAAATTAGCGATTGCTAAATTTATGGGGAGGTTTCATTATGAAGCAAAGTTTTACCAAAAAAGCAATGCTTCCAATGTACTGTTGGTTGATTCTATGACGGCCGATTATCTGCACGAGGGATATAGACCCTGGAAGGAGTGCCCTCCGTGGGGGTCTTTCTAAGGGATCCTAACCCGTATTTACGGCAAGATTCGAAGAAAACCACGGAAAACTCCGAACGGTTAGGTCAACGAGCGTGACAGGCGTTTGAACCCAGCACTTCCCGTATGCCAGCTTTGTGAGCCGAACATCTCAGCCACTGTTTTGGCGCTTTCAATGAAAAACTTTGTAATGTCAATGGTGGCGAATTGAAAAAATAATAGTTGTCGATATATCATTTCAGGCTGGATAAGAAAAAACGAGTACCAGAAATTCTGATTAGATAATTTTTCGATCACTATAAAGCCTTTTCGACCTACACACAGCCCTAGCAGCTAAACATAGTGAGAAATGAATTTATTTCTGCGTGTTATTATGCTCTTTAGAGAAATGCAAAAAAAAAAATCTTCGGCTTAAGTGTTCACCAAAAATAATATTACTAACCATTTTGCATAACTAACTTTATCGTTGTCAGTTTTTTTTAAGGTATGGAATTTTGTTAATGAAAGATCTATAATTGAATTAACAGTAATTTGACATTATTTAATGGAACATAGCTTGGCGCGTAAATAACTTCGTTTTGTAACTAACTCTGGTACATTAGTAATCATATCGTTTCAAGCACTTCTACTGTTTGACGTTAAACTTGGATATCGGCAAGATTATGGAAGATTGGGAAGATTTTATTGGATACAAACTAGAGGTTTATTCTTCTACCAGAGTTAATCATTGGTTTTTTTTTTTCAGATTAACGGTTACACGAATGCAACTGGTCTAAAAAATGGAAATACAGTGAAAATGGCGTCATTTTAATTTTATTCATATTCAGCTTTAAAAATGCACTTTTTTATGTTTCACCATTTTTTTAAATATGAAAGTTAAACACTGTTCTTTATGTGCAAACAATTTATTACAATTTTCACTGTATTTACTCTGCTGGAATCGAAAGATGAAAAACCGTAGTAGACTTGCCAGAAGAGGACGTATATTGCGAAATATAACGTAACATAGAGTGAGATTGTACTTACGTTACCAGAATCTGACATGGAGACAAGAAAGAGGGACGGAGTTCAAGAACTTACAGACGAAAATGAATCACCCGAACATTATTTAAGTTCAATAGTTAATCTATGCAATCATTGTAATGCTTTCCCTTTTAGTAGTATGTTGACTAGAGAACATTTTAGTTCCTGTTGTCATAATCTCATAATAACCTCATTTCCCTACCAAACTCTACTATAAATGATCAACTAAATGAGTTGCTTTTTTTAGCCCAAATTTTGTCCAATGTATGATATAATATAACGCAATGTCGTTAACATCGTTTACAGCAATATTGAAGGAAAATCCAAGTGAACGTTCCTATTGCTTTAAAATACATGCTCAAATCCATTGATATAATTCGTTTGATTCAAGGTTCGTTTGAAAATATTTACTAAGGTAGAATCTGTAGGTGAAGAGCCACATTCCTTTATAATACAAAGCCATTTCGTTTTATTTAAGGTACATTTAAAAAATGGCCCAGCGCAGCGGGCGTAGCATGCTAGTACCCAATAAAAGATGATCCTAAATTATATCTTCTAGTTGCACTTTATTCCACGCCCGTCATTCTTTTTCTGGAAAATTAGACGGTATTCTTTTAATTCACATTCGTAGCTATTCCTAACAAAACAATCTTTTTAACTACACAACAAAAAAACAGATGCCAATTTCTTTTTCCTAAATTTTAACCTCTTCTCGAGATAATAAAATGTAAAAAGAAGGTAAAAGAAAAAACAACTACGTTGCTATAGCATCGAGCCGCAATTAACAAATAAAATAAAATACAAAAGAAACAATTTTATCGGCGTTAGCTAAAGTCGTCTGCATAAATAAAAATATTAATTCACCGATTCCTAACAAATACCTTCTAATTTTTGTTCATTACTTAAACGACATAAAGTCAGCGACTTAAGTGTTTTTGCATGCAATATCAGATTACATGCGGATACAATATTACATTACCATATTACCATTTACATACAATACAATATTACATTATCATATTACCATTTGCATGCAATACCATATTAAAACATAAAAATGTTCCTATATGAGTGCTAGTTTGATTAAAAATTTATTTTTATTAAAAATATGTTTAATATGACTGTTTTGCTCGAATTAAATATCACCTAACCTTGTTTCTTGTTAAAACAACATAAGTCAGGAACAGTTTTTCTGTTATTCTTCTTTTTATTATTCATAAATTATAAAAATTATTTGATATTTACAAACTTTGAAGTCCAAGCTCTATAATTAGTCAAAATAAAACCATAAAAATGCGTTTACTTGTGAAGAATACAGTTTTTTTTTCTGAAAAGTTCTGATTTTGTGACTTATGTGGTTTTTGAAAGGACCGATTCAATTAATAAATTCAATAATCTGGGACGTTCTCTATTCCGTTGTAATGCTACTTCCGAATCCACTTCTTTTATTTTACCTTTCTATTCTAAAATCCTTTTGGTTTTCTATTGGGAACCGGTGTGGTGTTTATTTCATCCCCCTGCTCTTGCAATCACGATTATTTATATTGACCAAACAAAGAAAGCACTGAAATATAGAATAAAGGACCTTCAATATGTTTCTAATCAAGAAATTTCTCATAACGTAAATATTATCTTTCACCTTATTAAACGGTGACATTTTGTTACCCTATTCTGAATCTGTGGGAAAGTGTTTCGTAATCGACGCTTGACGCATGATTTTTCTTTTTTGTTTAAATCAATTTAGATTCCTATTTCTTCTTTTCTTCCTTAAAACAATTTATACAAATCATGAAAAGTTTTATATGCCTTGAAGCTTTAATAATCTTTTTTTTTAAATTCATTTAGCAAAATTTCATTTATTAGTTAGAAAAATAAATTTTAAAAGTTGCGTTCAAACTTGTATCTTTCATTTTTATTTGAAACTGGAACATTTTTCATAACTGAAACACTGTTTTTCTTAATAAATTTTGCTTACGATGAAAGGATTTTTTATTCCTTTTTTTCTCATTTTCTATTTGTTTAGTAGATTAAATCATATACCACAGTTGTACATTGAAAAAAAAAGAAGTTTACGCACAGAAAAGAGTTAAAGTGAAAAATGTAATAAGTTTGTAAGAACTAGAAATAATAGTGTTTTTATGTATCTTATTCTTCTGTATTATCGATGTTCACATTTTATATTCTAAATAGATTTAAGAATGGCGAAATAATGTTAAAGAACTCAACCGTAGAACAAAATTAACCCTGCCATTTTTAATCGGTCATGACTTTTATTCACAAATATCTGTAGAAATGACAAAAACATATATAAATAATGAGAAATAAAAATAGACGATTACTATCTTTGCATCTCTTTAATCTGAGGCATCTCCAGTTATGTTGTTAGACAAACGCTCAGTTGGAGTTTCAAGGAAAATGTAGATATGCATAATCGTACATTAAAATTAGTTATAATGATAAGTTTAATTGCATTAAAATTGTGATGCTCTCAACAAGTCAACCTATTGAAATATCTGTTATTTGCCACTGGATAACCACAATTCAATCAGAATGGGTAGATCACCTGAAGCTGATTTAAAAAAAAATAGAGATTTTAACATTGTTAAATTTTTTCGCTAAAGTAACAAAGTGCTCCTTTGCAATGGCAAAAGTCAAATATTAAAATATATCGTGAGTTTAGTTGAACACAGTTCTGATCCTGAGACGATATCAGCAATTAAAAATCTGAAAGTTCCCAAGAACGCCAAATTGCAGAGATGGGCACTACCTCTTTTCATGCAGGAAATGTCTATAAGGAAAGGGCATGTTTACAAACAAACAGTTCCATCAACCAATCTATCACTGCATTTTTGTCGCAGTTATCATTACAGGAATCGTCATGTCGACGTAGGTCAATCATATAACAGACTAGTTTAAGGTAGACCAATTAAATCACTCCATCTTATGTGTACTGTAGGAGTCGTAAAGAACGAACAGGTTTTTCTCCCAAAACAACAGTAATTTAACCAACAGTGACGTCAGTTGGCCTTTCCTTATTGCACATATACCAGGAAGTGCTAATGCTGTTGCAGTTGCTTATCTCGCATTTCCGAAAAAAAACATATATATAATTCATTATTGTAATATTTATCCTAGTATGTTTATACGTGTTTTGATATAAATAAATATTGTTTATTGGTTGTATTGAATGAAAAGTTATTATTGTTATTTATTTTAGTTTTATCATGCATATAAAATTTCTAGTATGGTACCGAATAATACATGTATGTTTCAAAGCTTCTGTATGAGAGCAAAAGTAGCAATAACGTAGGTAAAGACTCTTAATGGGTCAGCAGGTTTTCATTTTTAAACTTAATTGAAAAATAGTTGATTAAGTATCTTAATGGAATAACAGGATTTCACTTTGGAACTTAATTGAACAATAGGTGATTAATATTGTTTTTGATAGAACAAGAACTGTAGGGGATTCAAGTATAGAACTGGAAATTTCAGTCCATCCCGGATAGATATATAGTTTCCATGTGTTGGTCATGGTCCATCAATAGAAACAGGATGGATTGTGCGAAGATAGCATTAATGTTTGGCATCTGGTACGAGAGTATGAATGCGCGTAGTGTAGTGAAGCAGAAAATAAACAGTTGAGTTTGGTTTGTGTCGTCTATAGACGGAAAATGTATCCTTTATTATGGAATTTGTGTAACTTTTTATATGTTAGTGTAGTGTTTCAGTTATGTAAAATGTATTTTTTGTGCCTTATTAAACTTTGTGTTTGTGTATTCAACAGCCTCTTCGAGTCTTTTCATATTAATCAATTTCTTTAAGTAAAAATGAGGAACGAGCCATTTCGTTCGGGAGGAACGTGAAGGTTTGTATGAGAATTAAACTCGAAAAGGGTAGTTCATTCGTTATCTTCATTGTTACAGCATCACAGTACCATACTACTGTAACCGTACCATCCTACGATATTTTACCCGCGCACCGAAAGAAATAGGATTCTGTCCCTAAAAATACGTAGAAAAATTGTGATATGAACGATAAACATCTATAAATGAAAAAAATTAGAAGTGCCAAAGGATGAAATAAGGGTGTGTATTCCTCTAGCGTAAGTTCTTACCCTGCTGCTAACTTGTTTTCATGGAGTTTTTGATCAGACTTGGGGGGGGGTTCTATTCCACTTCAATATGTGCAAACGCAATACACCTTTAATGGCTCAACCCGTTTTGCGTGGAAAATTATCAAGGGAAAATAAATACGAATCCAAATAGAGAAGTCTCACAGAGAGGAGATCAAAATCATGGAGAACAGTTCTGTTAAGCTTCAGAGGAGAAGTAGATTTTAGTATGTTTCGCAATGTGTGTAAAAACAATAATTTTTACAAAACATTTCGATGCATTCTATCTATGGATGCAAAAGTTCTTAAAAATAATATCTAAATGTTAAAATATTGGAAAATGTTTCATAATCATAGAAAAATTCATGGTTAATTTTTCTTATTATCGATATATTCATTGTTTTATATATTGAGGTGAGAATTAATCATTGCCGTTTAATTTTTTTATAGTTTCTATTTTATTGTAGGATTATGTTTTTCTTTGATATCATTAAAAAAGGATATCAAGTTATGAAAAAATGAGCATTTACGACACCTGTTAATATTCCCTTTCAATCCGGAAATAAAGATAAAGAAAGGCTGTACATAGTTTTTAAAAAAAATGTCTTCACCGTAATGTTATCTGATGCCAAAAAGGCATGATGTTTTTCTATACGAAGCAGAGAAAGTATGCTCAGTCTCACAAAAAATCAACGCTGCAAGCGAAACAATCTTCCGAAGTACTTGTTGTAGGAGTTGCGGATTGGAAACTCTTCATTCAATATATAGTTGTTCCGAAGAACGAAACGGCCAATACAATTGTCTATGTTTAAAAAAGCATCGACTCGCCGCAAATAGTTTTTGAACATTGGAAAAAAGTCATACATAATAGCAGAAATGAATTATTGATAAACTTTCTTACATTTCAGAAAAGTGGAAATGCTATTTTTTTCCAATTTGACATTCCATTTTAAATTATATATATATTTCCTAATATCTCAATTTATATATATATATACACTACTGGCCATTAAAAATGCTACACCATGAAGGAATGCAAATAACAGAATGATATTTATTGGACAAATACATTATAATGGGAAGGACAATTGATTACATTTTCAGAAAATTTGGAGGTATAGATCCTGAGAAAACACTACCCAAAGCAGCAACCTCTGGCCTCAATAACAGCATTTATCTGCATATCCATGTAGTCGAACAGAGATTGGATGTCATGTACGGGTACATCACTCCATGCAGCTTCAACACTATGCCACAGTTCATCAACCATAGTAACAGGCGAGTGGTGGCGGGCCAGTCGCTCAGAAGCCATTGACAGGGCATTTTCAATTGGTGAGAAATCAGGAGAACGTGCCGGCTAGGGCAACAGTCGAACATATTCTGTATCAAGGAAGGTCAGGATAGTACTAACAACATGCGGTCGTGCATTGTCCTGCTAAAACGTAGAGTTGCGGAGGCATCGAAGATAAGGCAGAACCGCGGGCCGTAACACATCAGAAACGTAACGGCTGCTGTTGAAAATGACGGCAATGCGAACAAAACGTTACCGAGACGGGTATCCAATGGCATTTTATACCGTCACTCCAAGTGATATGACACTATGACGATTCGAAAGCAAGCTGGCAATGTGTGTTTTCCACGATGCCGCTAAATACGGATGCTGGCATCATGTGCTGTATATGAAGCAGGAATGGCTTCTCACGTCGTCTTTGATGAATCCAGGTTCTGTATGCAGCATCATGATGCTAGCATCCATATTTGGCAGCATCGTGAAAAACGCACATTGCCAGCTTGCATTCGAATAGTGATACTGTCATATCACTTGGAGTGACGGTATGATGTGCCATTGAATGCACGTCTCGATAACCTCTTGTTTGCATTGCCGGCAATTTCAAGAGCAGCCGTTACATTTCTGATGTGTTACGGCCCGTGGATCTGACTTATCTTCGATGCCTCCGTAAAGCTACGTTTTAGCAGGACAATGTACGACCACATGTTGCTCGTACTATCCTGACCTTCCTTGATACAGAACATGTTCGACTGTTGCCCTGGCCGGCATGTTCTCATGATTTTTCACCAATTGAAAATGTCCTGTCAATGGCTTCTGAACGACTGGTCCGCCACCACACGCCCGTCACTACGATTGATGAACTGTGGTATAGTGTTCAAGCTGCATGGACTAATGTACCCGTACATGACATCCAATCTCTGTTCGACTCCATGGCTAGGCAGATAAATGCTGTTATTGCGGCAAGAGGTGGCTGCTTTGGGTAGTGTTTTCTCGGGATGTATACCTCCAAATTTTCTGAAAATGTAATCACTTGTCCTTCCCATTATAATGTATATGTCCAATAAATATCATCCTGTTATTTGCATTCCTTCATGGTGTAGCATTTTTAATGGCCAGTAGTATATATATATATATATATATATATATATGTTATACAATAATCAATGAAGTCATGGTGAGTTGTCAAAATAATGCAGTGAAGATACTTAAATTGGATTAAAATATTATATTAAATATTTACAAAAAACTATATACAGATTAAAAATAATAAGTTCCAATAATCGTCGTTCGATTAAACATCTTCTCTATGTAACTTCCGTTACACTTCACTTAGCGATAGTCAAATACATCTTGTACGTCCAAAAACATTTTTTGCTTCTGGCTGGCGCGCTTATTTCATCGAATATTGTCGGCATAAGGCCTAAAAATGACAATGTTAAGCTCGTCATAACATATAGAAAAATACCAGAATGATTGAAATATAATACGATAACCAAGGAAATCAATGAAAGATTATTAAAAAATAGACAAATTAGTAAAAAAGTAATTGAAACAACACACCAAGAAAAAAGAAAACCCTTCAATGATTGTTCAATTGAAATAAGTAGAATAATAATTTCCAAAGTAAAAATTAAGCAAGGACTTATAAAATATTGTAAAGAAATTCAGATTTCCAGTGAATAATAGAGCAGTAATGGCACACAATAAGCAAGATGAGTACAAATTGAAGGTTTAATGGAATATAGTACAGAAGAAAAGCGCAAATGTATAAATAACTTTCTATATTAAGAGAAGTAAATTGAAATTTAAGAAATAAAAACTGCTAAAATATGGTATAATGAAATATCAATCAAAATTTACCGAATACTTTATGCATAGAATACAATTATGAATGCTAGATTGAAAAGAGGTTATATAACTAAAACAACATTCATAATATCATGCGCATATGCAACAATATTATTAGAATGCTGATACAATTAAAATGAAATCACCTGTGTGAAAATAAATGGAAACATAAATGAAAATAAAAATAAAATAAACCCTGCTAATTTAAAATTTAAAAAAATAATCTAAAAACTTTGAATGTGTTATGGAATCGTGAGAGGAGCTTCATAAGCAAACATATCATATATCATTCAATATTGTCGGCATGTGAAAAAACACAATTAAGCTCCTTGTAATATATATAAAAAGCCAGAATAACTGAAATATAATACGATAACCAAGGAAATGAATGAAAGATTATTAAAAATAGACTAAAAAGTAAATAAATAATTAAAACAACTCACCAAAAAAAACTGACAGTGATTGTGCAAGTAAAATAAGTAGAATAACAATTAGCAAAGTTAAAAATAGGTATATATATAAAATATTTGATCGTAAATACATGCAATTTTCGAGTGTAGGATGATTATATATATATATATATATATATATATATATATATATAAATCAACCATAGACTTAAAAATAACTAGGAACCAAAAGAAACAGCAGTGATTTATTTGTCAAACCTAATAGAAGTCCTGTGTTTTATCTTTATTTTACTAAAACCTTGAGGACACTTGAAAACTGACTAGTAAATGTATTTTATTTTATGAAGCAAATCTTATCCAATTTATTTAGATTTTTTTATTTAAATGCTTAGGAACATTCCCCATTTTTTAATTCTAGTCTGTGCTTTCCACTTACATTTTATTGCCCTGGCATGTGCGATTTATTAAAAAATAAAATAAAAACGTTTATTAACATTAGAATTTTAAACAAAAATTTTAAAATATATATTTTGAATTTTAAATGTTTACATTTTATTAAATATGTTACATATTTTAAATTTCCTCTTCTTAGTTTAAGAGTAATTGAACAAATGGCCCCCAAGACATTAATTCATAAATCATACTGATTCTCAGCGGTAAAATTAGATAAAGCTTGAATGTTATTTTAGAGGGAAGAAAATGCATATTTCTATTCGTAATAATTTCTCTACGTTACTTTGAAAATGTGTTTCAGTTATTTCAAAATTTATGCGTTTAAGACAAAACAGAAATATTTAATATTACAGAAAAAATGAAATATAAATATTTATTTTAGTCCAGAATAGATTTTTTAATCAGTTTTTGAAACATCACAGACCTGTATGATGGCTTACCCTGTAAAGCGTTAAGGGTAAAATAAATTATCTTTGTTTTTCTTTGTATCATAAAAAGAAGTACATGAGATTCTGATAACATTTTCAGATTTTAAGGGCTTAGATAAAATAAATCGCATTAAAACATCACTATTTTTTAATATACTTTCTAATTATTTTCATTTAACATGTTGATCGCCCAGCCTGAAATTGATTTTTTTTTTCGAAACCAACGAAACAATCCCTTGAAAGTCCTGAAGCACGTAGTTCAGTTATTTGTCCGACAGATGGCGGTATGAGGCAATCAGAGACGAATCAACGGTATTCTGCTCACAAGATCGTATGGTCTCAGGGTTCGCTTAATGGAAGTCAGGCATGAGACCATAATGTGGGTTCGTAGGGCGATCAACGTGTTAAGTGAAATTTATGTATTATATTAAAATATAAAGGTGTGTTTGTATTTCACAACTCATAATCCAGGAACAGGATGAATTACGAGTTGAAAAGGGCTTCATTTATTTTTAAAGATTTAAGTATGTCGTAATAACGCTTGAAATATTGAAATTTAAATTAGTTTCTTATACGTTAAATTTTTGTATTTATACTTTTTTATATCTGCAATGGAAGAAAATATCGTTACATGCATTTTTTTCGACTTCCATTTTTCGACGGATTTACACATGTTAGGGATGAGAGATCCCATAAAACATGTTTTTACAAAATGTCTGTCTGTCCATGCGTCCGTGTGTGCGTCAGCTTTGTATCATCGAAAAGTGTTGGAAGTTATCCATTGAACTGAACCGAATTTCATATATATGTTTTTGTCTATGGTCAGCAGGACCCAGTTGAATTTTGGGATATTACGCCGAAAGGGGATGCTTTGATAGCGATTTTCTCAATTTTGTCGTAGTTGTGTTGTGCATCGGCTTCTCGTACAGCGAAGGGTGCTTCCCATCCAGGTAACCCGGCGATTCGCAAGCAGCTGACGTACAACAGAATGACGAAAAATATTGATTTTACTGACGCTGCGATGCGAATTTAGAATAATTAACATGTAGGAGATTGAAGAAAATTTTGTGATTATCACATTCGATTAGTTTAATGAAATTTTTGTAATGGTTGCAAATGAATAATTACTCCATTGTTGTGTATTAAAGCGAGGGAAGAGAAATAATAGAGATTATTATATTTACATCGATGTGATCTTCTCATTAAAATTAAAAAGAAAAATTATTTTCAATTTCAAGATTTGGTGAAACAAATATCTCGATTAAATTATCACAAAATGCTAGAAATTCCTACTCCAGAAACACAACAGTCAGATACACTTAGTAAAACATGTACTATATGAATAAGTTAATTAGTAGATCGTTAAACAATACGCTATCTAGTTCAAAATGGCCATTTGCGAAATTTCTGAGCAAATCATAGCAGGGAAGCACTTACACGTTCCCCATGAACCATAACCAAGTAACGCATGCAAATATATTTTCTAAAAGATCTTGTTCCAATTTCCACATAATTCTCTTTCATAGGAGCTCCTCGCTCCTCGCTTTACTTCAACGATTTCAAGTGCTGTATGCTTCTTTACCTCATATTCAGATTTCTTGATAAACTATTGTTATCGACGGAAACTATCATATCTTAACGAATTTGGATAATACAATTAACCCTAAACAAAAAAAAAGAAGAAGTCAGGCAGTTTTTTAGAGAGTATATAACAGGAACATCGATCCTTTTCGAATCTGTGTGTCAAATATTTCTGAAAAATATTTTAAGTGACCATGACGTGCCAGCAAACAAAAAAATATATCCATTAATAAGGAATCAATATTACTTGAAATTTTTTATAAGGGTGTAAAGACTGTTCTATATGTGTGAGCGTTCTAAAGGAAACAGGCCGTTCTCATGACGAACACAAGTTTAATATGGTAACATAAAGTTGACATGACGAGGACAGATGACAAGCACAGGTACATAAATCAACATAGAGGATTAATCATATTATTCAATATACATGACCGGTAACATTTACGGCCATTTTCATACCATTCTGGTTTCTACTATGACAAGCGACGTTCTTTTTCGCTGACATTCTGAGTTCTACTGCCGCGCTTTTTCGTTTCTCCAGAAGGGGGCGCTACTAGAGCAAGAAAAGGCATGCGCCGTCCTCACACCTCCCCCTTTCAAGAATTTGATTTAGTCTTTTGAGACAAATCAATATCTAATAAATTTCTAAATAAACAAGTAAAGCATATTAATACAAAAATTCAAACATTTAAAGAATTTCAAAGAAAATAAACAAATAGAATACACTATAACACTATAATATACTATTGCTAATATTTTAAATTTCTAGGATAAAGTTAAAAGTTTTTAAGTTCAAACTTGTAACACAGAAAAAAAAAAAGAATGTTCACTGTTTTTAAGTCCAATGTGAGGCATGTAGCCTACTTAGAGAGTCAGCATTCACGTGGAGTTTCCCACGTCGGTACGTTATTTGGGCTTGAAAACGCTGCAGTGCAAGAGCCCATCTTTGAAGGCGCGCACTTTGAGGTGCACAGTCCGTGAGAAATTTCAAAGGATTATGGTCGCTCACCACAGTTACGTGCGAACCATAAATATAGTGTTCGAACTTTTTCAGGGCGAAGATAACAGCATAAGCTTCCTTTTCGATGGTAGCATAACCTTCTTGCTTCTTGGCATTTGGAGAGCTTTTTACTTGTAAAAGCAATGGGATGCTCTTGTTCATTTTCATCTTTTTGAGATAGACAAACGCCTATCGCATATGAAGAAGCATCTGCATGTATAATAAATGGTTTCTGAAAGTTCGGGGAATAACAGATGGGTGATTTACTGATCGCCTGTTTCAACTCAAAAAAGGCTTTGTCACAATCCTCAGACCAAGTAATTTCATTAGGGGAACGTTTCTTGGTAAGTTCAATCAATGGACGAGCTATGTCGGAGAATGAAGGAACATAGGATCGGTAGTAAGATAAAAGACCTAATATGCTTCTGACATCTTTCTTTGACTTGGGAACTTCTAAGTTTTGTATCGCTGATACTTTGTCGGGATCGGGTGCATGTATACCGGATCCTACCACATGATCTAGAAATTTTATTTTTTTTTCGTTTTTGCCGTCTTCTAGTACTAAATTTATTGTTCATTCGGCGAAAGCCATCACGTGTATACTGTTTCTTCCACACAGTTTCCTTTATTTTCACTTTATCATAATTTTTAGAAAGTTCAAATTCATTTTTATTTTCGTCGATCGTCACTTCCCTAGTCTTTGTAAACTCATCAATCTGCTCAGATTCCTTCTGGCATTTTTCTAACATCATGTTGTCAGGATGATTTAACTTAAGGAATACATCGGGTTCTTTATTTGCTATTTCATGTGATTTCATACAACCATTGACTATAATGTAGTCGGAATTTTCATCGTAAACAAGAGGTTCTTTCTCGCTGAACTCAGTCGTGTTGGATTCGGAACTTCCATCAAGTGTTTCTAGCATTGTATTATTGAAAATACAGTAAGATTCTTCTGTTGTCGTGACATCAACTTTTGAATCTTTAATTTCAGAAATTATGTTTCGTCTTATATTGTCTTCCTTCATGTCTGATGATGCAATCAAATATTTATCCGAGGCACTTGCATTCCTTTTAGCATAATTTGCGGTTTCGTATTCGGTTTCCTCATCAGGCGTGACTGCATAGTTTGAGGGTTCGAAAATTGAAGTTACATTGTTAACTATGGGAGTATCCTTCATAATATTGTGTTCAATCTGTAAATAATTTTGGACTTTTAAATCTTTTGAATTATATAAAATTTCTTCTGCTTGCCTAATTTGGGGATCATCTTCCTTATAATGAATTTCCGTTTCGACTTGATCTCCCCTCTCTATTACAATTAAATCGGTAACAGTACATATGTCATTTTCATTATTATTAGTTTCTTTCGTGATCGATTGTGTAATACTAGTACTCGGGTGAGGGTTATTTTTCGTCTCATCGAATAATTTATCCAAGTGATATAAGAAATTCTCATGAACGAAAAAGCTATTAAATTCATTTTTGTTAGCTGTCGAACACTGATTTAACGAAGGGTCGTTTTTCTGTTGACTTTTAAATTTCTCTGAATCATTTATAAAAGTATCAGGGTCGTTGCCAGGTGTTTGGTCTATGTTCTCGTTTGCATTCGCATTTTCAACTGACATATGGTCTAAAATTGAAGCTGACAGATCTACAGTGTTGGTTTCTTTCGTATTGTCACTTATCGCGTCAACATTACAATTTAATGCCTTATCATTTTCATTATATTTATCCAAATTATTTAATTCATTATATGTATCAAGAGAAAGTAATAAATCATCAATTAAATTATCAACCACGGCACATGTTATCATAATATTCGGATATATCTTGAGGTTTAATTTATCAACTGCAATACTCAATGGAATATTTATTAAAGGAGCTTTTAATTGGCGTCCGAATGCAGATTGCAATATTATAGTACCACAAGGATTTTTAAAGTATTCGGTACACAATCAGTCTTTATTATAGAAATTTGGGTTCCACTATCTACTACGCCATGTAATATTTTATCACCACATTCGATATCTACTGTCGGTAATGTTTTAATTAATTTCGTTTCTGTTTGCGGTGTTTTCAAATTAAATAACTCATCCGATTTTACTCTAGCAGTGAGTGTTTTTTCATTTGAATTCGAATTATCTTCCCTATCAAATTTATTGGCATTGCCAAATAAATAACTACATATCGTAACATTATGGTATCTGCAGCAATTGGTGCATTTTTTATCTTTTATGGTACAATCTTTAGCGACGTGTTTACCTCTCTTTAAGCATAAAAAACAGCGCCCTTCAGCTCTTAATTTAGCCATTTTCTGCTCAACGGATAATTTATTACATTCCTCAGTCGAATGATTATTACAAGAACAAAATATACAAAAGGTTTCAGCGGTAATATGAGATACTTCAGAATTAATTCTGTCACTAGCGAACATTTGTCTACGAAATGCGGGGGAATCATTATTATACGACTGTTTTGACCTTGGGTTATCTAAATTACCAGTTAAATAATTTTGTTTTTCTCTCGACTCTATTTCGGTACGAATAAATAATAACAAATCATCAATGTTTGATTGCGAGTCACTAGAATTTTTTATACATTGCTTATTATATTCTAACGAAAGATTGTTTGGCAGGGATTTAAGCAGTATAGGTGTCAACAGGTTATCAAATCCATTTGAGTCAATATCCAAAGACCTGAGACTTCTTATTTGGCATTGAATGGTATCAAATAATTTTCGCAGAGCGATTACATCATTTGTTTTCAATACGGGTTTCAAGGATAATGTGTGCCGTGACAATAAGGTCCTTTCGGCCGAATTGTTGTTTCAGAATTTGGATAGCTTCCAAATAATTTTTATCTGATAACGCAAACCCGGAAATAGAATTATTTGCACTACCACCTAAATAACTTTGTAAATAGCTCATTTTTTCAATATTTGACAGTGAATCATTATCATGGACTGCTATTTTGAATGAGTTCCAAAAGTTTTGAAATTTACTTATTTCGCCGTAAAATTTCTCAATCTTTATGGTGGGGTGTTTAACAGATTGCGCAACTACTTCTGCGTGCTTATTATCGACGTGAGATACGGGGGAAATTTGGCTTTTGCTATTATTTTTCAATTTCTTATTAATACTAAATTTCCATAAAGTTATTTTATCATGATATTCGATGGACGCTTTTGCGTCTTTTTCGATTTCATCTTCATCATTAATTAACACTAAAATTTGTTCATCTTCTCGTTTAAGACCTATACCTTTATGTTCCAGCTGAGCTAAATTTTCTTCTATTTCGTCAAAATTCGGTGATTCCAAAACCCATGCATCTTCGATCTTTTTAACAATAGAAGTAATAGATGCTCTTACTACCCTTCTAGTTTTTTTAAGCTTAGTTAGTTGATCCGCCATGCTTAAACAAAAAAAATTACCTTACCTCTATAAAGGTTATCCTAAATATTTCACTGTAATCTTTCAATCACTACTCAAGTAGTACAGCCTTATTCATCCTTTTAATTCTGACACCACTGTAAAGGCTGTTCTGTATGTGTGAGCGTTCTAAAGGAAACAGGCCGTTCTCATGACGAACACAAGTTTAATATGGTAACATAAAGTTGACATGACGAGGACAGATGACAAGCACAGGTACATTAATCAACATAGAGGATTAATCATATTATTCAATATACATGACCGGTAACATTTACGGCCATTTTCATACCATTCTGGTTTCTACTATGACAAGCGACGTTCTTTTTCGCTGACATTCTGAGTTCTACTGCCGCGCTTTTTCGTTTCTCCAGAAGGGGGCGCTACTAGAGCAAGAAAAGGCATACGCCGTCCTCACAAAGGGTTAAACAAAATATGGATAACACACATGAAAGAATTGTAATTTAGAAAGTAATAAAAAAAAATAATGTGATTTCTGATGCTGCACCTGAAAGGCCAAATAATTGATATCCGGATCATATGTTTAGTTACTTTTAACAAAATGCAAGCTGTCTACTTGAATTTTTCATATTACTCATTTCAGAAATTGACTAGCAGAAATTGATACAGGACAAAATAGTCAAAATGGCAAACATCAGCTTCGTTAAACGGTGTCATTAAACCTGAGGCTGTGTGAGCGAACTACTTTTACATGTCTGTCATTATATTCTAATAAATTATCATAATTTTAACATCGATATTTTTTCTTATAATGCCTGATACCCTTTCGTTTATCAATAGCATTCAAATTTTCTTTTAATTTAACATTTTAACGATGTCACGTTGTTTTAAAATTTGAATTAAAGCGACTTTGAAATTTGAATTTAAGTACACATGATTACCGAACTGTTTTGTAATGGAACTCTTTTTTTCATTTTCCAAAAGATGAATTACATTTTGGGTTAAAAGCGATTGTTGTGTCATCACAACAGTTGTTTCCTTTCCCGTACTATCACTTCTGGAAATTCGGTTCAAAATGCCAACTTTCACAGCCTTTTGTGAACGTCTTCTGCCTTTACCGAAAAACGGAAAACAAATTATTCGATTACGTAGTATCTAAATAAGAGTACCTACCAATTTCATACGTTTGCGAAAATAAAATTTATCAAGAAATGTGTCAGAAAGCAAGCAGTTTAGATTTACAAACAGCCTTAAGTGTTGTGGGCGTGAACTTTTTTCCCCCTTCAGTTTAAATTGTACAACAACCTTTAATTTTGGAAACTGCAGCGCCCACATGCAAAACATGTTGGAAACATGTTTTAAAATTTAGCCAGTAGATTACACTCGATGACTTATAAACATTAAGTACAGCGTATTGTATCGATTTATTGTCTTTATGTAATGTACAAATCTGTCTCGATAAGTATAAAGTGTTCATAATTTGGGAGCTCTGTGTAAATGTAGTTGAAAATCTGCAGCACTATCTATATAAATATATTTAACCGGCTCCACATTTCTATAACACAAAAGCATTTTGTTTAGATAAGAATCACGAGTGAATTATGATGAAGCCTGAAATCAAATTTTAATGCAAAGCAAGTATGAATCACGCAAAGCATTCAAGAAATATAGTTTGATTCATATTTGTTTTATATGGAGGTCAACGTGTTAAAGACTGTCTAAATGAAAAACATTCTACAAAGTTTAGTAATATTACCCTTTTTAGACATTTAGATATATGTAAGTAGGGATATACTAAATATTCGGTATATATTCGGTATTTGGCCTATTCGGCCATAATATTGAAAATTCGGTTAGGTCGAATATCAAAAATGAAATACATAACCTATATTTCATTAAAATACATTCATATATTTTACTGAAATATATAACACATTGAAATATATAACATATATTTCACAAACATTGCAAAAATATATTTTGAGTATAAGCACTGAATTCCTGAAAGAATGCACGCAACCACAGACTGTGTTACATAAAAAGCGATACAACTACTTATTCTAATTTCCCTGGACTAACTTAAGATGTAAATTTACCAAGATTTTTGTGTCCCGAACCCCTTTAAATGAATTTAAATACATTTAAGTAAAAATGATGTGTTGTTTTTACACATACTGTAATATGTTGAGTACAATCTCCTTATTAATTGTAATGAATTCGATTTATTCATCATAATTCGATTATAAAAGAAGTGCATATGTGGCTCCTTAAAGATCTCTCTTTTTTAAGTAATGAACATTGCCGTATTCCAGATTCTACCTCATAAACTTTTTTTAAAGTCCATGTATTTTACGTTAATGGTCTTTTTTGACTTTATAAAAACTATATATCACTAAAAGAATCTCAAGTGTGACACAATAAAGACAGAAATTACTCCATAAATTTACAACACTTGAGAACAGTGTTATCATATTAAGATGTTCCCGAAATACCATAGCTTCCTATTCATACCATAGCTACAAGAAATGGAGGCTTTTTGGGGGGATAGATGATTCTGAACTGCTAGAGAGCTTGTTAGAAGGATATGTTTACTGCAAAATGTTGCCGGAAAAGTGACTTTTCGCCGGGCGAACCCCGTCATTCTGATGCAAACTTTAAAAAAGAAGTGTAATTAATTGTGTGTCGCTTAATGTAATTTCCGACTGCTGTGAAGTATTCGCTTAATAAATTAATGTTTTTCGCTAACAAGTCTTTTAATTTTAAGCAGAACAATTCTATTCGATTTTTTTTCTCGTTCACGTATCGCGTGGTTTTACAAATTGATGTACTCTAATATCAAATGTTATTGCATTATTGAATAAAGAACATATTTTTTCCCCCAGAAATGTTTAAAATGTCAGAATAAAGCAACCATCATTTACTATAAAAATACTTGTAAAATTTTGAATCTATTTGCGTTTTAAATAAAATGTCTTTATTTTTAATTGAACATATGAGACATGTACACTACCCATCTTTCTGAATTTTTTAATGATAACTATATTCTGGTGAAAGAGTTTTGTTCATAGCTTATGTCACCATAAATTTTCAGAAAAGAAATGAGAGGTAAAAATACATTAAAAATAATATAATATCTAGATTAATATCCGAAGCGCATGCCGATATGTATCCGAAAATGCAAGATGTCAGTGACCTATCTTTATCTTCTTTTATAATAACTAAAGGATCTAACCCGGGCTTCCCGGGTTACAAAATATAGGTGAAAACCTTTAATTATTATTATTATTTAAAACTCTTATAGATTTTTTACATTTAATATATTTTTTTAGATTGTCCACTAACAACACCAAAAAGTAATTTTTATATGAAAAATAGCAGTTATGTATTCAAATAAAGTTTTGAAAATTTATTAAAAGCGATATTTTCAGGGTATATAAGCCGGAAACAAATGCTGAACAAGTGCAATATTGTCAAGTTTTAATTCAGCTTAATGAATATTAACTATATTTTATTTTTCAAATTCCTGGTAGAAACATTTCCTAGTTCAAACTTTTCTTACTGAATTTCAAGAATTATAAGACACTATGGACCAGAATTAAATTCTAACTAGAACACCTACTCAATATAATATCACAAATAAAATTGCAGTTACTTTTCCACATTATTTTAACTAATTTAATTATTGTTAAAACTTTATTATAATATGATACTAAAATCTTTTTCGGAACTACTAAAGCATGTTTTCAAGACATTTTAGTAAAATAACTTTAAAATATACTTAAAATTTAGAAATAATTTTTTAATAAATTTTTTTAGAACATAATAACAAATTAATTTACAGTAAATCATAATAAATAACATAAGAACAACAGCAATTTCCTTCCGAGATCAATCTTCTTATGGCAGTGCTTTTCTAAATTACACCTCTTTTCAAGTTTTAAATTTGAAAATTCAGAAAAATTTGGAAGACTAAGATTTATAAATTTCTCAGTCAGGATATTTGTTATCTAGTTATAATCCTCACAATTTAAACAATCATTGGCAAATGTATTAAAGCACTAGCTTTAAGATATTTGGACACATTATTCGATTTACTTCCATCATCTTTTTTATTTTTTGTAGAAAATGAATCAATCACTAATTCTGAATCTGCATACCCGATTCTGGGTTAAATGATCCCACCTTCAACCTCCTCTATTTTATAAATAGATTTTTCAAAACCATATCTTAATAACATACATTTAAAATAAACTATAAAAATAATAACTTTAAAATATAATAAAACTCTTTTAAAAAAATAACAGTAACAATAACATAAATAAATACATAAAACCTTTATATTAACTGCCTATTTTTAATTCTATTCATTGCTTCAGAAATTTCTCAGAAAACTTTTATAAACATACTAAATAACATTCAACAAAATAATGTTTAAATATCTACATTTTTATTAATTTGCTTACCCACTTTACACAAGATCGTAGACAAATTTATATGAGAAATATGTATTCTCCTTTTTGCTAAAATGCTATGAAAGTGACATTAGGAAGGGCACGGGTTAATTCCTTGACCGTTATCACATTGCACAGCATTCCAAACTCCATGAGATATTGGAATTACATCGTATCATACATATCACACAGATTTTTCCGATCCACAGATTTTATTATAGATCTTTCATATCCTGTCCAGCTTTTAAATGTAGCATTTGTAACTTCGCTACAATATTTTCAAGCTTTGGTTAAGAATGGTGAAGTCGCAATCATAGGTATTGTGGCTAGTTAAAAAAGCGGCAGAGATCTTAAGCGCTTGGATTCCCCATAAGCACACAATAATCACAATCAGTGACGAAAAAGCATTTTTGTTTAGCAGTTGTTTCCATCACGATAAACGACTCACAGTCCCTGTGAAACTGCATTAAATCGAATCAGGTGATATATGCCACATTAGGTTATTAAATAAGGAAAATAGAAAATTTAACTTAAAAATTTTTTAGCATAATTCATTCCTTTACTAATGTCTACATTCCAGGAATCAACAGAAAAGAACAAGAACAATATCCAAGCTGGTGTAAACATATTTTTAACATTGAAATGCCGCCAGACAACTTTCCCGATCATTTTTTCTGTGCTTCAGTTGTGACAGGAAGTCCATTGGAAAATAAGGAAAGCAACGACAGCAGTTCTGTAGATAACAGCATATCTAGACTTAATCCGTCAATTTTCACAGTTTCAATGTCACTTCCTTGAATTCCAACGCCGACAGCACCTGTTTCCGATACTCCGAAGACGTGTGTATCTTTTCAAATGGCAGCATCTTCAAGTTCATCATCTTCATTTATCAGACAATTTGATGTATCTACACTTCCTTGTGCATCTGATGATCATACTCTAAAAAATCCTTCCGGCCTGTACCGGGAGGAAAAGGTAGCTTTCCTATATCTTCGTTTTAAAATTTTAGCTAATGTTACACGAAAACAGCAAGTTAAAATGCAAAGAAACGTTTACAAAACATTCGTTAATACTGAATTTGAATAAGAAATTCGCCAAATTATTGAGCAATAGCCAAATTGGCTTCATTTATGAAGACTTATTTTGGTCGCCAAATTGGGCGATATTTCGCCAAATGTCGCCAATTTTGGCGAGAATTTGCCGCTAACAGATATGAATATATAGTTTTATGCGTATGATTGGGAAAATTATTACAACAATGAAAGAAAATAATTTGCGAATAATCGCGTTAATGTGCTGTTTTGTTTCAAAATGTCAGCCACCCTAGAATTTTAAACTGCTCTATCTCAGCCATTTTTTAAGATAGAGGTGAACCAAAAAATGCTCTGGACTCCTTGTATCAAGGCCTAACACGTAATTAAAAAATAAATTTGAATTTTTAACTTTTTGTATATTTATTTTAGTTTTAAATTTTGAAATGGCCGCCATCTTGAAACAAAATGGCGGACCAAGCTGGCCAACGAACTCGGTCGAGACATTAGTGACCTTAATACACACAATTAGTTTCATCAAAATCAATTTATAAATACGGGCGTTATCGTATGACATAGGTCAGATATATATATATATATATATATATATATATATATATATATATATATATATATATATATAAATCAACATTTGAACGGAGGGTGGTTTTGGGGTCTGGGGGTCATGATCGGTGAAAATATATCAAAATTTTCCGGAATTGCTTTCCTCCGAACGGCTGCAATAGGTAGCTTTATACTTTTTTGTATTGAAAGCTACCTAAAAGAGGAAGCATGAAGGTGCAAAAGTTCTGACTAATATTGCCGATAATTCATATCTTCAGTACTGTCGAAGCGAAGGCAAAAGCTGCTGAGAAACATAATTCACACTCAAGACGTGAACAGACTCTACAGGTTAAGAAGAAAATTCGCTTTGTTACATCCAATGATGACGAGAAACACATGGATCGTTCTGTCGATGATGATGATGATTCCTGTCTTTATTACAATGATTTATTCAGTCACTCAAAACCGGAGACGTGGATAAAATGTGTTAAGTGTTCAAAATGGGCGTATGTGCTGGTGTTTCTAGGTGTGCAAAAAAATGATTTATGATGTATGCAAATAAAATTAATAGCAACATATGGGTGTATCTTTTTAGGACAGCGCTGTAGATGAAATGACATAGTGCAGCATTTTGTATAAATCGTCATAATGACGTTGTGACTTTATTTGTTACTTTTTAAAAGGCACCGTTGCATTTTACATACTTCGCAAAGTTAGTTTGTAAAAAATGTAGGTCATGAGAAAAAAATTGGATGAATAGAAATGTTTTTTTCCCTTCGGGTATGACATGTTAGGACAATTTCCCCTATCTCTCTCTATCGCGTGCTGCCTCATTACGCGTTTATGCTTAAAACAATTTAAATAGTTAAGCATTTGTTTCGGCTTTTATTCTATAATGAAATAAAAAATTTATCAATCAATAAAAAAATAATAAACTAATATAAATAAGATACAAATTTAGCAGATTCGTAATCGAACTACGCACGTAAACCACTGAAATTGTCGTAATCAAAAAGGCTGCTGTAAGTAGCGAAATCTTTTGCGATTTTTTCATCTATTAACAACTGGCATGCAGCTCATACAAAAGTATCGTTTTTAATAAATTTCAAAAGTTTATTTAAACACATTATTGATATTTTTCATATAAAATTGCGTTTTTGGTGTCGTTAGTAGACCATCTAAAATATATAAATTTAATGTAAAAAATCTATTGTTTTTCATTTTTTTTTAAAAAAAGGTGTTCATCTATATTCTGTGACCCGGGATGCCCGGATTGAATCCCCTACTTTAAATTATCAATCATATAGTGCTTTTTCTAGAAGGAATTACCTAAAGAATAAATAAAGTGGTAATATGCCACTAAGGGGATTTTATTTTTATGATTCTGACGAAATATCAATAAATCTATGCTAGTGTAAGCTGTACTGAAGAAAAAGATTATTACAGCAGAGCATATACTATATGTTACTTTGACTTCTATTACTTTCTTCCCGAACGTAATCTTCAGATTGGACCCCTGCCAAAAGAGCTTTGCTATAAGGTTTTTGCAATTCCTGGCACATATCATATGGGAAATAAAGAAAAACAGATGTATGAAGTATGAGTGTAGTGGGTAATTTTTCTATTGCAATTTTAAAATATTTAATTTTGGATATTATTAGTGCAAAACTTTAGATAGTTTGAAATAGTGAGGTATTATTCACCAATCGTCTTTATCCTATCTAATTATAAAGAAATACATTCATAATTGCAATTTTCTGAAAAAATATTGTAATATTATTTTTTTTTATAAAAAGTAGAAAGCCAAGAAGTTTTGAAACATCATATAGATACATACGTATTGTATCTCGTATATATAGTTAATTCACTATTTACATGATAGTTTTTACATGTGCATGTAATTAAATGGCATTTTTAATTGATTTTGCGATCTTTCGAAACTCTTCAATTCGTCATGAGATTTCAATTTATATTTGATTATACAGTGTGTTTTTAAATAACTGGCACAAAATTTGATGATATTAAGTTAAAAACAAGAAACGTTTGTATGGGAAACTAGAATCACAATCTACTTCTTCGAAAATGTTACAGTGTATCTTACTCTGTAACGCGCAACTGGTAATTTCGTTGTTAACTTTAACAATAATGAACATATTTTAAAGTATTTCAACATATTTTGTTTTTTTCTAACAGACTAAATTTGTTTTGTTTCTGTATGGAGTTTGATGAAATCACACGAAGTGCGGAAGTGCTTTGCAATTTCACCACTGACACCGTATTTACGTCCATTAAGGATCGGGATCAACCCCAACCCGATTTTGGAACCGAAACGGGCTCGTTTTCGATTTTTATAACAATCTTCGGACTCGGTCTCAAAGTAAAAAAATTATTTATTCAAAAATTAAAAAAAAATAATAAATACATGTAAATGTAATCTAAATTTCCTAAAGTGTTTTAAATTACTTTAAAAATCAGTTTGAAAGCCAACTAAATTGTTATTGTAGGACATATGGAAAAATATTCTATCTGATTCTGAAGCCTTTGCATGATCAGTATTAGTAAAATAAAGAAGCGTGAGATAGCCCTTGCCTATCCTCATTTCTGTTTGAAGCCCTTTTTCAGAATTACTAAAAAACAGAATTCATGTCTTTCTACTCATATTTTTGTACAATTATATTTTGAAAGAATAAAAAATGTGACTTTTGCAGATTCCAGCCAGTGGTTGGATATAAATAACAAGATTGCTATTTTAAACAGTAGGGACATGAAAATCACGAAGCATTGTCATAAAGGAGTATTTAGGATTAATAATTATTTCTAGGTAAGAAGAGCTTTTTAAATGAGAAAAATAATCTTGAATTTTTTTTTAAATATTATCAACAATTTACTACTACGTACCCGGTATCGAGCTTGGTCGGGATCAGGCTCTGATGACACAAAATCATTCAGACTCGGATTTCAAATCGTCGGGCTCGGGCTTCGAAAAAAGGGACCGAACTCATCTTTAAAGCCCAGCTATGCCCTAAAATAATGGAGCTTCTAGCTCAGTGTGTTTTGGACGTGGAATTCACTTCCGGTGCTTTTCTTCATGCTATAGTATTTGAACGAAAACAAAGTTAGTCAGTTGAAAATTTCACAATAATATTTTAATTCTAGGTAAATTTATGAGCGAAAATACAAGTACGGCTTTTGAATCAGGCACTCTATATTTTGATTGAAAAGATGGATTGCGACCCTGGTTTCCTGAGCAAAAATTGTTTCTCTTAACATGAATCATCACACTTAAGCATTTGTACTAATGATTTGAAGTGCCATGTAAAAGTATACTTGAAGTTTCTATAATCTTTATTAAATTTAGAAAAAATTCCTAGGTTATTTTATGCTTTTAAAATCATCGGTAATGTAAATATTATGTTGAACTGATTGCACTTGTAGTTAAAGGCACATGACAGAGTGCATGTGTATTCAATTAAGAGATATTTTCACTTTTCTTTTTCACCCCAACTGCTTTTATTAGGTGTGTTCGTAATTATATAAATACATAGCACCTATAGTGGTATTTTGGTCCGTCTGCTTGTCCGCATATAACAGAACAAAAACTACCTAACCGAGTGGTTTGAAAATTTATATGTATAAACGTTGCAGAATTTTGTCGAGTCATTTCAAATTTTATAAAAATCGAATCAAAACTTAAAAAGATATTGATAAAAATATTTATTAAGTAATCTGAATTTTTTAAAAATAATATTATAGCAGCTTCCGACGATTAATCTTCAAGTGACCGAGATCTATCGCCAAGTTACCTGACATGTATGACGTTATAGTCATATATGACGTATATGGCATTTTATAACCTCTTTGAGCAAGTTATAGTCACATTCTTCATTCTATTAAATCCTATCATAAGTAATTAATTCAATGATATCCCATGATAAGTAATGTTTCGAGGTTATCATGTTGATTGCGCCACACTGTTTAAAATAATCTGAAATTCACGGGTATTTTTTTCCTAAATTTCACAGAAAAAGTCCCTTTTCACGACAAAAGGGCATTTTCCGTTAAAAGCAGAAAAATTTCTCATATTTCCTGAAAACAATGGAATGAACGGAGAAGAAAGCAGCCAACGGAGATATTCCGTAATCTGCTGCATATTTATTTTCAATGTTTCAAAAACTGAAGTGTTGCTGCACAGAAAAACTAAAAATTCAATAAATTAACAACAACAACAAAATAGTGCTTTCGAATTTTAAAAAGTAACAATTAATTTTTCCATTCTTTTAAAATCATTTGCAATTCATTTTTTTAAGTTATAAAAAAGTATTCGCACTTAAAATATATTCTAAACAAACAGATTAATATATATATATATATATATATATATATATATATGTAGGATTTCAGTTGAAACACTTCACGTAAATGATCATCAAATGAACTGACGCTGAACTGACACTCTATTATTATCCATGACTTTGATGCGCGAGTTGTAAATAGTTGGAATCGCGAGACTTGGCTAAGAGCCAGTGTTCTAATTTTTATTATGAAGCGAGAAATAAAAGGAATATAGCCGGAGAAAGGTATTATTAGGCCTCGCCGGATTGCTGTAAGCTAAATTGTTGTTATATAGTTTCTGCTAAAAGTGTATTAGTTGAAATTAAAGTTAGTATTCTGCTGTTCATCGATTATTTGTCATATTGGTTCAGTAAAGTGACTGTTTAGATATCATATACTTACATTTTTGGGGGCTCGGATGCCGGGATTACTAAAAGTAAAAGCCACTAGTATTGAAATGGAAACCAAACGTAAAGTGTTGTAAAACGCCAGTATCAAAAGTTGGGTTACGAAATAGGAAGGTGAAACCATAATCGTATCACTTCAAGTACAATTTTTGAAAGATAAGCATGGGAACTCTCAATAAAGCTAAGAGAATTGACCTAACAAACCTCTGCGAGGAATGTGGAATTGAAGCACCAGAAAAACCGACAATTCCTGTCCTAATAAAGTTGATCAAGAGTTGGGAGAGTTACGAAGAAGATTTTATAAGAGATCGATTGGAAGTAGTGATAGCAAGTAGAAAAGAGAAAGAAGAAAGAGAAGAGAAAGAGAAAGAGAAGAAATTACAAGCAGAACTGGAAGAGAAGAAATTACAAGCAGAAAGAGAAAGAGAAGAGAAGACATTACAAACAGAGATTGAAGAAAATCGATTGAAAATGGAAATGGAAGAGAGAAAATGGAAAATAGAATCGGAGCAGAATTTTGAAATTAAGAAATTACAGATACAAGAAAATTCAAGAGAACATATTAATGAAGACCCAAAGACAAATCCAGGAAAGCAATTTGAATTGCTTAGATTATTAACTAAATATGATAGCTCGAATGATATCAGTTTATACTTAGCTATGTACGAAAGGCAAATGGCGCAAACGGGTATTGATAAAAAAGAATGGGTAAATTATTTAATTAATCTAATGCCGTTAGATGTGATCAATATAATAACAAGGGAAAATGAGCCTGAAATTCACGATTATGATTATATAAAAAATATTCTACTAAAACGCTACAAGCTATCACCAGAGGAGTTTAGGCTGAAATTTTTCTCATTTAAAAGGAGCCATCAGCCAATTGGCGAGATTTCGCTTATGAGATAAAGGTGTATTTTCAACAATGGATTGAAGGCCTTCACGTAAATAACTTTGAAGATTTGGCGGAATTAATTGTTGTTAATCAAATCAGGCATAATTTACCTACAGAAACAAAGACACATTTCATAGAGGAATTATTGGTAATAAAGAAAATTGATGAATTAGTTAATAAATTAGATAATTACGAAACAGCACGAAGGGTTTACAATAAACAGTCAGTTAAGGATACAAGTAGCGATTTTGATGACGGAAGATCGCGAGTGGCTGATTACGCCAATTTCAAAAGACGCCAAATTGGCAATAGACACAGTATGAATCATGGAAGCAAAGAGTCGCATATAATCTGTTTTACATGTGGCAACCCTGGTCACGTGAGTGCGAAATGTGCCATGACAAATAATACAGAACAAGAATCTTCAAATTTTTACCCGCAACGTAATCAAAATTGGCGAGAAACAAAATACCAAAATGAGACCCAAAACACGCAAAGAAAAATAGTTAATATGGGCATGTTAAATGGTAAAAAAGGAAGAATCTTAGATATTAGCGGAGTAAAAGGAAACGTAATAATCGATACAGCAAGCGATATTTCAATCGCCAGTTCAAGATATCATACTGCAATAAATGCGCCAAAACTAACTAGCGACAATATATACATATCAGGCATAGGTGGAGGAAAAATTAAGCCAACAGGTTTTTTCTGGCATAAAGTCGTGGACGATACAGAAATCCAGGATAAATTTTACGTGGTACAAGAGACGGACTGAGATTTAATAATAGGTAGAAAAGCAGTAGAAGGCATACCGTTAAAAGTAACGGCAGATGGTGTTAGAATAGCAAGCGGCAACAAAGTTCGAGTAGGATACATTAAAATTAACGAAGTACCGACAAAAATTGATGAAGCAAGTATAAACAACGATAATCGAGGTTGTGAAGATATGGATAAAATCGACTGCGTATATGACGGGGTGACTCAGATTACGAATTTAGTGAACAGAAAGAAAATAAGGAAATTAATAAAACCATATAAGCCGAATAGGACAAAAGATACAGGATTATCCGATGAATGGAATGTTGACTATCCATCTCCAGAAGAAAATTATGAAAGTAGTAGTCCTGCACATGGTAGAAAAGACTATGTGAAAGATCGCAATAGGATTTTTAATCATAAGGGAAAGAACAGGAATTTTAATAGACCATTTGATAACGGAAGCAATAATAGATATGGCCAGAGATATTTTAAAGAATAATTTAACCGTGGAAGTTACAATAAATTTGGATATGGGAAACAGAGTTCCGAGAATTCTTACCAAAATAAATCTGAGATTTCTGAAAACTTTGAAACTGAAAATTCTTTGATACCTCAAGACATAGCAGAAAATACTTCACTTAATTCAAAAACAAGGTATAATCGAAAAATTTCCCCTACATACATGAACAGAGGCTACTATCATGGTCGAAATAATTATAATTATGGTGGCCGACGATCGTACAAGGCTGGTTATAATGAACAAAGATATTCACAACCATCACATAAGAATAATTATCATCATGGATTTAAAGGAGCTTATAGTGGACGAGATGCTTATTCAAATTCTTATCATTCTAGAAGCAATAGTTATGTAGTTTCTAAATATAGAGAGCAATATCCGGAAAGGAATCACAGAGATATTAGATATGCTGATCTTAAAGACAGAGAGCAATACTCAGAAAGAAATAAAAATCTCAAAAAATAACTGTTAGGCATGAAAAAAACATAACAAATCAAGATGCTGATGTCGAGACACCATCACGTCAGGATGACCGATTTGTAGGATTTCAGTTGAAACACTTCACGTAAATGATCATCAAATGAACTGACACTGAACTGACACTCTATTATTATCCATGACTTTGATGCGCGAGTTGTAAATAGTTGGAATCGGGAGACTTGGCTAAGAGCCAGTGTTCTAATTTTTATTATGAAGCGAGATATAAAAGGAATATAGCCGGAGAAAGGTATTATTAGGCCTCGCCGGATTGCTGTAAGCTAAATTGCTGTTATATAGTTTCTGCTAAAAGTGTATTAGTTGAAATTAAAGTTAGTATTCTGTTGTTCATCGATTATTTGTCATATTGGTTCAGTAAAGTGACTGTTTATATATCATATACTTACATATATATATATTTAAATTAAGTGAAAAAAGTTGATTTTATTTTTTAAAAAAAATGCTTTCGAATTAAAAAATATATATTTTTTCTCAGTCCTTTAAAATTATTCGCAATTTATTTTTTAAAGTTATAAAAACCACTCGCACTGAAAATATATTCTGAACGAACACATTTAAAAAATACATAATTGTTGATCAAAAATCGATTTTCTGAAAAAGCAAAAAATTTTTTATCGAATTTAATTAAAAAATAATATTCATATTTTACATCTAACAATCAAATTAAGAATATATGTAATTCATGTTTTTATCCTCTATTAATACTATAGTTTTCAACCATCATCTCATTATGAAATATCCCCGCAATTAACTTCAAAATTACCAGTTTTCTAAGCCCCAAATTGTTTAAGTCCCAAGCCGCGATTTGAAGAAATCCTGTATGATCGTTTCCTACTCTTAATCAAGCACAGATCCGCCTCTCTTATGGTAAAAGACTCAGCTCAAGGTACTAACTCCCCAGTTCAATCCTCAGGTCAGTTAAAAATCTTTCTTGAAGTATATTAAATACTACCATAATAGTCAACAGATGGCATCACAAACAGCGATGTAATTTTTTAAAAACCGAGTTTACTCATAACGGAAAGTTCCCGATTCTTCAAACGGAGTTTTTCCTTCTTTTATCTCCCAAAACGGAAAATCTACTAACGGAACGGAAAAAGTCCGGCATCTTTGCTGCCAGTAGTTTTACTGATTAAAGGATTTAATTTTAACAATGCATATTTAAGATGGAGTCATATTATTTGCGTATTACTGAATTTAAAATCTGAATTTGTAGACTAAAACTTTTTAATTATAGCAATCATATAACCTACCGACAGCTTTTTGGATAGATGTTTCCGGAGAAATATATATTAAATGAAAAAAAGAGTCTAAATATGGATTTCAAGTTTTGAAAATTTCAAAGCTAGGCTTAAGTTTCCCATTGGAATTTTCAGTAAATGTCAACAAAAGATAAAATGATGACAACTTAAAATGTACTTATTTTATTACGGAAATTAGTCATATCATAATAACAGACGATATAATTTATTTCACTGAAACTAGTTATAGTACAAACACATCTGATTTGTCACGTTAGACATACAGTTTCCAAATTGTTTTTCATTAAACTCATTCTAATAATTTTAATGCGAGTTTGGAGTTTGACATTTTCCCTGTCCGTCTTAAACATTTCTTTTGAGATATGTGTCAGTTATTTGAGCACGAAAAAAATTAAAAACGAAAATAAAATCAAGTTGCTTATAGAAAAAAAAAATATGTTGCCATTAATCGAACTGAAATAATTCTCCCTATACATTTTTTTCGAAAAACTAAAAAGATTCGGAGAGCCAACGAAAAAAATTCTCAACCGATTTCTATTCAAAGAATGTTAATTTTGAAGCAATAAGCATAAAAAATAACAGATACTTCTTGTTTAAATTGCTTCCGCTTTATTTAAAATGATGTTATATGAAATGTTAAAAAAAGAAAAGAAATGAATGTTTTGAAGAATAAAATTAATGTGTAGCATATAATGCGTGCAAAAAGTTCAACACATTTTAACATATATTAAAGAGGATTTAGTCAATATGTAACAGAATATGTATTACTGTATCAAATTTCACGATTTATGTTTTTGAAAGGTTTCTAGATATAGCAACTTTTTATTACTTCAGTTCGCTCAATATATTTGATACAATTTGTAGTTTTAAAAAAATCATTTAAAAACTTTTTTAAATACATAATTTGTATTTAAAAATACATGTCGAAATACACGTGTGTATTCGATGAATAGTATTTTTAAATTTGTTTTGTCACTGCCATTTCTTTCAACTTTTATTGAACTAGTCTATATAAATTCGATATAATTTGCTTTTTCTATTCTTCGAGTCTTCCTAAACTTTTCTCAGAACTTCATCAGTTATTTAGCCCCACCAGTGGCTGAGAGGTTGTGCTCTCGAAGCTGGTAGACGGGAGGTGCTGGGTTCGATCCCAATCGCGCCCGTCGGCCTAATCGTTCGGAGATTTCGTGGTTTTCTTCGAGCCGTGGATTTATCCATGCGTAAATACGGGTTAGGTTCCCTTAGAAAGACCCCCACGAAGGGCACTCCCCCCGGGCCTATATCCCTAGTGTAGATAATTGGCCGTCAATAATCAACCCAACCCAACCCAACCCATCAGTTATTTAAACAAGAAAAAGTTGAAGCATGAAAAAAATTAATCCATTTATTTATTTATTTATTTTAAAGTCTTCACTAATAAAATTGAAATAAAATTTCTCTTTAAACTTTTTCCTTGAAGTTTTTTTGCTCTTTTCGGAAAAATAACTAAAAAGAAAATATTTAGAGAAATAGAGCTTTCAAAATGTCCCATCCACTATCTACTAAAAAAAATTAGACTCCTAGAGCAATGAGCGTAAAAGAAAAGTGTCAGAATCTTAATGTTAAAAAATAAAAAGTTTTTTTTTTTATGCGATGTATTTGCCTTATTTAAAATGACAATTTTGAATTGTTACTTAAAAGATAAATCAAATATTTTGAAATGTAAAATAAATATGTCACATATAATGAGACGATTTAGATGTTCAGAAAGTTCAACAGATGTTGATGAATGTTAATGAGAGTTTACTTAAAATGGAACAGAATGTGTCTATTATTTCAAATTTCAGGATATATGTATGCTGTACATAAATGTAAAAGGATTTAGATAGTGCAAATATTTATAATATTGTGTTTTTTCTTCTAATCCGACGCCTACGCACTTTTTCAATTTTTTTTCTTTTAGGAAATCATTTGAAAGTTTTGTTAACTGTGCAGAGTCTAATCTAAAATATTTTTTACTAACTATTTCTAGTTTTCCGAATTATTTGGTCGTTTGACAAGTATTAACGATTATTTTACGTATGTTTCTTGTACATAAATGGACAAAAGTTTTAGATAGAACTATTGTATATAATTTTCGTTTTTACTAATCGGTCAGGTGAAGTGTTTTTAAATAAAAATTTTAGAAAATCATTTATAAACTTTATTACATACGTAGTTCTATTTTTAATATTTGAAATAAGCAGTATCTAGTTCTTACATTCTTTTAATCCATTAACAAGTATAAAAAAGGTTTTATTTTCACTTTGGAAATCCTTCTATTTTTACTTATTAGAATTATTTATTTTATCCGGAATTTATAATATAAAAGATCTTTTGAAAATGAATGAAAACAAAATGGAACTGCTGCTCTTTTCTAATAAATCTCATGAACAAAATATATTTGTTCAATTTAGAAATAGATCGAAATTGAGACACATCCAAATATTTACATTTCTTTGTCTTTACTGCATAAAAAAACATTTTTTTTTATAAATTAAGAAACACTTTAATTTTTCTTAAATTTCTTTTACATTTTCTTACTTTTTATTCTCATTATTTTAGTTTAAATTATTCGATTCTACATGTACTTCAGATTTTCAATTTTCCAAGTCCCTCTTAAACTTTCCTTTTATGTATCAGTTATTTAAGAAACAGAAAAATTTAGAACTCAGAAAACAATTATTACCAAACTGAAAACAATAAATATATATATATATGTTGACAATAATAAAATGTAAATAAAATTTATTTGGTTTTATTTTTCTCTTGTTTTACAGTTTTAAAAAAAGTAGAAAGAAGAAAAAGATCAAGAGAAATAACATTTAACAAATCCTGTCCCAGTTTCCTTTTACAAGAGGCGATTATTAGAGAAGTAAAAATTAAATGTCAGAATTTTCCTGTTGGAATTAAACTTAAAAAAAAAAATATTATTATTATTTTATATAAAATGTGATGCTTCTACTGTATTTAAAATAATGTTCTGTGAATATATATATATATATATATATATATATATATTTAAACTAAATTAAATATGTCAAATATAATGAAACAATTTAGACGTCCAAAAAGTTCAGCAGATGTACATTAGAATGAATTTACTTATAATGGAAAAGAATGTGTCTTATTGATTTCAGATTTTACTATTTATGCATTGCGTACATAAATTTAAAAGGTTTTAGATTGTGTAACTATTTATAATCTCAGATTTCTTTAACCCGTTGCTTCAACATTTATTGCATTTTTCAGCTTTTATAAAAATCATTTGAAACATTATTTAAATACGTAGCTCTAGCTGAAATATTTATAATCCTTTGATTGGAGCTCTTGTATTGTGGTATTCATTAGATAGCATTACAAAACTGAGATAGCTTCCATTACTAAAAGTAAGAAGCTAACCTATTGCAGCCGTCCGGAGGAAAGAAATTCCGTAAAGTTTCGATATATTTTCACCTATCAATATATATTCACCCATACCTCAAAACCATCCTCCATGGTTTATCCCTCCCGTATACATATATATATATATATATATATGTGTGTGTGTGTTAAGAACGAACAGTATAGCAGACTCTCGCTCTCTGGTGTTTGTAGGTGGAAAAGAGCACAATTCTTTTAACATTTTATACTTTAATTACTAATCTATAGACTATTTACAGTATTTACATGGGGAATTATAATAATAGGGGAATTCGGGAATTTACATCTAAGTCCCGTGCTACAATTCTGCAACACATTCTGTGCGATTCTGCTCTCAACTACCCGACACAATACTGTCATACTCCTACTTATAGATTTAATAACAGCTGACTCTGCTGTTTTGGACAAAGAGAAGTTAGTTCAATCTTAACTGAGTTAAGGAAAACAGATGAGTCTGCTCCATTTTTCTGCTGTGCAAGTATTATTATTAAAGAAAGGGTTTTACGTCACAACAGAATCGCTGAGTATGTTTGTTGCTACGGGCTTAGTCTTTACACGTGTATCACTGTTGCTATGGACTGCGAAACCCTTCTGTTATACCCACATATATATTATTTTTGTCATGCGATAACACTAGTATCTTTAAACCGATTTCGATATGACTGAGCATATGTAGAGCGCTTACCAAAATCTGAACGGATTCATTGGCCAGCATGATGCGCCATCTTGTTTCAAAGTGGCGGTCCCTTAAAGATTTTAAACTATACAAATTTTTAGAAATCCAAAATCACCTTTTTACTTATGTGTTAGGTTTTGATACATAGATTGAAAAGCATTTCATGTTTCGCCTCTATCGTGAAAAAACACTGAGATGTAGCAGTTTGAAGTTCTAGGGTGGCTGACATTTTTAAAAAAGACAGTGGATTAAAAGTGAGACAGATTTCCGTAATCGTATTCACTGCTAATTTATGTCTTCACGAACATAATTTCTCCCAAATTTAATTTCATTGTTGTAACTACTTTTGCAAATCTCGCACGCTTAAAACGCCATAGTCGTATACATTATGTCATATTTAAAATAAATATATATTGGTGCTCATAAATTATTCGCACACACGCATGGGAGCGCACACATATAGACGTACTGGTGTCCACCCGTTTAAAATTCTCGCCAATGTTGGCGATACTTGGCAAATTATCCCCAAATCTTGGGACGAAATTAAGCCGTCATAAATTATAATTGAGAAATTTCCAGAAGTTCCCATTCAAATTCAGTATTGACGAAAACTGGGAATCTTCTATAATCGGATTCCACGCATTTTAGCTTTTGTGTATCTTTATTATTTATTATTGCTAATTAATATTAATAAAGATCATAATAATTAATGTAATGAAAATACATCTTTTATCTAATACTATCACAGGATTGAAAAATTTATCTGAAACAATGTACTATGTAATACCAAGATTGTAAAAAGGATTCATATTGCTTTTGAATAATAAACAATATAATGCCAATACTCGAGTTTAAGAAATACATCCAAGTAAATTCAAATATTAAATTTACATTGGAAATTTCCTTACAATATAATTCTTTACTGCTTCAGGAATAGTTAAATATTGGATATTAACAATATTAACATTATTAACAATATTTTAGCAACATTTTCAAACTATCAGTTTAAATCATTTTCCTTGTGATTCGAGTTTTTCAGAAAATAAATTATGTCTGCATATTCATTTTAAAGAAGCTGTATAGCAATTTCCGCATCGTCTATTTTTAAAAGATCCCTTTTTTTTAAATTTAAAAGTTAATAAAGTTGCGATCAAGGTAATTTTGCCCTTTCCTTATTATCACGCCATTTAACCTTTTATGTTCTCAAACTATGAATTGAAATTTTCCCCTTTCCTGAAGTTTAAAAAATTAATTCTGCGATCTTAAGAAAATATGTGCAATTATTAAATGAATTTTAAAAATATTTTGACTGTTAAAATTAATAAAGTAAATTGGTATTTACTGGGGTTTTGTAAAATACATACATCTCTACCCAAATAATTTCTATGAAATATTATTTTTAACATTTTATAAAACTTAAAAAATGACATATACATTAATCTTGAAATATCCTTATATTAAATGCCCCACCAGTGGCTGAGAGGTTCTGCTCTCAAAGCTGGTAGATGGGAGGTGCTGGGTTCAAATCCCTGTAGCGCTCGTCGACCTAACCGTTCGGAGTTTTCCGTGGTTTTCTTCGAACTTTGCCGTAAATACGGGTTAGGATCCCTTAGAAAGACCCCCACGAAGGGCACTCCCTCTAGGGCCTATATCCCTCGTGTAGATAATCGGCCGTTATAAATCTACCAACCAACCTTATATTAAATATAATATTCCTATAATAGCCTTACGTATAAGGCGTGTCCACAAACTAAAAACAATGGGGTGTAAATAAATTAGAAACATTTTTTAAAACAAATGACAAATGTTACTATATATATTATACTACTTTTCTACGTAGTCGCCATTTTCATTAAGGTATTTGTCGTATCGTGACACGAACTTTTGTATTCGTTGGTCGAAGAAACTCGCCGCCGACCCGTTCAGCCACTATTGCACAAAGCCTTTTGATTCTTGACTACTGTGTAGACTCTGACTACCCAAAAATTTGTTTAGGTGGAGAAAAAAAAATATATAATTGCTGTGAGCTAAGTCAGGACTATACGGGGATGTTTAAACGCAAAATGGTCCTACCTTCCTTAAATAACCGATACCATTTTCTCACATTTTCCTCACCTATGACATTTTCACTATAAATTTCAACAATTTGTCTGTAATTTTCCGCCGCACGAACGCTTTTTACACTTCACAGGATTTGCGATTTTAATATCCATTTTAAACTAACACAGCAAAGCGAGACAGTTTCGTAAAACAATATTATTCTCACAAATGTTACACTAGACATTCAGAAACCAAGAGAAAGTGGAGTCGTTCCAAATGCCGTGACTTGTGCGTACCTTATGCGCAATCGATTCTTAGTTTGTGGACGCGAACCGTAAATATAGACATTTTTCTGAGTTGAAACTTCTAACTCCACAACATTAAGAAAGTGAATAACTATACTTAGATACTTTAAAGTAGCGTCGGCGCCAGTGTTGCTAGATGGCTACTTTTTTTTACAATTCCGATTTCTTGATTTCCACCATTGTTTAGAAGTAGAAATGTTTTCCCTATTTAGTGACAAATTATAAACTACACATCAATAAGGGAAATTGTGCTATTTTGAAAATCTGGTGGCAATCAAGAAATCTGATTTTTTTTAAAAACAGTGAACCGGAAACACTGGTCTAGGCAAAAATAGTTAAAAAGACATTTTAACAACTTGAAAACATGAAAAGTGTCATATATATATATTCTTTCTACCGCAGTTCAGCAATTTTTATATGAACATTTATTTCAAGACAATACCAATAGTCATAAATTGTGGAAAGCTAAAACGGCATTTTCTTAATACATATCAATTTTTCTAATATTTTGCAATTATTTACCTCTAAATTATTTGGATCATTTACGCACCGAATATTCGCTTTTTTTTATACTTTAATGTAGCGTCTGCGCATAAAGTGTTAAAAAAGATATTTTAACAATATGAAGACATAAAAAGTATCATATATAATTTTTTCTATCTCAGTTCAGCATTTTTTATATAGTTATTGTCAAAGGAAATACCAATGGGCATAAATTGTAGGAGCCTAACATGCACTTTCTTAATGTGGTGTTTTACTTCAAATAAAAAGCGCTTGATTGCAGCACCACAAGAATAAGTATAGGAATTGCAAGTTCTCCAGTCACTAGTGACATCTATTTTTCAGATGTTTGTTTTTCACTGCAGTACCCGCAGAATGTACTTGTAGTTCTGTATGCTTTCATGTTGTGATATCTTGTGATGTTAATTAAATGCGTAAAAGTAATTTATTTGTCCACCTCATTATTTTTATATGTGTGCTTACTTAATTATTTAATACTTAATATATAATACTTAATACACATCATTTTTATTAACATAGTTGAAAAATGTTTATGAATTAAGTTTGTCTCTGTGTCTGCCGTCTGTCTGTCCGCGCTCTAATACGTGCAAATGTATTCGGATTGCTATGCAATTCATATATGTTATTCAAGTTTACTATAGCATGTTTGGTATTGAAATTGAAGTGTGTAGCATTTGTAATTCATTTACATAGACACTCAAAAGAATTGTTACAGTACGGTCTATGTGGGAAAATCGTTTGCGGTGTATTTTAATGATGTTACACTATTTCAAACACATTGAAATGAATATATATCACTGAGGTGTACTACAAGAGACTTACTATAGAATATGGTGGGCATAAAATTCATTGTTCATATACAGGGACACACAAAAGAATTCGTTTACAGTACTGTCTATGAATAATAATTGCTGGAATTACGTTTTGAGTTCCAGTACGCGTTTTTGAATTTAACTAATTTTTTTACATATTACTTGGTGTGAATAAATGGTATAGATCATATACAGGGCAGCACAGATATATCGAATATATTTCAATTTATTGAGTGAATATGAATTTTTAACTGTACTATATGTTTCCTACTAAACTAAACTTTAGCATATAATGTAGTATATATATACAAATATATAGCTATATACAGGACTGCACAAAATAATTCGGATATTTTTTTCGACTACTGGTGGTAATTGCTGAAATCGGGTTTTCCAAATTGTTTCTTTCGACTTGATGAAAAAATGATATCAGTAATGCAACTGACGAAAACATTGAAAAAAATTGAATTTATGGAACAGAAATCAAGGGAATTGTAAGAGGAAAATTCATCAGAACAAATAGTTATTAATACTTTTGTTAATACAACAGTCAGCAGAAGATGGAATCTAGAATAAATTTGACAAAATGAATGAAAAATTAGATAGTTTAAAGCAAGAAGTAAAGGATCTAAGACAAAATGATAACAAAAATACCTTTAAAATGTTCTGTAAATTCTTTCTAAAAGGAAAAGAAAAAAATTCTCCCAATAGAAGAAACAATAAATAAATTAAAATCATTGGAATTCGAAGAACTAACAAATTGCACTGGCAGGAAACTGCCGAATGGAAAATTGCAGCTTCTATTAAACACCATTGAAGATTTTAATAACCTCAAAACAAAATTGCTTAACTCAGAGATAAAAGAAAAATGCATACTAAAAATTCAACAAAGGAAATTAATAATCTTTAAAATTCCACAATCAATAACAGAAGTTCTTATATCCATCCTTAAAAAGCACCTAAAAGATAATATAGAATTTAATTTAGATAAGAAAATCAACAAGGGCGAATACTATTACCAGATAATTGAAACAGATATTTCTTCTGAAAATATATTACTTAAAATAGGCAGAATTAATTATTATTTAAAATTTAGCATTGTAAAGAATATATAAACTTGCAGAGGTGCTTCCGCTGCCAACGCTACGGTCATGTAGCAAATAAATGCTCTGAAAGTAATCCAATGAGATATGCATACTGTGCATCATCCCATGACTCCAGACAATGTCAACTTCAACACAATTCTGATTTATTCAAATGTGTAAATTGTGTAAGATACAACAGTTCCCATTCACATAAAAAAGACTTTACACAAATTTCAACCATTCATGCTGCATCCAGCAATAATTGTGAAGTGTTTCAATATGAAATCTTCAGGGCGAGGAGTTATTTCTATAAAAAAAAAATTACTAAAAGTCGGTTGTAACTTAAACCGACTATAAAATTTGTAAGAATGAAGAATTCAGAAAGATTTAGTAGGACTAAATTGAAATTTAAAATCAGTAACAGGTCTAAAATCACTTATACAATTTGTTTAAATTTGTTTAAATTTGTTTTGTATTGAAACTATTTTGTTTACATTCAAATATTTCCTTTTGTTATTTTGTAATTACATATCTTTCTAGCTGGGCCCTTCAATAGCATAGGCCCTTCAATAGCATTTTCTTTCATTCTTATATTAAGTTAGCATCTTCTCCAATTTGTTTCAACTTTGTTCACGTATTCATATTAAATATCTTTTAAGTATTAAATCTGGTCCCAGCTGGATTGAAATTTCTCGCACATTTTAATTTGATTAAATTTTATATTTGTTTACTCTATTCATTCATTATTGTTCATTTAGTACTTGCTTCTATCCAATATTATTATCTTATTACATGGTAGTATTATTGCTCAATATCACATAGTATTATAGTATTATTTAGTATTATTTAGCTCAGTTTGATTGGTAAATTGTATTTTCAAAATTTGTATTTTCGAAATTTTGTAATTTTAGAATTCGCATTTCAGTATTGCATTGTATAACTATTGCTCAGTATCATAAAGTATTATTTAGTATTGCTCAGTATAATCCGTAAATGTTTTCTTAGTTGATGTATCATCAAAATTTGAATTTTTGGAATTTGTGATTCAGTACTACTTCTCTAATCATATTCCTATGCAATCACATATGGTATTCCCTATTATTCTTAGTACTAGTACATTGCTGTACTTAAATAATTTTAAATGCTTACTTTAAATATCCCTATATAATTATTCAAGTTTTTCCCCATATCAGTATTTTTATACACTCGATGTTACTATTTAAACTATGATTCTTTTCTTTGTGAATATCGTATTTATTAATTGTTTATCATTCAATAAGTGAGCTATTAGTGTTGTTTTGTATTTATTGTTTTCTCTCAACTTTAATAATTACCTTGTAAGTTTTTGCCGCATAGTAAACAAAACTGCTGTGCGGGGCTAGTTGAGCTTAAGCCGAAAGGTTGGCCTCCTTGCCTAGTTTGACTTTAATTTTGCTTTTGTTTGCTTAGATCTCAAATTTTACCTTATTAATTGGTATAGTTTTGTTAAAATATTCTGAAAGTGTTGGAAATTGTTTCATAATCCACGCTTGACGCATGATTTTTCGTTCTTGTTTCTAATACTTTGCAATTCTTTACCTGTCAATTACTCGAATCCTTTTCGCACTGATTATTTGCAAATTTTCACTTTTTTTATTCTTTTTATTTATTTATTTTATTTTGTTTATTTATTTATTTATTTATTTATTTTTGGAGGGGGATATCATCTTAAAATAGAGTTTGTGCATAAAGACATAAAAAAGATATTTTAACAATTTGTAAACACGCAAGTGTCATGTATAATTTTTAGCTCACATGCTATCAAAGCCTGAGAGGTAATATGCCCGCAGGTTCTCTATGTATGTCCGCAACGCGATAACTCTTGATAGAAATATCCGATTTACTTCAAATTTTGTATATAGGTTCATTCTGATTTGGCGCTTCCGTGCTTAGTTTTGGGGGTTCATTAGTTAAGTATAAAGGGGGAACAAGGGACTAATCCCCCTTCATTTATATAAACGAGTTTTTCATGCAAAATTATCTAATTTGTTTCAAATTTGGTATACAGGTTTATTCTGATTAGGCGCATCCCTGATTAGTTTTGAGGGTTCAGTTATTAAGTATAAAGGAGAGAACGGGGAGGATACCCCCCCCCCCTTTATTTAGATAAATGGGTTTTTCATGCAGAATTGTCCGATTTGCTTCGAATATGGTATACAGGCTTATTCTGATAAGGCACTTCCCTGATGAGTTTTGGGTGTTCATTGGTTAAGTATAAAGGGAGGAACAGGGGCTAATCCCCTCCTCTCTTAATTTAGCTAAATGGGTATTTCATGCAGAATTATCCGATTTTCTTCAAATTTGGTATACAGGTTTATTGTCGATTTCTTTATTTTTAAAGGGACATTATTCTTTGAAATAAGAATATAATATACAATTAGTGTGAATAGCCTGTGAGCTCAATGCCATCAGTTTAACTGGACAGTTTTTACTTTATTTTTATCTCAGTTCAGCAATTTTTATAGAAACGTTTATTCAAAGACAATTATTGTTAAGACCAGTGGCCATAAATTGTGGAAACCTAAAATGACACTTTCTTAATGTACGTAATTGTTTCTAATATTTAACATTTCTTTACCTCTAAATTATTTGGATCATTTTTGCACTGAGTGTTCGCAAATTATCTTTTTTTTTTTTTTTTTTTTTTTTTTTAAATTTACTTTTGATGTTTTGTGATGTTCTCTTTATGATGGTATAAAAATACTCTTTAAACCAATTAAACCACAAGACTAAAACAACACACACAACTACTTTAAACATTAAATATTGATTAGAAATATTTAAGAAATATTTTTGAGCAGTATGTTTTAAGTTTTTTGAAGAAAATAGGATGAAGAATTGCTCTGACAAATATGATTAAAGAGGCTTTAAATTTTCCGACTTAAAAATATTTTATCTGCGCATAAAAGTATCGTAATTAATCTATTTCATAAATTTTAATTAAACTAAGATTAAATTTAAATTAAACATAGGTTAATATTATAAATTACCAGGTTTTAAAAAACTAAACTTTAAAAAATAAGTAACAAAACCAATTCAGTACAAATTTGTGAGCAATATATCATGTCACAGTTATTCCTTGGAAGAAGTTTTTAAATGCATATCCCCAGAAAATTAACTTCCACTAATCATATAGTTTTGTGCAACTTAAATTTAAAATTGGTAGTAATTAATATTTATTTGATATTAGCAAACTTTGAAAAGTTTATCTGTCAGAAGCAAATGTAATTTATAAAATGATGGTGCATAATTAGCCCTTTTTGAATGCTCGTATATTTAGTTCTGATATTAGAATTATTTAACAATAATTTTGATGCTTTTTTCTTCATCATTTAATTTCAACTTTTAAAGATTAACAATAAAGAGAGTATTTTGTTTAATATAAAAATATTAAATATCATCACTACATTTATACTAAATAATATGCTCAGAAAATATCCAAAGATAAAAATAAGTAAAAACTTATGTACTATTCTAAACTTCATATGTTGTTGATTTTGATTGCATGTTTCAATAAATTATGTTTAAAATTGTTGTTTATTATGTTTTCTGTAACTTTATCTTTATCCGCTAGACACTCCACATTTTTTCATCATTAAAGTTTTTTTTTAAATTTGAGCAATGAAATTAAAATTAAATAAATGAAATTATATGTTTTATGCACTTTTAAATGCTTGGTTTACTAAAATTCGGTATTTTCCGTGAAATTCGCAGACTTTTACTTTTAGCTAGGGTTCCAGTGGTTTTTTGGATAAATCAATAATATTTTTAGGTGCGTTCGTAATTATATAAATACATAGCACCTATTATCCTCGTCTGGTCCGTCCGTCTGTCCGTCCGTCCGCATATAACAATGCAAAAACTACCCAATCGAATGGTTTGAAATTTAAGATATATTATCTTTGCAGAATTTTGTCTAGACATTCCAAATTTTATGAAAATCGAATGAAAACTTTAGAAGTTATTAATAAAAATATTTATTAAGATATTTAAATTTTTAAAAAAGAAATTGGTGCTTACTTGTTATAAGGACCTACCGAGGTTTAATCGTCAAGCGACCGAGATACTTATTTTATTACAGAAATTAATCTGCAGACGATATAATTCATTTTACAGAATTAAAAATCCTCAAGATCTGAATATTTATATAACTAACTATAGTACGAACGCACCTCATTTGTCACGTTTGACATACAATTTCCAACTTGTTATTCTTGCAGTGGAGAAATTTGGGCAATACAGAATCTGTGAAATTTTTCAATTAGAAAAAGAGGAAACTTCGGTATAAAAATCTGTGTTTTAGTACGCAAAAAGTATTGCGATGATGCATACAGTGTTTGAATCTTTAATAGTAAATGTTCATAAATTTTATTCATTCGTTTGTTAATAAAATGGATCTCTAGTGTTTAAGAAAATACTCTACACTGAAAAAAAATCTATGAAAAAAATTAAAATATAATGGCAGCAAAGTGGCCGCCTATTCTCCATTTTTTCACAAAACTATTGATATTCTTCGCATTTTAAAGATGAAAATTTTTCGCAATTCAAGACGGAAATTTTCCGTTTTTAGAAATAAATGCAAACAGAAGAGAAATGTTTAAAAAAGTCATAAATAATAATTATATATAATACTGATGCATATTTACACAAAACAGGTACTTGTATTGAATATTATCACACCCTTTTTTATCGCCTTGGTTTCCTTCGTATTCGAACCTTGGTACTTGCATTAGAGAATCAATATCCCGTCTCGTACACTGACTTTGTACATCAACGAATTAGTTATAGGCCAAAACATCAGTTACGAAAATGTAACTGGAATTTTTCCATTTTATCACAATTCAAAGAGAACATTTCCGTTTGTCTATCTTAGAAGTAACATTTCCGTGTTTAACATTCAACTAGTAAGGATTAAAAGGAAGTTTTCTGTTTATTCAAGAAAAAATTATGACATAATAAATTAGAAAATTGAAATTTCCGTTAAAAGTCAGAAATTTCACATAAAATCACCCGTATATATGCAGAATTTTCACATAAAATCACCCGTATATATGCAGAATTTTCTTTTAATTTGGGAGTGGAGCAAATTGGGTACTGTGCAGAAGATTTAAATTCCCATATTAATATAGTACCTAATTTCAACATAGGAGTAATCATAACTTAATACATTTTTCGAATTTCTGCTGTTATAATTAGAAAACAAGTTCTCATATATTAATTTATTTCGTTTACATTTTCATTTATTTTCGTTTTTATCTCAATTTTAAAATTTAATTTCGAGTTAAACTTTTCACTTGGTAAAATTTATTGTCTTTCTTTTTCTTTTTAATTTAGACAAATAGTTTTCAAAAATATACAGTATAAACAGCTTCAGCTATCAGATGGTAAAAAAACACATTTAGCAAATTTATTTAATTGTACGTGTTATTAAATCATGTCGTTTCTAAAAGATACAGCAACAAGCACTAAATGTTTGTAAAATATTAAATACTACTTTGAGTCAGTCTTTTCAAATATAAAATTATTTTAATGCTTGTCATTGACAATAAAGAAACAAAATAAGCTATTTACGATTATTTATTATTATTTTGTTGCTGTTTCCTGCAGAAAACTTTAAAGCACTATTCGTTAAAACATTTCTGTAAAATAAAACTATGCGTAAATAATGGAACTTTTCAAAAATATCTTTAAACTTTAATAGCTGAAGAAAAAATTTTAATCAGATTTTTCTAATTTCTGAATTTGTTTTTATAACTATTCATGATAAGATATTATATTTATAATATAAAATGTTTAAAAATAATTATTGCCCTAAATTAAATTCCTTTCAATCTTTTTAGGCAGATATAGAATATAAAATCCTTTTCAATTCAAGCTAAATTCAATATTTCTTATTTTCATTTATTCCAAATAAAAGGTTTTATTTAAGGAAAAATAATTTGTCTTTTTCCTATCATATCTATTATGATTAATTTCTTATCACTTCTGCTTTTGAAATAAACAAAAGAAGAAAACTTATTCCTTTTAAAATTTCGATATCTCTCTGTTACCAGTTTTAAAGCGTAATACAATAAACAAAATAAGGTAAAACTCTCATTTCACAGGATGTTTAATTTTAAAGGCATCTAGGTAATTGCTAATGCTCTTGATAATTTTAAGTTTGTGAGTTACTTATTTCAACAAATATGGTACTATTGGCGTCTTTACGTTTCAAAAATTATTTGCATCATGGCTTGCTATGAAACAAATACTGTTGGCGATGACTATTGGTAACTTCTCATCTGCCACTTGAAGTGAAAAGTTGCACTATTTTCTGTGATTGGGGGTGGGGGTTGCACCTCTACTTATATCTCTCTTTTAGGTAGCTTTCATTGCAAAAAGCTACCTATTGCAGCCGTTCGCAGGAAAACAGTTTCAAAAAATTTTGGTATACTTTCACCGATCACGACCCCACACCCCCAAATCACCCTCCTTTCAAATGTTGATTTATATACATCCATATATATATATATATATATATATATATATATATATATATATATATGTAGGATTCCAGTTTGAACACTTCATGTAAACGATATGAACTGACACTCTAGTGTTATTATCCATGGTTAGACACTTCACTTCATCAAATGAACTAACTACTATTATTATCCATGGTTAGACATGCGCGAGTTGTAAATGGTTTGAATCGCGAGATTTGGCTAAGAGCCAGTTTTCTAATTTTTGTTATGAAGCAAGATATAAAAGGAATATAGCCGGTAAAGGTGTTATTAGGCCCGGCTGGATTATTGTAAGCTAAATTGTTGTTATATAGTTTTAACCAACAGTGTATTAGTTGAAATTAAAGTTCGCATTTTGTTGTTTATCGATTTTTGGTTCAGTAAAGCGACTATTTACATATCATTTACTTACATTTTGGGGGCTCGGATGCCAAGATTATTAAAAGTAAAAGCCACTAGTAGTGAAATGGAAACCAAACGTAAAATGTTGTAAAACGCCAGTATCAAAAGTTGGGTTACGAATTAGCAAGGTGAAACCGTAATCGTATCACTTCAAGTACAATTTTTGAAAGATGGGAACTCTAAATAAAGCTAAGAGAATTGATCTAATAAACCTCTGCGGAAAATGCGGAATTGAAGCACCAGAAAAACCGACAATACATGTCCTAATAAAGCTGATCAAGAGTGGGGAGAGTTACGAAGAAGATTTTATAAGAGATCGATTGGAAGTAGTGATAGCAAGTAGAAAAGAGAAAGCAGAAAGAGAAGAGAAAGAGAAGAGAAAGAGAAAGAGAAAGAGAAGAGAAAGAGAAAGAGAAGAAATTACAAGCAGAGATTGAAGAAAAGAAATTGAAAATGGAAATGGAAGAGAGAAAATGGAAAATAGAAGAGAAAGAGAAAGAGAAGAAATTACAAGCAGAGATTGAAGAGAATAAATTGAAAATGGAAATGAAAGAGAGAAAATGGAAAATAGAGTCGGAGCAAAATTTTGAAATTCAGAAATTGCAGATACAAGAAAATTCAAGAGAACACATTGAGGAAAACCCAAGGTCAAATCCAGGTAAGCAATTGGAATTGCTTAGATTATTAACTAAATATGATAGCTCAAATGATATTAGTTTATATTTATCTATGTACGAAAGGCAAATGAATGAATTGAGAAAAAAACGCGTTTTAGGCCAAATTTTAGGCCTTTTGCTCTACCACCAGAAGTAAAATTTTATTTATTTTGTTTTTGCATTTTACTTAGCTACCCTAGACACAAGTTTTTTTCGGTATAGCGAATCAAAACAGAAAAAAAGACCCGGCCAACATAAACTGAGTGAATACAACTTGATTGCGTTAACTTAAGGATTTTTTAAATGCTTTGCGCTACCTCAAATGAAGTAATTTTGATTCTTTTTTTATTAAAATGTGTTTTTATATCTTTCTTTTAAAGATTTTTCACTATAGCGGTTTTTTTTCTTTTATAGCTTTTAAAAAATAAAGAAAACTATTGATTTCCAAAAAAAATTGTTTGAGCAGCTCTGCCGCTAAAATTAAAGTTTAATAATTTTTTTTCATTTTATTTTACTAAGCAACCCTAAAGCAAAGTTTTCCGTGGTATAGCGAATCAAAAAAAAAAAGTTTTTTTCGGCCCACCCTAATATATATAATATATATATATATATATATCTGACGTATGTCATGCTGAAACTCTCTTAATTCGATTCGGGTGTGACTGAGTATGTGCATAGGGCATACCCAGGTCTTGACTGAGTTCGTTGGCCATCTTCATGCGACATCTTGTTTCAAAATGGCTGCAAGTTAATTTTTTTTAATTTTTTAAAAAATTCAAAAAGATGTACAAAAAACACTATAAATTTAAAAAATTGTTTATGTTAAATGTTAGAACGTGATACAAGGAGTCTGGAGCATTTTTTGTTTTGGCTATATCTTAAAAAATGACTGTGATATAGCAGTTTGAAATTCTAGGGTAGCTGAGATTTTGAAACAATCTGATATTTGTTATACTGTAACTCTCGTATTTGTGAACCGATATGAATGTGACTGATGATGTGTACAGAATATACCAAGGTCGTGACCGAGTTCGTTGGCCAGCTTCATGCGCCATCTTGTGTCAAAATGGCTGCAAGTTAATTTTTTTATTTTTTTTTAATTCAAAAAGATGTATAAAAATTATAAATTGAAAAAATTGTTTCCGTTACGTGTTCGACCGTGATACAAGAATTCCGGAAATTTTTTGTTTTAGCTTATTTCTCTTAAAAAATGGCTGAGATATGGCAGTTTGAAATTCTAGGGTGGGTTACATTTTGAAACAATCTGATTTTTGTTATGCTATAACTCTCATACTGAAATTCGCATTCAAAATCAGTATTAACGAAAACCGGAATTGAATCTTCTATAATCGGGTTCCAATAATTTTAGCTTTGATGGTTATGTAAAATGAGTTGAATTTTTAAAAACATGGACTATGAAAGCTACTTTTTTCTCCCTGTACAGGCCGGAAGGACTTTTGTTATGCTGTAACTCTCATGCTGAAATTTGCATTCAAATTCAGTTTTAGCGGAAACAGGAATTGTATCTTCTATAATCGGGTTCCACGCATTTTAGCTTCGGGTGTTTAAGTAAAATGAGTTGAATTTGTAAAAACCTGAACTATGAAAGCTACCTTTTCCTCCCGGTACAGGGCTGAAGGACTTTTTGTGTTAAATTAATCTTTCCTCGTGCATATGTTCTGACTGCGTTATGCTTTTTTCAGGATTGGGGTCGTGGTTTATTGTGGGCTTCAGCAACGTTCTAATTTACTTTTTCTCATCTCAAATACTGTTTTGCGATCACTAAAAATTAAATTTATTCCGCTCTCCAGCAACATCATACTCTTTAAATTTTGACAGCATGAAAAATGTTCCGAATTTAAAATCAGTCTAAATGTTTTTTTTTTTTTTTTTTGTTTTTTTTTTTTTTTTTGAAATATTAAATTTATTTCTGCAACGACCCAATTCCTTATGACGGCATAAATACAAGAGTCTCATTGAAAAATAATAATTAAAAGTTGAGATAATAAGGAGTGACCAAAAATGTTTTAATGACCTGCCTTTTTTTTAAGTTAATTATGTTTAAACACATATTCAGCCTATGTTATGTAAAGGATATTTATTTTACAAGATCCGTAACTGCTTTGAAAGATTTAATTGTTTAAACATAGTAAAAAGAAGTAACGAAAACAAGAATTATCCCTCAAGCCTCCACCTGTTCCAGATTTTTTGTTTAATGATGAGAAGAAATAATCTCCTGAACATTCGTTTGAAGTTTATTTGAAATTTACGAAAATAAAATTTATAAATAGTAACACCGCTTTTTGAAAATAATTTATTTCTTTAGAAAACAGAAGGCAAATTTTTCCCCATTTGAAACTTAAATTCCACAAAAAAGCACTAAAACTTTGTAAACACTACGCTTATTATGAATTTTAATCTCATGTAATGCGCATTAAAAGTTTTGAAATTTCACGTTTATTGTGTGGATGTTGTTTATCCATAATACACTGTTTAGAAAAATTTGCTTCAAAATGAGAACATGGCTTGTTTTTTTTTTTTTTTTTCACTTTAATTTCATTTTTCATAATATTTTTATCTGTATTTCACTGCACATATTGATTAATGACTTATTTCGAATTATTCTATTTTAAGTACGTTTGTTCGACTTACGGAATTAAAACTGCATAGGACAATTTTATAATTGGAATTCTACTTTTAACTTTTTTCTTAAAATGGAATACACAGAAAAATGACAAGTATAAAGACAGTGAAATAGGGGAAATGTAAATGAAAAAAGATATGATATTTTATATTGAACAACAGTTTATTTAACTAACATCAATGTTATCTTAAAATTAATTTTTAGCCATTAAATTAAGCGAGATATAATTTTCTACGGCATTTTGATGATACTTTGAGAGATACCATGTCAGATACTTTGGGCCTCATGCTGCAGCAAGGTAAAAAATCATAATGCACAACATCGGTTAATAACAACAGTCGCTATGTAAACTAGCACGCGTGCATTAGTTCTGCTTTTGATAGAATAAAAAGAGTTTTAGACAGTTACTTTCCTTGTAAACGAAACGTCATTATATTCGCAATCGACAAATGACGATCTATATCAGCGGTTCTTAAACTGCGGTCAGCGGACTTCTAGGGGTCAGCGTGCTTACGGCCAGGAGTCCTCAAGCTCAATGCTTAATTTTAATCTTTTTTTCTCAGGAAGTAATGTTTTTTAGGGGAATTTTGCAGGACAAGAACTTCTAGTCTAGACTAAGACTGCTGTATATATATTTAGTAGCTCTAGTCTAGACCATTAATAAGCATAAAACACAAATCTTCCAAGAGAGACATGTCAGTGTTCCAGAGATGGAATGCCCCCTTCACCTTTCCTGGACAGCACTTTGAATTCATCACTACGCAAGCCAAAATTTTTACAGAATATTTTCTCCTTTCCCCAGTAAGTTTTAAAAGGCATAATGTTTTGAACTGTCATAATAGCAATCACAAGACCATATGGTCTGTTTATTGCTGCCAGAAAACGAAAGCAATGTTTGTTTTCAACCCTCCGACCCCTTATCCGCGATTTCCACGGGCATGACTTTTGTAGAAAAATTAATATATTACACAATTTTTAGAGCAATTTTGTTTTTAAAGTTCCGCAGTCAAAGGGTAAAAATGCAAATGATAAATATCCCATATATTTAAAATACATGATGATTTGAAATATGTAATAAGATACATATTGATCGAAAGGATTTTGAAAAAAAAAATAAGCAGTCTGATGATTAATAAAGATTCTCCATTAAAAAGAAAGTCTAAAAATTCCCCTAAGGAATTATTTGAGATTTAAATAAAATAGAAACCTTCATTTTTAAATTGTTAAACAAAAAACAGAAGCTATGAACTTATTAATTGTATTAAGTATTTAAAAAATAAAGCTTTAACATCTACAAAAAGTGCAGTTTCTGCCACAATTAGGAAGTAATTTTAGACTTAAAACAAGCTTTACGAAAATCATAAGCCTTTTTTCTCTTTCTAAATGTGCAAGAATTTTTATTTAAAAAAAAATTGGGATACATGAGTGAAACATTTATTTTTAAGAGGTAATAGAAGCCGCTTCGCATTTTTTCAAAATTATTTGAAAAAATGCGATATTGTTATTACAGCCATTATCATTTTTATATGCACTATACTTATTTTTGTCTCTCTACACCCAGAAAAAGGAATTGATTAAAACTACAAAACATGTTTTGTTGAGTACATTTTGGTTGTTTTAGCAAAATCTTTAATTGAAGTAAAAAAATTGGTTTTGTTGCTTGAAGAAAAAAATATTGTTAACACTCTTACAAAATTTTAACAAAATTTCATCAATTTTACTTGAATTAACAAAATCTGTTTTTTTAATTTTACAACAATTTTGTAATTTAAATTTGTAATTCCAACAAAATGTTGTTGTTTTTGCAAAATTTAAATTGTGTAGTAGCCATAACTCTCTCATGTAACTCGATTTATTTGACTTATATAGCTATATAATTAAAGGATTAACATAATTTTTGGATAACGAAAACTTTTTTTCATTGGGACGGACCAATGTAGTTTTAAAAATCCCCCTGTCCCATTTATTACTTTCTTCTATCTTTACAAGAAGAAAGTATTGGAATCATGAAAATTTTCGACTTTCGGTTTCCGACGGATTTTAGAAGGTGCTGAGCATGATTTGACTGTTTTTAGAAAATGACTGTCAATTACTCTGTCTGTCTGTATGTGACAAAAAATTTGTGGGCGCTCTATCTCAAGAACTATTGCACGGAATTTAATAAAACTTTATAATCAGTTACTTCCTGATATAAATTGTTGCTGACTAGTTTTTGGTGTAAATCGCGCAACACTTGGCGCTGCTATGTTGCATTTTTCGCGATTTCTGCAATAGCTCTATCTCATTTTCAGCAGTGAATTACGCCTGTAATCAATGAATAATAAGCAGTGAATTTTTATCCTGCTTCTTGCAGGCGTAACTCACTGCTGAAAATGAATTAAAAATTAACTATGTGTTGCCGTATGCTGGGCTTTGTATTGTTGTCTCATATTTGCCGCAGAAATTTGCGTGTTCCTGATGACATTTCCATCTTGTGCTGCGATTGCAGCCGATCCGACATATATAAGAGTGAGAAATGCCGAGTTCGGATATCGTTCCTTGTAACTCAGTGGTAGAGCCTCAGAGCGCTATTCTGAGGACCCGGAATCGAGTCCCGGCTTGGGGCATTTTTCACTCTCTCGGTTTGCGCTTGAAAAAAAATGCAGGATAAAAATTCACTTGTTATAATTCAAGGGTTACGGGGGTAATTCACTGCTGAAAATGAGTTAAAATTTCGTATTTAGATTGGTTCATTTAACAAAAGTATTTGTAGTATAAACAAAAGAAGTTCGTAATATAACATTTTTTATTATTTAAACAAACAAAATATATTTTGTTGAAAAAAGAAAATAGATTATTAAAATAGCACATAGCATATATCTATGTAACAAAAAGAATTTTGCTAATTCAAGTAAAATTGAACCATTTTATTTGAATTAACAAAATCTTTTTTTTGCGGACGATACAAAATTTTATTTTGGAATTGCAAAAAAATCAACAATATTTTTTTTTGTTGTTGTTGATTCAAACAAAATTTCCATTGACCCATATTTAAACGAAAAGTTTTGCTGTGTCAACCAAATTTTTGTTGATTCAACAAATTTGTTTTCTGGGTGTAGTTACATATTTACATAGTTCGACAATATGTTTTATTTAAGATATGGATGAGTGATTAAAAATGCTGGTACATTAAAATGTAAAGATGAGAAAGGAGTTAGATTTAGACGATAATGATTCAAAACCTAAGAATTCAACATAGAAGAAAGTATCGCCAAGGTAAAAGCGTTAGTCCTCTGAATACTATTTAACATTTGGATTTACGAGCACTTATATTAATAACGAGGAACAGTCAATCTATTGTTTGTAACGGTATACTGTCAAATCAGTGTATGAGACCAGCAAAACTACGAAGACAAACTATACATCAAGAGTATGCAAACAAACCAAATGACTTTTTTGAAAGCAAGTCAGAAATGAAATCAAAAGACTGCAACTGGTTCGAATAATGTAAAGGCCGTTTTTACCTCATTTCAGATATATCTAATGGTAGCAAAGTCTACAAAACTGCACAAGATTTCAGCGAAAGGATATTACTGCCTATATATACAGGGTGATTCATAAAAGATGGGCAGAACTTTAAGGGGTTATAGTACACTTAAAGACAAATAATATTAAATAGGAGACTAAGGGTCCCAGACGTATTCCCAAGGAGATAGGGGGCATTAAAGTTTAGGGTCCGAAATTTCAAATGATTATAAAACATGGAAAAATTGGTCGATTCGTTTGCGGTTTTTGCAAAAAATTTTCTTTATGCCAGTATTTTCTTGAAATAAAATTTTAAAGTTCAATTTCAAAAAATGCCGATAGGGGGCGCTTTAGACTTTGGAGTAACAAACAACTATTTTTTAACGTTATTTTTTGTATTTCTTTAAATGATTTCGAAAGCTTAGACTTAAACTTAAATTTTGATCTAAAAATCTGAGTCCTAACGAGTAGTTAAGTAGCGTAAACTGAAATTTGAAATTTGAAACCCTTCTCCCCCCAGAACAAAAATCAGTTATTCCCGATCTTTGTGTCGTAGATTAGGCTCTAACTACTGCCGCGTTTTGCTAAAATTATTCTTTATGTCAGTATTTTCTTGAAAATAAATTTTAAAGAAAATTTTCAAAAAATTCCGATAGAGGGCGCTTTAGACTTTGGAGTAACGAACAACTATTTTATACCGTTATTTTTTGTGTCTCATTAAATGCTTTCTAAAGCTTAGACTTAAATTTTCAGCCCAAAATCTGAATCGTTAGACGTGGTTAAGTTTCTGGGGAGAGGGGTTTGAAATTTCTACTCCTGAGCACAGTTCAGTTTACCATGTCCACACATTGTGTGCTGTGATACGAGGTAAAAAGACACAAATTAGGATTATGTTACCAAAGCATATTTATTAACATGTAATCACAATAAATGTTCAAAATTGTGACCACCAGAGGTTATGCACGCAGAACAACGGCGACGAATGGAACGGCGAACATTCGCGAAAACATCAGGCTTTTCGAGCACTTCCCCTACAGCGGCGGAAAGTCTGGCGACCAGTTCCTCGGGGGATTCAATGGGTGTCTCATACATAAGAGCCTTCAATCGTCCCCAAAAAAAGAAATCGAGGGGTGAAAGATCTGGCGAGCGAGCAGGCCAAGCAACAGGACCACCTCGACCAATCCATCTGTTCGGAAATGTGATGTCCAGATAGTTGCGGACGTCTCGTACGTAATGGGCTGGCGCTCCATCGTGCTGGAACCACATGACTCGCCGGATGCGTGGAGGAACAACGTTTAACAGGTCTGGCAGCACATGTTGCAGAAATGTGAGGTATGTTTTACCGTTGAGGCGTTCAGGAAGAAGGTACGGTCCGATTAGGTGGTCTCCGAGGATTCCTGCCCAAACATTGATGGAAAAGCGTCTCTGATGAGCATGTGGATACGTAGCATGTGGATTGACATCCGCCCATACATGTGCATTGTGTGTGTTAAATGTACCTTCACGTGTGAAGGTACATTCATCGGTGAAAAGCACAGTTCGTCCAAAATGTGGATTTAGCGCGTTCTGCTGCAGAAACCAGCGGGCGAATTCAATACGATTTGGATAATCCCCTGGAGACAGTTTCTGGACTCGTTGCACATGAAACGGGAGCAAATGTTCATCCTTCAGTACCCTCCAAGTCGTGGACTGTGAGGTATCCACCTGGCTAGCCACTGTTCGTGTACTTGTACTTGGCTGCGCCGCTACTACATCCAGAATGGCTTCTGCAACAACTACTGATTCGTCCTTTTTTGCACGACCTGCATTCGACCGGGAAGCGAGAAATGATCCCGTCTCACACAACTGTCTGTGCAAGCGCTCGAAAGTTTTGCGGTTAGGCAACCGCCTGTTAGGAAATCGCTCTCCGTACATTCGTTGTGCCTCTGCACCATTTCCATCTGCCGCTCCGTAAATTAAATGCATCTCAGCCTTTTCCTTATTCGTGAAGGGCACCATCTTCCGATTCATTACTACAGCGACTTACACTTGACTCACCGTTCAGTGGTTTTTATGCCTGAATCGTGTCGAAATTTTGCATACGTGTTCTTCTTCTTCCCCATTTGACATTTGCATACTTTCTGTTTCCTTCTTCACCCGGTGACTAGCGTCAGGAATGGAGCTTTAACGTTTGCATGAGCGACGTTTCCAACTGTGCCAGTGCCTTTATGAGTGAATTCCGACTATGCAGTCCTTGACGAAAGTTGTATTTTTGCCTCGTATCACAGCACAGAATCGTTGGGCATGGTTAAGTAGTGCAAACTGAACTATGTTCAGAAGTTGAAATTTGAACCCCCTCCCCTCGCTACTGAACCACGCTCAGCGATTCAGATTTTGAGCTGAAAATTTAAGTTTAAGTCTAAGCTTTAGAAAGCATTTAATGAGACACAAAAAATAACGGTATAAAATAGTTGTTCGTTACTCCAAAGTCTAAAGCGCCCTCTATCGGAATTTTTTGAAAATTTTCTTTAAAATTTATTTTCAAGAAAATACTGACATAAAGAATAATTTTAGCAAAACGCGGCAGTAGTTAGAGCCTAATCTACGACACAAAGATCGGGAATAACTGATTTTTGTTCTGGGGGGAGAAGGGTTTCAAATTTCAAATTTCAGTTTACGCTACTTAACTACTCGTTAGGACTCAGATTTTTAGATCAAAATTTAAGTTTAAGTCTAAGCTTTCGAAATCATTTAAAGAAATACAAAAAATAACGTTAAAAAATAGTTGTTTGTTACTCCAAAGTCTAAAGCGCCGCCTATCGGCATTTTTTGAAATTGAACTTTAAAATTTTATTTCAAGAAAATACTGGCATAAAGAAAATTTTTTGCAAAAACCGCAAACGAATCGACCAATTTTTCCATGTTTTATAATCATTTGAAATTTCGGACCCTAAACTTTAATGCCTCCTATCTCCTTGGGAATACGTCTGGGACCCTTAGTCTCCTATTTAATATTATTTGTCTTTAAGTGTACTATAACCCCTTAAAGTTCTGCCCATCTTTTATGAATCACCCTGTATACATCTGCTGCTGTCATATATACATCTGCTGCTAAAGCAATGATCACAACAATGATAGATTTAAAAACAGTAAAGAATTTAAATTTCATTTCATTATCTAATGATACTGTTAAGAGCAGAAATACAGACTTTTGTGACAATTTAGAGAACTAATAGAATGAACGTGTAAAAATTAGTTCTTTTTTCACATTGGAACTAAATGAGAGTTTAGATATTTCCAATAATGTTAATTTGATAGTTTTAGCTTGTTATGAATTTTGTACTAACAAGGAGACCGCCAAATATGATGCGCACAGATTTTGATGATTTTAAAGTATGTTGTAGGGGTCATACCCCTAACTATTCAGGTCAAAGGTTTCCTTCAAATGGGCTTTAGTTTTCGAGAAATTTCGGGTTAAAGTTCAGCATGCATTTCAAATACCCATTAGTTCGCAATCTTAAACGAGGTCTTCGTGGCTCTGTGCTAGCGTACGCGATTTGAGAGCCGGAGATGAGGGTTCTGTCCTCTCATGTGATTTTTATATGTTTTTCGTGTTATAAGTTTTATGCAGATTTATGAATTCTGCATCTTTGAACTTTTTGATATTTTCCTAAAAATTCCATTTACATTTTCGAATTTTTCGTGAAAATTTATAGTTTTTGCGCAATTTTTATTCTAATATTTCTGTTGATGAAAATCCAAACTATTTTAAGTCTTGATATCTCGTCTTTTTAAAATGATTCTTGTTTACATTTATGTATTTTTAATTATTTATTTATCGTATTTATGAAATAATTCATTTTTTTAGCTGCATTTTCCATTAAAAAAATTTAAATTATTAAGAAAAAATTAACAAAATAATGTATCCTTTTAATATTTGATTTGTTCTAAATATATTAAAATATGTTAACTGCTGAAATACTAAAATATTTATCATTACCGACATCGACATTTTTAGTTTATTAAATATGGAACTAATTATGTGATACATATCGCAAAAATATTCTAAACAAATTCCGCATTCAAAATCGCCTTTAAATGTATTCTTTACGTAAATTGTTTTAACAATACTGGAAGAATGTATACATTAGTATATTATATATTCTTTAAATACTTAAATTGTGGTAAATATTAAAAAATGCATTAAATTTGGAAAAGAAATTATTTCAAAACGTGGTAATTGTCTGCAAAGGATTAAACGAAATGATAAAAAGAAAATTTTATTTGTTCCGATATTACCGTAAAAGTCATTGGATACGATTTTTTTTCAGGTATTTTTTATATGTACTGTAATTTACAAACGATTTTTAATTTCTAGTTGAATTTTTCTGTATGGCATTGACTTGTTAGAATTAAAAAAAAAATAATTGTAATATATTATTTTTTATTTGTGCAAATCAAAAATGATGTTGAGTTTGAACTTTGCAGTTAAATGTATTTAAATAACAATATATATATATATATATACATAACTGGCTAAAACTTGGATATAAGCGTTATTGTTTTAATATTTTATTACTCCTTTCAAGATATGTTGTTGAAATTACCTAATCATACATACCTTTAGAAGATTTGAAATAAAAAGTATTTTGTATAAATTATAAAAGAATACAAAGTTTTATTTAAAATTTCATAAAGTTAAAAAAAAGTATTATTTTAGAACGGTTATTAAAATATAAAGTGTAAATAATAATAAAAAATATAAACAAAAGTTTGGAATTTCGTAAAATATTAATTTCAAAACTGCACAAAGAAAAAAAAATGCAAATTATTACGAAAAATTCGAAAATATAAATGGAATTTATTAGTAAAATATAAAAAAATTCAAAGAAGCAGAATTCATGATTCTGCATAAAAATTACAACGCGACAAATATATAATTTTTTTTTAAAAAAGGTAAAAGTCACAGGTGAGGACAGAACCCTCATCTCCAGCTCTCCAATCGCGAGCGCTAGCCATGCACCACAGAGACTTTGTTCAAGGACGCGAACTAGTAGGTATTTGAAACGCATGCTGAACTTTAACCCAAAATTTCTCGAAAACTAAAGCCCATTTGAAGGAAACCTTTGACCTGAATAGTTAGGGGTATGACCCCTACAAAACATACTTTAAAATCATCAAAATCTGTGCGCATCATGTTTGGCGGTCTCCTTGTAAGATATGTGAAGATTTTTGCAAACGTCTGCGAACTCGCACAACTAGTGCTATTCACATATTTAGACGGTTTCCTACAAGAAAAAGAAATAAACCGGTCAAGATGTATTGCAATAAGTGCAGGTGGGCTTTAGCTATAAGTGGAATTGTTAATGATTTGATGTTTGATCAGCTTCGTTGAAGCTATAACACCATATGTAATTTGAACACACTCTTGTATTAACTATGAGCTGCTGTTTGCCTGAAAATTCTTGAAGAATTGAAGATTACATTCAACGAAGTGTTTCAGTAGTAAATTATATCTAATTATATTCAGTGGTATATTATATCTTTGATATAATTTACTACTGACACAACTAAATTAACTTGAATTATGCACCAAAATTTTGTGAGAAGAAATCGGGAGTAAACACAAACAGCTATCTATGCATCTGTTGCAGTAAAAGCGAAATTTAATGATAAGGTGTTCAAATGATAATGACGTATTTAATGATAAGGACGTCAGCGTTACTCATGTCGGCATGTTTTTGCTTTATAGTAAGTATTATCGGTCCAGCAAGTAACCCCCTTTTTTTAACACTTTCCAACACAGTTGACAGGTGTTTAGAATTTGGTGTGTCTCTCTGCCGGCTGTATGTCCTGAACTCTCGTATATATACACGGATTGCCCTGAAATTTGTATATGTTATTAAGGTTTGCTATAAAATGTTGAAAATGAAGTGTGTAGCTTTTGTAGTTTCTTTACAGGGACACGCAAAAGAAATCCGTTACATTACGGTATATCGTGAGAAATCGTTTCTGTTAATTTTATTGATGCTATGATATTTCAAACATAATTAGATTGATATGCATCATTGATATTGACTATAACATGCTTTCTTGGGAGTCTGGAATAAGTAACATCTATAGTTTGCTTCCAGGAACGCACAAAAGAATTCATTACATTGTGATTTGTGGAAAAAAGTCTTTTGCGGTGCATTTTAATGATGCTATATGATATTTCAAATGCAACGAAATCACTAAAGTGTTCTGCATGTATTCTTTAGATTATTGAGTGCATAGAATTTATCGTTCATTTGCAAAAACAGACAAAATAGTTCGGTTAACGGACAGACCAAGATCGATAACTGCTGGAATTCGTTTTCTTCTTTGATATGATTTTTTAAACTGATCTAATTTTAAGTGTTTTAGGTGGTGTGCATAAATTCTATAGATCACATACAAGGCTACTCGGAAGACTTCGCACACATTACCTGATAGCAATTACTGAAAATGGATTGTTGTTCAGTTATGTATTTTTAGGGTTTCGTTCATCACACGAAACCCTATTACTCCCGCTTCGTTGTCTGTCCGTCACAGAGCCGGTTCTCAGAAACTATTTAACTTACAGGCATGAAATGTTGTGTACTTATAGCTGAATACCTGCTATGAAGCTCAAAATCATATAATTTGAAAAAATCATATTATTTTAATATAGATAGTTAAAAAACCAAAAATCTAACAGCCTTTTCCTATTAAATTTAAACATTTTTCATTATAGCAGTTGCCAACAATTAAAAATCCGCAATAAAATTCTTTCTAGAATAATTAATTTTCTATTGAAAGATTTCCACATGAAAAAAGAAAATGAAATAAAAAGCTTCGCCAATTGAAAAAAAAGGTTAATATAACGTCATATGGGTAATAAAACGGAAATTTTCAAACATTTCTCAATAACACAAGGAGTATGAGTATGTGTAAATACAGAAAGCAGCTTAATATGACGTCATTAGAGAATTCAAAAGAAAATTAATCTGACATCATATTGGAAGTTTAAGGGATTTTTCAAGTGTTTGAGGATAATACAAAGAGAGTATAAATATGAGTAATAGAGAATAGTAAATATATGAGTTTGAGGAACGTATTGAATCATGATAAAAACCCGATTATGGAAATATTGGCATATTTTAAAATTTTAAAAGCCTCTATACAACATGTTTAATTTTGAAATTGATTTTTTTTTTTTAATATCGCATTTAGTCCACATGACAGAGTATAATAGCGGGTTCTATCGGGCCGGTTCAGATATTCGAAAAAACGAGAAAAATAGACCGGTAAATTTTTACTTTATAAAAAACATGATTTTTTTTTTTTTTTTTTTTTTTTTTTGGAAAATGAAATTTATTTGGATTTATTAAAGAAAGGAATATTGAACGAAACCCTTTGTACGATCTTCGATCACACGTACCCACTTGTTTTAAGTTGCTTATGTAGATATCTCATTTCATTCTAGGAAAAATGAAATTAGTAGCCAACCAATATTGGGCCAATATTGTCTATATCTTGGTGCAATATTGGCATATTGGTTATATATTGGCATATTGGCATGAAATATTGCCCCAATATCGGGGTGTTTACATTTTGCACTTATTTAGCAAATATTTGTAGCAACATTGCGCCAATGTTTGTAGCAAATATTGCTCTAGTATCGGGGTCTTCACATTTTGTCCTTATTAAGCCATTTCTGGCAATATTCCCTACCAAAATTGGTGCAATATTGGCTAAATAGGGGGAAATGTAAACACTCCAATACTGGGGCAATATTTTTTACCAACATTGGAGCAATATTGGTAACAAATATGGGCTAAATAAGGGCAAAATCTAAACACTCCAATATTGGGGCATTATTGGCTAGAGATATTAGCCCAGTAGCCAACCAATATTGGATCAAATTTGGCTAAATAAAATGGATTTTTACTCAGTTATGTATTTTTTTAAGTTGCTTATTTAGATATTTTATTTCATTCTAGGAGGAGAAAGGGGAAAATTCTTAATAATATCCTGTTAGTTTTGGGAACTGTTTCATAATCTATGCCTGTTGCATGTTTTTTCGTTCTTGTTTGTTTTAAAAAAAGAAACACACGTTTGAAATAAAAGTGTCAAAGTGGTGTATGAAGTTTTAAGTGAACATTAATTTTATTATTGAATATTAAAATTTACATGATAACAGTAAATGTCAAGACATTTCCTATCATAGCGAAATGCAGATAAAAACAATAAAATTTGTAAAATCAAGACAATAGTACACGTAAAGACATGTACTATTATTATAGCGTCAGGCGCGAAAGAATCATTTGCATATAATAAGCATTATTCTTTAAAGTTAATGTTTCCCTTAAGAAAAATTATATTTACTGAGATTTTTGCATCATAACGGAAAGAAAACGCACTATCATTAACTTTAAGAATCTCTTGGGATTTAAACGAGAAAATTATTCATTCATTCTAAAAATGATTAAGGTCAAGTACGTATTGAATACAAAGTAGTTTAGTAATACTTTTTCCGTAATAACTGCGAGTATTTATTCAGATATTATATTTTTCCTTTGTTGTTGTAGTTTACTGTTAGCAGCAAATCAATATTAGTTAGATTGGAGTCTAAAATTGCGCCAATATAGTATTCAGCCGTAATACAGTGTGGGTAAAATTTCATTGGGTAAAATGAATGTTAATTATGAGTAGTTATACAACCAAATATGAGAGAACACTTGAATTTAAAATAGTGAAACACGCATAGTTTGCCTTTTTTTTTTTTAATGTTTTGTGTGTGTGTGACTGCCCTTCGTTACCTTAAAAGTCCAGTAGAGACACTCCATATTTTTTTTTTCTATTCGATAATATAAAAATTAAAATTATGCGATGTTTAAAAGTTAATAATTTTGCAATAAAAACGAAACTGGTTGCCAAGGTCGTTGTCACTATCGATATAATATCAGCGTAACTCATGGACATGTTTCGCTTTATAATATAGATAGTTGTTCGATGTGGCTTTGAAAATCTCCGTTCAATGATAAATCAACGATGGATATATATATATATATATAGCAAATAAGATATTGCCATTTTTAGGGTTTTGCTCATCTCACAAAATCCTATTGCTCCTGCCCTATTGCTCCAGAGCCGGTTCTCAGAAACTATGTAACTTACAGTTATGAAATTTTGTGTACTTATAGCTAAATACCTATTATGAAGCTCAAATAATAAAATTTGAAAAAATCGTATTATCCTTCTATATTTAAAAAAGTAATCTGGAACTGAGCCAAAAACGATTTAGAAATGGACCAATCAAATTCTGCGTAGATATTCCGGGTTATTCTCATCGCTTTTTTACTAGGGACTTTTTTGAGGAGCTATTACTTTTTTTCTAGACATCCTACGGATTCGAAAATCATACCACCGGACGCGAAATATAACAAGCTTTCAGAAATTAAAAAAAGTATCACGGTCGGAGAATAAAAACTGAAAAAATCCTCAAAAATCGAGTAAAAAAATCTTTTATTGAAAAAGTCATTTTTTTATATTGTTGCCAATTTCTAAATAAGCGCAAAGGATTATGTTTTATCTCAAACAAAAAATGTATTTGCGAGAGACTATTAAAAACAATAATGAAAGTTTAAAATAATAATTAAATGATCACGTGTTTTGAAAGCAGGAAATAAAGAAAATGACGTCATAAAAATTGTGTTTACACATGAATATTAAAAATAAAAAAGATGAATTAAATGAAAAAGCATTATAACCAGTTAAATGAAAAAGCATTATAAGCTGATTACAGAAGATAGTCGCCGTTCGTGATATCATCATCATAATTTTTTTAAAACAGGATACATTACCAGGTTTTAAGAGGCTGCGAAATCAGAACGGGGCACAGTGGGGCGTTTTGATGATCTATGTGGACAAAATTCATTTTTCCGATATTCTCGGAACTCAACAAGACCGCATATTCTGGTAGCTGAATGTCTCTTTTGTCCAGATCCGTACGATTTTTGTCGAAAAAATTCGTGGTGTCGATTAATTACGACCGTAAAGAAGACATTTGCACAATTGGTTTGAGGGTGTTTCAACGGTTGCATGTATTTCCCTAAGTTTGAAAGCACATCTTATCTATTCTGTTTAATGTGAAAGCACGAGTTTACTAAAAACATATTACATATTTGTCAAGGTAATATTTAACCTACTGTTGTTTGAAAATAAGCTCCTTTAAACTAGTTTAAGTGCTTTTTTCAGAAATTGTATTTTTGGACGATTCATGTTGTTGTTTACAAACTTTATCTTGACTTTTAATACATTATTAAGCATTATTAAGCAATAAGATTTTTTTTAAGTAAAAGTGTCATTCCTAAAGTATTGGAAATTTAAGAAAACGCTTGCGAAAGATTGCGAGTCGTAAAGTTTTTATCAATAAACCAGCTTTATATTAATTTTCAGTGTATGAATTTTATTTAGTGAAAATTTTGCAAGTCAATTTTAAATCACTTTTAATTATTCGATTAATCTGAAACCTTGAATTCATGTGTAGTTTTAATGATAATACAATATTATTATCATTTGACGAGCGTAGAAGTTACACTGTTTCTACAGGGTTACACAAAAGTTTAGTTTAAATCTTGCAAGTTAATTTTAAACCACTTCCAGTTATTCGATTAATCGAAAACTTTCAATACATGTGTAGTTTAAATGACAATACAATATTATTGTAATTTAAGGAAAGTAGAAGTTATACTGTATCTACAGGGCTACACAAAAGTTTAGTTTAAATCTTGCAAATCAATTTTAATCCACTTATAATTATCGGATTGAGCTGAAACTTAGCTTACATGTCTATTTTACATAATAATTTAGTTATATTATAATTTGAGGAACGTAGCAATTATGCATTTTTTACAGAGACATACAAAAGATTGTGGAAAGATTGTTATTTATAAACACAAATTTTGATTCAATTTCAACAAAATTAATCTAGATTATCGAGATGCACAATACCATCTTATAAAGTGAAAATAAAGTGAGCAGCAACTATATTTCTCTTAAGGGACACACAAATAATAATTCGGATGCATCACCGTCTATAAGCAAAAGTTTTATTTCAAATTCAATAAAATTTATATAGATTATTGATTTACACAACAGCATTTTTTTAACTGAAAATAATTTGGGTAGCATATATATTTTTTACAGAGTCACACAAAACATAAAGCTTATTTTTTAAAATATGTCTTTATTTTTAAACTTTTATTTTTTCAGGATGAATACACAAATTTCTTGACAATCTGTTGTTGACTTATGGGTTTCCAACCCAAAGGAAAGTAAATTCGAAGCTGTCCTTTCATTTTTGTTGGAAAAACTGGGGAATCCTCAGTTAACTGAAGACATTTTTAAGAACCTAAAATCACGTGTCCGGACATTTTGTTTTCAAATTCAACAAAAATGGTCTAAATCGGAAAAATAGACAACATTTTTATCAATACAATTCTGCCTGGTTTCAAGGAACCTTTCACATACCAGACTGCGTTATTCAAGCAATAGAAAACGAAAAAGTCTTAAATAAAAGACTCCCTGGTAGATCAGTGAAACCTTATTATTATTATTTTAATTATTATTTAATCATTAAGTTATATTAACTTAGAGTGTAAGTATGTATGTTTTGCTCAAATTTTGCTAGTCAATTTTAAACCACTTTTAAACCACTTTTAATAAATAATAATAATAATATAAATAATAATAATAATATAAATAATTAAATAAACCAAATATTTATCACTGTTTGAGCATTTTATTAGTGACACATTCGAAAAATAGGCAAAACCTAATTAAACTCCAACGCAATAATTTTGTCCACCTAGATCGTCAAAACGTCCCACTGTGCGGGGGTTGGTGAGCGTAGCGAGCAGGGGGCAGAGCCCCTAGTTTTAATATATAGAGATAAAAAACCAAAAAATCTATAGCAGTTGCCAACAATTACAAAATCCACAATAAAATTCTTTCTACAATAATTATTTTTCTATTGAAAGATTTCCATGTGAAAAAATGAAAGTGAAATAAAAAGTTTCACCAAATGAAAAAAAGATTAATATGACGTCATATTGATAATAAAACGGAAATTTTCAAACATTTCTCAATAACACAAGGAGTATGAGTATGCGTAAATACATAAAACAGCTTAATATGACGTCATTAGAGAATTAAAAAAAAATAATCTGACAGATTTTCCAAATGTTTGAGAATAATACAAAGAGTATCACTGTGAGTACTAGGGAACAGTAAATATATAAGTTTGACGAACGTATTGAATCATGGTAAAAACCCGATTACGGAAATATTGGCATATTTTAACATTTTGAAGGTCTCTATACAACATGTTTAATTTTAAAATTGATTTTTTTTAATATCGCATTTAGTCCACATCACGGATATTATTATGACAGAGTATAATAGCGGTATTGAACCGGTTCGTATTTTGGAAAAAACGAGAAAAATAGACCGGTAAATTTTTACTTTACAAAAAACATGACTTTCTTTTTTTTGGGAAATGAAATTTATTTGTATTTATTAAAGGAAGGATAAAGTGTTTTGAAAGGAATCCTAAACGAAACCCTTTGTGCGATCTTCGATCACACTTACCCACTTGTTATGATCATGTTCATGTCGAAGAAACCAAGTGCAGTGCTGATTCATGATTTCAAATTAGGGATGGATTTCGGAAGCGGCGGACTGTAAATCTGATCTTAAAGAAAATTATACATTGAAATCAAGAGGTAAAGGGAATGGTGATCGTGGTGACTGCTCAGACAAAAAAACCAAGTCTGTAGAGCATAATCTCCCTCCCGATCTCTTTATTATAGTCTTAAAAAATACAGTGTTCAGCCGCAGCTGAAGCCACCGAAAAATGCGATAATCGCTGCAATAAATGACAAGCATCGTTATGGGAAATAGGTTGAGATTAATTTTTGATGGGATGATATTTTTTAACACTTTTCAGCATGATGTTTATAAATTCGGTTTGTTTGGCCGTCTGTCTGGCCATGCTCTAACTCACGTAAATATACTCGGATTGCCGGATATATGTTATTGAAGTCTACCATGGCATGTTCGGTATTGAAAATGAAGTATGTACCATTTATGGTTAGTTTACAGGGACACTCAAAAGTACATTACAGTCAATGGGGTAAAATAGTTTTGAGTTCATTTTAATAATATTACACTATTTCAAACGTAATGAAATTAATATGTATCACTGAGGTGGACGACAACATTTTTCTATAGCGTATAGAATAAATAACATTTATAATTCGTTTACAGGGACACTCAAAAGTATTCTGTTACATTATTACGGTCGATAGGGAATTTTTTTTCAGTGCATTTTAATGATGTTACACGGCTTCAAACATAATAAAATAGATATGCATCGCTGAAGTCACTAGCAAGATGCTTTATATAACGTATAGACTAAGTAGTAATTTTAGTTCGTTTACAAGGACGCACAAAAGTGTTCCATTGGATTATTATGTGTGGGGAAAATCTAAGTGTATTTTTATGATATTACATTATTTCGATGAAATGAATATGCATTATTTAGGTGCACTGGCATGTTTTTTCATAGATTACAGAGCACGTGGAATTTATCTTTTTTTTCTTAAATATCGTGAAAACTCAAAAAGTTACAGCAATAATTGATAAATTGAGGAGGAAATCCCATAGGATTATATGGGATTTCCTCCTCAATTTATCAATTATTGCTGTAACTTTTTTAGTTTTCACGATATTTCACTGGTTTTTTTACATGAGTTTCCCTATAGTATTGACTATCAAATCATGACAAAAAATTTTTCCTGTAGTTCGCGCATGCGCAGTTAAAATGTATTTCATAAAAATACCCATATCTCATCAAATATTCAATATATTAATATTTTAATTTATTAATATTAATTAATATACTATTTCTACAATTTTTTGAAAAGCGGTGTTAAATTCGGCTAAAAACTCTGCATACTATAAAAAAACTTTTGAATTTTTCACAGAAACGTTAACATTTTCCCGAATATACGTGCTTTACTTACACAAATGAACACAAAAGTTGAACTGGACCTACATAGTCATTTGCTACAGTCACAGACCATTTTTAGCATTTTCTGTTACTTGGGTTATCGAAAATATTATTTTATTATTAAAATTATTATCCCCCCCCCTCCCTACTTGTCCTCAACAAAATCTTCACTGAAAAACACGAAGTCAAACATGTTCTTTACATACTCAAAGTTCAAGGGCATTTCCACACGAGTTTCAGTAGATATTCGACGAAACGTCTAAAATTGGTCACTGCCCCTTAATTTCTGGACATTTAGTGTATATGAACAAATCTGTTGTACAGCTGGCATTTAACTCTAGGTTTGAATTCATTAGTTAGTTTACTATGGTCAGAATCACAGACGGAAGATTTGGAGATTAAATAAATTTAATGTCTTTGTTAATCTTTGATTTCCAGCCGAATACATTCTTTGATTGTGTTACTTTATAGGACTAAAAATAAACTTATCATGCGTAAGATTATCAAATTCCCGTATAAGATATTCATAACCCTCTTTGAAGTTTTCAATTTTTTGATGAAATCGGCTTAAACCTTTATTTCCTATCCAGCATCAAGACCCTTTGATAACATTCTTCGTATCTTACTATAAACCAGGGTAGATTCAGAGAATCCTTTTTTTGGAAGGAGACAGGATACATACACTGCAAAAAAGAAAAAAAATATCTTAATGTAGGAAAATGTAATATAACTACGAACGAAAATATATTAAACCTTTTCCGAATTTTATTTGATTCCGAAAAGCGTTCAATATCTTTAGAAATCCCAGAGACCAATATATTTTTGATATTAAAGAAACATTTATAAAAACAAAGTTTCTTTTTCTGCTACTGATTTTCGGAAATGTTTCCGAGTAGTTTTATAGTATATTAATCAGCTTTACCAACCCGAGATATAGGTTTTTGGGATGCGTTTAATTCTCAAATAAACATTTTCATGGTCAACAAACATTTTTTATTGACAATCATCATAAATTAATCGCATTAAAATTAACATTAAATTTAATATTATTTTGTTACTCTTGTATGTCTAAATTCAGTTACGCAGGTACGAATTTTTAATTGAGAATTGATAGCATCATAAAACCAATATTCCGGATTGTAAAAAAAAAATTATTAATACATTAAAAAAACTACTGGAAACATTTCCGAAAATCAGTGGCAGAAAAAGAAACTATGTTTTTATAAATATTTCTTTAAATCTAAAACATACATTGGTTTCTGAGGTTTCCAAAGAGAATTAAAGCTTTTCATAATCATGGGTAACTCGAAAGGAATAATTGTATATTTTCTTTCGTGGTTATATTATATCTCCATGGATTAAGAAAATCTGTCTTTTTTTAAAGTGTAGCTACATACTACAATCAATGTAAAATTATAGAGTAAAACCTTTGAAAACAGAATCCTGTCTTAAACGGAACATTTTCATGTTCCCGACGGAAAGAACTGTGAAGGAGTGGACTTGGGTGAAACATATTTTTGTTGAATCCAGATAAAAATATTACTTTTCGGAGGATCTTTGAATGGACCATGTTAGTAAATGGGAAAGGCGTCATTTATGCAAAATCTCAGCGTTCGTTTCCTGCAAAATATTACGCTGAGACACAGTGAAGACAAGAAGTAGTTGCATGGAAAATATTATTTATTTCGTGAGAACTCGAGATTCTTGAGAGGTGGCCTCCGTTTTTAATACAAATTAGGTTGTTATCAGATTTAGAATAAGAGATTAAGTGATCATTTTCATTAAGTTACAATCCCAACATAAAAAGGCTGAATCAAGCCAATGGCGCGGAATAATTTACATCCGTTAGGGAGAAACAAATATAAAAAAATCCCTGACGGCTCGGCCTACAGGCACAGGTGGATTTCGAAGACGCAGACCGTGGGGCGCCTGTTTATTGGAAATTGCAGAAGAAATAACCTTTTTGCCATGAAGCGGCAGTTGGAACCACCCACTTCGAAATCTACCTCTGTCAAGTAGGCGTAGCCGGCAGAATTATTTTGTTTTTAATTTTTTTTTTTTTTTTTTACTGTAAGGGTTAGTCCTATAAAAAACTTGTCAATGTGAAAGTTGTAGATAATATTAAGACAATTTATAATAAATTTAAGTGGATTTGATAACTTGTGAATTGACGAAGTTATGAATTTTTTTCTTCAGTAACCCCTATCCCCCCCCCTTGGGAGTATTTTTAATGAAATCAAATATCTGTCATATATACATTTTTTACCCTTTTCCTAGAAGTAATAATAACTTTAAACGGATTCGATATGTATCAAAATATAAAAGTTGGGGGGGTTTTCTGTTTTCACAAAAAGCCGCCCAACCTCATTTGACACCCCCTTGGTTAAATTTTGCACATTAACGAACTTGACCGAGATTTTATGCTCCTTGATTTTATGTATCAGTTTGGAAAAGATTTGTGCAGAATTATGGAAGTTATCGTGTCCATAAAAAAGTGACATACATAGATAGATAGATAGATAGATAGATAGATAAAGTTTTGAACTGGGGTGGTTTTGAGTTCTAGGAGTTAGGATCGGTGTAGATCTGCAAAAATGTTTCAGAAATTCCAACTTAGGGGAGAATGTAATAGGTACTATTTCTTACGAAATCTACCTAATTTTTGAATGACAGAGATGCCAAGAGTGTACCAGAAATGACAACGTACCAAATGAGCGAATTGAAAAAGTAACCCTATAAAAATGTGCAAAATCGCAGTGATTCAATGAGAATGCGGTTTTTGATATCCGCAAATTGTATATGTTTAATGATTAATTCAGGAACCAGCAGATGAAACTTTTGATAGATATACTTTTTGTTATTTTCTGTTTGAAACAAAGCATAAAGGATAATTGTAAAATCTACTCCCAGCTGTAAGAAACCAGAAAGAGCAGATTGCAAGCTATAAAATGAATACAGTAAGATATATTTAACGGGTATAAAATTAACATTACGATAAAAGAAAAAGCTTTTTGAATAAAGGGTTTAATGCGCAAACGAAGAATTAATATTGAAAATAATTTAGCCCATGTTTTAATATTTAAAAAGGGAAAATATTATTTTTGAATAAAATAATCTTAAGAATACATGAGAAACGCCATAGGAACACCATGCACTTGTAACTGTGTTCTGTACTCAATAAAAAAAAGTTTACCAAAGTGGAAAATAAAAAAAAAACTAGCGAAAATAGAATTATGATAATTCCGCTATTCTCTCTAGCATTGAAAAGCATTTTCTGAATATTGACTCAAATATCACCTACTTTTTGACTTTAGTATAAAAAATAGCATTGAATCGTATTAGATTTCTTTAAGAAGGATTCAAAAAGGAGGTTTAAAGTGAAAAATAAAGAAAAAGTCTTGATTCTCTGCTCTAAAAAAATTTAAAACCCGAACTAAAGTGCAAAGAGGTGTTTTCATGCGGAACAAGAATATCTCAGAAAAGATTTTTTCGCTCTTGGCGTGGGTATATATTTTCTATGGATTTTTTTGTATTAGACATTATCCTGTTAAATTTATACCCAAACGTATTTGAGTGAAAACTTTTGTGAAAAATTCAGTGAAAAATATAAAGTACTGTAATTTGTCAAATCATTCTTAGGTATTCATTTTTCTCTATTCTAAAAAAAATTTACTAATGCTTCCGCTATCGGCGCTGCCTGATTTGAATCTACCGCATCCTTTTCATTTTCACGGATTATATTGCAAAAACTCTTACATATATAAACATGAAAACATCTAGTTTTACAGAGAAATGATAAACATGTTACGTCAACTAGTTTTTAAATCAAAACATTACTTTAAGCTCTTTTCAATCTTGAAATCGGCCAAAAAAATTTAGATACATGTTTTATGGGATCAAAAACTATACTTAGGAATTTAAACATATTTTGCAGGCGTATACTTGACTAGATTGTAGTGGTGTCCAATAGTTTTTTAAAAATAACCATGTTTCTCTTTTTATTAAAAATTTCATTATTGAAGAATTAATTCGCATTTCTGAAATAAGAGAAATGTTTGTAGATTTTTTTTTTTCAGTGAAAGTTTTTTAAATTCTAAATACTTTTTCCATTATAAAACATGAAAAAGGATAAAATAAAATTCAAAATTCTAAAGATGATGTTTATGTACTTTCTAAAAATCCTGTACGTAGGCATCACTAATAGCCGATATTAGCTTGACATTTTAAATGTAAGTTTTTCCTTTTTCTTGCTTTTCTATTTTTTCAAATAAACAATATTTATACTTTCCACTTAAAATCAATAATTGATAAAAATTTTAAGACAATTTTTTGTCAATCATCAATCAAGAAATAAGGACGTTTTATTTTAGATTTGCTTTTTAAATATATATATATATATATATATATATATATATATATATATATATATATATATATATATATATATATATATATATATATATATATACAGAACTTTTTTGAAGCAACCGATTTTTAAAAGAAATATTACATACTAACAGGAAAAAGTTTGAAATTATTTTGATAAATAACCGAATTGTTTAAAATACATTTATCATAATATACAACATAATAACTTAATAAAAGAAGAAAGTTTTCTTAAAGAAAAAAAACCTCTAGCCAAAACAGAGATGAGATAAATTTACTATTCTCCGTAGCATTGTAAAGAATTTCCTGAATCTCGACTCAAATGTCAACTGGTTTCTGAATTTAGAATAAAAAATAGCAATGAATAGAATTAGATTTCTCTAAGAAGGTCCTCAAAACAGGTTTAAAGTAAAAAAATAAAGAAAGGTAAAATAGGTCATATCTCGTTACTAAAAAATGACAACCATTCACTAAAGGGCAAGGATGTGTTTTCATTCGGAACAAGAAAAACTAAGGAAAGATGTTTTTTCACTTTTGATTTTTGATTGAATATATTTTCTAGAGATTTTATGTTAGACAATATCCTGTTACATTTAAGTATAGTGGAAACTTTTTTTGAATGGTATAAAAATGTTGTTAATATAAGAATTGACAATATAAGAAAATTTTAAATACTAAAACAAACCATTCATAAGTAGATGTATATGTAAATATATAAATGTGTTAATAAAAGCATTTTAAAAAGTAATATTTTATGAAGTAAAAGTGTTTTTTTTTAATTAAAAATTCTGCATTGACACTGAAAATCTAAGAAAGGACTCCAAAGTGTAATATACTTTTGTATATTTTGCACATCAATCAGGAAATAAGTCTTTTTTTTTTTTTTTTTTTTTTTTTTTTTTTAAGTTTTTAAATAAGCTATAGGTCGTTGTGAAGTACACGAATTTTAAAATAAGTATTACATTAAAAATATAGGAGAGTATTACACTGTAAAGAATAAAATTTGGCAATGTTTTGATAATGTACCAAAAAGTTTAGCTTACTTTCTATATTATTATTCAACGTAATAACTTTATATAAGACAAAAGTTTTCTAATGTGGAAAAAAAAATCGAAAATAGAATTACAGAATTTAGATCAATCTTATATTCTATCTAATATTGAAACGTGCTCCCTAGACCTTGACTCAAATGTCACCTAGTTTTCTACTTTAGTATAAAAAATATTATTAAATAGTATATTAGATTTCTTTAAAAAAGATTTAAACAGATGGTTTAAAGTGAAAAGTAAGAGAATGGTTAACCTACTTTAAAAAATAGAAACAAATGACTAAAGGGCAAAAAGGTGTTTTCATTCGGAACAAGGACATATAAGAAACGATTTTTTCCACTCATGATCTTCAAATAAATATATATTTAAGGAATTTGTTTTCCTTTTTTTCGCATATGTTAGATTTTATCTTCCTAAATCCTTATTGACGTTTGAATGTAACATTTTCTGGATGTCATAAAAATGCAGTAAGTTGCGAAACTACTCCTAGATTGACATTTTCTATAAAATACGTATTAAATAAAAACACGGACTATCTATAGGTAGCTGCTTGAGTACGGAGGATGGATGGTGTTGTATGGAAATTTAAAGCGTAATGGTTAATGAATTTGATATTTAGTTAATTGTTATTAACTATTTTTATCAATTAATTAATTAAATAATTAATAATAACCCTCAATTAATTAAGTATTTAAGGGTTATTCTATAATTATGCATAATAAATCAATAATTACTTACTATTATGGATTATTCTGCAACCATTCTTATCAGACAACACTTTATTGTCTTCCTTTTAACCACTATGTATTAATATAATTATTTTTCACTTATTAATATCATTAATTTCTTACTTTTATATGGGATTTTGGAAAAGTATTTTGCACTTCAATTCATCCATCATCTTACTTTTATATATAAAAATATATTTTGTCATCTTTAAAGGTTAAACACTTGCCTTCTTAATTATAATTTAAACAATTAACATTAAATATATATAAATATATTTATTTATTTGTTAAAAATGTCTTTATATATTTATAACACTACATTTCAGTAGTTAGCCTCCCACTCGCTACATCTCTATTTGAAACATATTTTCGTTTTTATATCAATTTATACATGTCGTTAGCATTTTTTCCTATCCTCCTGCCCGATTTTGTTATTTAATTTAGATTGACTTCTCTTATTTTATTTTAAATTTAGCATCAGAAAAATTTAGTTTTAATTTTATTTTATATTTCAGTTTATATTTTATTTTAAATTTAGCAGACCGGGGCACAGCGGCCAACTCCCTATTATTTATTTTATTTCTCTCTTTGAATGTTTCCTATTCTGATATAAATATTTTCAAAAATTAAATCTGTGTGCCCAATAGACAATTTAGCCATTTTATTTTTGATAGATTATTTGTGGCAAGTAGAAATAAATCTCTTCCGCAAAGCATATCTTTTCTTCATTAAAGAGTTGTTTTGGTTTGGAAGACATTGCTCAGCACAATAAAAAAAAAAGTAAGATAATATATTATTGTATTTCAAATAACTAAAACTATTGAATGTAAAATTTGTCCTTTTTCTGTAGTTTTTCTGTAAAACTCGAATATGTAATACCATGAACCACCCAGTTCTCTATCCCATATGCTTATATAAGATGGAAATTATACATGAAATTAAAAATTAATAAAGTGTTTTATTTTTAGTGAGTAAATTAACTAATGATACGTGTAGTCTACATTTTTGTAGTGTTATCTGTGCGATATACGAGGCTCGATCCAGAAATAAGGTTCCCATCAAAGTTACAAATAGACAACATTGTTTATTCTCATAGAAATTTACATAGTTGGAAAGAAGAAAGTTTTCTCTATTACTCTACATAATCGCCATCTTTTTCTACGCATTTTTTTAGTCGGTGCTCCAATTTCTGTATCCAATGTCGTAGAACTCCGCCGCCAATCCGCTGAGGAAGCGTTTCACCTCTTCTTTGACGTCATCGGTGCTCCGGAAGGAATGTTCCTTTATCTTGGGAACAAGTGATTATCACTTGTGATAATCCCAAGATAAAGGAACATTTGGGTGTCTAACGCTTCCGGAGCGACGATGACGTCAAAGAAGAGGGGAAACGCTAGCGTTTCCCCCCCCCCCCGCTGAGTACGCCCGCTGAGGAAGCTTCCTCAGCGGGTTGGCGGCGGAGTTCTACGACATTGGATACAGAAATTGGAGCACCATCTACAAAAATGCGTAGAAAAAAATGGCGATTATGTAGAGAAATAGAGAAAACTTTCTTCTTTTCAACTATGTAAATTTCTATGAGAATAAACAATGTTGTCTCTTTGTAAATTTGATGGGAACCTTATTTCTGGATCGACCCTCGTACTTTCAAATTTCAAAATTAAAGAATTCCAAATTAGAGACCAAAGAACAGTAAACAAAGATTTTACTTATTCATTTATTTATTTGTGTATTATATCTTATTTACTTTTATAAACATTCAATTAACTCTGAAATCTTTTACAAACGTACAACTATATTAAACTAGAATTAAATGAAACAGTACATCTTTAAAAATTTAATACACCTATTAGTTTGTATCTATAAATATTACAGGTAAACTAAGTGTTAATTTAGATAAAGCTAATTAAAAAAGTGTCGTATTACATAATCACATAATAAAATCACTAATTATAATTAAAATATAGATAAAATGCTTAAGTGATACAAAGAGAAACACAAAAGGCTTAAAAACCTTTTAATGATCGACATATGTTTCAGCGCTCATACGGCGCCATTTTAAAATATAGAACGATAAACAAAATATTCTCGCAAAGTTTTGAAAATAAACTTGAAAAATATAAATCACGAGATCTCATATGTAAAAAAGCAGGTGCTTAAAATAGTCAACTGTCAACGTATTATACACGTTTACAGTATTGTATTCACAATAAAGAAATATTAATTTTCACGTTTACAGTTGACTATTTTAAGCTCCTGCTTTTTATGATCTCGTGATTTATGTTTTCAAATTTATTTTCAAAAATTTGCGAGAATATTTTGTTTATTGTTGTATATATTGAAAATGGTGCCATAGGAGCGCTGAAATATATGTCGATCATTAAAAGGTTTTGAAGCCTTTTGTGTTTCTCTTTGTATCACTTAAGCTTTTTATCTATATTTTAAGTGTCGTATTGTCACATAAGAACATTTTCACAGATAATGTAAAGTAAATATGCAAATTTCCCATTATTTAAATTATTATTTTATAATAAAATAGTTTATTTAGTATAATTCTGTTATTACAAAGAATATATTTAACTTAATTTTTATCATTACATAAAAATGATATATTTAACTTTATTTTTCATGTTTAATTAAATTTTGACAAAAGCCTAGAGTAACAGGCATTTGGCCATTCAATTAAAATAGTGATGCCAAATTTCAATCATCATATGTGACTGATCAACCATCACCAGATGTGGACCTACGAAGCACAGCTGTTCAACAAAAGAGCATATCACAATCCATTAATTTGTTTTTACTAAAATAGGTGTTTGATAAAAATATATATAAAAGGTTTTAAAAAACTTTAAAACCCTAGATGTTAACAGTACAAAGTTCTCTCCGAGCGCTTTCGGCTACAATCCGAGCCACTATCAAGGAGGAAAAATTGAGCGGAGAATAAACTTTTATGTTGATAGAGACTAGACACTAGACGACAGGAAACTCTTTACAGACATGCATAGATGGCTGTTAGTGAGGGGGGAGAAAGCTCAACTCCATGACTCCTTTGGGATACCATACCTTCCTGTAACCTGAATTAGTTTAATCCAAATACTTGGTATTTGGTATGACAAAACATCGTTGTAACAGTTGTTTTCCTAGGATAATATGTCTAAAGATTCCAGAATTGCACAACTATTAAAATCAGAAGCCCGCATAATGATTTTCGCTCTATTAAAAATATTTCAATGTCACTGATTTGGAACAGTCTAGATAGAGCAGTGGCAGGTCTAAATTTGCTAACATCCTATATATGCGCATTGATTCGCATTCGGAATTTTCTAGTTGTCATATCAACACAATTTTATAATTTATTTGCAACTTTGTAGGGGATCACATAAACACCTGATTTATTGTGCATATCAATAGGATAAATTATTTTCTGAACTATAGTAACTAATTTAGCATCATGTCTGACTATTAAAATCATATTATATTTCTTTAGGACATATTTTAACTTTTCATACAAGTAAGCCGCATAATCCGATGTATTATTCTCAGCTGATTTTTTCCTCCTTGATAACGGCTCGGATTGTAGCCGATAGCGCTCGGAAAGAGTTCTGTAAACATCTAAGGTTTTAAAGTTTTAAAAATCTTTTGTATATATATATATATATATTTTCATCAAACACATATTTTAGTTAAATAAATTTAAAGAATCATTTTCATGAACGTTTTCATATTTTAACCCTCTAAGCGTGTAGAACGTAATATTCCGTTCACTAAGCTCCAGGTTTCACTGCAATATATGCAATATTTAAGATAATATAATTCTATAGATTTAATGAATTTTCAAAACATTGAAGAATGATTAATACTCTCAAGGGTTACATTCATATTTGTAATTAAGTTTTATTTATAATGCTGAAAGAATCATATTTTTTTATCATTTAAAACAAAATGCAGAGAAAACAACATTACAATTTTACCCTTTTTCAAAACGCTCAGAGGGTTAAGTAAACAGGGGTGAATCTATCGTTTCAATTATAGATTATAAAGTCAAAGTTATTTTATTGGTATATCACAATTCCATGCATAAAATCATCAGCTAAAAATCGTGTCATCTTTAGACTTGCGTCCTTTACCAAAAGGTTGTTTGTGCATAGCAACAATTAAATAAAAGAAAGGTGCATCAAGAATTTTAAACGATACATCAATGAAAAACATTATTGAAGAACCAACAAAAAAGAAGGAAGATAATAAAATTGAAACAAAACAATGCCCCTTTAGTTGGAGCTAAAAATAATTTAGATAAAAGTTTCTATTACAGAGGAAGAATAATGCAACTGAAGGCCCACGACGTGTTTCGAGGCGAAGAAAAAAAAAGAAAAAAAAATTATGTATCAGAAAGTCTGAGTAACTCTGAGAGTATGTCTGTTTATGTAATACAGAATACAGTGATGAGGAAATTATTTCACAACATAATGTTATGTTTGGGAATGAAATAAAAGTTGGCAATTATATTTTGGTGAAATGTATGACAAAAAAAAAAGTGGTTTATTTTGTTGGTATAGTAAAAGGCAAAAGTTATGAGAATTATGTTCTTATTTTTAATACTTTGGAAAATTTTCCATAGAAAATTTATCACACCTTGCATTCATAATAATCAAATTTTAATTGCTTAATAGGCGTATAGCCAACATAGTGAAAAAGTACCCAAGCCGGCACTCGAATCCGGGTCATCAGTATAGCGCATTGACGTTCTACCAACTGAACCAATTGGGAACGATACTCAGCCTGGAACTTTCTCACTATAACATGTTGGCAAAGCTACAAACGCAGCACAAGATGGAATATTTTCCGTGAGCCACCAACCCTGGGGCAAACACGAAATCAAAGAAAATCCAGCATCGATAATTGAATAAATTTATATTTTTAATACTTTTGAAATTTTCTATGGAAAAATTTCCAAAGTTTTAAAAATATGAATTTATTCAATTATCGATGCTGGATTTTCTTTGATTTCGTGTTTGCCTCAGTGTTGGTGGCTCACGGAAAATATTACATCTTGTGCTGCGTTTGTAGCCTTTCCAACATGTTATAGTGAGAAAGTTCCAGGCTGAGTATCGTTCCCAAGTGGTTCAGTTGGTAGGACGTCAATGCGCTATACTGATGACCCGGGTTCGAGTCCCAGCTTGGGTACTTTTTCACTATGTTGGCTATACGCCTATTAAGCAATTAAAATTTGATAATTATGTTCGTGTTATATTCATGCGGGAAAAAGCTAGTCAAAACGTGTCAACTTTTCCGATATTGTGGATGAATCTCTTGTAAATGTTCAAGGTATTGTAATGATTCATCCGGACCCTGAAGTTTCACAACAAAACAGCTGACATTTAGTGACACAAAAAGTTTTTGGTGTGCAATTTAGAAACTTTAATGTTCGTCAACCTTACTATGTCCCATTAATAAAAATATATATAATTAATAGTATTTCTGTAATGTGTATCTTACTGGTATCTTCGTTTTGGAAATCTTGTCGATAGCGCTAATGCAACCGTTTCATATATTACAAGTTCTTCTATGTTAAACAGATACGGGACAAGATACATCAAAATATCGTTGCTAAATAATTATTTCAACAGAAAAATAAAAATTTATATGAAAGATGGGTATTACACGTTATGTCAAAATTATCCAAATCTAATTTCATAACATTAAGCCAGAAGAGGAAGAATCTACAAGTACTGCGTAGTGATTTAGTGAATCAAAACACAGGATATATAAAATCTTTTTTCACGGTGTTAACTTTTCAGTAAGGAGAGCTGTAGTGATAAAAATGGTGATTGCATATAGTAAATCACCTATGCGCTTCGATGAGACTGCTTATAGTATCCCTAGCTGTAAAATAGAATGCGGAATAGAATGCGTAAAATGCTAACTTGTTTGTTCGCAATTTCTAAAATTGTTTCTTCACGAAACCTGTTAGAAGAAGAAAGCAACTACTATTTGTAAGTAGTGATATTTAGTATTTTCGGTGTTCAGTCTACTCTCCGTCAACGATAATACACATATGGACTCTTGTTTTAATTGCACGCTGCGAATTTTGCCGGATACCAGGTGACATGCTCGATTAGTCAAAGGTTCCCATCGTTGATGAAGGACTATAACACACATTCTCTTTTAGTTAGCCCCACAGAAAAAATTCTAATCGGCTAAGATCCGGTGAACGTGGAGACCATTCTACGTAATTGCTATAGCCGATTATTTGCCCGAATGTCTTGACCAGGTATTGTCTTGACCTTCTTTGTACGTTTACTCGATGGTAGAGTGGGGCATACATGACGTTAAAGTGTTCGAAATTTGACATAATAGTCACGGAAATCACAAACAAACAAATCATCATCTTACGCGTTTTACGCTCAGCATATATGTGCAGAGGTTATTTTTGTGTACTAAATCAATGTTACTCTACAACTTTGTAATTGATTTTTTTTCTTATATATTGTTTACAAGATCAGACTGCTAACTGATAACGTCAGTTTCAGTTTCAGTTTAGTTTTAGATTCATCCAAACAAATCAGTCAATCAGACCATTTTTATCTATTAATGCCTGTATGGAAATTTTGAAGAGACACCTGGATGCCATTTTTACCGCAATAGATTTTAGCGCTTAAAAATTATATGCATGAGAAAGGACACCTAATACATTCAAAACTTTGCATACTTTGTGTGTAACACCAAATAATTTTTTTCCGCGATTTGATATTGTCTTCAAGTAAATGATTTGCAATTCTTTATTCTTAATTATTTTTTTCAAAAATACACAAAAGAAATACACAAAAACATTATTGTTAGAGACTGTGTGGAGAAATGTGAATCAAGAGGTGAAAAATTCCTTGATTATTGTAGTATTTGGGTATAATTTTTACAGAATAACGTGTATAATTTTACTTTTCTCGACTTTCATGCTTTTGTAAAAGTAAAACCAGAATCAATTTTAACATTCATTTTTGAACATTTTTTTTTTAAATAAAAGAGTTTGTATGTCAAACTAGATAAAAGCATCATCTAATTTTTAATTATTTTCCGAAATCTTAAGTCATTGCACATTAATATTCTTTCAATAAACCATGTAAATAAATATAAGGTAATTTTTTTTTAATATACATTTGACGCCTTATCTTGAATATAATTTTTTAATCTTTCGAACAAATTAAAATCTTATATTACAGTCTGTTTTTCTTTTTAACACTTTAAACAAAGGACTATTGTTATTTATAATAGTTTTCTCATAAATTAAATCTTTTCATTCTACTTATAGGAAATTACAAGGTAAAAAAGAGAGATAAAAAATATAAGTAAATAGTATTTATTATATAAGTCTGTCGCTTTGCAGTGTTTCAACTGTTTTATTGATTCACGAATTCATTGTTTTATCTCCATTGATCAGGGTGTTTTTTTACCAATAAAAAAATGTGCATTCCTTTATATTAAAAAGAATGTATATATTTTTTTAATGTTTTTTCTAGTATTCTAAAAATAAATACCAGTAAAATCTATTCTCCATGACTGAACAGTTAAAATTACATTTTTGTACATTCTTAAATGAATAACTAAATATTATCTAATGAATAAATTTTTCTTTACTTTGATCGTATTACCGCAGGAAAAATGGTGAATCGAAAAAAAAAAAGCCAACACGATCGTGCATGTTAGAGCGCTTTTCCATTTACCAACACGATTGTCGATATGCGACATTGATCACACGCAAAATGCATTTATTTACTCTATGATGACAAAAGCACCATAGAATCGGAAGGTGGAATAGCGCGGAATGTAAATTATAATGAATATTTAATGCAGAAATTCATGTAGGATAACACCAATCGTTTATGATTTATCGGTGTCGTGTCGGTAAATAAAAAGCACTTTTATTCTATATCAACATCACCCGTAAAGGAAACGTATCTCATTTAAAATTAATCTGTAAAACGGACATTAAACTTAGAAACATTGAAATTAAGAATTTAATATAATTTTCTTCATTGATATCATAACAAGAATCTGCAAAAATTTCATTTTTACATTAAATTATTTAAAAAATCTCATTAGACGGAAAAAATGATAAAATAATTTCGAGCAGTATGGTTAACTATTAGTCAGTTTAAAACATTTGAAAGTATAGTGCACATTCCCCTTTTCCTTTTCTTACAAAAATACTAGATTTACTGATTATTCTTGTTCTTATTAGTAATTTAGACTTTAAACATAGATAAAAATTACTGATAGATGACACTGACACGTTTGATAGTGAACATCATGAGAAATACTACCGATGAAACAGATGACGAATTGTTATCCTCTATGATCAAAGAAATTAATATAGAATTCAAACCTTAACTGCTGTTAACTGTCTCATAGAAAGCTTCAATCTTTGCAGTTTAACCTGTAATTTTTTGTTTAACTATAGATACTAGTAAAATTTTGTTTCGATTGGAGCACTAGTACTATCGCTAAAGACTTCTGAATAGGTGAATTTTAATTATAATAATCCTATATATTATTAGCGGTTCAGAAACAGTATCCTATTAGTTAATTCAGCCTTTTATTCATCATTAGATCAAGCGGTCTCAGAGACCGCTCACAATAGTTATGAGACTGTTTCTGTGACAGTAATTAAGAGTTAACACATTGACCATAAAGGCTGAAATTTATTACTTTTTTTAAACGACTCATACTATCCCTTATGCATTAGATTTCTCATGATCAGCACCTTTTGCCTACGAGTCATACATGGGCTCAGTAATGTGCCATAATAATCTATGCTGCGTCCGTGTGGTCTCACGGTGCACAGAATGAAAATCGCTCATGAGACCATGTGGACTCGTGGGGCGGTGAACGTGTTAAAACAATTTCTGCCGGTGTCAAATGACATCTTTTAAGATTTTGATTTATTGTTGTTTTATCTGTTTTTTTTTTTTAATTAAAACAATGTCAAATCATTTTTAATACATCTATTCGATGTTTATCATTTTTCAAAATTCAAATAAAATAAACATAAATCAAAAATCATAGAAGGTGTCATTTGAAAACAGTACAAATGTGCTAAATATGTTTTAATTTCTACTTTCTAAAACGTTGTTATCAGTCTGCAGAAAAAAATTAATATGCATTAGCAATTCATAGTTGCTAACTTCTACATTTTTTTTTGGCACCAGTCAATCCAAATTCAAATATTCTCCTTATTTAATCGAAGAATACTGCGATTAAATAAGGCAAAGATTATATTAAAAAATAGTGGAACCAAAAAATCGAACATTTGCCAGCTATAGCACTTAAATAGTACTTACTGCGATATATTGACAGATATATTGACATAATTTCCAAAAAAAATGGAAATTGTACGTCAAACATTACAAATGTTCGTACTACAACTAATTTTATAAAAACTCAGATCTTGTTGCAATAACTACAAACAATTAGTTAAAATTATGTTACATTAAAATTGCACTATGCGCAAATATCCAATACATGACAATGTAAAACAATCATCGTTATTAGATGCGTTCGTAATTATATAAATACGTAGCACGTATTGTCGTCGTCTGGTCCGTCCGTCAGCATATAACAACGCAAAAACTACCCAACCGAATGGTTTGAAATTGAAGATATATTATCTTTGCAGAAGTTTGTCGAGACATTTCAAATTTTATGAAAATTGAATGAAAACTTCAGAAAATATTAATAAAAACATTTATGAAGAAATTTGATTTTTTTTTTTTTAAATCTTTGCTTTCTTGTTATAGGAGCTTCCGCGGTTGAATCGTCAAGCGACCGAGATACTTATTTTATTACAGAAATTAATCTGCAGACGATATAATTCATTTCACAGAATTAAACATCATCAAGATCTGAATATTTATATAACTAACTATAGTACGAGCGCACCACATTTGTCACGTTTGTCGTACAATTTCTAACTTGTTATTTCAGTGAAAGGAATTATATCGTCTGCGCCTAAAATTACTTTGCTAAACTTTGATTGGCTTATAAGGAAAGGGAAGCTGACGTTTTTTTTTGTCAAATTACTTGTAAAGCAAGAAACACCTATCTATTCTTTATGGCTGCTACTATACACATCAGTACGGTCGATTTGGTTGGTGTATGTGTTACATGTCTATCATATGATTGACCTACGTCGCATTGTCGATTCCTGCAATGTTCGCTACGACAAACATCAGGTTCCATCGCCAAGCTTTGCGAACGATTACCTCCATGGTTTAATATTTCAAACGTTCTCAACGAATGAATCTCTTTTTTGATTACTTTCATGAATCTAGAATTTGAACGGCCAACCTAATCTCAACTGAAAGTTATTGCAGAATATATATATATATATATAACTGAAGGTACGTTATCTCTCAAACATTACTTTATTTTGGACGATATTTCTAAAAATGTAACTTTTAAGCAGTTTTATTCGAAAAAACAATTTTGAATTAAAATGGCCGCCTGACATATGAAAAAGCGAAACAGTCATCCAGGAACTGTTGATGAAAGTCAAATGCTTTGCGCTTTTATTATATAGATTACGTATGACAGGATTTAATAGAATGAAGAAAACTCTTATTAATATCTTTTTAAGTTTTGATTCGAGTTTCATAAAATTTGAAATGACTCGATAAAATTCTGCAACGATTATACATATCAAATTTCAAACCATTCGGTTGGGTAGTTTTGCGCTGTTATATGTGGACCGACGGACGGACTATAGACCACGACTATAGGGGCTACGTATTTATGTAATTACGAGCGCACCTATTTTTTTTTTTTTTTTTTTTTTTTTTTTTTTTGCCCAATATTCAAAATTTTCAGAGAGAAAAAATAATATATCTGCGAAGTGTTGTTTCTAGAGGACAATTAAAACATTTTCGCCTGAAAGAGGATATGGGTTGTTTTTATCAATTAGGCAGTTATCAGAGCCGCGAATGTTCCGTTGAGGAAAATAATAATGCACGGACAGAAATCATTTTAATGATTTGCAGTCAAATGTTGCTTTTGTTTGCAAAACTTCAAATTTAAGTTATTACGCTTGTACAATACATTAGTGATAGGTGATAACGATGATATGTTTTATCGATTATATCGATAATATGGACAACTCTATTTTACCAAATGTGTGATTTTTTTTATCGATGTCTCCAAACAACCAATTGCTATTCTTATGTCGTATCCAATCCGATCCTATCAAGCAAGATCGTCTGCGTTACCAGTATATGAAGACATTAGAGTAGGGTACAGACTTTTTTATTTTCTTCTATCTTTACGAGAAGAAAGTATTGGATTCATGGAATATTTCGACTTCCGGTTTTTGACGGATTTATACATTTTAGAAGGTCCTGAACACGATATGACTGTTTTTTCGAAAATATATGTCTGTGAGTCTGGCTGTCTGTATGTCCGTGTGTGTGTATATCTGTATGGGACAAATGTTTTGTGGGCGCTCTATCTCAAGACCTAATGTACAGGGTATTTAATAAAACTTAAGATTCAGTTAGACCTTGATATAAATTGGTGCAGATTAATTTTTGGTGTAAATCTCCCAACAGTTGGCTCTGCTATGCTGCATTTTTCACGATTTCCGCAATAGCTCTATCTCAAGAACGGATTTTCATCAAGCTTCAGATTCATTTAGACTTTGACGTAAGTCGTTGCTCATTAGGTTTTGTTTTAATTCGCCCAACAGGTGGCGCAGTTATGGTGCATTTTGCAATATTTACACGATTTTCGCGATATTCATACCTCAAGATGCAAGTAATTTCATCTGTCTTCGTATTCTGTTAAACCTTGACATAAGTTGGTTCTGATCAGGTTTTCGTGTAAATCATATACAGCTGATTGATACTATGCTGATTTTTTTATTCTAAAATGCATAATTAAAGAAATAAGCTTTTTGAAGTATTAACATGCATGAGATAAAAGAAAGTTTGGGGATTAGCTCATCCGACTAGTTCGTTCTTTCTTTCTTCTTGTGGTGCTGTTCATTACTCATTAGCATGAGGTTGGGCTACTTTGTTGGTGTCGTTTTTTGTTTAGTATATAGTAAAGAACCATCTGCGTGATGCTTTTATAGGACAAATATTTAAAAAGAAAACGAAATCGTGTTATCTTTGTTGTGAAATGTATCATTTGTTTTAATGCAGAAAATTCAGCTGCGCGGATGTCTAATGTACAGGGTGATTATAATTAAAGTACCAATTTCAAAATGCTGTAAAAAAGGAACCACTGGCCAGAAGGACTTCAAATTTGAAATGATCATACTGAAAAAAGGGCGAAACGATATGACATAAGGAAAAAAGTTCCAAAGTGTATCAATGGGTGGCGCTGTAAGCGACATACTATACAAATTAAAAGACACTCATGCGCAATTAAAAACCGAATCATTATGTACTTTTTATGCGGTTTTTAGCACAAGGACAATTAAAAAACGATTTTTGCCATCCAGTGTGGTACGACCTTGCCGTGGTGGATGGGCTTTCACTAACAGTACCACAACTGTTCACTGATTTGGAAATCATTTTTTTTTTCGTATGAGATATACCGTATGAGATGAACCAAAACATTGAACAGTACGGTTGCACATTAAACAGTACGGTTGATTTAGAGTGCAATTCATGCCAAAGTCGTCGCATTTCGATTAAAAATGTCACGTGTAGCCAAATCCACTTTCGTTAAGCTGCTTACAGCGCCATCTATTGATACACTTTGGAACTTTTCTTTTTTATGCCATACCGTTTTCCCCCTTCTTCCAGTATATTCAGTTCAAATTTGAAGTCATTCTGACCAATGATTCCCTTTTTACAGCATTTTTAAAGTGGGACTTTAATTATAATCACCATGTATATAATCATTTCGGATTCAATCTTTTTTCTTTTTTAGAGTGAAATGAATTGAATTAAATAAAATTAAAATTGTTATCCAAATGACAAAAATTAAGATTTATCTGGAGGCATGCCACGCCTGTGCCTCCGCCAAGTCCAGAGAGCACAGCGTAAGCACCCTTTCATTGAAGCAACTCGGGGCACTTTTGACCCCCCCCCCATATTGTTGCGCTGGAGTTTCCAAAAACCTCAAACTTCGTTTATCTAGAGTACGTTGCAAAATGGATCAAATTTTCAAATTTCACGTTTCTATCTTTTCTAGTTCAGAAGATATATGAACTCAAAATTTCCATTTTTTGACACTCACTCACTTACCGATCATCAAAATGATAAGGTACATCCCGTCGCCCTAGAAGCTTGAAATTTGAAATGAAGGTAGTGTTTAAGATACAAAATAAGAAAAAATGAAAAACCTCCGGAAAATTCGAAAACAAATTCCAAAAATTGAAAATTTTTTAAATATTGAAAAATTGAAAATAATTTGATCTTGTAGTCTTACAAAACTAAACTTTTGGTGTAAAGGTAGTGTTTAAGATTCAGAAAAAAGAAAATAATTAAAAATTTCGGAAAATTGGATAATAATATCGAAAAGTAGTCCTAGAAACTTAAAATTTGGCATAAAGATAAGGTTTAGGATACAAAGAAAGAAAAAATTTAAAAATCCGGAAATTTCGAAAGAAAGTGTCTTTCTTTGTATCCTAAACAGTATTTCTATGCCACATATCAAGGATCTAGTGTTGCTAGTAATGCCTCATATCGATAGCACCATTCCTGAAAGCAGTTCTTGAGAGTACTTTTCACCCCCCCTCCTCCCCCATAACTTAGTGCTTGCCTAGGAACCTGAAACTTCTTTTTAGCTAGGGGATTTTTGCAAACGTAACTAATCCAAATTTTTGGTACCTTCAACTATTAGGCACAGGGATTGGCAAAAACCAGCGGATGATGTTCAAAAAGAGGGTAAAGTCAAGAAAAGGAGAATCACTTACAAAAAGGAGTGAAATACCATAAAAAATATCACATGTAAAAAATGTAACCAAGTCTCGTGACTCTTTTACCATAAAATGTTCTGATATTATTCCCAGCCAAGTTTAGCTATCATATTACCTCTAAAAGCTTCATTCACAAATCACTCTTAGTCTCTACGTCTGTAGTTAATGATTATTTTGTGACTTGGCAGTTATGCAACACAGGGAAATTATTACACCGTACTATGTTATGGAATAAGGTGGGATTATTTTATTAAGGGTAATTATATATAGTGGTCATTTTTACGTGCTGCGTAATTGCGAAATCACAAAATAATCATTAACTACAGATGTAGAGACTAAGAGTGATTTGTCAATGAAAGTTTTACCGTTAATAAGAAAGTTAAACTTGGCTGTACATGATCTCAGAACTTTTTACGGTAAAAGAATCACAAGACTTGGCTGCATTTTTTACATGTGATGTTTTTGATGGGATTAGAATTTAAAGAATATGTTATTTACTGAAACCTAACGACTATGATAATTTTATGTAACATTAATATTAATTACAATAGCCAATGGAAGAATTTTTGAATACGTTTGGAAAATGTATTTCAACAGAATTAAATAGACATGACATAATTTCCCAGTATTTTTGCTTGTTTAATTTCTACAATATGCATAAGAAAAAGTAATCGTAAAAATTTCCGACTTTCGTTTTTTTTTTTTTTTTTTTTTTTGATCGATTTGTGCGTTTTGCTATGTCTTGAAGAAGATTTGATTATTTTTGGAAATTATATATTTATTATAACTACAGTATTTATATATTTTTTATAACTAGAATAACCCTTCCAAAGACCCCACATGTAGGGTATCTTATCTCACTATAGGGATTCATTCATTGGTCTCACTTCATTGGATCGTCCCCTCTAAACATTGGAATCTAGCAATCGTTCATCATTATTCCATCTCATTATATCTAATTATAACAATGATTTAAATACTCCATCGAAGATAAATCAATTTAAATATAGCACTTCGTAACGAGAAACTAGTCGTTGGGGGCCACCGTAATACTTCACCGTAATCCCATCATGGATATGAATAATATAAAATATGAAAATAAAACATGTGTAAACTACTTATAAAATGCATTGCAATTCGAATAAAATCTTGGCTTGATGACATCATAAACTTTAAATGCTTTATTACTGAATTGCGTAAAAAAACATCCTTATAACTCCAAAATAGATAATCGTATTAACTAACGGTTTACTGCGTGGTATTAAGCGTCTCATTTCCAATTAAAATATATCCTTGAATTGCAATTTGAATGAAATACAGGGTCATGAAAAATCGAAGAGTGTGGGAAATAGGATTACAAATATCTCGGCAACTCATTATTCTATCGACTTCGTTCTTTATGCAAAATTTGTGTTTTTTATTGTATTTTATATTCACTCCTGAAAATAATCAATTTCGAAAAATTTTACATACCTTTCATCAGAACGAATATTTCGATAGTTCGAAACAAATAGTTCCGGTTAATCGAGGTTGCTGAAATGCAATAAATTTCTTTCCATTATTACATACTAAGCACATACCAAATTTCAAATCTCTTCTCAATTTTTTCGGAAGATAGAGCGTTTACAGACACACAGACACACAAACAGGCGGACGGCAATTTTTTTCTCTAAAAATATATTTTTCGGAATCTCCAGTGTGTGAAACGTGTAAATACGTCAAAAAGAAAATTTCGATTTTCAAAACGATTATAAGAATTACCCTGTACTACGTTTGATGGATGAAAAGGAAAGTATTTGAATTTTAAAGTTCGTAATCTCTTTAATTATTTTATGCAAATCAAAAGCTATTCCCGATTCTAATGAGCAGAATTACGCAGCAAGCGTTAGAATTACGAAATAATTTGAAATGACACCCCTTCTTTGTTTGACATTCCTCTGAAAATTCGTTACTGACTAAACTACATGAGACTTAATTTGATGTATTAAATAAATCCTCATGCATCGCATTTGTTTTAAATTTACAATACTCACAGACTATATTTCTTCGAGCTCATTTTGACATAATTTTAAAAACTTAATTATATGAAATGAAAAAAAAAATTACAAGCATGTTTAATAGTGAAACGAATTTTTTTTTTTCTCAGATTTGCGTAAAGATGTTTTTATATAAGATGATGTGTTTTTTCTCTACAAATTTTTAACATGAAAATATTTCAAACTTAAGGTCATTTTCCATTAGTCGGCCACACGTGGTAAATCGCTAAGTATTCTTTACGGTCACAACCGTTTATGAGTTACAAAAACAATGGACTTAATTATGTGTCAAACCACTCTTGCTAAAGTATGCCGACTGACAGTGAAACTGCAACAACAAAATATTTTTAACACTAAAAATAGAAAAGTAAATGCATAAAGAGTGTACTAATTACAAAATGCTCTATTATCATTTTATAGTTTGATATTAATTAAATTTTAATTACACGATGAGAAAATAATTTAGAAATCTTGAATATGTAGGTTAAATAATCTTTTATTTTTCTGTTGCCCTCTCTATACCTAAAAACAGAACAAAAATTATAGTTTTTTTTTTTCAATAAATTCACTTGTTTGCGCTCTCTATCAAGCGTAAATGAAAGTAGGGAATTTTCAATAATCGGGACCCACGTGAAAGTAGGATATTGTAACATTTTTTTTTTAACATCATGAATTGCAGTTATGAAATTAAGCGTGATTTTTAAGATAGACATTGAAGGATTATAAAAGAGTGTTTTTTAAACAAAACTATTTTTACCCTGTTTTTTACATTACTATATTATTATATAACAAGTATATTTTTATTTCTATAAAACATAAATAAAGAAATGTAAAATGAAGTAATAGTCTCAATTGCAGTCTTTTTAATCCACTATCAAACATCAGTCAACATTCGTCGTTTCAAACCTTCCTGGTCTGATTCTGCTGAACAGCGCATGATCGTGTGTAAGCTTGAGATTAGAGATAAGTGATAAAGGTAATGGGATAAACGAGAGAACCATGATTGTGGAAATTATCAAACAAAAATTAAAAAATTAAAACAGATTATATGAGACATATTTTTTTTTTTCAATTTTAAGAATTAAAAATTTCTGTTATTTATTACTTATTACTATGCGTGTTTTAGGATAAGAAATTAATTTTAGTAAGGTAGAAAAATAATCAACACGACTCATTTAAAATACACACAGGTAATAAAATGACAAAAATCCTTGACAAATCAGTTTTCAATCATCTAAAATATCTATTCGAAGATAGGTATATCTATATGAACACAGAACTAAAAGATGCAGGGGTTCGTCGATAGCTGTGTGTCGATAGCTCCAAGCTCAACCCTTCCCGCATTTCGAGGTGTTTAATTTGTTCATTTTTCCTTTTAAATTTGTCCGGTTTTAATTTTCAGATTTTTTTCTCTTTCTTCCTACCTTTCGCAAAGGTCTCAGCATAAGGGACGTAGCAAAGACTATCACGCAAAACGCCGCGCTCCGCGAATTCTGCGGCGGCTGTCATTCATTGTTTCCTATCTATAAAATACAACATTCTACATTAAACATTCAACGTTCTACATTCCTGAGCATTTTGTAATATCATGTCGAGGTGAAAGTAAGATAGATGACATTGCATTTCTGTTGAAGAGTCCTTGTACTGCAAAAAAGACAAATGCTTCTTAATCTACGAAAATGCAATATAACCACGACCGAAATTATACAATAATCTCTTCCGAGTTACCGACAATTCCGAAAAACGTTCGTTATCTGTAGAAACCTGAGAAACTAATGTACTTTCGAGATTTAAAGAAACATTTATAAAAACAAAGTTTCTTTTACTGCCACTGATTTTCGGAAACGTTTCCGAGTAGTTTTTACAGTGCAATGATCTGTTTTATCAAACTGGAATATCGGTTTTTAGGTGGCTCAATTAAACCTTTTCAGCTGCGTGATTTATTTTATACATGCAAGAGTAAGAATATAATATCGATTTTAAAGTTAATTTTATGATGTTAGTTAATCATGTTTGTCTGTAAAACTTGTTTGTTGAGCATGAAAATTGTTTAAATTAGAATTGAGAGCATCTCAAAATAACCTGGATTTCCGTTTAAAAAAAACTGAATAATACACTAAATAAATTACTCAGAAATGTGTCCAACATTCAATGGCAGTAAAAGAAACTATTTTATGATTCTTGAAAACCTTGAAAATATCATTCATAGTTTCTGAAGTTTCTAAAGATAAAGAACCCTTTTCGTTTTTGTGGATAACTCGGAAGAGGTAATTTCATATTTTCTTTTGTGCATTGTATTTTCCTAGATTAAGAAACATTTGTATTTTGTAATAGTGTATAATTCAGCCTAAACACATACCAATTTTCTGGAAATCACACAATCCAAAAGTAGAGAAGAAACAACGTTCCGGCCTCAGGAGGCGGAGCTGTGGAGCCGGTGCAAGGTGCAGCACCGGCTCCACAGCTCCACCTCCCAAAGTGCAGCACCTGCCCACCTCCTCCTCCACCTCCCGAAGTGCAGCACCTGCCCTCCTCCTCACGAAGTACTCTCCTCCTCCCGAAGTGCCCTCCTCCTCCCGAAGTGTCCTCCTCCACCACCTAAGATAAGGGGATTAATTAAGGATTAGTGTTAATTAATTTTAATTGAGAGACTTAGAAATTTTTCGAAGCCATTTTTTTTTTTTTCGCGGAGAATTTTCTACTAGAATACGAGGTGTGTTTCAAGGGATTTATTTTAGCGAATTAGAAATTTAATTAATTTTAATTGCGAGACTTAGAAAATTTTTGAAGCATTTTTTTTTTTTTAACTAGAGTAGTCCATTCGATATACATGTTAGAGTATATTACAGGTGAATTTTAAAAGTCAATAATGGTTTAATTAAAAATGGTTATTCATTAATTTTAATTGGGGAACTTAGAAATTTTTCGAAGCAAATTTTTTTTTCAACGAGATTATGCAGTTTGATTATGAGTGTATGCAGTAGAAGTGAATGATTAATTAATTAAAAATATTAATTAAAAATAGTAATTAATTAATTTTAATTGCAGAACTTAAAAATTTTCGCGAGATTTTTTTTTTTCAACGAGAGTAGGGTATTCGATATACATGTTAGAAAAGAATTTTAAAAGTCAATAATGGTTTAATTAAAAATGGTGATTAATTTTAATTGGGGAACTTAGACATTTTTCGAAGCAAATATTTTTTCAACGAGATAGGCTATTTGTTATACATGTTAGAGTATATTACAGGTGAATTTTAAAAGTCAATATTGATTTAATTAAAAAGGGTCATTAATTAATTTTAATTGGAGAACTTAAGAAATTTTGGCGAGATTTTTTTTCCCTCAACGAGAGAAAAGCAAGTGTATGAGTTGGTTGTAAGATCTAGGTAGGTATCCTTACTTTATATGTTTAAAGTTATAATATATGAATAGATATAATATTAATGTATTTTTTCAATATGTATGGTAGGCTAAAAGGAATAGGTAAGCAAAAAAGAATAGGTATTATTGCATGTTTCCTCTAATTTATTTTAAAAATAATTATTTTAAAAATACATACTAACAATTTATGCGATGAGTCACACAGCGTGATGGGACGATATATGAAATTTATTTTTATATTATACAAGCTCCAATATACAATTCATATGCGTGAGCAAGATTATTTTTAGACTAGAATTATTCACTGAATGTAATAAAAAATGATTTATATTTAGATCTAATATTTATATCGTTTAACATTTTAAAATCCTATTAAAAGTATATACATTAGTATGCTTGTGAAATGCCTATTGTTAATACGAAACGTTGTGTGAAGTGTCCTGTTTTAGGGTTAAAAGTTTCGTGAAGGGGTCTGTTTGAAGGAGCCTGTTTCGAAATGACTTAAGAACGCACAATTTATTCCTAAACATTCAACTCGATTCGTTATATATGCTTTATTAAGTATTCAATAAAAAAATAATAACTAAGAAATAAAATTAAAAATAGTAATTAAGAGATACCCTTAAGAATTCTTGCGATAGGAGATTGGTTTTAATTAAATAGGTTAATGAATCTAATTCGATACAAGTCTTGTTAAAACAGAGATTATAGTTAAAATACACATTAATTATACAGTATTTCACTGTATTACACAATGCGCTACCTCACCTATAATATCACAGAAATACCTTCGATAAAATTTAGACTAACAATACACACATAAAAAAATATATACAGAGTACCCAGAAAATGATAGGAATGAATGAAAAATTTTAACGTAAATAATAAAATAGGATCTACAATAAGTGACAATAAATAAATATGAAGGAAAAATCATGAGTCATGGTATACTTTATGAAACACTTTCCAATGCTATGTGACTATCGTTAAGAATTTGAAATAAGTGAATTAGATTTAATAATTCATACTGGAAATGTATTTAAAAAAAAAAATTAGTAGCTTCGCCTACTTTTAAATCATTCAAGACATATGATGAAGGCTTGGCTGCTGTAGAAAAGCTTAATACTTGTATCTTAATGAATCGACCTATTTATGTCGGATTCACAATTTTAGAATTATCTAAATTAGTTATGTATGATTTTCATTACAATTTTATAAAGAAAACATACAAAGATCGTGCAGTTATACTCTATACGGATATAGATTCTTTAACTTATCATATTCAAACACATAATATTTATAAGGATATGGAGCACCATCATGATTTTTTCGACTTTTCTGAATACTCGAAATCCCATCGTCTAAACCGCAGAAGTTTCGAACCCACAAACATATAATATCAGACTTGTCATTTTATAACCAGGACGCTAACCACAGGGCTAAGTGAGCCCCCGCTTATTTTATAGTCACCATGCTAAGTATTAGGCTGAGTGAGCCCCAGGCTATTTTATAGCTACTACGATAACACCAGGGCTAGGTGAGCCTCCCGCTTATTTTATAGTCACCACGTTTACTACTGGGCTGAGTGAGCCCCAGGCTATTTTCTAACCACCACGTTTACTGGGCTTAGTGTGCCCCCGCTTATTTTATAGCTACCACGATAACCACAGGGCTAAGTGAGCCCCCACTTATTATATAGTCAACACGCTAACTACTGGGCTGATTAAGCCCCAGGTATTTTATAACCATCACGCTAACTACTGGGCTGAGTGAGCCCCAGGTTATTTAGTCGCATGAATATGATTTCCAAGGTATATGTCATAACTTGATTTAGACCATTGCCTATGGTAAGATAAAGCTAGGAAGTAAACTATGTACCTCAAAAACTCACTTGTATTTTATTAAATATCTGCAGAAATTAGCATAGTTTATTAAAATTATATACATTCTCATTAGTTTATGAATCTACTAACTTATAATATCTATATGGTAACTTGGATTATTAGTATTCCCACTTAAAAATTTCTTTTGTAGATTTAATATGATAAACACTGACTGAACCTTTACCATTTTCATTTCAACTTAGTTTTAGGAAATTTATCTACACAGCTTTAAATTTTACTGTTTAGTAAGTCTATTATTTCAAAGTATTATTTTTTAGTTCTAATAGTCAAAACATATTCATATCGTTTTACATAGTAGGTATCAAATTAATTTAAAGTCATATTAAAAATATATATATACAAATACTATTCTTACCTAACACGCCAGCTAGCTAAGCACCCAACCGTCTCACACCAAGGCTCTGAGAAAAGTGAATGCTTGTTCAGGGCCTTATCAGCTAATATAATCACTGATAAGACTTGATCACGTGACATGTGACGTCACTCTTTAAGTGATATCACGTGACCATGTGGTATCATTCAATACGTCACCAATGACGTCAGAGATCACGTTACTAGGTCATAAAAGAAACAATTGCTAATTGCAATTAACAATTTACCTTTAATTGATTTGTATAATATATATAGATAAATTAATACATGATTTTTCTATTATTTCATAAAACAAGGTACATGTGCTATGTATTACGAAATAATACATAGAAAAATCATGTATTAAATTATCTATATATATATTATACAAATCAATTAAAGGTAAATTGTTAATTGCAATTAGCAATTGTTTCTTTTATGACCTAGTAACGTGATCTCTGACGTCATTGGTGACGTATTGAATGATACCACATGGTCACGTGATATCACTTAAACAGTGACGTCACATGTCACGTGATACTGTACGTCACAAAAACTGTAGGGATTCCCTTTTGGAATCCCTACAGTTTTTGTGAAGGGCTTTTTTTTATTCGAATAGGGCATGTATCTCATTTATTTTATGAAGGGTCCCTATAGTCTAATGCGAGTTCACACTTCGAAGGGTCCCTGTATTTTGAACCTATCGATGCGTAAGCTGTACTTTTAGCCTAACTTGAATTGAAAAAAAAAAGGGTAAGGTGTAAATTATCTGATTTTAGGAAGGGTTCTTATGCATAATTGGCTTTTTGTGAAGGGGCCCTTTTTATTAAAAAGGGGATTTGTCCAATTTTTGTGAAGGGTTCAATATCTATAACTGTTTCCAGTTTCTTTTGAAGGGTCCCCAAAACGTATAATCACTCCATTCGAAGGTTTCCCTATAACTTTTAACTATTTTTGCATGCTAACCTAAATAAATGTATTCCTGTATAAACTATTTGTATACTTCAATCCATTTAAGAATCCTATATGTTTTGGCTATCAGTAGTGTAAAGCTTTTTCTTGAATCCTTTGGATTTTTTGTGAAGGGCCTTAGGCCTTTTTATTAAAAAGGGGATCTGTAACTGTTCACTATTTTAATTAACTAATGCACTAGATGGTAAAATTATATTTTGTTCACATAACATTTCGATAATGTTGGAAAGTGATTCATGAATTATGCTGCTATGCCTGATTTTACATACTTGTTTATTTACATATACGCTAAAATTCTTTTTATAGTACTCTATACTTTTGGAAGTGTGTATTGTTAGTCTATCGAAGGGCCCCCTCTGGGTAAAAAAGGGAAGGGGAGGGGGAGCGGGGAGCTATTCAATTGAGTACAGTATAATTCATGCGGGACCCTATATTTTTTACTACAACCTATATCGAATTCATTAAAACGCGCCTGTTTGCCTCAAAAATGTTGAAGTCCGCCAATTAAAATTAATTAATGACCCTTTTTAATTACTAGCATCTACCATTCTACTGCACATGCAAACTGCGTACTCTCGTTGAGGGAAAAAAAATCTCGCCAAAATTTCTTAAGTTCTCCAATTAAAATTAATTAATGACCCTTTTTAATTAAATCATTATTGACTTTTAAAATTCACCTGTAATATACTCTAACATGTATAACAAATAGCCTATCTCGTTGAAAAAATATTTGCTTCGAAAAATGTCTAAGTTCCCCAATTAAAATTAATCACCATTTTTAATTAAACCATTATTGACTTTTAAAATTCTTTTCTAACATGTATATCGAATACCATACTCTCGTTGAAAAAAAAAAATCTCGCGAAAATTTTTAAGTTCTGCAATTAAAATTAATTAATTACTATTTTTAATTAATATTTTTAATTAATTAATCATTCACTTCTACTGCATACACTCATAATCAAACTGCATAATCTCGTTGAAAAAAAAATTTGCTTCGAAAAATTTCTAAGTTCCCCAATTAAAATTAATGAATAACCATTTTTAATTAAACCATTATTGACTTTTAAAATTCACCTGTAATATACTCTAACATGTATATCGAATGGACTACTCTAGTTAAAAAAAAAAAATGCTTCAAAAATTTTCTAAGTCTCGCTATTAAAATTAATTAAATTTCTAATTCGCTAAAATAAATCCCTTGAAACACACCTCGTATTCTAGTAGAAAATTCTCCGCGAAAAAAAAAAAAAAAAAAAAAAAAAAAAAAAAAAAAAAGGCTTCGAAAAATTTCTAAGTCTCTCAATTAAAATTAATTAGCACTAATCCTTAATTAATCCCCTTATCTTAGGTGGTGGAGGAGGACACTTCGGGAGGAGGAGGGCACTTCGGGAGGAGGAGAGTACTTCGTGAGGAGGAGGGCAGGTGCTGCACTTCGGGAGGTGGAGGAGGAGGTGGGCAGGTGCTGCACTTTGGGAGGTGGAGCTGTGGAGCCGGTGCTGCACCTTGCACCGGCTCCACAGCTCCGCCTCCTGAGGCCGGAACGTTGTTTCTTCTCTACTTCCAAAGTCTATTTAATACGTAGTAAAATAATTAAGTTATCTTTGACTGCACTTTTATAGCACCTAAGCCTTAAATATTACTCATATAACAAGAAAAATTTCTTATTTTCATATTTTATTTATACTTACTTATCCTCTTATTCTAAAAAATTACGGATGTGTCTCTCTTGGAGTTGCATTTTTTTTCCTAAAAGAAAGTATTTAGAATTTTATGCATATATAAAAAAAAATTGGACACTCTTTTGAGAACTTTTACCGTGCAATTAAAACATTTTCAACTGAGTTCAAAATATCCGACAAGACTGCAAATTGATCTGAAATGTGTTTCCGACAAATCAATATTAACCAAGCAACTATAGGAATTATTTAACATATATTTCTAAAATATAAATGTCCAGTATTATAAATTATATTTTCTGAAAATTATCAAATACAAGTCTTTCACTGTTAAATTTGTCTAAATCAGATTTTTTTTATTTTGAAAACTTTATAAGTTTAAAAGTTAACTATTTTCTATTTCCTAAAGACAATAGTTTTATATTAAACTTCTGCATTGTACTGTCCAGTCTTTTTAACCTGATTTTAAGAGGATACATTACCTAAAAACTTTCAAAATACCATAATTTTTGTTACTGTTTAATGTGGAAGCTACTACTACCTTCCCACACACGTGTGTAAATTATATATCTTTTGATGATTTCATTGAAAAAATGAGCCATATTTCTGATGCATGATGGCATTTATTATATGACATGAAAACTGTAAACGTTTTTCTTTTCCTCAGCTTTATTTATTTATTTTGTTTTAGAGCGTAGTCGAAATGCTAAGGGCTTTTATATTTAAGATAGAGTTTTGGCATATTTTGTAGAGGCTTTGTAGAAATGTGTGTGGAACAAAAATGTGTATGGGTGAACTTCTGTGTTCTATAGTTATTTTAACCCCTTATCTACCGGCGGTACTTTAAAGTACCATTAAAAGAAACATTTTATAAAATACATTTAATACATCTATTGTCAGTAATGCAAGTTAGCATGAGTTCTAGACACTTTACTTTATCATCTTCCAAAAACATTATTCGCTGTACAAAGCAAAAATATTTTTAAATGGAAGTTTTCTCTTTTCAATTGCAACTGCTCAGCTTTTTTTTTATTTATGTTGAAAGACATTCAGTTAAAAGTTTCAGTTCTGAAAAATGTCTATATTTATATGTAAGGCCATTACTTTTTTATATCTCCTAATTCTACAATTTGTTCAATACAATATCCTGAAGAAATTATTTGGATAGAGTTATAAATAGTCTACAAAATCCCTGCAAATACTGATTTAGTTAACTACATTTTAATAAATGTAAAATTTCTAAAATATATTTAATTTTTGCAGAAATCTACAAACATATTTTAAATATTCAGAAAAAAGGCTTGGAAAACCAAAATTTTTATTTATTCCTAATTTGGTGCATAAAGGGTTAAAAAATATTCAATTCTCAAAATTTTAAAATGTTTACAGTTTTTGAAACTTTTCAGATGAATATCTATATATGTATAATATTTACTCTGCGCTTCATTTAAAATCTATACCTAATTTTGTTTCAGTAATGTTGTATTGTTGTTTAGTATTGTTATAGTTATGTTGAACAAAAAAAATCATCAAAATGTTTAAAACTAAGGGAGTAATAGCAATTAAAAAATATATTTTCAAAAATTAAAATTTAACAATTTTAATTGAACTGCCAGTTGGATATGAATTACATTTTCCAGAATTAAATTTCTATTCAATTTACAACGTATTATTTATTTATTTATTTATTTATTTATTTGTAATATAAAAAAATGGTACCGCGTCCTCTTAAGAATGTACGAATTTTATGCTAGCACTTAGATTAAAACAACTAGGATATTTCTAATACGTAACTGAGTTACAGTCTTAAACTTAGTCTGTCATATTGATTGTTACGTAGAACATACATCAGTGTTATCCAGAGAGAAATAAACAGAAGTTTTAGAAATATATGAGCTCTATTGATTTCAAATCAATAGGAAGAAAAATTTGTATACAGACATTTAAAAAACCTGCCAAGAAGAACGTCACTACCAGCTGTGGATCTCATGTGACTATTTCTATCAAGTAAACAGACCTGATTTTGTGCATATAAACATCAAAGCATTATATTTATTCTTTATAGAAACTGATTTCAGAGAACAAAAGTATATTTAAACACTAATTAACACTATGAGTAACAACAATATAAAACTAAATTTTAATTCGTATATGGAATATCTCTTTTAAAAATAAATGCTATCATATAATAAATAAGATCATTATACTGTGTTCGCTAAATGTACGTAAAAAGTAAGTCCTGGTCACAGGTTTTTGGTAACTTTGTTTAGGCATGCATTCCGGGCTTGCATCAGACTGATGTTTTCTAATACGCCGTGATCTTGGAACCGTTTTATAGATACGGACGTATCAGAAAACAACCACGAAAAATATTTTTATGCGACAATCAAAATAAAGCAAAAATGCATTTTTTTAAACATAAATTTAATGGATAATTGGAAATGGGTAATCTGCTGAACTCGCACGTTCGGGGCTCAGGCCTCCGCTCTGCTTTACGGGAACCTGTCCGCTTCGCCTTATTTTAATAATATCAGCATTGTTTATGAAAGGGTTTGTAATTTTTATAAACTAGTATTTTTTTAATTATTCAGAATCTGAATAATATTTATTATTCAAATTTATTTATTATTCAGCAACAGTAAATTCAATATTTAAAGATGGCGACGTATTAGAAACTTCCAGGAAGGCTTTCCTATGTTTTGTATTAGTGTAATAATAAAAAAATAATAATACATTGTCAAATTCTTGTCAAAAATACGGTTAGAAGTCTCACATATAAAGCTGTATTAAAATCCACAACATTTCAAAACCTCCGAAGCCAACAGTCTCAAATATAAAGCTGTATTAAAGTCCAGAAATATTTAAAAGAATTTAGAGCCAGGAGATCTAGAAATCATGAGAAATACAATATCGAAAGATGGCGACGTATTAGAAACTTCCAGGAAGGCTTTCCTATGTTTTGTATTAGTGTAACCAAAAAAACTTTTAATAAAAAACATTAAACAGTACTACAAAATATGCATTAAATTGTTAACATACAGTTTGATGATCGATGGTCGTTTAAATATTAATACCAGATATGCTGAGAACCAGACTTTTAAAAATATTTCTCTGCAGGTTTTCGCCGTCTGTTGCATCAGAAAATCTTAACTGTTACTCAATAAATATGTCAGCCACGACCATCTTCACGGAAATTTATAGTCATCTGCTTACTGTAATACAAACTGTAAGCAAAACAATCGAACGAATACTGACAAATTCAAACTTTACGCTAACCAGCACTGAAATTTTAAAATTTGACGATTAAAAATCATTCAACAGTAAAACATTAATTAAATTAAAAATGACACATTCTGTAAGAGCTTTTCCGACCATCCGGGTTGCAATCTCATATTTTGATTACCAATGAAGTAAATACCCGCATGTGCAATAATTTCCAGAATTTATCTCTAAACATATTTCTCCTGTTCTCCAGTCTTTGGGTTTGCCATTGACAAAAAACAGCCAGGTTGGCATTAATAAAATTAGAGGCCAAAATTTAGTGATGCGTCATAGACAAACGTAATTCAGTAGCGCACTTTATTTTATTAATTAATGTATTTCAGTTTTTTTCTTCTCGTGTATTGTAAATGACGTCAGGAAAGTTATGTTAAACCATTGAAAATGAATTTTGTAGTAGTATTAGAAAATTGAAAATTGTGCAAGACATCTGGATAGAAACATTTTACATTTACTAATTTTACTGAATACACAGCTAACCAAAAGACGCTGTTGCACTCTGTCGATCTCGGATGCTTTTCAATCTACATTGATGATCACATGGTAGTCCGACAATTTGTGAAAACACCAGCATATCGTAATTACGTGAGAGCCGAGAGTATCGCGGCTTGTCTCTCGTTGTATGCGTTCATAATCTAACTGACGAGAAGTCAGGTGATGTGACATCACATAGAGGCCACAGATTGCCGAGTACCTTCAGAATGACGACATATGAAGTGTTAAGTTCAATCACTTTTCTCCGGTAGGGATTTCTGTAATTCAGGGAGGGGGACATAATGGAGTTCCAAGGGTGCTATTTGCACATTCAGACTATTAATAAATAGAAATCTGAAAATGTCCGAGTGGGACACGAAAAGTATCCTCAAGCCGCCGCAGGAAATCATCACTTGACATATGGACAATAAATTGAATTGACTGAAAATATCTTGCACAAAGTATTGGCGAGTCTGCCAATATCTTGCATATGGCGAGCCTGCTATTATCTCTGAGTTGATGTTTGTTTACTTGTCTTAGCTAGGGTGATCAAAGTCCGTACCGGTTTGATAACCAGACATATTTTTTAATTTCATAATAAATTTAAAATTTATAATTTAAGCTTTATATAGTTTTCTGTTCTAAGCATTTATTGCATTCTTAGTACGTAACAAATATTTTAAATAAAAAACTGTGAGAACTGTGTAAACTACAATTCCCAAATTTAAGGACGTCTTTAATTTCGATGAGATTTGGTCTCCTTGGTCTAAGGAAGGTCTCCATAAGCGAATACTCGTAAAATTGAAAAAAAAACACTGTAGGTACTCCTCAAGTTGATGTTCAAAATTATAAAAAAATTTGGGTGGAGTCTCATAATAACCTTAGTTAAAAAAGTTTGAAATTTTCATTATTTGGAAAAAAATCGCTCTGTTGGAGACGTATTAATACGACTTAATGAATCTTCTAAAAATAAGACTATTTTCGATGTTTAATTATAATGATAAATTAACAGTCAGAACAGAAATATAATAAAAATAAAACATTGTGCAAAGAAACATTTTTTAATTAACAGTATTTAAAATAATATTTCATTTCCGTGTAACATCATAGGAAAATGAAATTTTCAAAACATAAAAATAATAAAAGAGACTATTTCTGTAATCATGTTTATTCATTAAAATTATTTTATTCGACTGTTGGCATACGAATAAATAAATGTGCATCACAGATTAGGGTCAGTAAGAAAGTGATTAAATTATTGGGAGTTTTTCACCAACAAATCATTCAGCAACTTCTTCCGATCCGATTACGCATATACTTTAATGTGTTTGGAATATTCCTTTTGCTTCAATTATTCGTAACATGGAATTCATTTTCTTCATTCCTCTGTGAATTCATCAATCCCAGTTATATATATATATATATATATATATATATTCCCTGAATAACATGCAGATTATACCGTGTATGTTTATCCCGATGTGCACAACTATGATCTCTCGTCAGAAGAAAAATAAAATAACATCGTAAAAGTTCAGATAGAAAGTTAAGTGTTTGAATATCATCTTAACGTGCTTTTATTATTTAAACATATGCAAACTACATTATTAGTTATATTTTAAATCAAATATATTACAAAGTTTAATCGTTAAAAAACCAGTGTCGAAATCATTACACTTACGTTTTACAAATTTTCGTTTGTAAATCGTATCAACATAATTTTTTCCAAATTATAAAATTAAAAGTTTTTAGTTTTATTCTGAGAAATCTATCAAGATTCCGCGTTAAATTTGATTAACCTTTTATTGCATTCATACATAGATGCTTCAATATTTATTTCATAATATTTTGTGAATGAACTTTAAGAATACATTCCTTCTAAAGGCACGTTCACGTACCGAACCCCGAGTTACATAGGGCAACACATGGGTAACCCGAAGCGTTCAGGAACCGATATCACGTGACATTTGCGGGTTACCCGTAGCGTTCAGAGCCGGAAATTACCCAGACTTCGTGTAACCCACATTACCTGGAGAATTTTGTTGGGTAAAGTGATCATGTGGTTGGGAAATCTGATTTGTTTGTTTTCTTTATAGCTAACTGCAACTGTTAACTGTGTGTGTATATGCAACTGTTAACTGTCGTTCTTTATGACTCCTACTGTACACTTGAGTCCTGACCATTTGATTGGCATACCTTTAACAGGACTATGATATAATTGGCCAACGTCGCTAGGATGGTTCCTGCAATGTTCCTACGATCAAAATGTAATGATAGATCGGTTGACAGAAGTGTTTGATTGTAAACATGCCCACAACTTTACCCAAATACGTTCACAGTCGTTTTAACCCAACAATACCCTGAGAAAATCAGATAATGCCATTTCACAATTATACGAGTAACCCGTGTTTCAGTCTCTTTCAGTGAACTCGTCCAGGCGAATATCGCCAAGTTTTGTAATGTGGGTTCCCATAATTTGGACAAAAACAATCTGAGCATGCAGTTTTTGCATATGTATCAACTCTCTTATTTATAAAAGCACTTTACAGATCGGACCGTTTTACCAGGGCTACACTACATACCGGGCTTGCTCATTCATTATGATGACGTCACAAAAGGTGGCTGACTAGGAGGAAAGACATACAGCGATTGGCACAAAACGATGGGCGCGTTGCTTTGGACCAATCGCTGGTAGCAGTCAGCCACCATTTGTGACGTTTTGAGAGTGAATGAGCAAGCCCGGTATCTAGTGTTGCCTTGGTTTTACCAGGGATACGCTAGATACCGGGCTTGCTCATTCATTATCATGACGTCACAAATGGTGGCTGGCCGCGACAAAAGACATAAATAGATTGGCACAAAACGATGGGCGCATCGCTTTGTACCAATCGCTGGTCGCGGCCAGCCACTATTTTTGACATCATGAGAATGAATGAGCAAGCCCGGTATCTAGTGTTGCCTTGGTTTTACAGCTGACAAAAGATTTAAAGTAGTAGTTAAATAATACTGTAAAACAATGAAGCATTTTTCCAGCAGTTTCCACTTCTCCGTAAGTGGGAGATATCGACGTAACAGAGATTTGAATTTCACCCACGTTGTATATCAACTGTTACCGCAAATAAAGGCAAATTTTGGTTACGAATTTTTGTAACAGATGTGTTACACTCACGCACCGATGTTTGGTGACTTTTTGATTAGCACGATTTCTAATACCGCGCCAAACCAATAACTTAATACAATAGCCAGGTTACCATTAAAAGAAAAAATCCCCAAAAATTTTCGACTTATTTCCTTTTTAGAACCGATTTTAAAAAAGGGTGCGTGAGTGTAAGACATCATAGCCGAATTTTTATGGAATATTAAACATAAACGTCTGTACTTAGTATGACTGAGAATTCCAATGATAAAGATAACTGGAGAGACTCTTTGTCTATTTTGCTGAGGCGGGTGCGCGTTAACATGCACGAACATTTCTATGCACGAACATTTTGTTGATTCCCACTAGGATGTCTCTATATGAAAGTGGCGGCATACGCATAAGCCGCATCCTTCGACAGAAGTTTTTGTCCCAACGATGGCAAACCTTCATTCCAGAAAATAGCGATACTCGCCTAGATTAGTTTAATTACACGAGTGTGGGACAAGTTAGCAAGCATTAGCTTGGCGCCAGGGCTCACCAAGATGCTTGGCGATTCTCTTTTGTCCAAAATTGTCTCAACCAATGAAATTTTATATTCATCATATCGCCATTCGCATATAGAGGCACACTAGTGCTCACTGATCATGCATAGAATCTTGTTTTGAGCACAAAACTCTGTATTCCTATGAGCGGAAATAGTGCGGAGAGTTACAAATTGGGCCTCTCCTCTCGTCATTGCAAATGAATAGCGATGCTCTCTCCATGTTTCTCTATGATTCATATAAGTAAAATGATATTTTTATGTAACGCTTCAAAAATGCATTAAGGAAGCAAGTAAAATGAAAATGACCGTAATCTTTAAATGAGATTGCAATGTATGTAACCGGGTTTTCCCCAAGTTGACTCAAGGTGACTTATGGGCAAAAAATTAACCAATTTTTTTATAAGAAAATATCATATACAAATGATAGGAGATTTTTGGACCGATCGAGAAGTATTTAAGAATACTTGAGAGTCTGTATTTTTGTTCGATTTCGAGTCATTATAGAGATGAGTTTCTGGCCATTCCAAGGTTGCTTTAGATTTTTTTCAAGTTTGACAGGGTAATTAGAAATAGTCAATTCTCCTACAGGAATTAGGAATTTAAGTTAATTTTTTTTACACAGTCGGGTTTTATCCGAACATTTCCCCGCAAGTGAAAGTTAACCGTGTTTGAAATTCTGATTTAGTGAAAGATTAAACTAAACAAATTACATACTTGGATTTAAGTCCCAAAACTTTAAAGTGCTAAATAATGTTTTAAGTTACGATTCATTAAATATATCCACCGCCCCTTTGCCTTCAGATTTTAATAGGCTGCTCATTCATATTTCTGTGTCATCCTTTAACTTTGGTTTAAATTCTTGATGAATACTGGGTGTTAAATTACATCCACCCTTGCATAAATAGTAATCTAATGTTTTATTCTATTTTTGCTCCCTTTATTTCTATTAAGGCATTTAATATCTCCTTATAATGCAACTGAAAGTCAGAACCATTAGTGTTAAACTGTGAGTTTTTCCTATCTTCAAGATATTCTTTAAAAGAATGGTTCTGAAAATATTTTATATTTCAAATTTTTGCTTACAAGAATAATGGTACTACAAAACTTTTTATAAAATGTCCGCAGCTTCCACAATATTTCACATATCACGTGCTATGTATATTTTACGTCGCTTCTATTCGAAGATCAAAACATTACGGAATTTTTCGAATTTAGATATTAAAAACACATCAGATTACATGCATTTTGTGCTTAGCTGTTTATGATTCTTTTTATTCTTTAAAAAGCATTCAATTATTTTAACTGTGGATCTTTAGAGATGTTATTAAATATGATTATTTAGTTATTGTAAAAATAAATACATCATTAAATAATATGATTTTTTTAAACACTACATTCATAAATTTTAAATTACACTAAATCAATCGCACGATAAATTAGCAATAATTTTGAATTTCTTTATTTACCATATTTCTTAGTAGGTTTGAAACGTATTATTCTAAGACGAAGATTTAACAATATTTCTTTCAGATCTAACTAGGAAATACTTATAGAAATCATTCTTTCGAAGGAATAGGAAGTTAGATCAATCCTTATTACTGGACTCCGTGTAGGCAAACTGCTAAGGAAATTGCTGACTTAAACAACATCAATTTATGTGCACTTTACAACGGAAGAATGTGTATGAAACTGATCTTGATGTCGTCATACCAACAAGCAAAAATTATAAAGTACTCAAGAATTGCATATGTCCAGGTATCTGACAATGCTTGTGAAATACTTGCATACATTGCTTTTCCGTTGCTGTTGTGGTGATATCAAGAACAGTGATATCAACTACACATTCTTCACGTTGTAAATTGTACGTAAAGGCATATTATTGAAGCCTTTAATTTCCTTTGCACTTCGAATGCACAAACTCCAGAAATTACAGTTGATCATCTCCGTATTCCTCCGAAATTATGGCTTTTGTCAGCATTTGACATTTATATCTGAAAGAAAGAATGTGAAATCATAAACAAAGTAGCATCCTTTTTCAAAATTAATGGGAAACACGTGAAATAAGGAGATGCAAAATTATTACACTCTATAAAATACTCTGTACAGCGGGCTGGTAATAGGATATTGATTTATGAAGTGATTTTGTGGTCAAATAGGGAAATAAAAATTAAAGTTTAAAAAACAGTAATTGTTAAATATGTAGTATTAAAGGTGCTGCAGTTTCCTTTTATGAATCTATTATATTAAAAGATCTTAAAAACTGAATTAGAAAATAGTTATTCAAAGTATGAGTTTTAGACATGTTTTCTATAGGTAGATTAACCACTGATATTGTCTTTGGTATTTCATTTTTATTCTTCTAACCGGTAGCATGTACGTTATGCTATAGCAAATCCTTAAAATTATATGTTCATAATGTTCTTATTAAGGATTGTTTTATATATATTTATAGCAAGTTAGCTGCATGTACTTTGAAACCACTCCTGCCCTTTTACTTACATGTATAATTTTTATTATTGCTTAACTTTGTTTTTAACTGGCGTACTTTTCAACTGAAAATTTAATTTTATAAAGTGCAGCATTTGTATTTACAACAATACAAACAAATGGAAGTAATTTAAAAAGTCCTTCCGGCCTGTACCAGGAGGAAAAGGTAGCTTCCATATTCCGTATTTTTCAAAATACAACTAATTTTACTCAAACACTCAAAGATAAAACGCTTGGAACCCGATTTGATTAACATTCAATCCCGGTTTTCGTTAATACTGCATTTGAATGCGAATTTCATCATGATATTTACAGCATAACAAAAATCAGATTATTTCAAAATACCAGACAATCTAGAATTTCAAACAGCTATATCTCAGCCATTTTGTAAGATAGAGCCAAAAGAAAATTGCCCCAGAATCGTTGTATTACGATCTAACACTTAACGGAAACAACTTTTTCAATTTATAATTTTTTGTACATTCTTTAGAATATTAAAAAAAAATTTAAAAATTTAACTTACCATTATTTCGAAACAAGATGGCGCATGAAGTTATCCAACGAACTCTGTCGAGACCATGGTATGTGCTGTACACAGGATCAGTCACATTCATATTGGTTCATAAATACGAGAGTTACAGGATAACAAAAATTAGGTTGTTTAAAAATGTCAGCCACACTAGAATTTCAAACTGCCATTTCTCAGCCATTTTTTAAGATAAAGCCAAAACAAAAAAAATTGTTCCGTAATCCTTGTTTCACGATCTAACAATTATCGGAAACAACTTTTTCAATTTATAATTTTTTTGTACATCTTTTTGAATTTTAAAAATTAAAATTTTTAAAATAGTCGCTATTTTGAAACAAAATGGCGGATGAAACTGGCCAACGAACTCGGTCGAGACCTTGGTATGTCCTATACACATATTCAGTCACATCCAAATCGGTTCATAAATAAGAGACTTACTTCATGACAAATGTCAGATATATATATATATATATCAACATTTGAACGGAAGATAGTTTTGCGGTCTGGGGGTCATTTTCGGTGAAAATATACCAAAATTTTCTGGAATTGCAATCCTCCGAACGGCTGCAATAGGTAGCTTTTTGTATGAAAGCTTTATTTAAATGTATAATTTTTATTATGTTTATTTTATTTTTAAACTTATGTAATTTCATATCAAAATTTTACTTTACATGATGCTGCATCTTTTTTTCTACTAAGAAACAAAGGACTTAATTTAAAATTGTAGACATCTATTTTTATTATATTACAAGGACGCAAATGTTTTTTGTTATGACAAATCCACACAATTTTGTGCTCGTAATTTCGAATCATTTATTTTACATCATATTAGCGATATTTACTTCAAAAACAAACATATAAATTTAATTAAAACGTTAGTTTTTACCAATGTTTATAACTTTTAAAACTAGCGCATGAAAATATGTTGGATTTGAAACTTGCTAGAGGCACAATTTTAATTTGATTTCTTTCTTTAAATGTTGCAGTATTTTTGTCTCAAGAAGAAACAAAGACATTAATTTAAATTTTAAGAGATACATTCTCTTGTTGCATACTTCATCTTAAAACAAAATTAGTTTTCATGAAAATTTTAATGTGTTTCTTTGAGAATACGAATTAACGACGATTGTAATTTGTTCCAACCGTTTTGTCGCATATTTTTTTTTCATTTCGGCTTTAAATTATTTTAAATAAAGCTACAAAAGTCACCTTCAAAAGAATAATTGAAATTTAATGAAAATTCCAGTGTCAAGGAGAAATCCGTGAAACATCCAATATATTTAATTCGTAAATAAAGATGGAGAATGAATTAAAGTTCAATTACTGCATCTGGATCTGTTAAAGATTCCGTTTCATTTTTCTATACCAAATAAAAGCTCATATTAGAAACGAAATTTTGTGCTCATCGTAAATGTATGCATATTTTTGAATTTTACAATTGAATTTTGCATACTTTTAATTTTTGAATAAGTTTAAATTTATTAGTATGAGATACTTATTGTGTTTACAGGCTGGCAGTTATTTTTTCATCTCAATATTTTAAACTTTTTTATCTGCCGTTATGACGATATTATCACCATAGTAAAATTATTTAAGCATAGTTAATTTGACAAGCAACAATTTTAACAATAACACAAGCATTGTTTAAATGTCTAGCAAATTTTTACAAAGCGATTTTGTTAAACTATTTTATATTTTGTAACAAAATTTCTGCTATTGCTCTTCTTCATATATTTTTAAATAGGCTACTATTTAATGAACTATATTATATTATATCCGAATTTCGTTTAGCTTTAGAAGATAGTTTTAATAAATTCAGTTTATAACAGCTTATTTTTCATTTATCTCTATATTTGTTCAACAATCAAGTATTATTTCTTACCTTCCTTTAACACAAATACATAGATAGTTATATGAAACAATAGAATTAAAATTATATTTCATACTATTTCATAAATATCTAAAAGCAATATAGGTTACATATTACTAGCTAAAAACCCGCTTCGCTGTTTTTTTTTTTTTCGGTACATTTGTGCACTTTTTTCTATATCTTATACAGAAGACGTGCATTAAAAGACATTTCGTTTTTTGTTTCTTCTTTTATTTTTAGAACAATTTGGTCGAAATATAAAATTACCCTAGGTTGACCACTTTCAACCACCATATCTCTCCCCCCCCCCAATGCACAGAATGGCAATCGAACGTTCGAGAACGTTCTTGATGCTTCCGGTCCATATGTAAACCTAATAATATATATATATATATATATATATATATATATATATATGCATATAGATGTAAAAAAAGACATATGTATGTATAAAATATAAGAACATTTTAGTACATTCTAGATGATTCTGAACATTTTTTAGAACACTTTGGTCGAAATATAAAAATTCCCTAGGTACAATTTCAACCACCATATCACCACACCCCCACAGAATGGTCCTCGAACATTCCAGAACGTTCTCGATCCTTCCGGTCTATATCATATATTCTAATACGAGCAAATCTTGTGTGTGGTTATATATATATATATATATATATATGCAAAAATTATCTTAAAAACGGCTCTGACGATTTTGACGAAATTTCGTATCCTACCATTTTGGGGCACCAGAAAACCATTGGGCTCGGTCACATGTTCGAGAAAGTTCGATTAGTGGGTCATTTCTGGGTCATTGTGGGTCAAGATCTAAAAAGCGGCTCAATTTACACTAAATTTTACATCCAATGGTTTTCGGGCACGAGAAGACTACTGGGCTAGGTCACATGTTCGAGAAAATTCAATTAGTGGGTCATTTGGGGTCATTTTGGGTCATGGTCAAGCTAATTGTATCTAAAAAACGGTTCAAACGATTTTGACGAAATTTTGTATCCGACTATTTTCGGGCACGAGAAGACTATTGGGCTGGGTCACATGTTCGAGAACTTTCGATTAGTGGGTCATTTTTGGGTCAAAGCGGGTCAAATTAATTTTATCTAAAAAACGGCTCTAACGATTTTGATTAAATTTTGTATCCTACGAGTTTCGGGCACGCGAAAATCATTGGGCTAGGTCACATGTTCGAGAAAATTCGATTAGTGGGTCATTTCTGGGTCATTGTGGGTCAAGATCTAAAAAGCGGCTTAATTTATACTAAATTTTGCATCCTATGGTTTTCGGGCACGAAAAGACTGTTGGGCTAAGTCGCATGCTCGAGAAAATTCAATTAGTGGGTCATTTTGGTCATGGGTCATGATATTTGAACTCAGATTTAATTTTGACCGAGCATAGCTCGGTCTTCCCTGCTCGTGTAAACCTAATACAAAAAAACGTATATGTATGTATATACATATATGTAAATATATGTATATGTATGCATAAAATATAAAGAACATTTTAGTACATTCTAGAAAATTCTAGTACATTCAAGAACATTCTACTACATTCTAAAAGATTCCAAAGAATTTTTAAAACACTTTGGTCGAAATATGAAAATGCCCTAAGTCGACCACTTTCAATCACCCTATCTCCCACTCCCCCACAGCTACCGACATGCAACCACCATAGTGCACGATGGGAGACTCGATACTACTACCACACATAAACACCAGTGGTTTGCTCTGTATAGGTTGGCTGCAAAGTGAAACATACGCTCACACTCGTCTATATATATATATATGTGTATGTGTATATATATATATATATGTATATATATATATATATGTATGTATATATATATATGTATGTATATTATTGAAACAAATTAAAAAAAAAAAAAAAAAAAAAAAAAAAATTTTTTTTCGTCGTTGACTTCATTAAGACTATAATTCTGTGTAAATCCCATTATTCTAAATTATTTTCTCGCTCCAGTATTCGATTGTCAAAATTACATCTAGCGAAATATATAGTTTATTCCAAATTCATTCTCTTAAAAAATGGCACTGATAGAATGTTCTATTAAATTTACGCACTTTTATTTTCTTTAAATAAAAAGCATCCTAGAATCTAATAATTCAAAAAATACCCATTTCCCAGCTAAAAATATTTTACTTTTAAGAAATAACAACTTATGAATTTCTTTTCTTTATTTTTTATTTCCCTACGATTCCTGACAAAATATTACTTTTCAAATTCTGAAAGATTTTAATCTCAATGTAAAAATTATTTTGGCATATTGCCATACTTGATAAAAACATATGTACTCCTTTTCTCTCTGCTTTTATTTATTCGAAGGAAGTAGAAGGCACGAGATTGTTCTAGAACATTTTTTGGCGCGCTTTGGCCAGCTTCGGTAAGTTCACTTCGATATTAATTCGCCGAAGAAGTTAAGCCGTGAGCGTTGATTGGCCTAGAGGCTTTTTAGATAGAATGTATTCTGGCGCGCTCGGGAAATGATATACGGATTTTTCCCGCGTTTAGAGCAGAATGTTCCGGGATTTCGGTGGTGGATGCAACTAGTCATGTACTTCCTAATCTTCGAAGGTTCTCCTTGGCCGCCGATTGATTTTTAAAGAATACCTGCCTGTACTAACTAAGATGTCTTCTTATATTTAAATTTAAATCATCAAGTTTCGCCACGACCCTAAATTTAGCAGTGCATGGAGTGAGTTTTCAATAGAGTAAAGCTTAATCAATTAATCTTTAAATTTTTCGAATAAAGTGTGAACTGGAACGAACTGCCTCTTCTCTGTAGCTTATACGTACACAATGAAGTAAGTCTCGGTGCTCGACTGAAAATCTCCTCGGAGAAACCTCCCTTGCCTTGAATAGGAGTCTACAAAAGTATGGTGACTCCAGTTAAATCGTCACATATTGAATTTTTTTAGTCGACAGGATGTTGACAGTATTCTTACATTAGACGAACATGATTTTGAGACATTTTTTGGAGTCTAGCGAATATGCTACAAGTTGTGCTTTTGTTCAAACATTTTTGCCGGTGCGTGCAGACAGCAACTGTCGCGACGGATGGAACGATGTTTTGGTATGATGTAATCAAGATTGAAATATGTGTGTATAGCGGATTTGAAGTGTGTATCATCGAATTAAATGGAAATTTGAAAAGACTTATTTTATGAGTTGCGGCCAAGTAAATAAAAAAAAGAAGACGTGGCAGTGTAAGTTATTTTTTCATGATTGATATTTTATTTTGTGACTTTATGATATTTGAATATTTTTATGTGTTTTATTTTTACTGTTTATGATTATTTAAAATTCTATTGTTATTTAAATGATACTTAAAGTCGGGGCTTTGTAAAGAAAATGAAATACATTCTTATATTGATAAAAGTAATTGAAAGATAAATATAATTAATTACATTTTTCGTTCTAAACAGACTATATTTTTCTTATTTCCACTCTAAAGCAATTTGACTGGAAACCATTTCCGTAATTTACTATTTTTGCTTCCTTTTTATTCTGTGTTTATGTTTTCACTAAAAAGATGTAATATGATTGAAATTTATTATGCTGTTGAAGTTATTTCCAACTATTTGGAAAGAATTGATGGTTTGTAATTTAAATAACAGAATATTAGATCCTTTACGTAATTTGATGTGTAAGTGTATACTGATATTACTTGTTGTTCTTATGTTGTTTATTATTTTGAATTTTAGAGTCAGATAATTTTATAATTGTTGTTAAGTTAAAGATTAATATATTATGAATTGATATTAGATATTATTATTATTATTATAAGTTATAAGATTATATTATTAGGTTTTAAAAAATTTAAATTCAAGTAATTACTAAGATGAACTGTTGGAGTAGTACAAATACCTTAATGAAGATCAGAGCAAAATATGAACGTGATTTCGATCAATCTGGGAAACAGTATGTCCATTATCTGTCAGTTGAGCATAGGAATATAATGGGTTCTTTAATCAATCGCCAATACACGGGTAGACTTTCGGGTACTTTAAATTTTTCGGGTCCCAATAGAGATATCACACAAAATGATATTCGGACAATTCTTATTGATGAAATATACAAATTTGAAGGAAAGTCAGGTGAGCTCACGACAAGTGATATAGCGGAACATGAAATCGATTTTGATATTTATGACAAAAGTGTAGACAATAGAAAAATTGACAAGTGTTGTAAATGCTTAGTGAAATTTGTGGAGCAAAAAATAATGTGTAACTATTGCCACGAATTCTTTATGTACCCTAAAAGTAAAATTAAATTAGATTAAACTCAAAATTTTTATGTGAATATTATATTTGTACTGACACATTTACTGTGTAGAATGTTTTCTGTTGCAAATTCCTATAATTAATAGAATTCAGTAGGGAAGCTTATCAGAAATGTCTATCAGTATTTTGGGGTTGAAATATGATGTTTACTAATAAATTAATGGTGATTGGATAACTTTGAAAAAAAAAAAAAAAAAAAAAAAAAAAAAAAGGGTTTTCACTTTAAATTATATTTGTTCAAGTGATAATTTTAGTGGCAGAAGGAATACGGTCGCAATTTAGAAACATGGAACAATTCGCGACAATATTATTTTCCAGATGACTTCAAATTATTTCATGAAGATACACAAAAACCAGCACAAACAACTTCACATACAGGTTCACAAAATCAAACTAAAGTAAAAACAATAGATTAAACTCAAATTCTTTTAAATATCGCTTATTACCATAATTTCAACATTATCAGGTATGTTCTTGGGTCGACACAGGAATATTACTTGTTTTTGAAAGTTTTTGAGGTTAGGTAGACAACTTATGCAGGCATAAGATGTGTATTATGATTTTAGGAATTTTCAAATTGATGTTGAAAAATGAAATTAAAATTTATATATAATTACAGGTTTTAGTAAATATTAGTTATATTATTTAATGGATTCACAGAAGCTATATTTATTTTGTTTAATACAATAAAGGTCTTGAATTATTCTTGAATGCTAATATTCTGTATTAGTCAGAGTTGATATTGTGATGTTGTAGTAAAATGTTAAGAGAGATTAGTTGAAATTTAAGGATTGCAATAGTATAAATAATAGTTTTATATTCCAATTCTCTGTCACCTATCTATCTAACAATTATTATTATTATTATTATTTTTGCTTATTACTTAAAAAGTGTAAAAAGAAGAAGAGGATTCTACACTTAAATTTTGGTAATTAGCTATACCCGATTATGTCATAGATTTTTTAGTAGTCAAAAGAAGAGTATCAGAAAGGGATATTATTGTTCACAATTGTTGGTTGAGTGAATCCTATCTAAATATTTGGGCATCTAAATTATTTAGTATTGGAAAATAATGTAGAGTTAAATTTTTTTTATATAGATTTCGGCTAGCAAAAAATTATTTCCTTATCCTTTCAAGTAAGGAAACAAACATATTTTGCTATGTATTTTTTTTTTTCCTCAACCAAGAATTTTATATTGAATGTAATATTTACTGTGATATATTATATTGTTAGAGTAGTTATTGAAGTCTGTTGATATTATTTATTTTGAAAAGATTTATTAATGTTATTATTTATTAAGAGAAAATATTAGAAAAAATGTTGAGAGAGATTTAGAGTTAATATTAGAGTTATTAGAGTATTAGAGTTTTATTTACAAATTGAGTAAACTGCTTACAATGAAATGTAGTTATAAAATATATGATGAATTAGAATTTTTGTACCAAGGTTGTGATATTTCAAAGTAGTATGTATACCATGTTGTGCAATATGGACATTTATTAATTCAAAAATTTTACTGATTGCGACAAAAAGGATAGCTATCGAATGAAATGAATTAGCTCTGGTCTTCAGTGTGACCACAAAAAGAGTGGCACCACAGATTAGAGTGGGGGTAATCCCAAAACCACAATGGAGAAAGACTGAAATTTAGTCAGAACTGTTTTGAGACTGTTGTTGACTGCTGTTGTTGTTCAAACAGTGACTGTTTAAGACTATTGAAACTTCAGTATTCAGTTATTCAGTATTAGTATGATTAAGTTTTTCAATAGTATTCTGAAGAATACAGTTTTTTCAATTGGTAATATTCTTCAGTTTTCAATGTAACTAATTTCCAACTTTATTATTTATTATATTATTTATTATATTGATTTATTATTTATTATTATTATATTATGTTGGTAATATTATTTATTATATTAGTTATTTCTTGGTTTATCTTGATGTATCCCATATTTTTACACTTGCAAAAAGTAAGTGTTGCTGTAAACTTATGTATTTGAGGTTATGCTTTACTCTATAAATATTTTAATTTCCATTCTTCCAAAATTTAAGACAATTACTTTGTTTGTGATTCTTGATGATTTAAAATTTTTAGAATTTTATATTTTAGGAAAATTCTCTATTTTTTTTTTTTATCTGAACTGCTGTTAGGGAACTGCTATTCAGATAAGCTTGTTTTTTTTTTTTTGGGGGGGGGGGGATATTGAAACAAATTAAAAAAAAAAAAAAAAAAAAAAAAAAAATTTTTTTCGTCGTTGACTTCATTAAGACTATAATTCTGTGTAAATCCCATTATTCTAAATTATTTTCTCGCTCCAGTATTCGATTGTCAAAATTACATCTAGCGAAATATATAGTTTATTCCAAATTCATTCTCTTAAAAAATGGCACTGATAGAATGTTCTATTAAATTTACGCACTTTTATTTTCTTTAAATAAAAAGCATCCTAGAATCTAATAATTCAAAAAATACCCATTTCCCAGCTAAAAATATTTTACTTTTAAGAAATAACAACCTATGAATTTCTTTTCTTTATTTTTTATTTCCCTACGATTCCTGACAAAATATTACTTTTCAAATTCTGAAAGATTTTAATCTCAATGTAAAAATTATTTTGGCATATTGCCATACTTGATAAAAACATATGTACTCCTTTTCTCTCTGCTTTTATTTATTCGAAGGAAGTAGAAGGCACGAGATTGTTCTAGAACATTTTTTGGCGCGCTTTGGCCAGCTTCGGTAAGTTCACTTCGATATTAATTCGCCGAAGAAGTTAAGCCGTGAGCGTTGATTGGCCTAGAGGCTTTTTAGATAGAATGTATTCTGGCGCGCTCGGGAAATGATATACGGATTTTTCCCGCGTTTAGAGCAGAATGTTCCGGGATTTCGGTGGTGGATGCAACTAGTCATGTACTTCCTAATCTTCGAAGGTTCTCCTTGGCCGCCGATTGATTTTTAAAGAATACCTGCCTGTACTAACTAAGATGTCTTCTTATATTTAAATTTAAATCATCAAGTTTCGCCACGACCCTAAATTTAGCAGTGCATGGAGTGAGTTTTCAATAGAGTAAAGCTTAATCAATTAATCTTTAAATTTTTCGAATAAAGTGTGAACTGGAACGAACTGCCTCTTCTCTGTAGCTTATACGTACACAATGAAGTAAGTCTCGGTGCTCGACTGAAAATCTCCTCGGAGAAACCTCCCTTGCCTTGAATAGGAGTCTACAAAAGTATGGTGACTCCAGTTAAATCGTCACATATATATATACATATATATATATATATATATATATATATATATATATATGAAACAAAATAA